>MJHO01000115.1:0-706696 GCA_002076135.1 Xerophyta viscosa | reverse complement strand
CAGAGCAAGAAGCCTTTTTCTCCCCTAACTCTGCATGTTCAAAAAATAAGGAAAGGGAAGTTTGGAAGAACAGCACAGAAAATAGTGGTTGTAAGTCCCATTGACATAAGTATTTACACCGCACTTGCATTCTTAAGGTTAGGAAGTTTCCCTTTTTTTGGGTGCATAGGATTAGGAAGTTTCCATTGCCTTTCTGGTCCAACAAGTGTGCTACAGTTAACATAATTTTTTTTTTAAGCCACGGTGACGAAGCTTTTTCCGCGACTTACATCAAATTATCTCACCGGGCACAATTTTCTAATTATTGGCACAAATCCACTTCATAAACCCGGATCATGGTCAGAGAATAGAACTATGGGTGTGTGTTGCCTTGTTCAATATTGACATGTACCTTACAACCTTCACAAATATTTTCTGAAAATTCAGAAAATTTGCTATCCTTCATTGCAGTGGAATTGACCTCGAACTCGTGAGTGCTGGTTCATTAGCCATCCTATTCCGCTAGTTGAGCTACCCATCTAAAGGTCGCAATTAGCATAACCAATTGATGTATCTTTATATTTGCTTCTATGGCAAGTAATGCCCTTAGTATATCACTTGTTTTAATCAACCACTACTTTGAGAAGATAGAAAGACACTATAACAACAATAAAGCATTTCCCACCACATAGGGTCGGTCTGCATGAATCTTTGTATGCTGTAGTGCTTTATGGGTCATGTCCTAGCTTAACTAAAAGTGAAACGAGGTCATTCCTCAGTTTTTCTGTCCAACTCTTTTGGATCTATACTTACCCCTCTTGATAGGATCATATCCAAATCCAAACATTTCACACTTCCTAATTTGTCATGAATGGGTCTTCCATTCACATGTTAAAACCACCTGAAGCAATTTTATCTCATTTTACTATGTATGTGCACCACCTAATCTGATTTATGTGCACCACCAGCATTCTGATTACTCACTCGCAACTTCTACAAGATAGTAGCACATATAGACTAAGCAAATTGATATGTGAAGGTTCGCTGCAACGGACTTTTCTCTTTCGTATTTTGGGTTGTTTATGTTTCAAATGCAGGCTCTTTTTATTTACTTTCTTTTTTAACCTTGGTGTTTAACATGCATTGATCGTTGGTTGAGGTTATCTTATGTATTAAATACCTCAGCTTAGTTTTCATTTGTAAGTGCATGTACTTTTATGATTATAATGTATTTAAAGTTAATGATATGTTGGCTGTATGCTTTTACATTAGGACTTATCCTATGTTTTTGTTGTGATCAAAAGACTTGGACACGTGAAATTGTTAATCGTAATAATTGCTAATTGTAAAAATTGTAAACCGGGGTGTTGATCATGGTTTGCTGCAAATGTATTGTTGGGTACTTTAAGTGCGAGATTTATTTAACTTCTCTTCCAATAAAGGGGTTTTTTTAGCAGACGCATTTGGGAGCCTGAATGAATGTCAATAATACGTTTGTAAACATTAATATTCCAAATATGATCTACAGGTTCTCTCTTCTGGAACCTAGTCATTCTTTTAAGTAAAGTTCTTACTTTTGGCGATGCTTTAGATCAATAATATCATTTCTGTAATGCTTATTTATAGATATGGTTTTTTTTTTGGTAGAGCTACTGCTCTTCAGCGAGATGGAATTGCATTTGAAGATTTCTCTTTCGTAGAGGACTTGAATTGTTGTAAATGAAAGTGTGTAAATGTCAAATATTTTCTGAGTTCATTTCCGTTGAGACATATCGGTTTAATTGCGATCAC
This sequence comes from Xerophyta viscosa, assembly GCA_002076135.1. NCBI lineage: Eukaryota > Viridiplantae > Streptophyta > Magnoliopsida > Pandanales > Velloziaceae > Xerophyta > Xerophyta viscosa. The sequence goes on along the minus strand of MJHO01000115.1, from coordinate 704,926 downwards.
ATAAGTTGTTGAGATTTGTTATGGTATGCAGGTTCTGTAGTTGGTGATTTAGATCAAGCTGCAGAGAGATCAAGCAGAATCCTGTGGTTATTGCTACATTCATCAAGGTGGAGATGGTTGTTCCTGGGTGACACTGTCGCGCTGTGTGATCATGGATGCTAAACTAAAGAACAATGACGAAACCTAGTTGATGTCGTCCTGTTAATATTGTCAAGAAGACTTATCATTGACAAATCTGCCAAATTTAATGTTAATTTCTGATTCGTCAGCAAGCATGTCGCTCTTGAATTGCTGAAGCTCCTTCAATGCAATGGGGACGTCCACGAAGGCTGATGGACCTAAACATTTGAAAAGGGCAGATTCGACTCCTTCCATGAATGATAAGGATACTATTGCTCATATCCTTGATACCATCTATTTGCTTCCCATGTTAGATGCATAGCTGCAATAGCAAGCTTATCCTTCGCCAGTGTGGTACTATCTGAAGTACTTCTCTAATTGGAACATCCATTTTCGGGGCTCGCTGCCGGAGAAGGATGGACAATCGTGACGACCAATAAGACATTACAACACCAATAATGAATTTCCCATCAGACAGGGACGTCTACGCTAATCTTCGTATGCTATGGTGCATTATGGGTCATGTCACTGCTTAACTAAAAGTGAAAGATCATTTCTCGGTGTTTCTATCCAACTGATTTGGATTTTTACTTGCCCCTCTTGATATGATCTTATCCAAATCTAATATTTCACACTTTCTACTTGGCGCTTGAATGTGTCTTCCGTTCTCATGTTCAAAGCACCTGAAGCAATTTTATCTAATTTTGCTATTTATGTGCACCACCTAATCCGATTCTTAATCGTGTTCGGATATCTACGTAGCCTTCTGATTGCTCAAACGCAACTTCTACAAACAAGATAGTAATACATTAGAGTAAGCAAATTGATCTGTGAAGGTTCACTGTAACGGACTTTTCTCTTTACTATTTTGGGTTGTTTATTGTTTTAATTGCAGGTTCTTTTTATTTACTTTTCTTTTGTTAACCTTGGTCTTTAACATACATTGATCGTTGGTTGATGTTATTTTATGTACTAAATATTTCAGCTTAGTTTTCTGTTTTCATCTATTAGTGCATGTACTTTTGTGATTATAGTGTATTTAACTTTGATGATATGTTAGCCATATGATTTTTTACATCAGGACTTATCCTATGTGTTTGTTGTGATTAAAAGACTTGGACACGCGAAATTGATCTTAATAATTGTAATTATAAAAATTGTAAACCTGGGTGTTGATTATTTGTTTGCTGCAAATGCATTGTCAGGTACTTAAAGTGCAAGATTTATTTAACTCCTCTTCCCATAAAGGGCTTTTTTAAGTAGATGCATTTGGGAGCCTGAATGAATGTCAATAATACGTTATAAACATCAATATTCCAAATAAGTTCTCTTCTGGAACTTGTTCGTTCTTTAAAGTAGTTGAAGTTCTTAATTTTGGGGATACTTTCAGATCAATAATATCATTTCCACAATGCTTATTTATACATATGGCCTTTTTTTTTTTTTTTTTTTTTTTTTTTGCCAGTAGAGCTACTGCTCTTCAGGAAGATGTAACTGGACTTGAATTGTTGTCATTCGGTGTTTAGAAAATCCAGGAGAATGTTTGGACAGAGGTAGTATAGGACGTAGACATGGAAATTTTGCATGTCATACTTCTGGAATTTGAATAATTGGTACAATTGAGCCATCAATATCATTGTCAAATAGATGGGATAAAAAATGCTCTTGGCCACCAAGATGGTCATGAACTAAATCCTCATGCGCCTGAAATTTAATTTCTCAAATCGAATTGCGGACAAAATTAAAAAAAAAAAAAAACATCGGGAACAAGATAAGCTTTGGCTTTAGAGCCTTTAGGTCGGACTAAAACTTGGGGAATCAGAAAGGATGATAGCTAGATCTGAAAAGTGTCTCAATTGTTCTGTTGAGGTGAGTAATATAAGTGTTTTTTTTTAAAGTTTTGAATATAAAAAAAAATATATTTCAATAGTATCTAAATTTTTGTATTTAAATTTTTTCCAAAAAAAAATCTCTAAATATATATTCTGAAGTTTTAAATCTTAGCTAGTTTAAAAGTTAATTCGCTAATCCATAAAGACATTGGAGTCATTGAAAATATATTTAAAAATAATTTTTTTTTTAAAAATTTGAATACAAGAAAATTGATTTTGATATGATCTATAATTTTGTATTAAACATTTATCCAAAAAAAGCTTCTAAATAACTGCTCGTAGACGAGAAGTTTATTTGTAATTCGTAAATCTTAACTCTCCTTAATAATAATGGTAGTTGATGTTAGTATTAGATATCATACTAGCTTGCACCTATACAATGTACGGATATTAGTTATATATATAAATAATAATATTAAAAAAAATAATTTTTAGTTTTTTCATATTTTTAATTTCATACAAATAAATAAATAATTTCATATCAAATATTAGCAATATTATGTTTCTACACACACACACACACACACATAATATATATATATATATATATATATATGTTTTTGCATAATTATTATTAAATATCATATCCTTACATGACTATTATTTATTCGCATAGAGCCTAATTTTTCTATCACTCAAGGTCAAAAGATAAAGTAGCAGCATTACTCGTGCCGTCACAGCTGCAACTTTGAGCTGATCCTCAACTGCTCCACTATTTAATGTCCAAATAAAGTATAACACCTAATGCTAGTTATTTATACATTTATCACTAATATAAGTTTTAATCCTTAGTAGGATAGCATTATTACTTGTGTTTATTAATAATAAATCATGGACCAGACAAAAGTATCACTATCATCAAAGAGAACTGCCGAGTTATATGCCCCACAGTTTTAATTGTTAAAGCGTACAATATTGCGACGTTTTCGTTTGAACCTCTAATTCATAGTTTTGTGCAGGTGTTAACTTGTGATATTTTATATTTTTTAATATACAGCATCATATATCAAATTAAGGCACATTAAATTCTTCACATCCTAATATAAAATTATAATATTATTATTGCAAACTTTTTAATGGATTTTTGCATATTAAACTCTGCGGTGCTGGTTCTTATAAGTTCTTATAAGTCAGCTCTCCTCCAAATCTCTTGTAAATAAATATTTTCGCACTCTGTCGTGCTCCCGTATCAATATATAAAAGAATGATTTATAAGTTAAAAGTATAAAAGGCTGATTTATAGGAAATGAAAAAGTAGGGGTTGGTATGCATTGCGAAAATCAGCTTTTGAAAAGGCTGATTTATACTTTGAAAAATTTTTAAATATAAAAATTATAAATCTTATCAAAATATATAACTTTTATATTAATTTTTTTTTCAAAAAATATAATATAATTTTTTTTTTAAAAAATATTTATACAACGATCAAAATAATTTTGACAGGAATATTGATTTTTTTTTAAAAAAAAATAAATAATAATTAAAAACATCTAAAAATTGATTTAGAATAATCTAAATGCTGATATAGTACTTGTCCATTTTATGAGATGGGATCGTCTGTTAAGCCACAGACGATCCTGTAGTTGCGATCTGGGCCGTTAATCGGTACAGCACGTATTACGAAATTTTTTATTTAAATTTTAGTCGACTTATTTGACCTAATTTTATATATTTTTATGAAAAGTTATGAACTACAAAGTTGTAGATTTTGATGTGATCTACAATATTGTAGTTCCCCGGTTTTCTAAAAAATGTCAAACAATATGTCAAATTGATGATCAAAATATTTAATCATCAATTTGACATATTATTTGATATTTTTTTAAAAAACTTTGAACTACAATATTGTAGATCACATCAAAATCTACAACTTTGTAGTTCATAACTCTTCATAAAAATATATAGAATTAGGTCAAATAAATCGACGAAAATTTAAATAAAAAATCTCGTGATACGTGCTGGGCCGATTAAACGGCCCAGATCGCAACCACAGGGATCGTCTGTGGCTAACCCATCTCCATTTTATAAGGGACTGCAACGATATGCAATTTTATTGCCGAAGTTCAGCAGTTAAAATAACCCAAATTATTCCCGAAGTGTGACTAAATACTTTCTATTGGCGAGGACGCAGGTGTAGCAATGGAGGGCAAATGGGTGAAGGTCTGTTGCTCCTTAAATCTTGCTGATACATTCATTTTTTTTTTCTTTTGGTTCTTCTTTCATTTCATGAAATTTTTATTTTTATGAATTCGTAGCTGCAATTTTCTGCAGTAATTCTTCCAACATGCTGCTGCTGCTGCTGCTATTTTCTGAATAAAAACCTCGTTTCTTTCGATTAATAGGAAAAAAATTCTTCTTTAGATTATACTGGTTTCCAATTCAAGAAAGAATTATTAATATTTGTTGCAGTTGTTTCAAATTGATGCAATAAAAAAATAAAAATAAAATAAAATAAAAACTGACATTATAACCTGCTGCATATGGATTTGGCTTCGGCTATAGAAGTGTGGTTGCCCAACTTGAATATAAATTTATTATGTGATCATAAGAGCTCAAAGCAAGTTTGGAAGTGATACGGTGTAAAGATGTCAACGAAGCTATCTTAGGTAAGTTGTGTTTTACAATTGTTTGATTGTACCATATGCAGATAAAAAATGCTATAGGGCCTGATAAAACAGCCCGACGCGTTTCCCTGTGCCTCGGGACGGTAAATTTACCGATCCAAGGCCTTTGGAAAGCAAATCGGGCTGTTTTTCGGGTTAAATGTTCGGGTCCAATAGTATTATCCTATGAAGATACGGTGACTGAGAACAGATGAAAGCTATGTGTTCATAGGAGTTCAAAGCATTTAATCTGCTCATTCTTTTTTTTTTTTTTTTTTTTTTTTTTTTTTTGAATGTATTCTCATACTGATAAACGTTATTTGAGAATCTGTCTTTTTATTTTCTTTAAAGAGAGGTGATCGAGTACATGGGTTGTCAGATTCAAAAATTTCTATTTTTATTTTCTTCTAGTCAGTAATAGGGATGGTAACTATATGACCATGTTCTTTTCTGCGGGGTAAGCAAGGTCCTGAGAAAAGATGTATCTACTTGTTAATTTCTAAGGAAAGTTGCCATTTGGTCCCGAACTTTTCTGTTGATAAATCAATGCATTTAAGTTCCAAAAACAAAGTCCTCTAATTTATCAGATTGAGATAAGTTAATTTTCTATCTTGATCCTGCATGTGAAACAAATCAGAAAGTTCTGATATTTTCAAAGTTCTACTTAAACTAAGTTGTTTTGTTATATCTCGTAATCAACTTTCTATAAGTTTATGATGTAGCTTTGGTCTTACATCCGCATATAAGCTTTTGTATCCTCGCACCTCTTTAAGGAAACTTCTTCTAAATTCTTGTTAGTTAACAACTACTTGATTTGTTGACCCCAAAATTACTTGCATTCTCGTGGAAATATGATATGCTTCGCTATTGGGTAAAAGACATACGGACAAGATAAAATATTTTAGGTCCAGCTTCTAAGCCTTTGAATGCTTTTGGAACTGTGAAAGTGTAGACACCTGCATAAAAAACATAAACATAAGTGCATCCGACATAGATATTGTTTATGCCTGATCTAAACCATGGTTTGACGTCTTGGTGCCGCCACTTGGTGGTGGCCCAATGCATGCTCTGGACTAGTAAATGGGATTTTACCTGAAAAGGGTTTACAAATTACAAAGGGGAGGAAATACTGAACAAGTCCAATACCGCCAAACGAAGCTGCACAGAACTAGGCAAATGGAGTGGGGAATTGGAAGTAACTGTTTCGTACCCCACTCTGAAATCTATCAATAGCAGCTATATTGATGAGGAACGGCATTCAACAATTCAACACCAAGCATAAATCCAGCATCGTTGCTATTTATCTATATTTTTTCATCAAGAAGTAACCAATTTCTTAGGATATGTCTAGTGCTTTCAACTGCTACTATCTAGTCTGATAAATACCTTTTCAAAAAACTCGTGGCTTAATATTCTGCTATTGGATTGTCTAGGCGCAAAACCTCTTGTGTCAATATTCGATATTAAAGTCAGAATTTTGCTTCCATGTGTCGGTTTTCTCAGTTCAGTCTACCTGACTCAACAAGCTCAGTTTTAGAACCAAAGTTCTCTAGTCCCTTCTAAGGCTAGCATGCTATGCTTCTTTAGAATCCCATGTGTTAAGTACAGACTTCCTGCTCAACTCCAATTCGAGATCGCCTGTGATCTCGATCCTCATGACAATACCGAAATCGGGATGAGTAGATATACATCATGTCGTCGGCATTCCTTTGGAGTTTAATATTTATGAAACTCAATTCTACATCTTGTTTAAAAATGTTAGCCTTAAACATGGGTTTATGATGACATTGTGTTTGTTTTTCATCGAACAGCTACAGCAGAAAGGAAGTGGACCTGGGGCTCGCAGCTCTCATGCTATTACGGTGGTTGGCCAGAAAGCCTATGCATTTGGCGGTGAGTTCACACCTCGTGTGCCTGTAGACAACAAGCTTCATGTCTTCGACCTTGAAAAGCAGACATGGTCAATTCCCGAAGCCAAAGGAGATGTCCCTCCGCCACGTGTTGGTATTACGATGGTCGCAATTGGTAGTATCATATATGTGTTCGGTGGTCGTGATTTGGAGCACAAAGAGCTGAATGAGCTTTACTCATTCAATACAAGCACCAATACCTGGTCTCTTCTCTCCTCGGGTGAGCTGAGTCCGCCCCATCGCAGCTACCACTCCATGGCAGCTGATGACCGGCAGGTCTATATCTTTGGTGGGTGTGGGAATTCAGGCAGACTGAAAGATCTCTGGGCATATGATGTTGTTCATGGGCAGTGGGTACAACTACCACCACCAGGAGATAGTTGTCTTCCTCGCGGTGGCCCCGGGCTGGTAGTCACTGGAGGCAAGGTTTGGATTATCTATGGCTTCTCCGGGATGGAGCTTGATGATGTGCATTCCTTCGATCTGACGAGCCAGGAGTGGACTCTTGTAGAAACGAGCGGAGAGAAACCCAGCCCCCGCAGTGTGTTTTCAAGTGCAACTTTTGGAAAGTATGTAATTTTATATGGGGGAGAAATTGATCCTAGTGATCAGGGGCATTTGGGAGCTGGGAAGTTCTCTGCTGAGGTATATGCATTTGATACAGAAACTAATATATGGAAGAAATTGAAGGATGATGCGAATGCCAGTGAGCATCCAGGGCCTCGTGGCTGGTGTGCATTTTCTTTTGCAAAATTGGATGGCAAGGAGGGGTTGCTTGTATTAGGAGGAAACTCGCCGACTAATGATCGGCTTGACGATATCTTCTTCTTTTCACCGGCACTGTGACATGGAAAAGCAGAGTGGGATCCTTCTTTCATTGTCTTTTAAGACACTGATGTCGATGTAAATGGTAATAAGATTGAAATGAACGCATGTATATCAGGTTTCATGTCTGTTTAGGAACTACGATGCTCTTATGCGCCTGTCATTTTGTTTGGGCTTGGCTTTTTAGATGTATTTAGACTTGTGCTATGATTATGGGTGGTGGAGATGGGTTGTAAATTGTTTGCACTTATAAGTTTGGTCGTAAATTAAAACGGTTTGGCTTTGTCAATGGTATTTTCTTCTCCTTTTTTTTTTTTTTTTTCTGGTTAAAGTCATTTGTATTTTTTTTGTTGCACAGGTATGAGTTCATTCCTGATCAAGTCCATATAATTGGTTTCTAAGAGAATTCGGCTTTGAATCCTGGATATATAGTACGAGTCCTAGCTTAAAGTAAAAGATACGTTCTTTTTCAAGGCAAATATTTGCTCCGAAGTCATATTCAGGCTGCGTGTTTCTCTTCTTATGCTTATCTGAGTATTGGAGTTGCCTCCCACAAAGTCGATGAGCACCTCAACTATTTTTTTTTAATTTTGTCTGTATGTTTGTTAAACAATAGTTATTTTCTTTTAGATAATCCAGTATCACATATATTTTCTTGTTCATTAATTTTGACAAATTCACAATCTGGTAGACATGTCTCTTACCTTGAACAAATTATCCCCCCCCCCCCCCCCCAAAAAAAAAAAAAAAAAAAAAAAGAAACAAGAGTTGAACGGCTTTTATAAGCCCTTCGGTCCTTCCTCAGGAAACAGTTGCGTAGGCCTGAAAGCCTTCATCGGTGCTGAGGACTGTGCTGCCTGCCAAAAGCCCGTCCTATGACCCAAAAATAAAAAGAGAGCCTTGCGATTCAGATACCTCATGCCTCATGCTGCAGTCCCCTCCGGTCCGGTCCGTTCGTGAGTTGGGTTAGGGAACCTCCGAGCGATTGCCTCTGCGGATCCAAGTTCTTCTATCTGTCTCTCCATTTTTTTTCCAAAGGACTTATTGATAGTAGACATTGTCGCTCCTTCATGACAATGGCCTCCCCATGTTTGTTGGGTTGCTATTTACAGTACGTGGAAAGCCATCAGGTACATTTGTTTCTCTGCGAAGACATCAGAATCTTTATACCTTATTGTACAACATAAGAAAAGAAAGCATGAAATTCACAATCAGGAGGAGGGAGACGCCCTAATTTAGTAGGCAAAAGTAAACAGAAACTGATATTGCCTCATATTCGGCTTGCCACGTGACAGCGGGTGAGATGCAGATGGATCGTTGTATAGTACACCGAGACTTTGATCGGGGACCTTGGTGTAGTCCGAGGTGCCAGAGTCAGTCGAGGTCAATTGATGATGGCGAAGAAACCGGTCAAGAATAACCACACGACGACATGTAGTGAACTGTAGCTGCGCCGACAGAGTCATCTGGATCTACACTAGATCCAATTTTATCTACTTTCCTTAAACGGCATGAACGGCGCCTATAAAAGAACATGCACAATCGCTTTTACAGGGGACTAAGCTTTTAGAACTAGTCCGAGGCATCGCGTGAGCTCAAATCCTAACCACTAAGAGATCGTAAGGAAGTATTTTATCTAGGACCCCTTTCTCTTAATGAATTTTTTTCTCATTGGTCACGTACGACCCGTGATTTTACCTCGGCCAAAACCGGAGTTGTCACGTAAAAACACCATGAGTTCTATGTGTTGGTTTGTGCGCCTCCTTAGTCATTTCTGTCATCGAACACGTAACATATCGGTTGAGTACGAGCTGCATCAGAAACATATTGGTTTTTTTACTCAGAAGTCAGAGAACTATAAGATGGATATTTGGAAAAATCAACATTTAAAATTGTTAATTACAATTTACAAGCAGCTCGAGGCACTGTCTCCTAAAACGGAAATACGTGTCTAAATGGGCAGGATAGAAGGATTTTTAAAGAAAAAAAGTTAGCGGGTACCTGTAAACCTGCATGAATCGCTCCAAAATGGAGGCTCATCCCTCCAAATGAAGGCATCAATTTTATCGTATTTTACGGTTACGGACGCATGATGCATGCATCACAATTTCCGCATGATGCATGCATCCCAGCCCCTGCAGTACTATGTCGCATGCAGTAATTTTAAACTTATAACTAATTTGATTAAATAAGTTGGACTAAAATTAGGATGAAAATATAATTGAATATTAAATAATATTAAAATTTAGTTTTACATTAAATACAATAACTAAAATAAATTAAATAGCCAATCTGGCCCTATTTGGGCCGGACTGTAACACTTGGTTCTATCTAGAGCCGAATCGGCTTGCATAGGCGCGCGTAGCGCCTGACTTGAACCCGAGCACAGCTCAAGTCCGCATGCAGGGATCGGCACTACGTGCGACCAACTCAGCCTGTCGTTGTCATCTCAGACCAGTTGCGAGCTCGCGCTCGCCAGCTAGCAGTCGTCGCCCGCGGTGATGTCTCTATGTCTATCTTTAGGTTTTAGACCATCATCGACATATTTGAGGTGTGAAAATTTACGTTTGAAGCTTCACTTATTGTGTTTTCAGGTTTGCGGTATTTCAACCGTGTTTCGGTGACTGATTTCATTTGATGTAAAAAACGATGTTCTTAACTTTTCAAGCGTGCTAAGTTTGATGGCACTATTCAAATTTCATTTAGATGCGTCTGTCGGGAATTATATCGTGGTGCAACTTTATGTGTTTATTGTTATTTTTATTTTTTGGCCACCGTAGCTTGCTAGGGGCGAAGCCATGATGATATATCGTGTCCTTTGTTGAGTAGGGACTAGAGGTGGCAAAACTTCATCCAGTACCCGCGGATACCAGCTTAAATGGGTGGGTATGGATAGAAATTTCAGACAAAAATATTGAATACGGGTATTACCCGCTCGTACTCGCAACTTGCAGATCAGATGGACGGATGTCCACGGACCCGCTGGCACCCGCATCCACTAATGCTAGTTATAATTTATTTCTCAATTCAATTATCCATCTCTTATTCTCTTACGTAGAATAATTTGAATGAATTTTATGTAATAGTTGTTTAGGTTTGTGTATGTTTATAGTAATAATATATGCTATTTGAACTTTATATTTGTGTTTGTCATGACTTTACATACCCGTTGACCCATACCTGTATGACCTGTTATCCTTTGACTCGCGGACGGGTCGGGTCGACCCAACCCGCTTGTCAGGTCAAGTAGGGACAAATGCGAGATGGTTTTGTGAGGTTATTTGAGGATTTCGTGGCATGTACTTATGGTTTGGTCGTTGGGTGCAGTGCCGACGGCGGTAAGCTTTACGGTTGGTGTCGGAGCCGACAGTGTTGACTAGGAGGTGTTTCGTGAGGTGGAGAGCATGTAACTGGCGACGTCTCTCTCCCCTAGCTCTCAACTTTCTTTCTTTCCCTCCAGGCTCTATCCATCGTTCTCTTCCTCTTTTGGCAACCTCCCGCCCTCACGTCGGTGGATGGTGCAACCGATCTTTTCTTTTTCTTTTTCTTGTAACTAATGTATATTTATGTTCATGCATATATGCATATGCTTATATGTGTGTGTATGTGCGGGCGCGCGCGTATTACGAATTGGATCTAATTAGACTTAATCGGGCCTAATTGGACTTAATCAGGCCTAATTGGACCCGATCGGTTTGATCGAATAGGGTCATGTTTAATTGCGTTTCGTAAGCCTTAATCGGTGCATTTCAGTAGTGCGTGCTGGTAGCAAGAGCAAAATGGGATTTTCGATAGTTGCATCTCTTTGCCTAATCATTTGAAAAAGGATTTGGCAAAGATAAAATAGACATCATTGTAGACATCCCATTTTGTCCGGACTATCGTCCCAATTTTATTCGATAAACTCGATTAAACTTAAAATCTTGATTAATCTAATTAAATTTATTTTGGCTTAATTTAAGACTATTTGGAACGCGTGAGATTGTTAAAATCCTAAATGGGTCGCGCACGAGCGAGAAATTCTCACAACAATTTGAAAATCTATACATGAGGGTCTGAATTTGCCAAACTTTATAATGAAGGTCCGACGATTGCAAATTCCTTGAAGCCCGATTTTGCAGTTGCTGAAAGAAGATGATTTTTCATGTAATACGGCTGAAATTTGAATTTTCGGCTGCGGGGGAGGAGAAGCGTCGCGCGATCACGAGCGGTCGCTGACCGACTGCATTAACGTCGATCGTTCGCCTCCCCAAAGAGTCACCCACGACCGCATTAACGCTGCCGCGAAGCATCGCCGCTTCGGCTGGCCGCGGAAGGCTATAAAACGGCCGAAAAATTCGATTTCGAAGGAGAGGCTTCGGAGAAAAGAAGAGGCCATGCCAAGCTCGCGAGACCGTGCAAACCTCATTATCGACCTCCAGACACGCTGCCAAAGTGGTCGGAGAAGCTTCGCCGGAGATCACCAGCCGACCGCTTACAACGTCAGATAATCCCTCGAAACTATATTTTTAGAGTCTCTTCACAATCCTCGTCACGATGCACCGTCTCGGATTCGCCGGTAGCGAGCCACGGTGGCCGGAAATAAAATTTAAAATTATCACCGAAACTTGAACCACACTATATCTCATCATATACACGTCGAAACCAAATTTTGACACCGCCATTGAATCTGGGATCGTCGATAACCTTGGGCACGTATATAGATCGAGACGGCCAGTGGCGAAACGCCGCCGGCCATCATCAGCGTCAACCACGAGCTCGCGCGGCCGAAGAAGGCGATGACCGGCTCAGCCGGTCGTCGTTAAAAAAACAAGTGATGCGCGTGGGTTTAGCCCCCGCGCGCATCAGGTCCGAGCCAAATTCAATCTGACTGAGCCAGTTTCAAAACCGACCGAGCCAGTTTCAAAACCGACCGAGTTAAATCAGTTTAGATCAAGACCAATTGATTAAAACCTAGCCAAATTATATTTTGATCGAGCCACTTTCAATTTTGACCGAGCCAACTTGTTATAAAATTGAGTAATTTAGGTCCTAATTAACCAATTTCGGATTTAAACTCAACTTTTATCATTTTTATCAAGTTATTTTCAAGAATAAAAGGCTTTTAAGTTTATTAAATTTAATGTTAGAATGAGCTGGTTTAACCAATCTCTACACCTTAAATAAAATTTTAAAATTTAAAATTAATAAATTAATAAGTCCTAAAAACTTTTAAACGAGGTTAAAGTAAGGTGGTTTAACCAATTTCTACACCTTAAACAAATTTTTAAAATATAAAATAAATAAAATTGTTTAATCTTAAAAACATCAAAACTAAGGATAGTGTAAAGCGGTTTAACCAATCTCTGCACCTTAATAAAATTTTCAAATATAAAATTAATAAAATTATTAAAATTATTAATTCATTTAATAAACATATTTTGGGCTAGAGTGAGGCGGTTTAACCGATTTTTACTCATTCACTAAAATTTTTCTAAAAAATAAAATAGAACAATGTGGTTAACTAAGCTTTAAGATTAAAGGGAAGTGGTTTATCCGAACTTTACATCTCTAAATATTTGTAAAATGGGTGATGAAGAGAAAACGGAAACACACTGAGCCCAACTTAATAAAAATAATATTTTTACATACAAAAATCAAACAAAGAATAAACCGAAACATACAGAGTCAATAACATTTAGTTTTACAAATTCGTTTCATTACCACATGCATACATACAACAGTTGTAATTAAATCATTTTGTGCATAAAATAATAAATTCCAAATTTTGAGATATAAGCCATTTAGTTGAGACTACTCTCTTCGGAGGTGCTCTGTGGGGATGTTCTGTCTTTCCCACATGTAACCGACAACGAACCCAAGAATCTCAACGTGCCTTATCCCGATTTTCTAGTTTTCCATAAAAATTAGGTGGCGACTTATAAATTTTAATTCGTTCCCCGCTTCGCCGTGAGGAAGGTCGTCAACAATCATATTTTGTCCGGCAAAGCATGAGGGAAGTCATCTGTAATCATGCTGAATTTGGTTTTGAGGGCACCTCATTATTAAGTAATAACCCATTGTTGGTCAATAATTCGTCAATTATTAGGTAATGACCCAATGTTGGTCAATATTTCATCATCAAGTAATGACCTAATGCTCGTTAATAGCTCATAACTCATTAAGTAATGACCCAATGTTGGTCAATACCTTATCAATCAAGTAATTACCTTATATTGGTCAATATTTCATAACTTATAAAGCAACGACCTTCTTGCGTCGTGCTTCGTTAAATTGTGGTAGGTAATAAGTTTTGACTTTTATATATATATAAAGAACGATCCATATGATCGTTACACCTTCTTGTAAAGCATATAGTTTTGGCTTTTAATGCTATGCTCTTAGTCTTTGGGCGTTCTTCCTTTAACTCCATCTCCTTCTTCATTAATTTGCTAACCAAAATGTCCAAGGTTAGCTTGTCAAAGTCTCTTCCCTCTTCAATAGCATCAATCTTCGATGTGTAAGGAGAGATGACCGATCTCATGAACTTCTTCACTTGCTCCATAGTGGTGAAGGTTTTGCCCAAGCTTTTTAGTGGATGAATGATCTCTAAGAACCGCTTGTGCATTTCATCGATTGATTCGCCTTGGAGCATCTTGAACTTATCTAAGCTATCCATAAGAATACTAACTCTTGATTCTTTAAGCTCCAGAGTCCCTTCGTATGTAACTTCCAAACGATCCCAAATTTCTTTAGCGCTTTCATAGATTGACACACGATTAAATTTCTCATCATTTAAAGCACTATATAATAAATTCATAGCTTTAACGTTAAGCTCAAAATATTTAGTTTCACTATGATCTAATTCCTCTTCATCCTTAGGGATCTTTTTACCATCCACTTCCTTAGTAGGATAATTAAAGCCTTTAGCAATTATCCTCCATAACATGATGTCTTGGGATTGGATGAATATTTTCATCTTGATTTTCCAAATCCCATTATTTTTGGCATCAAGATATGGAGGCCGAGTAAATGAGCGGCCTTCAATTATTCTACTTCCCTCATACGCCATAGATATATATATGTATATGTATCTAGTTCTTTGGATCTTAACTCTTACACGGTTAAGTATATAAATCAAGAGCCCAAGCTCTAATACCACATGTTAGGACCGGTGCTCGGCTTAAAATACGACGCCGCAATCTAAGGAGTCGTCTCGTCACATATGAACTGAACACAAGTTCAGCCCCAGCTGGTGTGGGACAATCTGCGCTCGCAGTGTTACCTGCGTGAGCCAGGGCCCAACCAGCCCAGCCCAGGCAGTCTTGTTGATCCAACGAACGTGACCTACACTGCACGAGTCAGTTCTAACCTGCCGACTTGGCTCGCAAGCCTCCGCCGCGCAGGCTCGACCCGCCAGGCGCACGCGCTGGCACTTAAAATGTGACGCCGCAATCTAAGGAGTCGTCTCCTCACATATGAACCGAACACAAGTTCAGCCCCAGCTGGTGTGGGATAATCTGCGCTCGTAGTGTTACCTGCGTGAGTCAGGGCCCAACCAGCCCAGCCCAGGCAGTCTTGTTGGCCCAGCGAACGTGACCTACCCTGCACGAGTCAGTTCTAACCTGCCGACTTGGCTCGCAAGCCTCCACCGCGCAGGCTCGACCCGCCAGGCGCACGCGCTGGCACTCAACATCTTCTAATATCTCCGTTCCAACAATTCATACCGCTGATGGAAATGTGTTACATACCACACATGTTGGAAAAATTTCAACTCCTTCGCTTTCTATCTCTAATGCATACTTAGTTCCATCATTAACTCACAATTTTCTTTCTGTTGGTCAACTTGTAAAACTTGGGCTTAAACTAATATTTTCTTCTTTTGATTGTGTTGTGCAGGATGCGCGAACGGGGAAGGTGCTTGGGACAGACCGTAAAGTGGATAGGATTTTTCTGCTGGACAATCTGCATCTTCCATCAACTTATCCAATTGCTGCTTCAACTTTTTCAAATACATCCCAATTATGGCATTCACGTTTAGGACACGCTTCAATGTCTAAACTTCATTCTCTTGTTTCTAGTGGTCAAATAGGTTCGGTAGTTTTGCAAAATTTTGATTGTATTTCTTGTCAATTAAGTAAGCAGTCCAAACTTTCTTTTCCAAATAGTACATCAAGATCCAAAAGTTCTTTTGATTTAATTCATTCTGATGTATGGGGTCCTTCTCCGACTTTAACAATGGGTGTTCTCGATATTTTGTTATTTTTTATCGATGATTACTCTCGTTTTACTTGGATATATGTTTTTAAAAAGCCGATCTGAATTATTGAGTGTTTATTCAAATTTTGTTGAAATGATTTATACACAATTTTCTCGTACAATCAAAATTTTCAGATCAGACAATGCAAAGGAATATACTTCTAATGCTTTTCTTCAGTTTCTTGTACAGCAAGGAACAATTGTACAAACATCTTGTCCAGGCACATCAGAACAAAATGGTCGAGCTGAACGTAAGCATCGCCATATAGTTGAAACTATGGGTGCTTTGCTGCAGTATGCTTCTATTACAGAGTCCCTCTGGGGTGAGGCTGTATTAACAGCTGTTTATACTATTAATCGCATTCCTTCTACTGTTTTGGAAATAAAACACCTTATGAATGTTTGTATGGTTTCCTCCTGATTATAGTCTTTTACGTGTTTTTGGATGTGTGTGCTTTGTTCAACTTCAACCGCATGAAAGAAGTAAGTTGGAACCCAGATCTCGCATGTATTGTTTTCTAGGATATGGAATAGGGCAAAAAGTATATCGTTGTTATGATCCTATCTCAAAACGATTGCGAATCACTCGTCATGTTGTCTTCTGGGAACATGTTTTATTTTCAAAAGTTGCTTCATTCGATTCTTTAAGCAAAAAATAATCATTAATTTTTGTTGATGATCCTATCGATACTGTTCCTAGCTTAACTTCTCCGATCCAACCTAACTCAACAGATATAACCGACACCACTTCTACGGAATTTTTCGGCCCAAACTCTTCGCCTGCATCCAGCACAAGTGTGTCACGCCCCGACCCGTCCCGGGCCCCGCCCTGCCCAAGCCCCGGTTGCACCACACGGCCGGGTCCTTCGAAAAGGTGGATCCATTTGGTTGGTGACCATTCAAGGCCTCCCAAGTATATCAAGGCAATTTTCCATCCCATTTAAGGGATATGGTCCTTCCCCTTGGGCTCTTATGGCCCAAGGCCTTCTCCATGAGCTAAGGCCCATTATATTGGATATTACATTCCCCCCACCATAGGACACGACGTCCTCGTCGTGCAGGGCGGGTCGCAGACGGACGTCCAAGCCTAGTCTCTCCCCAGTCCCACGAGACCCTGGCATGCGCACCCTACCCCCGCCTATACCCGGCATTTTCGGGGCAATCTGGCATGCGCACCCTACCCGTATCCGGAATCGGGATTGCTCTGATACCATTTCTGTCACGCCCCGACCCGTCCCGGGCCCCTCCCTGCCAAAGCCCCGGCTGCACCACACGGCCGGGTCCTTTGAAAAGGTGGATCCACTTGGTTGGTGACCATTCAAGGCCTCCCAAGTATATCAAGGCAATTTTCCATCCCATTTAAGGGATATGGGACAATTCCTTCCCCTTGGGCTCTTATGGCCCAAGGCCTTCTCCATGAGCTAAGGCCCATTACATTGGGTATTACAAAGTGACTTTCATGCTTCTCCATCACATCCAACTCATGAAATTCGTACATTATCAGGAAGGGTGAGTAAACCTAGTATTCTACTAAAAGAATACCATTGTTTACAAACAGTGTCAAATATCCGACGGCTTTCTCACATACAAAATGACTTCTCATTTTGAATGAACATACTTTTGAATGCCCATTATCTCATTGTCCATACTGTCAAATATACGTTGGTACGATAATAAATCCCTACACATATGACGTTATCTCAACTTGAGAGCTATGGGAGATTTTCACATACTTGATGAAGCGTGGGCCCATGGGGCTATGATCGGACATGATGAGATCGATGGCGGCCACCATCGGATATGATGAAATCAATTTATTGATGACAGCCACACCCTAAAAGAAATGAAAGAGGATATATCAAAAACATCGAAAGAGCGTAGCGAACTCATCGCGCATATAAAATAACATTTTCTCACTCTCGAACGCATGAAGACATCTCGAATTAAGACAACTATTTAATTTTCTTGTGAACGGCCTGTGACAATCGTCATAGATTGCAATTTATGATCCTATGATCCACAATAGTGATTGTTATATATATATATATATATATATATATATATATATATATATATATATGCTAATCTCCACTCGACAGGAGCACGGCTCGCTCCTGTCGACTCAGTAGCCGTCGGATCGCGACGATCCGACGGCTGAGATCACGCGCGTGCTTTGTAAGAGCTCGGATCGATTTCAGCCGTCGGATCACCTCGGCGATCCGACGGCCGACATCTCGCGCGTGTTTTTTAAGAGCTCGGGTCGGATTTCAGCCGTCGGATCGCCGCGATCCAACGGCTACGGACTCGACAGGAGCGGGCCGAGCTCCTGTCGAGTGGAGATTAGTCTATTTATATATATATATATATATATATATATATATATATATAATATATTATATATATATATATATATATAAAGAACGATCCATATGATCATTATGAAGCATGACGCAAGAGGTTGTTGCTTCATGAGTTACGACGTATGATTCATAGGATCATTACCTAGCACAGTACGACGAAGCACGGCACAAGGATGTCATCGAGTTATAATCCACATGATTATTACCTACCACAATTTAACGAAGCACGATGCAAGAAGGTCGTTGCTTTATAAGTTATGAAATATTGACCAATATTAGGTAATTACTTGATTGAAAAGGTATTGACCAACATTGGGTCATTACTTAATGAGTTATGAGCTATTAACGAGCATTAGGTCATTACTTGATGATGAAATATTGACCAACATTGGACATTACCTAATAATTGACGAAGTATTGACCAACAATGGGTTATTACTTAATAATGAGTTGCCCACAAAACCAAATTCAGCATGATTACAGATGACTCCCCTCATGCTTTGCCGGACAAAATATGATTGTTGATGACCTTCCTCGCGGCGAGGCGGGGAACAAATTAAAATTTAGGAGTCGCCACCTAATTTCTATGGAAAATTAGAAAATCGGGATAAGGCACGTTGAGATTCTTGGGTTCGTTGTCGGTTACATGTGGGGAAAACAAAACATCTCCACAGCGCACCTCCGAAGAGAGTACTCTCAACTTAATGGCTTATATCTCAAAATTTGGGATTTATTATTTTATGCACAAAATGATTTAATTACAACTGCTGTATGTATGCATGTTGTAATGCTAGAAAATTTGTAAAACTAAATGTTATTGACTCTGCATGTTTCGGTTTATTCTTTATTTGATTTTTGTATGTGAAAATATCATTTTTATTAAGTTAGGCTCAACGCGTTTCCGTTTTCTCTTCATCACCCATTTTAAAAATATTTAGAGATGTAAAGTTCGGATAAACCACTTCTCTTTAATCTCAAAGTTTAGTTAACCACCTTATTCTATTTTACTTTTTAGAAAACTTTTAGCGAATGAGTAAGATCGGTTAAACCGCCTCACTCTAGCCCAAAATATGTTTATTAAATGAATTAATAATTTAATAATTTTATTAATTTTATATTTGAAAATTTTATTAAGCTGTAGAGATTGGTTAAACCGCCTCACGATAACCTTAGTTTTGATGTATTTAAGATTAAACAATTTTATTTTATTTTATATTTTAAAAATTTGTTTAAGGTGTAGAGATCGGTTAAACCACCTTACTTTAACCTCGTTTAAAAGTTTTTAGGACTTATTAATTTATTAATTTTATATTTTAAAATTTTATTTAAGGTGTAGAGATCGGTTAAACCAGCTCACTCTAACATTAAATTTGTTAAACTTAAAAGCCTTTTATTCTTGAAAATAACTTGATACAAATTAAGTTTAAATCCAAAATTGGATTATTGGGACCGAAATTACTCAATTTATAACAAGTTGGCTCGGTCAAAATTGAAAGTGGCTCGATCAAAATATAATTTGGCTAGGTGTTAATCAATTGGTCCTGATCTAAACTGATTTAGTTCGGTCGGTTTTGAAAGTGGCTTGGTCGGTTTTGAAACTGGCTCAGTCAGATTAAATTTGGCTCGGACCTGATGCGCGCGTGGGCTAAATCAACGCACATCACTTGTTTTTTTAACGACGACCGGCTCAGCCGATTGTCGCCTTCTTCGGCCGCGCGAGCTCGTGGCTGACGCTGATGATGGCCGGCGGCGTTTCGCCACCGGCCGTCTCGATCTATATACGTGCCCAAGGGTTATCGACGATCCCAGATTCAATGGTAGTGTCAAAATTTGGTTTCGACGTGTGTATGATGAGATATAGTGTTGTTCAAGTTTCGGTGATAATTTTAAATTTTATTTCCGGCCACCTCGCTACCGGCGAATCCGAGACGGTGCATCGTGACGAGGATTGTGAAGAGACTCTAAATGTATAGTTTTCGAGGGATTACCTGACGTTGTAAGCGGTCGGCCGAAAATGAAGTCAACTCTGGCGATCGGCTGGTGAGCTCCGCGAAGCTTCTCCGATCACTTTGGCAATGTGTCTGGAAGTAGATGATGAGGTTTGCAGGGTCTCACGAGCTTGGTATGGCCTCTTCTTTTCTCTGGAGCCTCTCCTTCGAAATCGAATTTTTCGGCCGTTTTATAGCCTTCCGCGGCCAGCCGAAGCGACGATGCTTCGCGGCAGCGTTAATGCGGTCGTGGGTGACTCTTTGGGGAGGCGAACGATCGACGTTAATGCAATCGGTCAACGACCGCTCACGTTCGCGCGACGCTTCTCCTCCCTGGCAGCCGAAAATTCAAATTTCAGCCGTATTACATGAAATTCAAATTTTAACAATACCATGAGTCCCAAATAGTCTTAAATTAAGCCAAAATAAATTTAATTAGGTTAATCAAGATTTTAAGCTTAATCGAGTTTATCGAATAAAATTTGGACGATAGCCCAGACAAAATGGCGTGTCTACAATGGTTTCTATTTTATCTTTGCCAAATCCTTTTTCAAATGATTAGACAAAGAGATGCAACTATCGAAATCCCATTTTGCTCTTGCTACCTGCACACACTACCGAAATGCACCGATTAAGCCTTACGAAACACAATTAAACATGACCCTATTCAAACCAATCGGGTCCAATTAGGCCTAATTAAGTCCAATTAGGCTCGATTAGCCTGATTAAGTCTAATTAGATCTAATTCGTAATACGCGCGCGCGCACATACACACACATATAAGCATATGCATATATGCATGAACATAAATATACATTAGTTACAAGAAAAAGAAAAAGAAAAGATCGGTTGCACCATCCACCGACGTGAGTGGGGGAGGTTGCCAAAAGAGGAAGAGAACGATGGATAGAGCCTGGAGGGAAAGAAAGAGAGTTGAGAGCTAGGGGAGAGAGATGTCGCCAGTTACATGCTCTCCACCTCACGAAACACCTCCTAGTCAACACTGTCGACTCCGACACCAACCGTAAAGCTTACCGCCGCCGGCACTGCACCTGACGACCAAACAATAAGTACATGCCACGAAATCCTCAAATAACCTCACAAAACCATCTAACATTTGTCCCTACTTGACCTGACAAGCGGGTTGGGTCGACCCGACCCGTCCGCGGGTCAAAGGATAACAGGTCATATGGGTATGGGTCAACGGGTATGTAAAGTCATGACAAACACAAATATAAAGTTCAAATAGCAGTATATTATTACTATAAACATACACAAACCTAAACAACTATTACCTAAAATTCATTCAAATTATTCTGCATAAGAGAATAAAGATGGATATTGAATTGAGAAATAAATTATAACTAGCATTAGTGGATGCGGATGCCAGCGGGTCCGTGGACATCCGTCCATCTGATTCGCAAGTTGCGAGTACGGGCGGGTAATACTCGTATTCAATATTTTTATCTGAAATTTCTATCCATACCCGCCCATTTGAGCTGGTATCCGTGGGTACTTGATGAAGTTTTGCCACCTCTAGTCCCTACTCAACAAAGGGCACGATACATCATCATGGCTTCGCCGCTAGCAAGCTACGGTGGCCGAAAAGTAAAAATAACAATAAACACATAAAGTTCCACACGATATAATTCCCGACAGACGCATCTAAATGAAATTTGAATAGTGGCATCAAACTTAGCACGCTTGAAAAGTTAAGAACATCCTTTTTGACATCAAATGAAATCAGTCACCGAAACACGGCTGAAATACCGCAAACCTGAAAACACAATAAGTGAGCTTCAAACGTAAATTTTCACACCTCAAATATGTCGATGATGGTCTAAAAGCTAAAGATAGAAATAGAGACGTCACCGCGGGCGACGACTGCTAGCTGGCGAGCGCGAGCTCGCAACTGGTCTGAGATGACAACGACGGGCTGAGTTGGTCGCACGTAGTGCCGATCCCTGCATGCGGACTTGAGCTGTGCTCGGGTTCAGGTCAGGCGCTACGCGCACCTATGCAAGCCGAATCGGCTCTGGATAGAACCAAGCGTTACAATCCGGCCCAATTAGCGCCAGATTGGCTGTTTAATTTATTTTAGTTATTGTGTTTAATGTAAAACTAAATTTTAATTTTATTTAATATTCATAATTATATTTTCATCCTAATTTCAGTCCAACTTATTTAATCAAATTAGTAATAAGTTTAAAATTACTGCATGCGACATAATACTGCAGGGGCTGGGATGCATGCATCATGCAGAAATTGTGATGCATGCATCATGCGTCTGTAACCGTAAAATACGATAATGCCTTCATTTGGAGGGATGAGCCTCCATTTTGGAGCGATTCATGCAGGTTTACAGGTACCCGCTAACTTTTTTTTTTAAAAAAAAATCCTTCTATCCACGTGCCCATTTAGACACGTATTTGACTCGCGGGTGCGCGACCGGCAACTGCCGGTCGCCTGCCAGGTGAAAACCAGAAAAAAAAAAGACGCGTAGGCGCGCAACCGGCAAGTGCCGGTCACACGCCTGGCGAAAAAAAGTTGCCCACACACGGACGACGTCGTCTTCCTCGCGAGAGCGAGGAAGACGACATTAAAAAAATTTTTTACACACACACAGAGAGAGAGAGAGAGAGAGAGAGAGAGAGAGAGGGAGGAAGGGGGGGAGAGAGAGAGAGGTGCCGGTGCCGAGCTCCGGCGGCTCCGGCACGGTAAATCCTGGTAGCGAACACATCGCGCATATAAAATAACATTTTCTCACTCTCGAACGCATGAAGACATCTCGAATTAAGACAACTATTTAATTTTCTTGTGAACGACCTATGACAATCGTCATAGATTGCTAGGAGCTCGGCACCGGCACGGTAAACCCTGGTAGCGAACACATCGCGCATATAAAATAACATTTTCTCACTCTCGAACGCATGAAGACATCTCGAATTAAGACAACTATTTAATTTTCTTGTGAACGGCCTATGACAATCGTCATAGATTGCCATTTATGATCCGCAATAGTTATTGTTATATATATATATATAATATATATATATATATATATATATATATATATAATATATATAATATAAAGAACGATCCATATGATCATTATGAAGCATGACGCAAGAGGTTGTTGCTTTATAAGTTTTGGCTTTTAATGAAGAGAGTGAAGAAGATATAGAGATGCTCTCTCGAAAGTTCAAAAGATTTCTAAACTCGAAAAAGAGCAAGAAGAAGAAGAAGTTTGCTAAAAAGAGCACCTCAAGCGAAAAAGATGAAATTATTTGTTACGGGTGCAAGAAGCCGGGCCACATTCAACCACATTGCCCCAAATACAAGAAAGATAAGAAAAAGAAGAAGAAGGCAATGGTGGGAACTTGGAGTGACGAAGATGCTTCATCAAGTTCCTCAAGTGATGATAATAAGGTTGAAGCACACTTCGCATTCATGGCTATCGGAGATAGCGATAATGAGGTATCCTCTTCCTCCTCTAGTTCTTCATGTGAATTTAATTTACAAAATGCTTTTGAAGAATTAATGGAGAGCTATGAAAAGCTTAATGCACTCCATAAGAAAAATAAGAAAAGCATGTCCAAACTTTCCACCGAAAATGATGAACTACATGCTAAAGTTGTGGACTTGCTTGAGCAAAAAGAGTGCATAGCTAATGAGTTAGAGGCCTCAAAAGTCAAACTTGAGGATGCATGCAAATTTGAAAATGAACTATCTATTTTACAACTCAAGTATGACCAAGTGGTCAAGGCTAATGAACTTTTGATAAGTGAATGCATGGCACTTAAGAGATACAATGTAGACCTAAGAGCATCACTTGCCAAGGTTTCAAATGAGAAGAAGCAAACTAAGACTATGCATGTACCATCTAGACCCACATACAAGTATAGTACTAGTTATGCTCACATAGCTCATAGGTATAGCAACATGCCTATTACATGTCACTATTGTAATAGACTTGGACATATTGCTCATGGATGTCCATACAAGAAAAATACTCAAAAACTTATGTGGGTACCTAAATTTTTAGTTGCTAACACTACCGGACCCAAGGTAACTTGGGTACCGAAAAACAAAGCCTAGCTTTTGATGTAGGTGCCTTGAAGTGGAGCTTTATGGATATACTTATTAATTCAAGGCCAAAGGTTTGAGGTTTGGTAGAACAAACCTATACTCTTCTTCTTATATGTATATTAACTATGTTTGAGAGCATATTAATATAAATAATTTTTGAAAATCTTTGTATAGGTTATTGATATAAACATGTTATGCATTGTATGAGTGCTAAGTATGCAAATTCTTGAAAAATATGCATAAATTGTTTTTGAAAGGGGGAGACATGTGTATTTATCCCATTTGAACTTGTTCACATGCTCAAAGTGTGATTTTGATCCTTAAATGAGATTTTGACCCCTTAGGTTCCTATTTTTCTCTATATATTGACTTGGGTCAAAACTATTTGAAAATCATGCAAATTTTATCAAAAAAAAGGGGGAGACACGTGTATTATAGGGTATTAGACATGTTAGAAGTGTTTTTATATTTTGTGGAATTTATTTGTAATTATTGGCCTATTTTCAAATTCATTTCTGAAATTTTAAAATTTCTGAAATTTCTAAACATGTTAGAAGGTTTTGCTTCATTTGGTTATATATATATTTCTAAACCTTGTTTTATCAATATAGCTATCAAACACATGTTCATCATGCATATACCATGGTGTTTGCCAAATATTAATGACTTTTAAGTTCTTGGAATGATTAGTATTATTTTGTTTGAACTTAAGTTATTAACATATATTATAACTTATAGTGGTGTAACTATTTTATCTTTGCATACAAAAGAAGAGAATGTTTGTCTATCATGATTTTTACTTGATAAACCTTTTGATATGACAAAAAGGGGGAGAATAAGCTTGATTTGCAAATATTTCCATGTTTAATACTTTTGCATTGTTTTGAGTTTAAATTTGCTTTATCAAGCATAGTTTTGTCATCATCCAAAAGGGGGAGATTGTTGGCCCTAATGTGATTTTGATGATAACAAAACTATAGCAAAAGCATTACTAATGAGATTGTTAAAGATGTAAATCAGTAGGTGTTGAATGGAGTTAAAATTGCATCTAATGAAGTTTGATTAATATAGTCCATCCGACATCTACTCACTTATCAAGAAATATCTTTCTCATATGACATACAAATGATACAAAATCAGTGGCATATGAAAAAGAACTCATATGGCTTTTCAACAATATATAATATATGATATTTGAATGAGCGTACTAGTCCCGGTGAATTTTCGAAGTTGAAAGCTGACAAACAGTCTAGCACCTTGATAGTACTCTAGTGTTTATATTATAACTTTTTCTAGGAAGCTCCAAATGGAGTGAAACCACTTCCATATGAAAGAAGACTTGAAGACCTTTCTAACGGTATGTGTTTCATCCAAAACGGATAAGAAATGAGAGAGAACGAGCTGAATGAAGTTGACTAAAGATGAGCTGAAATTGTCATTACAGAGCAGAATTTCGGTCGACCGAAACTTGAATCGGTCGACCGATAGTTGCGCAGAACTAGCCGTTAGAGATGCTTTTTGAAGTGTATATATACATAGCCAAGCACTCAAACGGTTACAACTCTTATGCACTTCATTGGAGACCTATTTTAGAGTGAAAAGAGCATTTCTAGAGCCCCCAAAAATTATTCTTGAGCTTTAACTTGTATATCTTAATTTTTACCCTTTGATCTCTTGCCTCTAAGAGTTAGATCATTTGAGAGATTTGTATTTGGGTTTTTGGGTTCTTTTCTCTTTCAAGAGAGATTGTAAAGGTTGCTTGGTTAGCCGCTAAAACCAAGGGATTTCGGTTATCGCTAAGCCCGGAAAAGCGAAGTTGTAAACGGCTTAATCAACGCCCGGAAGTTGATCGTCTAGTAGAGAAGTCCTCGGAGGAGGCAAGAGAAGTGGACGTAGGCGAGGTTTCGCCGAACCACTATAAATCCGGTGTCGTATCTCTTTCTCTCTTGCTTTATTTTCATATACTCTCTAGACGCATGCGTAGGAATTAATTGTTCTATCCTTATATGCATTTGTGTCTAACTTGTATAAGAGCTAAACTTTCTTAGATTAAATAATCACTTAATTAGCTCTAATTATTATTATTACCCAATTCCCCCCTCTCTTGGGACCCAACAATTGGTATCAGAGCTTGGGCTCTTGATTCATATACTTAACCGTGTAAGAGTTAAGATCCAAAGAACTAGATACATATACATATATATATCTATGGCATATGAGGGAAGTAGAATTGTTGAAGGCCGCTCATTTACTCGGCCTCCATATCTTGATGCCAAAAATTATGGGATTTGGAAAATTAAGATGAAAATATTCATTCAATCCCAAGACATCATGTTATGGAGGATAATTGCTAAAGGCTTTAATTATCCTACTAAGGAAGTGGATGGTAAAAAGATCCCTAAGGATGAAGAGGAATTAGATCATAGTGAAACTAAATATTTTGAGCTTAACGTTAAAGCTATGAATTTATTATATAGTGCTTTAAATGATGAGGAATTTAATCGTGTGTCAATGTATGAAAGCGCTAAAGAAATTTGGGATCGTTTGGAAGTTACATACGAAGGGACTCCGGAGCTTAAAGAATCAAGAGTTAGTATTCTTATGGATAGCTTCGAGAAGTTCAAGATGCTCCAAGGCGAATCAATCGATGAAATGCACAAGCGGTTCTTGGAGATCATTCATCCACTAAAAAGCTTGGGCAAAACCTTCACCACCATGGAGCAAGTGAAGAAGTTCATGAGATCGGTCATCCCTCCTTACACATCGAAGATTGATGCTATTGAAGAGGGAAGAGACTTTGACAAGCTAACCTTGGACATTTTGGTTAGCAAATTAATGAAGAAGGAGATGGAGTTAAAGGAAGAACGCCCAAAGACTAAGAGCATAGCATTAAAAGCCAAAACTATATGCTTTACAAGTGAAAAAGAGAGTGAAGAAGATATAGAGATGCTCTCTCGAAAGTTCAAAAGATTTCTAAACTCGAAAAAGAGCAAGAAGAAGAAGAAGAAGAAGAAGTTTGCTAAAAAGAGCACCTCAAGCGAAGAAGATGAAATTATTTGTTACGGGTGCAAGAAGCCGGGCCACATTCAACCACATTGCCCCAAATACAAGAAAGATAAGAAAAAGAAGAAGAAGGCAATGGTGGCAACTTGGAGTGACGAAGATGCTTCATCAAGTTCCTCAAGTGATGATAATAAGGTTGAAGCACACTTCGCATTCATGGCTATCGGAGATAGCGATAATGAGGTATCCTCTTCCTCCTCTAGTTCTTCATGTGAATTTAATTTACAAAATGCTTTTGAAGAATTAATGGAGAGCTATGAAAAGCTTAATGCACTCCATAAGAAAAATAAGAAAAGCATGTCCAAACTTTCCACCGAAAATGATGAACTACATGCTAAAGTTGTGGACTTGCTTGAGCAAAAAGAGTGCATAGCTAATGAGTTAGAGGCCTCAAAAGTCAAACTTGAGGATGCATGCAAATTTGAAAATGAACTATCTATTTTACAACTCAAGTATGACCAAGTGGTCAAGGCTAATGAACTTTTGATAAGTGAATGCATGGCACTTAAGAGATACAATGTAGACCTAAGAGCATCACTTGCCAAGGTTTCAAATGAGAAGAAGCAAACTAAGACTATGCATGTACCATCTAGACCCACATACAAGCATAGTACTAGTTATGCTCACATAGCTCATAGGTATAGCAACAAATCTATTACATGTCACTATTGCAATAGACTTGGACATATTGCTCATGGATGCCCATACAAGAAAATAAATGAAAAACTTATATGGGTACCTAAATTTTTAGTTGCTAACATTACCGGACCCAAGGTAACTTGGGTACCGAAAAACAAAGCCTAGCTTTTGATGTAGGTGCCTTGAAGTGGAGCTTTATGGATATACTTATTAATTCAAGGCCAAAGGTTTGAGGTTTGGTAGAACAAACCTATACTCTTCTTCTTATATGTATATTAACTATGTTTGAGAGCATATTAATATAAATAATTTTTGAAAATCTTTGTATAGGTTGTTGATATAAACATGTTATGCATTGTATGAGTGCTAAGTATGCAAATTCTTGAAAAATATGCATAAATTTTTTTAAAGGGGGAGACATGTGTATTTATCCCATTTGAACTTGTTCACATGCTCAAAGTGTGATTTTGATCCTTAAATGAGATTTTGACCCCTTAGGTTCCTATTTTTCTCTATATATTGACTTGGGTCAAAACTATTTGAAAATCATGCAAATTTTATCAAAGAAAGGGGGAGACACATGTATTATAGGGTATTAGACATGTTAGAAGTGTTTTTATATTTTTGTGGAATTTATTTGTAATTATTGGCCTATTTTCAAATTCATTTCTGAAATTTTAAAATTTCTGAAATTTCTAAACATGTTAGAAGGTTTTGCTTCATTTGGTTATATATATATTTCTAAACCTTGTTTTATGAATATAGCTATCAAACACATGTTCATCATGCATATACCATGGTGTTTGCCAAATATTAATGACTTTTAAGTTCTTGGAATGATTAGTACATTTTTGTTTGAACTTAAGTTATTAACATATACTATGACTTATAGTGGTGTAACTATTTTATCTTTGCATACAAAAGGAGAGAATGTTTGCCTATCATGATTTTTACTTGATAAACCTTTTGATATGACAAAAAGGGGGAGAATAAGCTTGATTTGCAAATATTTCCATGTTTAATACTTTTGCATTGTTTTGAGTTTAAATTTGCTTTATCAAGCATAGTTTTGTCATCATCCAAAAGGGGGAGATTGTTGGCCCTAATGTGATTTTGATGATAACAAAACTATAGCAAAAGCATTACTAATGAGTTTGTTAAAGATGTAAAAATGTAGGTGTTGAATGGAGTTAAAATTGCATCTAATGAAGTTTGATTAATATAGTCCATCCGACATCTACTCACTTATCAAGAAATATCTTTCTCATATGACATCCAAATGATACAAAATCAGTGGCATATGAAAGAGGACTCATATGGCTTTTCAACAATATATAATATATGATATTTGGATGAGCGTACTAGTCCCGGTGAATTTTCGAAGTTGAAAGCTGACAAACAGTCTAGCACCTTGACAGCACTCTAGTGTTTATTATAACTTTTTGTAGGAAGCTCCAAATGGAGTGAAACCACTTCCATATGAAAGAAGACTTGAAGACCTTTCCAACGGTATGTGTTTCATCCAAAACGGATAAGAAATGAGAGAGAACGAGCTGAATGAAGTTGACTGAAGATGAGCTGAAACTGTCATTACAGAGCAGAATTTCGGTCGACCGAAACTTGATTCGGTCGACCGATAGTTGCGCAGAACTAGCCGTTAGAGATGATTTTTGAAGTGTATATATACATAGCCAAGCACTCAAACGGTTACAACTCTTATGCACTTCATTGGAGACCTGTTTTAGAGTGAAAAGAGCATTTCTAGAGCCCCCAAAAATTATTCTTGAGCTTTAACTTGTATATCTTAATTTTTACCCTTTGATCTCTTGCCTCTAAGAATTAGATCATTTGAGAGATTTGTATTTGGGTTTTTGGTTTCTTTTCTCTTTCAAGAGAGATTGTAAAGGTTGCTTGGTTAGCCGCTAAAACCAAGGGATTTCGGTTATCGCTAAGCCCGGAAAAAGCGAAGTTGTAAACGGCTTAATCAACGCCCGGAAGTTGATCGTCTAGTAGAGAAGTCCTCGGAGGAGGCAAGAGAAGTGGACGTAGGCGAGGTTTCGCCGAACCACTATAAATCCGGTGTCGTATCTCTTTCTCTCTTGCTTTATTTTCATATACTCTCTAGACGCATGCGTAGGAATTAATTGTTCTATCCTTATATGCATTTATGTCTAACTTGTATAAGAGCTAAACTTTCTTAGATTAAATAATCACTTAATTAGCTCTAATTATTATTATTACCCAATTCACCCCCCCTCTTTTCACCCAGGATAGGGGAAAGTCTATCCAGTTTCATCTTTTCACCCAGGGTAGGGGAAAGTCTACCCAGCTTTTATCTTTTCACTCGGGGTAGGGGAAAGTCTACCCAGCTTCATCTTTTCACCCAGGATAGGGGAAAGTCTATCCAATTTTATTCTTTCACCCAGGATAGGGGAAAGTCTACCCAGCTTTTATCTTTTCACCCAGAATAGGGGAAAGTCTATCCAGTTTTATCTTTTCACCCAGGGTAGGGGAAAGTCTACTCAGCTTTTATCTTTTCACCCAGGGTAGGGGAAAGTCTACCCAGCTTTCATCTTTTCACCCAGGATAGGGAAAAGTCTATCCAATTTTATTCTTTCACCCAGGGTAGGGGAAAGTCTACCCAGCTTTTATCTTTTCACCCAGGGTAGGGAAAAGTCTACCCAGCTTTTATCTTTTCACCCAGGGTAGGGAAAAGTCTACTCAGTTTTTATCTTTTCACCCAGGATAGGGGAAAGTCTATCATTTTATTCTTTCACCCAGGGTAGGGGAAAGTCTACCCAGCTTTTATCTTTTCACCTAGAATAGGGGAAAGTCTATCATGTTTTATCTTTTCACCCAGGGTAGGGAAAAGTCTACTCAGCTTTTATCTTTTCACCCAGGATAGGGGAAAGTCTATCCAGTTTTATCTTTTCACCCAGGGTAGGGGAAAGTCTACCCAGCTTTTATCTTTTCACCCAGGATAGGGGAAAGTCTATCCAGCTTTTATCTTTTCAACCAGAGAAAAAAAAAAAATGGTTTCCTTATAATCATCGCTCTCCCTCTCGGCGGACAAAATGTGGTATCTTTTTATCTTTGTCCAACTCCTCTATGAATTGTTGGACAAAGAGGGGCAACTGTCGACACCACATTTTGTTCGGCCCGTAAGCCTGCATTTGGTCCACATATATCGGTTACGCTCACAAAGTACAATTAAATTCAACCGTGCTCGGTCAGTCCAATCAAGTTCAATTACACGCCACATGTTCATATTACAGTCTAGTCATGCTGGAACTCAACTATTTCTCGAATCGACTAAGGAAAATTCAGGTGAATTGATAAAGGGCCTCGCTTCGTCCAAAAGTCAATTTCAGTACCCGTAATTAAACTTTTCGCTATCAGGCTTTACCTGATGGTTAAAATCAAAGTCAATACCCCTATCGACCGGTTAATAAACAAAATTGGTATGTAATTATTAGGGGGTTTAAAGTCAAACTTCCTAAATAAGCTATGTCATTATTATTTTTTTTTTGCACCTTGGACCATAGATTGAATGGAGGTTTTAATAAAGGGGGGTGAAGGCTCGCAGCAGGAGGGGAGGGAGAACAAAAAAAAAGAAAAAAAGAAGAAAGAAAGAAAGGCAAAAAAAAAAAAAAACAAGGGAAACCAGAGAGAAGAAAAAAAAAAGAAAGAAGAAGAAGGAAGAAAGAGAGGGAGAGAGCTTCGCCGACGAAACATCCTGACGTCGTCACTCTTCCTCCCACAACTTCATCTTCGCCGGAGCTAGCCTCAGGAACGCCGGCGCGGAGCTTACCGGCGAGTTTCCGGAGTTGCACCCTAGCACCATTTTTCACGAACACCTCTCAAAACTCAAGGTAACTCCTCCCAAACCACGTAGTTATCATCTTTACACGTCGTAGATTTAACTCCGCCGCCGTCGCTGAAGGAAATAATTATGATGTGGCAAATGACCAAGTCATATTTGTGCTATTCCTCTGTTTGATCTATTCTTCTGCTGACTCCTTGATTGTAGGATCGTAGATCCAATTTTTTCTGTTTTTCCTGCAAGAAGTTAGGAGATTAGTTTACAGCTTTAGTTCTATAAATTGTAAAAGTTTCGATTATTTTCTTGACATCAATAACAGAGATCAAGTCTTTTTTTTTTCTATCTTGATAATTTTTGTCTCCAAACAAGCAGCAGTGTGTGTGTGTGTGAGTGCTTTGCTCATAAAACCAACATCTGGTATCAGAGCCGGTGCATGCCTAAATATATCCAGTTCAAACCCATGGCGCTCACCACTCAAGTAGCTGCAAAGGAGAGCGGCGGTGTGTCGTTCCAATATCCGGTGTTGACGTCGTCAAATTACACCGCGTGGACAATCAAGATGGAGGCAATTCTGGAGGCCCAGGGAGTCTGGGAGGCCATCGAACCAACGACCGGTGTGGTCGTGGATGCAAAGAAGGATAAGACAGCGCGTGCACTTCTTCTTCAAGTCTTACCAGAGGATATTCTGTTACAAGTCGCCAAGAAGAAGACCGCTAGTGAAGTCTGGGACAGCCTTAAAGTGAGGTTTCTTGGTGCAGACCGAGTGAAGAAGGCAAGACTACAAACCCTCAACAATGACTTTGCTGTCTTGAATATGAAGGAAGGAGAGTCTGTAGACGAGTTCGCGGGCAAGTTGAGCGCAATGGCGAGCATGTATAACAGCCTCGGTGCCACCCTTGAAGATGCCATGCTCGTCAGAAAACTACTTGATTCCGTGCCAGACAAGTACTACCAAGTTGTGGCCGGAATCGAGCAGTTCTGTGACATCGACGCAATGCCGTTCGAAGAGGCCATCGGACGAATGAAGGCTTTTGAGGAGCGGATGCGCTTCCGAGGAAATGGTAGCAACGGTGACAGTCAGCTCTTGCTCACTCATGCCGAGTGGCAAGCACGACAGAAGGGATACGATGGAGAGTCGTCTTCAAATGGCAAGGGACGTGGTCGTGGCACCTCGGACAGAGGCGGTCGAGGTAGAGGTCGCGGCGGAGGAAGAGGTCGTGGCAAAGACAACAAGAATGGTACCGAGAAATCGCGCCAGGATAGTGTGAAAGGTACCGGCGGGGTACACGAGACAAAAGTCACATTCGGTGTTTTAATTGCAACAACATGGGGCATTATGCCTCAGAATGTAAAAAGAGTCGTGATGAGGAAGCACTTCTCACACGATCTCATGACGAGGAGCCAGCTCTAATGCTTGCGGTGTCTCAGGAGGAAGCATCGACCGAACAAGATCAACAAGGCGTCATTCTGCTCAACGAACAGGAGGTTGTGCCGGAGTTGCGCGATGCCAATGAAAAATCTGTCCCCTCAGACATATGGTACCTGGACAGCGGGGCAAGTAATCACATGACTGGTCACCGAGCGAAGTTCCATGAGCTAGATGAGAGTATCACCGGCAAGGTGAAATTCGGCGATGGTTCCACAGTGCAAATCATGGGCAAAGGTTCAGTCATGTTTCTATGCAAGAACGGCGATCAACGTGTTCTCCAAGGGGTATACTATATACCAAGACTATGCAGCAATATTATAAGTCTTGGGCATATGACGGAGGACGGCAACACAGTCGTGATGGTCGGCAACCACATGAAGGTGTTTGATAAGGGTGGTGTGCTCCTGATGTTGGTGAGGCGTTCACCAAACCGGCTGTATAAGATCCAGTTGGAAATTTCTAAACCAGTATGTCTTATAGGGATTCTCGACGATCCAGCATGGCTATGGCATGTAAGACTTGGCCACGTAAATTTTCATGCCTTGAAACTCATGGGAGAGAAGCAGATGGCTGTCGGATTAGCCACAATAGCTCATCCTAACAAGGTATGTGAGGGTTGCCTGATTGCCAAGCAGACAAGACTACCATTCCCAGGACAAGCAAGCTTTAGAGCGGAGAAGCCGTTGGAGTTACTGCCTGCCGACCTATGCGGGCCAATCACTCCAGGTACGCTTGGTGGTAATAGTTACTTCTTTCTAATTGTTGATGATTTCAGTCGCTGGATGTGGGTCTATATCATCAAAGTAAAGAGCCAAATCGCATCAGTCTTCAAGAAGTTCAAACTCATGGTGGAGAACACATCTGAGTACAAGGTGAAGACATTAAGGACGGATCGAGGTGGGGAATTCTTGTCAAACGATTTCATTGCTATGTGTGAAGAGTGGGGAATCTTAAGGCATCTCACTGCACCATATACACCTCAGCAGAATGGTGTGGTGGAGCGGAAGAACAGAACAATCATGGCTACGGCAAGGTCACTACTCAAAAGAATGAACATTCCCGGCGGATTTTGGGGAGAAGCAGTGAGGCATGCGGTGTACCTGTTAAATCGCTTGCCAACTAAGGCGCTAGGAGAGCGTACGCCGTTCGAAGTCTGGAGTGGGAGAAAGCCTCATCTAGCACACCTGAGAGTGTTTGGGTGCGTGGCTCATGCCAAGGTGACAACTCCACATCTGAACAAGCTAGATGATCGCAGCCGTGCCATGGTGTACCTCGGTGTGGAGGAGAATTGGAAAGCTCATCGGTTGTTTGATCCTCGCTATTGCAAACTACACGTGAGTAGAGATGTTGTCTTTGAAGAAGATGTGGAATGGAATTGGAAAGCTACAGAAGCAGCTGCCTTGCCAGAGTTCATTGTGATGAGTGACTTGCCACACACATCGGAGAAGGAAAGCCATATGGAAATTGCAGCAAGTTCTTCTGCAACTCCAGAAAATGCTGTCATAGGCGACATGACACGGCTATCATCACCAATACCGTTTGACATGGCAAACTCTGAAACTTCACCAAAGAAAACACCGATAACGTCACCAACTTCTGCGGCAACAGCGAGCACTTCCAGTACCGATGAAGGGCCGATTCGGTACCGACCAATTTCAGAAATCTACGAAGAGACAGAAGAGTTACACCTCCCTCTCGATGAATTACTCATGTTGGAGACCGAGGAGCCGGCCACATACCGGGAAGCTGCTGGTATGGCAGCTTGGGAACATGCCATGATCGAAGAACTCGAGTCGATAGAAAAGAACAATACTTGGACCCTTACCGAGCTACCACCGGGTCATAAACCCATTGGTTTGAAGTGGGTTTACAAGTTGAAGAAAGATTCTGATGGTAATATTGTTAAGCACAAGGCGAGACTGGTCGCAAAGGGTTATGTCCAGCAACAGGGAGTGGATTTTGAAGAAGTATTTGCACCGGTGGCTAGACTTGACACGGTTCGTGTCATTCTCACCATAGCTGCTAACCGGGGTTGGGAGGTACATCACATGGACGTAAAGTCCGCATTCCTGAACGGAGAGCTCGAGGAAGAAGTATACGTGACCCAACCAGAGGGTTTCATCGTGAAGAACAAGGAGGAGCAAGTTTACAAATTGAGTAAAGCACTTTATGGTCTGTGACAAGCGCCACGAGCATGGAATGTTAGGCTAGACAAAAGCCTAAGACACCTTGGTTTCACAAAGTGTTCACAAGAGCAAGCTGTGTACACAAGAAGAGAAGGGCAAGCAGGTATCATTGTAGGTGTTTTTGTTGATGATCTCATTGTTACAGGTAAAAACTCCTAGGAGATTAACGCATTCAAGGAGCAGATGATGGTCGAGTTCGAGATGAGTGACTTGGGGTTGATTTCATACTATCTTGGTATTGAGATAGAGCAAAGGGAAGGTCAGATAACACTCAAGCAATCAGCCTATACCAGAAAGATTTTGCTTCAGTTCGGGATGGCAGAGTGTAATGCCACAAAATACCCTATGCAGCCCAAGATGCAATTGCACAAGGATGGTGACGGTATACCAGTGGATGTCACCGAATATAGACGAGTCGTTGGTTGTCTCAGGTATCTAATCCACACTCGCCCTGATCTTTCATTTGCTGTAGGGATGGCAAGCAGATTTATGGAGAGGCCAACCACAATGCATCACATGATGGTGAAGCAGATACTCCGATATCTGAAGGGCACAATCCACTTTGGACTTGTCTACAAGAGAGGGCGTCATGAAGAAGAGCTGGTAGGTTACACAGATAGCGATTTGGCCGGTGATCTTGATGATCGGAGAAGCACCGGAGGCATGGCATTTTATGTCAATGACAATCTTGTTTCCTGGACCTCACAGAAGCAAAAGACAGTTGCTTTGTCATCATGTGAGGCTGAGTTCATGGCAGCCACATCTGCAGCATGTCAAGGCCTTATGGCTAAGGAATGTCATAAGTGAATTAACAAAGAGTGAACCCAAGCCAGTGACCCTATTAGTTGATAACAAGTCTGCATAGCTCTGATGAAGAACCCGGTGTTCCATGGTCGAAGTAAGCATATCGACACAAGGTATCATTTCATTCGTGAATGTGTTGTTAGAAGACAGATTGTGGTGGATTTTGTTAGCACTGGAGAACAACGAGCAGATGCACTAACAAAAGCATTGCCAAGTGCGAAGTTCGCTACGATGCGACACATGCTGGGAGTTCGCGAGCTTGAGCCACATTAAAATTAGGAGGGAGAATGAAGGAAATAATTATGATGTGGCAAATGACCAAGTCATATTTGTGCTATCCCTCTGTTTGATCTATTCTTCTGCTGACTCCTTGATTGTAGGATCGTAGATCCAATTTTTTCTGTTTTCCCTGCAAGAAGTTAGGAGATTAGTTTACAGCTTTAGTTCTATAAATTGTAAAAGTTTCGATTATTTTCTTGACATCAATAACAGAGATCAAGTCTTTTTTTTTTCTATCTTGATAATTTTTGTCTCCAAACAAGCAGCAGTGTGTGTGTGTGTGAGTGCTTTGCTCATAAAACCAACAGTCGCTTCGCCGGCGGCGAGCCACGGCGGCGGAAACCGAAATAAAAAAAAACGCACTTAAACTTGTACCCACTTATATCTCCGTGTACAAACGTCGAAATAAAATTTGGATACCGCCATTGAACTCAGCACGCTCGAGAACCTTGGGAACACCTGTCACAGTCCCGAAACGCGACGGTCACCGAAACGCCGCCGGGACTTCGTAATAGAAAAACACATCAAACGAAGCCCCGAACGAGAATTTTGACATCTCCATTGGGACGGGGATGGTCGAAAACTATAAAATGAGCCCTTAGAAGGTCGGTCGACGGCGGCGAAGCGCCGCCGGCGCCGGCCGGACGGCCGGCCGCGAGCTCGCACAGCGAGCTCGCGCGTCGTCATTTAGACGACGACCGGCTCAGCCGGTCGTGACCGGCTGAGCCGGTCCGCGTCGGTTTTAATAACCGACGCGGGCGCGGCCCTGGCCGCGCCCGCTCGCGCGGACCCGACCTTGGTCGGGTCCGACCCAGGCGCGTCGCGCGCCTGGGCGCGAGCAACGCTCGCGGGCCGGACCAATCTGGTCCGGCCCAGCCCGTTTAGGGCCCAAATCAGTTTAATTATATTATTGATTTTTAATCAATTTTTAGCGGTTATAGGTGTATACTTGTAACCCGAACATAAATGGAGGTGTATACTTCCTAGTTACTTGTTTTTTAGCGTAAAATTATTTTGTAAGTTAATAATCTTATAAAAGTTACTCACATTTAATAAAAAATGAATTATAGGTGTATACTTATAATTCAACTAAAAATTAGAAATAGAGGTGTATACTTCTTTTTTCTAATTCCTGACAAAAATTAAAAATCTGGGCGATGAAGAGGAAACGGAAACGCGCTGAGCCCAACACTAATAAAAGATTATTTTTTTCTTTTTCTCTCTCTTTGGCATGCACTCTCCGACAACGAACACACACAATTTTCGAACTGTACATTTATTTATTTATTATGCAACGTCTATAAATATATCGTTATTTGAGATTAGTCTCCCTCGGTCGTATAAACTAAGGAATAAAACAGTGGTGTATACTATTGTTCCATTTTCCTTAGCTTATACGAACGAGGAATTCGCATACGTATAGTAGCTGCAAATGAGTGGTGTATACTAACTCTGCACATCTACTATACGTATTGAGGAAGACAAATCCCATTTAAATAATGGAAAGTATGAATATAGAATCGGTGTATACTGGTCCAATATCATAAGTTCTATTATTTAAATGTATTTATCAAATACTAAAATGAGAAATAGGTGTACACTTATTCTCTTTTTACGTATCTGGTAAACAAAAATGATATATTTATACATGTCAAAATTCATGCAAATATAAACCCAAAATTATCGTAATCACTTATAGAGTACCCTCTCTCGAGGGGCGCTGTGGGGGTGTTCCGCCTTCCCCACACGTAAACGACGAACGAGCCTTTGAATCTCGAATATGCCTTATCTCGGTTTCCTAGATTTCCATAAATATCTAGGTGGCGACTCCAAACCCTTTCCCCTTCGGAGGAAGGTCGTCAACACTCCTTTACCTCGACTAGTCGAGGCTTCCACCTGCATAGCCCTCTCCTCGCCGCTGCCCCCGCCCACGAGCTCACTTAACGTGGCGCTCATCCTGCCAGACGAAGTTGCTCGGCAACTTGACAGATGAACTCCCCTCCGGACAATCCGATTCCCAGTAATCTGGAAAAAACGGGCTGCCCTCCGAGCCTAGGAGGAACATACGGTGGCAGGATGGGAGCATGGACCTCTCACTGGAGTCCCGGTCACTACTGGACTCCGTGCCCGTGGAGCTACGAGAAGACATACCTTATCTGTAACGACACGCAAAGAAAGAAGAAAACTGGAAGGCTCTTCGTCGAAGACTTTTTACCCCAGAGAGAAATTTCTGATCACGGTGAAACGAGAAAATGACCGCGGGCCCTACTTATAACCGTAGAGAACGACAGTCCTCTACGCGGTAACTCGGCCGCGAATCACCGTGTGACAGCTGTCCAAATTCGGACAGACCACAATAACTAATACGGTGGACCGAGAAGGCGGTAAAAATGGGATGCTCGATAGCGCAGAAGTACCGAAAGAATGCATTCCGACAGATGAGCCGACAAGGTCTTCCCATCTGTCGGGGGCAGATGATACGGTCTAAACACCAGCCCGAACGAAGTGCTTCCCGTTGAAGGTACGGGAGGATCCCGGATAAGAAACTACGACATGTCACCCGTCTGACCACGGACTGCGACACCGACAAGTAGAGATCGTCTCAAACACCAGAAACACGAACAGCGTGTCGTGTCACGATCAAATAGCACACCGTGCTATGAGCCACGTGAAGCTCGATGACTGTAATACCCCTGGAAAGGACACGTGGGGTGCTACAGTGATTTGGCGGATAATTAACTACCATAATGCCCTTTAATCTCTATATAAAACTCCCACTTGTAACCCTAAGAAAAGGACACACAGTGAGATAGTACAATACTTCTATTCGCAAGATATACGTAGTGAACATTTGAGGACACCGTTCCTCTCCGTGATTTTTCTACCCTCAGTTGAGGATTTTTCACGTTAAAAAGAGTCTCGTTAATTATCTTGCCTAACCGAGATCCTCCTTCCATATCACCGACACGAATTCCCCTCCGTAGTCCAAACCATCCGGTGAAGATCTGCGTAGTGTACGCCATCCCAATCCTAGTGAGGATAAACCCATCAGCAACACGATAATCAACTCAGATCGGTTAATATTGAAAATAATTGCTAAAACTTTTGCTTAATCAAATTGATAGAATACGCCCTAATAAATTTTGCCTAGATCCTTGAGATCTAGCAGGCACTTTTTTTTTATTATTGTCGTGCATGGTTGAATATTGAACTGATGAGGAAAAGAAAACGCCATTTATTTAGCTTGCAAACGATCGAGCAAATAGGAAATTTCATCACGCCTCCCTCCCGCCGCGTCTCCCCCCCTCTTCTTCTTTTTTCTTTCTCAAAATATCACTGTCTCTCTCTGCCTCTCCTTCTCGACTCTCCCCCCTCCCCACTGTACACGAAACCACCTCTATATAAAAGAGGTTTACCAATTACATAAAAATCCACTATTTTGGAAAATTGCAAGATTGGCCCTCAATCAATTGCGAACTAGGTCCGTCAATCCGAAACTTGACAATGCTAGCCCCTACGTGCACAAATCTTTAATTTGTACAAACACACATTATTTACACGTGTCACAAGATATTTTAAGCTACCCGTTTGTGTCTTATTATCATAATATAGTCTAATTAAATTTGGTTACGCGAATCAAATTTAAATTAAACTCTAACCGGGTTGAATAAGCCTAACGAACTTAATCAAGACGAATCGTGACTCGTGGGCTATTGTTGCAATGCGGTAGGCCGGACAAAATAGGGTGTCGATAATATGGTGAAGTCTTCTTGGTTTGAATTTGAAGATATTTTGGTCCAAATACATAGTTTGATACTTTGAATGGTCGTTATACTTACTTGCTTGATTCTGGTAAAATTGTGGTTTGCATTGAAGATTGTGTGTTTCGTAAAGGAATTACGATGTTTTTCTTGAGATTAAAAAAAACTAAAATGTCACGTTTTCATGAGATCTTTGTCATGCTTTATGAGTTTGATATATATATTGCGATCCGATGTATGATTTATGGTTAAGGGTCATATGTTTCAAGATCCACATATTTTTTCCCGAGTATCAATCAACCAATATGATTAACGAATCCTAAATGTGGTTAACGAATCGACTGATATACTATTTTTAGCCTTATAAAACTGAGTTTTTGAAATATTAGTCAACTGATTTTCCATTTCGTTCAACGAATTATATTCGCAGTAGGTTCTACTGGTAAAATCAAAAATCGAGTTTTTTTTGGATTGACTAACTTTAACGACCACTCTCTCGGGTTGGTTTCGGAGGACTGTCGTCCAATTATTGAGCTCTATATCGGCCTTTTGGTTTAGGAGTAGTATCTGTTTGAGATTCTAACTCTATGTGTTCGTCGCTCGTCGGTTGCAATAGGTGGTGAGTTGACCTCCTTTATATGTTACGGTTTACGAAATTCGTGCATGCACATGGGCATATCCCTGCTGGTAGATAGGTGCAGGGATAGCTAAGACTTGGGAGTTCGTTTACCAATTACTAAGACTTGAGTGTGGACTAGATACCAGTTGGGCCTCTTTTTAAAAGATAGGTCTCTTGCCGAATATATTAGGCTGGATTCTGTTGGGCCTCTTTTTTAGATAGGCCTCTTTGCTAGCTCCATTTTGGTCCGGGCACTCATCCAACGTCGGCACCAACAATTATAACTATGTCACATTTCGTACGATCATCTCTACGATACTACTAAATACCAATTTTAAAATAGTTCTTGAAAAAATTAAAATATTTAAAAGATTAATTAAATTCTTTCAAGATTTTGGAGCAACTTTTTAGAAGTTATAGATCATATTAAATAGCTGATATTCAAAAAAAATTCAAAAATGTTTAAAATATTGATTATAGGGATCCCCTGAAATTAAAAATTCATTATATTGCTCGTAAAAAATAAAAGTGTGCCCACTTTTTTCAAAAATAAAGTTTCATGTTGGAAAATACGTTGGCCCAATATGTCACGTTCAATTTATCTCATTCGTGTCTCCTTGCCAATCTAACCCGTTTGAAAAACATGATTCGAGCTTAATGTGCCCGAAATAGGATGCCATTCTAGAATACAAATAGAAAAATACGATTCTAGTATTAAAAAATTATATTTTATAAGTATTTTTTTTAAAACAATTAATATTAAATTTTTTTAAAAATATACTTAAATAGTTATTTCAAATTTTATAATTTCAATTATTTTAAAATAATTAAAAAATTGCTTCAAAATTAAATTCTAAAATTTTAAAAATATGTATTTAGAATTGTTAATAAAATTTTTAATATAAAAAATTTTAAATCTAATTTAAATTAATTTTATGGTTAAGCCTTTTGTCTAAGTATTTGATAATTTTTTTGGTAGTAACTTCTGATATTTTCAGAAAACAATGTGGGGCCACCGTCCAAAGATTTTTAAGTGCCTTATCTAGTAAAGTTCTGATCTGAATTTTTTCTTTCTTTTCTTTTTTTTTTTTTTTAATATGATAGGCTCGCAACCAGTGTAATCACTACCTCATACGTGTTCCACCGGCACGGCGACACCCGATCTTGTCTCGTTTCCAGACGCTGTGCCACGCCACTTTCGCCAAAGCACCGCCGCGTGCCATGCCACACTGTGCCACCTACTGCACCTCATCAGCTCCTCTTCTTCTTTTATATAAACCAACAATCTAGCTACGTCTTCTCAGCAACGATCAGTGATCTTATCAAGTGATTTCAAACTACTGTTTATTTACTTCTTTTAACCAAGGAGATGGAGGGATTCGGACGCGATTACGATCGCCGTGACGAGTACGGCCAAGGCGGATACGATCAGTACGGTGGGAAGATACGAACTGGACACGGTGACGACCAGGAGGGGAGGTTCGGTCAACGCCCTACCGGCGAGTACGGTACCCAGGGCTTCGGCTCCGGCCAGCAGCACCACCAACAAACTGGTGGATACGGTGACGTCGGAGGCTACGGCAGTCAGGACAGCACTTACGATGGCCAGCAGCAGCAACACCGCCGCACCGACGAGTTCGGCAATCCTGTTTATGACCAGCAAGGGACCGGCTATGGCGGCGGCTATGGCGGCACAGCAACAGAGGGGGCAGGCTACGGCGCCCCCACTAGGGGAACAGACTACGGCCGAAACACCACTCAGGGGGCAGGCTACGGAGGCGGCGCCGCACAGGGGTGTACGGTACAGGGGAGCAGTATGGACAGGAGGGAGGGGAGGTAAGCTGCATCGAACAGGTAGCGGCTCAAGCTCGAGCTCGGAGGATGATGGACAAGGAGGGAGGAGGAAGAAGGGAGGGTTGAAGGAGAAGATATTGGGGAAGCTGCCCGGCCACAACAATGCTTAGATAAGTTATAAAGTTTTCGTTAAATATGTACCCTATGCATACGTACTTTGTTTGTTGTATGAAGGTATTATGTCCTATGTATATATCTGTATGTGTGTCTATGTTGCAAGTAAATAAGTGGTGTAATGCCGGAGCTAAGTCAAAAGACAATATAATGCAACAGTTTTCTTTTATGTATGATATAGACTTGTAAGAAATAGTATTGCATCTCTAAAAGGCGTTTCTAACTTCACCTCGAACTTTACAAAACTACAGCAGGTTGAATATAATTTGGTTCCAAGAAACTTTCCAACTACATCAGGTTGTGTATAACTCTGGTCTGAAGAGGCAGTTTTAGTCCCAAAAGTCCACAAAATAGGAAAGAAAGAAACGGGTCTGTACTTTTTCTTTCTTTTAAAAAGAAGGAAATTCTAAGAGCGTCTCACCAGAGGCGATTTTTGGAATGTGCTGAAAAAACAAAGAACGTTTTTTGTGCACTTTTAAATTATTAAAAAACGTCCCACCAGTATATATTTTGAAGCTGTTTTTTTTAATTAAAAAAAAAAGAAAGTGGTATTTTTTGAAGTTATTTATTTTATAGTGAAAAGTGTAAAAATCTAAAAAAAAAAAGTAAAATTAAGAAGTGGTAAGAAAATATTAATGCAAAGTAAAAAAATAGTAAAATATGAAAAAAAAAGTTTGATTTAAAATTTTTAAATAACCTAAAATTTTAAAATCAGGTGAAAGTAAATGGCCAAATAATAATGCTAGTATCAATTACAAAATATTATTAATTTTTTAATATTATATTAATAAAATTTTAGATTTAAATATATAAATATATAGAATATAATTTATAAAAATTTAAGATGATTATTTCAATTACTTCACTCAACTATTAAATATTATTATAGTTTTAATTAATACAAAGTTGAACTATTAATTAAATTAAATTAATTATTAACTAATAATAATAATTATTAATTAAATTATAGATATTAAAGACTTATATTTTTTTTTACTTTCTAGCTTTTTTTTTACTTTCTAGCTTTTAATAGACGGTAGAAAAAGTAAAATATAGAAAATAAATAGTAAAAGAATTGATTTTTCTTTTAATTTAACTTTTTTAGACATAAGTAAACAAACTGACTTTTATATTTTCTTATTTTTACTTTTCTTTAAAAATAAATAAGAAAATGTAGGGAAGTAATTTTTTTTTCCCCTTTATGGAGCTTATCGACTTTTTTCTTGCAGAAGTCTGCTGCAAATAGGGATATAATTTACAAACTACAGCAGGTTGTATATAATTTGGTTCCAAGAAACTTTCTGATTACATCAGGTTGTGTATTATTTTGGTCTAAAGAGGCAGTTTTAGTCCACCAAAAGAAACGGGTCTATATTATTTTTTAAAAGGAAATTCTAAGAGCCACTCACCAGAAGCGATTTTTGGAATGAGCTGAAAAGAAAACTGAGGTCCCGTTTGGAATGGGAGTAAAAAAGTGGTAATAGTTATCCGGATAATAATTACCATCTTTTTACTTCTATTTCGTGTAGGGGTAATCAGTGGAGGGGAAGAACCTTTGCTCTCAAAGGGGGAAAATTGCTACCCACCTATTTAGTGGGTAGCAATTTACCCGGATAAAGTTTGCTACCCAGTAAAATTCTATCCTCCGTGCGCAATCGGATTTCGCTGCCCGCGCTTGTCCGCCGTTGACCGTAAATCTCACCGGCGTAGATCAAATCTCGCCGGACGCTCTCGTCCTCCACGTCGGCCGCGCCTCGCCTGTCTTGCCCCTTCTCCTCTGCCATCGGCCTTAATTTGAGTGAACAAAATTATTAAAAGACCTCCCACCAGTATATATTTTGAAGCTGTTTATTTGAGTGAACAAAATAAAAGTAAAAAAAAAGAAAACAAAGAAAAAAGATAGTGGTATTTTGAAGCGATTTATTTTTTAGTGAGAAGTGTAAATTTAAAAAAAAAAAGTAAATTAAAATGTGGTAAGAAAATATTAAAATGCAAAGCTTAAAAAAATTAGTAAAATAACGAAAAGGTACGAAAGTATGATTTAAATTTTTTTTTTTTTGTTTACCTAAAATTTTAAAATGAGGCGAAGTAAATAGCGAAATAACATGCTAGTATCAATAATTATTACAAATTATTTCTAATATAATTATTAATACAATATTAAATCTAAATATATAAATATATTGAATATAATTTATTAAAAAATTAATATATGATTATTACTATTACTTGACTAACTATTAAATATTATTATAATATTAATTAATACAAAGTTTATTAATATTAATTATTAAGTACATA
This sequence comes from Xerophyta viscosa, assembly GCA_002076135.1. NCBI lineage: Eukaryota > Viridiplantae > Streptophyta > Magnoliopsida > Pandanales > Velloziaceae > Xerophyta > Xerophyta viscosa. The sequence goes on along the minus strand of MJHO01000115.1, from coordinate 660,029 downwards.
TTATTATTAAAATAATATCATTAATAAATAAATTATTAAAATATTAAATATTTATTTTTTTTCTACTTTTTAGCTTTTAATAAACGGTAGAAAAAGTAAAATATAGAAAATAAAAAGTAAAAAAAAAAAAATGGTTTTCCCTTAATATCACTTTTTTATTAAAAATAAGTAAACAAACTGATTTTCTATTTTTTTATTTTTACTTTTAAAAAAACAAATAGGAAAGTAAAATTTTTTACTTTTTAATTTTTGTATTTTCCAATCAAAGTAAACACAACTTTGTGGAGCTCATTGAACTTTGTGGAGCTTATCGACTTTTTCTTGAAGAATGCTGCAAAAACTTCCCACACCGAAATTTTGATCCTATGGGCTAAAGATCCTTTAGTCCATAAAGGCTGCGTGTGGATGAACTTTTTGTTTACCTTTTGCGGTTTTGACTGGATCAAAACGTTGAATGTTTGTTTGGTAACATCCCGTTTGAAAACCTGATAGAGGAGATGATATTGTTTAAGTTGGAGGTTCTGAAACGTTATAAGAATGAACGTTTCATAACTTTTTGATAGATAGGTTACATACCTCCCCTACTGCATATCTTTATTTAAATCATTTGCCACCCCATATTTACGTCTTTATGCCACCATTTTTCCCTCCAACCTATCTTTATTCTCCATTCCACACGCGCCACCACCACTCTCAGGCGCCCATCTTCTCTTTTACATCCATTATCTTTACGCCACTATTTCTCTTATGGCGCCCTCTATCACCATCTCCACCATCATCCCCACTCTTCCTCATACTGCACAACGTCCCCACCACTATCACCATCTCTCCAGCGGTCTATTTAAACTTTTTGTAGCTGCTTTCAATGATCAAGGAAATCAATTATTATCGGATTGGATCAAACTTGATTTTACAAGGTATTATAATCCTATCGAGTTTCTCTTTTATTCTGATCTTTTATTCATAAATTTCTTCCATATTTTTCAGCACTATTTCCAATTGCCAAGCTGATCTATAGCTCCCATTTCAGGATTTTAAGGAAGAAGGTGGAAGAACTTCAAGCAAAAGACTCTTTGAGTGTGGAGATCAGATAACAGGTGCATATTCCGTCCTATTAACTTGCCTTTTTTTTGTTGGATTTGTAAAATGGAAAATTGAAAATAATATTTCACAGACTCTTCCTTCTTATGGGGAATTGAATTTGTTTTATTAAAAGCTATAAGAGAATAAGAGAGTGGTCTATAAGTTGAGACTACTATAGAAGATTGCTTTTGAATCACGTTGCATTAACATATCACTGGGATTTGAGAAAGAAAAAAGAAAAAACAACTATGGCGAATCCAGAGCCACATTAGCAGCTTTTTCTAATTGCACACTTTATCATCTCCATCTTATTTTGTCTGCGTCAACATAAGAAAGTGGAGATTTTTTTTTTTTATTTAGTTTCAATTTTTGGTATTATTGTCCTATGAAGAAAACATGATAGGTTGTGAGACCATGGTTTCTCCTCCCATCATCCAGTTGTGTGGTGGTACATGAACTTTGATTACACATAAATTTATTCTAGTTTGATCCAAAATTACTATGTTTGAGTAAAGAATTATTTGACATATTATGTTTTATACTAAGTGAGATTTGCTATTTTAGGAAGTTCTGATAGTTGAGTTAGATGGCATCGGATAATCATTAATAAAGGGGGCAAGAAAAATTGGAGTATGGACAACATGCTCGTATTTGCTGATATTTATATTGAACATATGGAGAAGAGAGGACGTGGCCAGAAATTTATTTGGAATATTATTGAGGCTGAGTTCTAAAAGAGAACGAATTGGTATGGAATCTACAAATATCAGTCGTCTGCAGGCCCAACATGTTGCCTTCTTTCACCTTCTCAATAATTGTCAAAGACAGACATAGACGCGCCTACTAGCGAAAGCGTGCCCTCCCCTGGTCAAGGTCATGCTTCATTTATTAGGCGAGTGCCTAGAATCGCCATAGAGATATACTATAAGTAATGTGGAGGCCCAACTTGTTGTCTTCTTAAACTCAACATTGTCAAAGATGCACATAGACGTGCCTGCTAACGAAAGCCCATGGTCAAGAGCATGCTTCATTTTAAGGCGCACGCCTACAATCGCCTTATAAAGGTACACCGGCACGTATAAATATGTCTTATAAAGGTAAGCTTGGCTTTAAGAGAAAAGGTGAAAATAGAATGGTAGAATTAAGCACTCAACCCTAATTCTAATAGATAAACTTGTACATTTTTGTATAGTTCAGGTGCTAAAAAAATATTATTTTTTTGAACTTTTACGTATATCTGAAACTCTACGCGGAAGATAAAAAGAAACATTTCAATCTTAACCTTTACAAGCCCAACTATATTTATTTTTCCTTACTGACGTATTGCTCATAACTGCTACTTATTTTTTACATTGTGCATCTTGCCTTATCAGGCTCGAGTCTTGTTGTACGCCTTGCGCCGAGCTTGAGAAAGCCTGCTAAATTCTTGTTGTGCATGCGTTTGGTTTTGATCAAATATAGATGCTTTTGCATATTTTAGAAGGTGCAGAGTTATCAAAATAACTCTGAAACACATATAAATATTTTGTAAAAAATTTCAAAAACAGAAAAAATATTTAGTGTTCTATAATTTTTGTGCTCAAAATTTTTTTAAAAAATATTTTTAAATATATCTTTTGAGACTCAATCAGGTCAACCAATAAGATAGCATATATACATACATCTTGCAAATTTTTCTAGTGGATTATTAGTTTTTAAAATTTCTGATATGCTGCACTACTTGAACCGTGTTTGTTGACTGCATAAATTGCAATCAATATATCTTCTAATTCAATCCAAATTTAAGAGAAAAATTCATTTCTTTTTAGCAATTGCTTAGTTTTATAATAAATAGAACCTGAGATTACTTTTTGAATTTTTTTTGATAGAATTGTGATATGTGATATAAGTTGGAGACTCACTTACTGGATTTATTTTGCTTGCAGTTGAGGGCGAAATTTGTGAAATAATTACAACCTATGAGGAAAATCTTATAGTTGCGATTTAATCTAGCTTAGCCCTAATATGGACTTGTATTTGGGCTTGAAATCTAGAGAAGCATTTAAAATCAACCATTGGATAGGGTGATTGAAATGAATGGCTGAGATTTAAAGAGGTTTTCAAGAAAATGTTCTTGGAAAGAGCAATCAGAGGAAGAGGTTCTGCTAGAACCAGCGGCAGAGGAAATAAAGGAGAAAAAATAGCAAATAAAAAGGGTAGTTTCCGTAACAAAAGGGAGATCTCTCTCGGCTAAAGCAGGAGAAGACAGTGGCTCAGAGGAGAGGGGAAGAAAAGCTCAGCAAGTTGGAAGAGCAACCGAGGGAGCAGGTGCAAATTGAACCGCGTGGCAGGGGGATTAATTCTCATTTTTCTTCTTCATTGCTATTATAGTCTATGGTGATGTCTTCCAAAACATTGATGTATTCACATGGAGTTTTCTCTTCGGTTTCTAGGATTAAGATGGAACCCAACACGAATTTTTAGTATTAATCACCTTAAAGTTTAATTTCATCAATCATATCAAGCTGTTTATTTTATTCTGTTCTTCAAGCTTTCAATAGATCTGGCTAATTTATTGATTGATTTCGTAACTTAGGTTATACTCGGAAAAGTGAGCCTGGGTTTAGACCAGACTAAAATAGCCTTTGTTATCTTGCTTTGTGTGCGAAAGTAATATGTGTGTAGGATAGGAATATACCACACCATCAGGTAACCAATATAGAGTCGACACCTAATGAATCTATGTAATTTAAATCGCCCAGGAATGGAGTGACTTGATTATCTAGATATTTTTCTTCACTATCGGAAGAGGTTTAGAAATATATTATGACTCTCGGTTAGCAGTTTAACTGATTGATAAATTAAATGAAAAGGGAGATGTTACTAAATTGGAGTGCTGGGAGAAATCATAATGACTTTTATTAAAGTATTTATTCACATAGTTTTTGCGTATTGAATTTCATAAGTCCTACTTCGGTTGTTTGACTAAGATTAGGCTGCAAAAAAAAAATAAAAAAAATTAGGCATTAATAGTTAGTTTGATTTATTCCTCGTGGGATCGACCTGTACTCGTCACTGTAGTATTCGCAGCGATACTTATACTTGTGTAGTGAGTATAGATATTACAAATTTACTCAACAAGTTTTTGGCGCCGTTGCCGGCGAATAATTTGAATTTTCTGTTAGTACTAATACCAGGCAGACTTGGTCATAGATCAAGCAGCATTTATTGTTATTGTTAATTAGTTTAATTATTTTTCTTGCTGATTGCAGGGTGTTGCATGCGACATCCCAGAAACATAGAATTCGTTCCATTTGATCCTGAGATTGAACGATCTTTTCGTCGGAGACGTAGACTCGCTCATGAAACTAGACAACCAAACGACATGGGTGATGAAGGGCAAGATGCGAGACCTATTCGCGATTACGCTGTTCCAGGAGTTCAAGGTATTCATTCAAGTATTCGGAGACCAGCTATTGGAGCACATAATTTCGAGATCAAGCCGGCAATCATTCAGATGATTCAAACTTCGGTTATGTTCGGAGGACTGTCAACTGATGATCCAAATGCACACTTGGCAAACTTTCTTGAGTTCTGCGACACGTTTAAGCATAATGGTGTCTCTGACGATGCTATTCGCCTCAGACTTTTTCCGTTCCCACTACGCGACAAAGCAAAGAGTTGGCTTCAGTCTCTTCCAGCTAGTTCAATCACCACATGGGATGACATAGTGCAAAAATTCTTAGCAAAGTACTTTCCACCAACTAAAACCGCAAAGATGCGAAACGATATCACGACCTTCATCCACAGTGACTTTGAATCTTTATATGAGGCTTGGGAGCGTTTCAAAGCCTTGCTCCGACGATGCCCCCACCATGGTCTGCCTAAGTGGTTGCAGGTGCAAACGTTTTATAATGGTTTATCTAATAATATTTGTACCACCATAGATGCAGTTGCAGGAAGAACATTAATGGCCAAATCACCAGATGAGGCATATAATCTATTGGAGGAGATGGCGGCCAATAATTATCAATGGCCATCTCACAGCAAAAATTGATGCTTTATCATCAAAATTTGATCGACTGGAAGGATCAGCAATGCAGAGCCCATTTATCGTTTGTGACTTGTGTGGAGAGGGACATTTGTCAAAACTTTGTCCAAGTAACTCTAATTCATTGGCAAACTCTGAATCTGCTAATTTTGTTGGAAATTTTAATAAAGACAGAAATGATCCGTATTCAAATGTCTACAATCCGGGATGGCGCAATCACCCTAATTTTTCATGGCAGAACCAAGGAAACGCGGTGGCACAAAGGCAAAATCAACCTCCTGGGTTCCAAAATCAATGGAGAGCATATTTCCAAGAGAAGAAGCCTAGCACGGAAGAGATCATGTTACAATACAAGGCAAAGACGGATGCGTTAATGCAGTCCCAACAAGCTTCTATTCGGACACTCCTAAGTGACACTGAGCCGAATCCTCGAGGAGATAATAAGGAGCAGTGCAAAATGATCACGCTGAGAAATGGAAAAGCAGTTGCAAATCAAGCAAAGGAACAACAGACAATGAACAAAGATAACAAGGTGGCACCGGAGGTGGAGCTAGACACACTGGACCATCGGATGATCAAGACAAGAATGTTGGAGATATATCAGAAGATCCTCAACTCAAAATGACACAACTTCCAATCCTATTTCCACAAATATTCCAAAAGCAGAAGATGTAAGGTCCCGGATTTCGTAATGTTAATATTTGTTTTAAATCGGATTTATTCGGAGTTTGATTTGGTGTTGTTTCGAGAGATTTATTTGGTTTTTGGGTGCTTGATTTGTATTTGAATTGGTTGTAAATTGATTTGGTGTGTTTCGGGCTTGATTTGGGCCCATTTAGGACTGGACCCGGCCGACCGAGCCATGTGGCTCGGCCCAGCCGAGCCCAATGGACCCGGACGAGCCATTGGCTCGTCCAGGTCGCCCTCTCCCGCGCCCGACCACTCCCTCTCGTCTCGCTCACTCTCACTTGCTCGCCCGACCCTCTCGCTCCCGCGATCGCGCTCGCGCCAGCGATTCCGCCGCCGATCGCCGCTCCGCCCGCCGTCGCCGCGCGTCGCCGGACCCCACCTCACCCCTCTCCACCTCTGGTTGCCGTCCCTCTCACCCTCGCGCTCGATTTCTCGAGCTCGGCCGCGAGCCCTAATTCCGGTCGCCGACGATTCCAGCGCCGCCGTGCCGTCCGCGACCCTGTCCAGGCTCGTCGTCGTCACCTGAGCCGTTGCGAAGCCTTCCCGCCGTCGATTTCACGCCGCAGCCGCCAGATCTCTCTCCGTCCTCTCTGTTCTGTTCGGCCGCCTCTCGCCGCCGTTGCTCCGGCCGCCATCACCGAGGTCGCCGCCGTCCCCTCCGACCTCTGAGCACCTCTGTCGTCGTTGATCGCCGTCGCCGCCTCTGTTGCCGCCGCCGCCGATCTCCGACGAGCTTCTCCGGCGAACCCGACCGAGTTGTTGCTTCGTCTTGTCTTCGGGAATGCACTGGTGTGGTCGTTTCCGGTAGAACTCCGTGGATTCACGCCGATTCGTCGGGTCTCGATCCAGTAGGATCGGGACGTAGGTGAGTGGACCCATGGACTTTGTATGTGTTTATGTTTGCGTGAGCGTAGATATATATATATAATATTATATATATATATATATATATGTGTGTGTGTGTGTGTGTAAGCATGCTTAAGTGTGTTGGTATGATAATCTACGCGGATGAATGCATTAGTATGTTGTTGAACCGTTATATTAGTAGATGTGGTCTGTAACTGATACTTGACTTGTGTGGACATCTAGGTAGATGTGACACCTGTTAGTTAGATGACTTGACACTGTCTTGTTTGAGTAAGTATTAGGGCATGACTGCCAGGTCTGTACTTACATAGAAATGTACACGGACATGTTTGACTGCTTTGGACACTAGTTAGTGGTGTCGAGCGCCGCCTGCGCTCTAGTTATACCTGTTGTGGGTCGTTGACCTAGTTGTGGTACTTGTGTGTGCTTGTCTCTGACTGATTTTAGTGTGTGCGCACCGCCTGCGCTTCTTATAATGTGGTGTAGTCGTGACACCTAATTTGTATTGTATGTGTGACTGAACCTTGGGTATACGAGCCGACTCCTCAGGTTATACCTTTAGCGAAATGAAATTGTGCCCTCCTATTGATTGAATACTTGTGATGTAAAGCATGCGGTTGTGATTGGTTATGTGATTCATTACGATTGTTTGATGTTTGAGTTACAAGTAAGTTGTGCTTGTGAACTTGTTGTGGATCAGCATGCTTATTATGTTGAATATGCTTTGTTTGGGTAGTTGACCCTAGCATATATGTTGATGTTTGAGCATGCTTAGTTTGATCAGAATGATGCTATACGTTGTTATATGACTTGGGTTTTATTTGGTTACATTATCTTTAATCATGTTTTGTGATGCGAAGTGATTTGGCCATTTAGTATAGACAAGTGTACGTCATACTACTTGTGCTTGTGATATATGTGATGCTCGAGGTAGAGCAAGATTTATGTTGATTTATGCGAGTGAATATTTTAAAAACCGAGAGTATGGTTTGAGGCGTAATGTACCGTTAAGCTCGTTCGATCACCCGGAGGTCGTTGTAGCACGACTCAGGATGGGTGACGGGCAGGAGCCGCAGAGGCGCCAAAATTGATTATGTAGCCCAGAAGGGGCCAGTGGACGTAGTTCGATCGACCCTTTGGCCGGGGCGGTGGCTACGATACCAGGCGAGGCTCGTGACGGTCACTCCGGATACTGACCAGAATTTCCGAGTAACTCCCATGTAGACGTCAATGGGATCGCCTCCACTGAGGGTCATGTTGCCGCTTATGTGCACTTGCGGAAGATTCTTGATCCTTGGTACTGCGCAGGATACCCAAGCTCACGGATGCGAGTACCTAAGTAGATTTGAAATATGAGAGGACTAACCGGTTTGGTAGTTTAGTCCACGCTGACTTAAGAAAGATAACTTAACCTGATGGGTTTTGGGGTAAACGATTACTTTATGTTATGCATCATGTGTTAATGTTTATCTTATAAGTGAAGCATGCTTTTGTTTGTTGTTGATGGATCACTTGTTATTATGTTGTAGCTGATAGCTTATAGTGGATAAGCATGCTACTTGATATGTTGGTTATGTTTGTAGCTTAAAGTTGTTAAGTTTATAATATGCCGAGTTCGGCTATGCTTGTGGTTATTGATGTTTATGTGGTTTTGGCAAGCATAAATGACTGTATGTATTGATAAGTAGTTTGGCATGCAAGGTATGCTCTGGTGTGCAGAATGGTTTGCTTGTAGCATATGTGTTAGCATGCAGATCTATGCATACAAGTTTGTACCGCATGTGTGCTTGCCTGGTGTTGCTTGCTAGTGCGTGACTGGAGCTCTAGCAGTTGACTTGAGGGGCTGCTAGGGTGGGTCACTCACTGAGAATATATTTTTATATACTCATGTACTACCTTTTTCCTCCAGGTTGTTGCGAGGATCGCTGACGTATCGAAGTGTGAGCTTTGGAGGGATTTTATTGACTTTGGGGTTAAAATATAAATTGTAATATGTATTTAATATTATCCGCTGCGTAGTTTATTAATCTGTAGTAATTGTTTATTTCTTCTCCAAAAGAAAATATATTTTCCACTAAATTTCCGACCCCCGGAAACGGGGCGTCATAGAAGAAGGATAAACAGTTCCAAAAGTTTCTAGAGGTGTTTAAAAAGCTCCACATCAACATACCATTTGCAGAGGCTCTCAAACAAATGCCAAGCTACGTCAAGTTCATGAAGGACATTCTTTCCAAGAAAAGACGATTAGATGAATTCGAGACTGTGGGACTCACAGAAGAATGCAGTGCAATTTTACAGAGGAAGTTGCCTCAAAAGCTAAAGGACCCAGGTAGTTTTACGATCCCATGCTCAATAGGCAATAAAGATTTCGGTAAAGCTTTATGTGATCTAGGTGCTAGTATCAACTTAATGCCTTTATCTGTTTTTCGACAATCGGGTTTGGGTGAGGTAAAACCTACCTCCATTACATTACAATTAGCTGACAGGTCTCTAACATATCCTCGGGGTATAATTGAAAATGTTTTAGTCAAAGTAGATAAATTTATTTTTCCTGCTGATTTTTATTGTTCTTGACTTTGAGGAGGACCGTGAGATTCCTATCATATTAGGAAGACCATTTTTAGCTACAGGACGAACTCTAATTGATGTACAAAAAGGTGAGTTGACAATGAGGGTTCAAGATCAAGAGGTAACTTTTAATGTTTTTAAAGCGATTAAGCATCCTAGTGAATCTGATGAATGTTTTTCTGTAAGTGTATTGAATGAGTTGACAGGATCAACATTTGGTAAGTGGTTTCCTGAAGATGCCTTGAGGCTTTCACTGATTGGAATCATGGAAAGAGAGGATGATGAGTTTTTAGAGATATTAAGTCGGTTAGATGCTACACAAGCAGTACGAAAAGAGCTCAACCGGTTCGAACACTTAGAGATGCCGGCATCTTTTGCAAAACCTTCAGTCGAAATGCCTCCTAATTTGGAACTCAAGCCATTGATTGCCATATCATTTAAGGTATGCATTCTTAGATAATCCTTCTAATTTACCTGTTATTATTTCTTCGACTTTAAATGAAGTTCAGGAGGAGAAATTACTTCGAGTTTTAAGGGAGCACAAGGGAGCCATAGGATGGACAATAGCTGACATTCGAGGAATTAGTCCATCCATTTGCATGCACAAGATTTTCATGGAGAAGGACCACAAGGCTACCATCAAGCAACGTCGTTTAAACCCTCTGATGAAAAAAGTTGTTAAAAAGGAGATAATAAAGTGGCTGGATGCAGGCATAGTCTATCCTATATCAGATAGTGCGTGGGTAAGTCCTATACAATGCGTCCCAAAGAAAGGAGGGATGACGGTGGTTCCGAACGAGAAGAATGAGCTGATTCCAACTCGAACAGTGACGGGATGGCGAGTTTGCATGGATTACCGCAAGTTGAATAATGCTACAAGAAAGGACCATTTTCCACTCCCATTCATCGACCAGATGCTAGACCGGCTTTCAGGTAAGGATTTTTATTGCTTTTTAGATGGTTATTCAGGCTATAATCAAATTGCAATCGCCCCGGAAGACCAGGAGAAGACCACATTTACATGTCCTTACGGTACCTTTGCGTTTCGAAGGATGCCATTCGGATTATGTAATGCTCCTGCGACGTTTCAAAGGTGCATGATGGCGATATTCTCTGATATGGTAGAACAATGTTTAGAGATATTCATGGATGACTTCTCAGTTTTTGGGGACTCTTTTGATACTTGTTTGTTAAATTTATCTAAAGTTCTCAAGAGATGTGAAGAGACTAATCTTGTTTTAAATTGGGAAAAATGCCATTTTATGGTTCGAGAAGGTATTGTTTTAGGTCACAGGGTGTCAAGCAAGGGAATTGAAGTTGACAAGGCAAAGATAGAGACAATTGAAAAGCTGCCTCCACCGACATCTATAAAGGGAATTCGCAGTTTTTTGGGGCATGCAGGTTTCTATAGAAGGTTTATTAAGGATTTTTCAAAAATTGCTAACCCTCTTTGCAGGTTATTAGAGAAAGATGTACCTTTTAAATTTGATGATGCATGTTTAGAAGCCTTCCAGGAATTAAAAAATAGATTGATTTCCGCGCCTATTGTAACTGTACCTGATTGGAATATGCCATTTGAATTAATGTGCGATGCAAGTGAGTATGCGGTGGGTGCAGTCTTAGGACAACGTAGAGATAGAGTTTTCTGTGCCATTTATTATGCTAGTAAAACACTGAATGATGCTCAGATAAATTACACTATCACAGAAAAGGAATTGTTGGCTGTAGTTTTTGCTTTTGATAAATTCCGTTCATACTTGATTGGAACCAGAGTCATTGTATATACCGACCATGCAGCTATCAGGTATTTGGTTGAAAAGAAAGATGCTAAACCGAGATTGATCAGATGGGTTTTATTGTTACAGGAATTCGATCTGGAAATAAGGGACAAGAAAGGTTCTGAAAATCAGGTAGCAGATCATCTATCCCGGCTCGAGAGAGAAGCTTATATCAAGGATCACACTCACATTAATGAATTCTTTCCAGATGAGCAATTGTTTGCAATCGAGAAAGCGCCATGGTATGCTGATTTTGTTAATTACTTGGTTGCTAATTGTTTTCCTCCTGATTTGAACTTTCAGCAAAAGAAGAAATTCCTAAGTGATGTATGGAACTACATGTGGGATGATCCTCTTCTATTTAGATGATGTGCCGATCAGATCACTAAGAGATGTGTACCAAAAAATGAAGTTCAAGATATTTTATATCATTGTCATGCAGCACCCTGCGGTGGGCACTTTGGCGGAGATAGGACACAGCTAAGGTTCTGCAATCAAGTTTCTATTGGCCCACTCTCTTTAAAGATGCTTTTGCTTTTGTGGCCAAGTGTGATAGATGTCAGAGAACGGGTAACATATCACGAAGACATGAGATGCCCTTAAATAATATGTTAGAAATTGAATTGTTTGATGTATGGGGTTTAGACTTTATCGGCCCCTTTGTTTCATCTTTTAATAATCGATATATCTTAGTTGCGGTGGATTATGTTTCTAAGTGGGTAGAAGCAATTGCTTCTCCCACTAATGATGCTAATACTGTGCTTAAGTTTTTGAAGAAACAGATTCTTACAAGGTTCGGCACACCACGAGCAATTATCAGTGACGGAGGCACCCACTTCTGCAACAAACAATTTAACGTTCTTCTAAGCAAGTATGGAATCAAGCACAAAGTAGCACTAGCATATCACCCGCAAACCAACGGTCAAACGGAAATTTCCAACAGAGAAATTAAACGAATTTTGGAGAAAACGGTGTGTCCCTCCAGGAAAGATTGGTCTAGACGGTTGTGGGCATATCGAACGGCTTTAAAACCCCTATTGGAATGTCACCGTACCGGTTAGTGTTTGGAAAGGCATGCCATCTACCCGTGGAATTGGAGCATAAAGCACATTGAGCAATCAAGCAACTAAATTACAATTTGAGAAGTGCAGGCGAGAAAAGGTTACTGCAGCTAAATGAGATGGATGAAATTAGACTCCAAGCCTATGAGAATGTTAGGATTTATAAAGAGAAGACGACAAAAGTGGCATGATCAAAAGATAGTGAAACGTCAGTTTGAACCAGGACAAAAGGTTCTCTTATTTAACTTACGCCTTAAATTGTTTCCAGGAAAGTTAAAGTCGAGGTGGTCAGGACCATTCAAGGTAATAGAATTTTTTCCTTACGGAGCTGTTGAAGTTTTGGAAGATAATTCTGGGAGAAAGTTCAAAGTCAATGGACAGAGATCAAAGCACTATTGGGGAGGCGAGATCAATCGCCAAAGAGCCTCAATTTCACTAAGCAGGACATGAACCAAAAGAACTTGAGGGCTCACCAAACCAGGGGAGTCCCATTTCTTTATTTTCATTTAGTTTACATTATTTATTTATTTTCTTCTCTAGCTTTATCATTGAGGTCAATGCTTAGTTTGAGTTTGGGGGTGGGTTGTTATTTATTTTTGCATGTCTGGTTAGGCTAGTTAATTTGCATGAATAAACCCTTTGCTTACCTAAAGTTAGGTGAATCTTCCAAACATGCAAACTTTACTTTTATAATAGTCCACAGCAGCATATCGAAACTTTACTTTGACACTTGGAACGATGGTTATGCTCTTTGATTTTCTGATATAGGGATTACATCACATGTATTGATAATGCCTCTCTTATTGAGCATGTTATAATATACTGATGTGAGAAAGTTATCAGGAATCATGGAAAAATATTTGTCTAGACTTGAAGAATGAATTCTCAAAGCTAGGCCCAAACGGGTTTTAAGCAAGAACAGAAATTTGAAAAAAAAAGTGAAAGAAGAAAGAAAAAAAAGAAAAGAAAAGAGAGAGATAAAAAAAAAAAGAAAAGAAAAATCACTACTCCGCTATCTTGAACCTACTAATGTACCGGGATCATTCATGAGCCCCATGTTTGATCTCGTGTCACATGGATGGACGAGACATGAGTATGCAAAGCACTTCAATGAAGTGACAAGCCACTAAGTAACTAGGGGATTGCATCAACAAATGTGATCACTTGCGTCAAAAGGTAGCTGTCACACAAAGTGGAAAAGAAAATCTTTTACTTGCTAGCTTCGTTTGTAGTAGCTGAGAAAAGGAATTCTGATAGTTTAGCCAATTATTTGTCCATGTTCTTTACTTTGTCTTGCAACAATATCATATAATTGCAATTTAAGATTGTTATCATCAGTGTGAGTGATGTGTTTCCTTTGGTCGTACTTTCATCTGGGGCTTAAAAAGTGTTCTAAGTGTCGAGTATGAGATTTCACTTGTCTATGTGATGGATGTTTATGATAAGTTAAGAAAGCATTTTTTGTGAAGTGTTTACCTTTGCTCGAGGACTAGCAAACGATCTAAGTTTGGGGGTATGTTGACTGCATATATTGCAATCAATATATCTTCTAATTCAATCCAAATTTAAGAGAAAAATTCATTTCTTTTTAGCAATTGCTTAGTTTTATAATAAATAGGACCAGAGATTACTTTCTGAATTTTTTTTGATAGAATTGTGATATGTGATATAAGTTGGAGACTCACTGGATTTATTTTGCTTACAGTTTGTAGACACCCCATTTTGTCCGGGCTGTCCGTTTTCAGTTGGTCAAGAATACATTAATGGTGGCAACGAAACTTTACTCGATTGGCTCAATCACACCCAATTTACACTCAATAAGCTCAAAAATCTCAATTAGATCCAATTAAGTCGATTAAGCCAACTCAAGTTCAATTAGACTCGAATATATTAATTTGGCTCAGAATTTCAGAACTGACATGTTAGCACTAAATCAACAATAACTCAAGTTATACATATTGAAATGATGAACAACAAATTTTGTATGAAAGCTAACTCGATCCCACATCAACCGGCAAAATTTCATAGTAATTGAATCACGATTGCTCAGTCAATTTTACCCACGAAGTTGAGCTCGTGTTAGTTCGCTCATGTATTGACCAGGTCTTAGTCCGGAAGCCATAACTTTTGCTTACAAATCAAAATGCGCTCAAACCAATTTTGTTTGAAACTAGACTCACTGAGGAATCAGTACACAAAATTTTAAGTCATTTAGAGCACATTTGTGGCAGTTTCAAAAATAATTAAAAATGGACAGTTACAAAGAGTGATGGGTATTTAATGAGACAATTGAGGAGGCATTGAAATTGGGGGTTACATGAAGTTATGGAGGAGGTTACTCATATTTGCAGCATAAAAGGAGCACATAATGCAGAAAAAAAAGGGGGGAGGACAATTTGCTAGTAAAAAAAAAGGGAAGAAAATAAATTGTAGAAAAAACACATAAGAGAGAGAAGTAGTTGAGTGCCGCTTCCACCACCGTTGGTCGTCACTAACACCGCTGACATCTCACCCACGACGTCCTCGACTTCCCGACACCGCACGTTGGAACCATCGCCGCCACACGTTGGAACCATCGCCGCTGCCGGAGCCACCTACAATACTCACACGTTTCAAACTCCGATTCTAAGGTAAAGCATCTCAAAATCCATTCCATTATCTTCTCTAAGTACTAGTCATTTCATTTTAACTAGTAATTATAAACATGGGTATATGACATGAACATAGAAATTCGGAGGAGATGGATATTTCCCCGAAACATATTTTAATAAACGAGTAAAAGAAAAGCGATGGATATTGCTTCTTTCTCGAAATTACATGACATATGCTTATTCATAGTTGATTTTTTTTATTGACTAATAAAATTAAGATTAAAAATACATATTTTGCATAATCAATTAACAAAGTATAATTAAAATTTTTTATAAAAATATTGGGAATGAGATGGATATTTCTTCCCATCTAATAAAAGACATCTCATAAAATATTTTAAAATATATGAAAAGATCCGGTGGATACTGGTTCTTCAAATAATAAAAATCACACTTTATAAAATATTTTAAATATATAAAAAAATCCGGTGGATACTGATTCTTCAAATAATAAAAATCACACTTCATAAAATATTTTCAAATATATAAAAAGATCCGGTGGATACTGGTTCTTCAAATAATAAAAATCACACTTCATAAAATATTTTTAATATATAAAAAGATCCGGTGGATACTGGTTCTTCAAATAATAAATGTTACACTTCATAAAATATTTTTATACATAAAAAAAAAGATCCGGTGGATATTGGTTCTCTAAAACAATTAGCATTAAACTCATACAAATAAATGACGAGATGGATATCTCTACCTTCAAACATAATACAAACCGGACGATGAAAATGAAACGGAAACGCGCTGAGCCCAACACTATAAAAAATAAAAAGCACATCGACACACACACAAATAGACTTTATATTTTACATTTATTTATTCAATTTCCAATTATTCATGCTCGAATATTTTTATATATCAAAATAAATCCAAAATTGTTATAATAACTTATAGGTACCCTCTTTTGAGGAGCGCTGTGGGGGTGTACCGTCTTCCCCACACGTAACCGACGAACGAGCCTAAGAATCTCAAAAGTGCCTTATCCGGTTTCCTAGTTTTCTATAAAAATTAGGTGTTGACTCCAAAACCTTCTTCTTTTTATTTAAGGTCGTCAACACAGTTGAGGGCAAAATTTGTGAAAAAATTACAACATGTGAGGAAAATCTTAGACTTGCGATTTAATCAAATTTAGCCCTAATATGGACTTGTATTTGGGCTTGAAATCTAGAGAAGCATTTAAAATCAACCATTGGATAGGGTGATTGAAATGAATGGCTGAGATTTAAAGAGGTTTTCAAGAAAATGTTCTTGGAAAGAGCAATCAGAGGAAGAGGTTCTGCTGGAACCAGCGGCAGAGGAAATAAAGGAGAAAAAATAGCAAATAAAAAGGGTAGTTTCCGTAACAAAAGGGAGATCTCTCGCGGCTAAAGCAGGAGAAGACAGTGGCTCAGAGGAGAGGGGAAGAAAAGCTCAGCAAGTTGGAAGAGCAACCGAGGGAGCAGGTGCAAATTGAACCGCGTGGCAGGGGGATTAATTCTCATTTTTCTTCTTCATTGCTATTATAGTCTATGGTGATGTCTTCCAAAACTTTGATGTATTCACATGGAGTTTTCTCTTCGGTTTCTAGGATTAAGATGGAACCCAACACGAATTTTTAGTATTAATCACCTTAAAGTTTAATTTCGTCAATCATGTCAAGCTGTTTATTTTATTCTATTCTTCAAGCTTTCAATAGATCTGGCTAATTTATTGATTGATTTCGTAACTTAGGTTATACTCGGAAAAGTGACCCTGGGTTTAGACCAGACTAAAATAGCCTTTGTTATCTTGCTTTGTGTGCGAAAGTAATATGTGCGTAGGATAGGAATATACCACACCATCAGGTAACCAATATAGAGTCGACACCTAATTAATCTATGTAATTTAAATCACCCAGGAATGGAGTGACTTGATTATCTAGATATTTTTCTTCACTATCGGAAGAGGTTTAGAAATATATTATGACTCTCGGTTAACAGTTTAACTGATTGATAAATTAAATGAAAATGGAGATGTTACTAAATTGGAGTGCTGGGAGAAATCATAATGACTTTTATTAAAGTATTTATTCACATTGTTTTGGCGTATTGAATTTCATAAGTCCTACTTCGGTTGTTTGACTAAGATTAGGCTGCAAAAAAAAAAAAAAAAAATTAGGCATTAATAGTTAGTTTGATTTATTCCTCGTGGGATCGACCTGTACTCGTCACTGTAGTATTCGTAGCGATACGTATACTTGTGTAGTGAGTATAGATATTACAAATTTACTCAACAGTGTTCTTCTCCCGATTGACGTTGCACTTATTAGACCGAAAGGGAATGAGGACCACACAGTTTTTCAGGACATTTATCAAATGAGTTACCATTTGTTGTGAACTTGTTTTTAAATATTTTGCCCAGTATCTTTTCTTTTAAAGTAAGGACCATACCGTATTACAGATTTGGCTCAATTCGGAAGGAAACTACCATGGATCCAATATTTAGTGAAATCCTCTATTGCACTTCAGGGACCGTTCGTGTGCGTTACCTTCAGCGCTCCTCTAAATGAACCTCAAACTGACGGACGGATATGCAAAGCTAAGTGGTAAGAATTTGTAAGCCTCGTTCATCCACTACAATATCCTGCCACTCTGAAGCCTAAACATCTATTGAATCCGTCAATTTTGACTAAAAATCGGTATAAGTCAACATTTAAGATAAAAGAGTGCTAAATGCCACGGAACAAGGGAAGAAATACCATCCCGAGACGTGAGAATTATTAGCTCCCTTAAATGCCACACACGAATGATATTGGGCCTTGCAATGGGCATTGTTTTCAGCCCTGAAGCATTATTCTTGGGATACAATTCTTCTCATGATGTGAGAGATGGATTACGTTTCCTCAATTTTGCACGGGACATACGGATCATCTCCTGCTTGGGAGCTGTATTAAAAATTAATCCCAATTTATATCTGATTGATCACCCTTTTAAAATACCAACTTTAAAGTTTTTTTTTTTCAAAAGAAAAATAAATATAAAAATTATAAATCACATAGAAAGCTTTTTTTTTTGTTATTATATTCAAATATATTTAAAGTAAAACTTATAAATAAATATTTTGATACTTTAAAGTCAATTTGTATATTTCAAACAATTGCATCCTTATTTGAACAAAATATATATTACAAAAAAAAAAAATTGCATTGTCAGTTGGTAGAGCTCAATTTCATCCTAGGCCCAACAAGTGGGATTGGGCTTTAGGCCCATTTGCAGCCACATTTCTTTTTCCATAGCGAGAAGTGAAAATTTATTCACGGAGTATCTCTCAACCGATAAATAAGCAAATAATTTTAGTTCCTAAGACTACAAACTTGCGTTTTACTAATCCTTAATTATAATTATCAAATTATAATTATAATTAAAATTAAGAATGTCAAAAAAGTGATTTGCTCATTGAGCAATCACTTTTTTTTGACATTTACAAGAAATAAAATATTTCAAAATTATCAAAATAATATTATTAAAAGTAAATAACTTTATATTATTAAAAGTTAATAACATAATAATTAAGTAAGTAAATATTTGAAATGCACTATACCAAATATATTATAATAGTAAAGTATAAATATTATAATAAATGCACTCTACTAAATTTTAAAATAGTAAGTAAATATTAGGTACACAATTTACATATTAGGTACTCAATTTACATATTAGTAGTAAGTGTAGATTGGGAGAAATACACTATACACTGTATAGTGTATTTTTTCTATCCCATTTTTATAGTAAAAAGATTTTGTCGGCTTGATATATATGTATAAATAAATCAATTTCGTACTCAATCTTAATTGGTGGTTTCTGTTAAAGCATTTGCTTCACCTTTACCTGACATACACATCATCTAAATTGTAAATGAAAAGTTATTAATAAAAATATTACGTTTATCAAATTTGTACTCAACTTATAATCCAAATACTTGCGTTGGAATATAATCGAGAATAAGTATTCATCTCTTGAATGAATATCACAAACGGTCGAGCCTAAAAAACAATCTTTCATCTTCAAAAGGAGTATGTGTATATAGTTAGAAAACAAAATTGGCACCCAAAATATATTGATAAGGTGAAAAATAATGTATCATCTATTTATTTATTTATTTTCTATTTACCACATCCATAAATCGTATTTATTAAATCATGTTACAGCGTTCATTATCTCCAATTTACGTTCCAAGCGTAGCATGTACTCTTATGTGGCACGTATAACCGCCTGTGTTACAAGCCTAGTAATTCTTGGCCAAACTTTCGCAATCACACGCACCAACTGCACCCAACTGGCTTCCAAATGGGGCCCGAACGCAACGTCATATCTTTACACGTGTTCCTCTCTCGCCTTCCCAAGTTTCAGACTCTATCACAACACGCGTACAGATGAAGCCAACATCAGCTTCACGCTCTTTATTTTTTGCTTATCTTTACGTGGTGTTTTGAGAGTGGTCGAAGCACGACATACGTCGCAGCGCCAGACCGCCGTCCGCCGCGTGTCTTTCCAGACACTGCGGCCCGGCCTCGAAGTCGCCGAACCCAACGCGTGTCATCTGCTCCTTCCCCTGATCTCGCTATATATTCGCTCCTTCGTCGTCTCTACTTTCATCGTTTTGAGCGTTAAAGGAGTGGATTTTCGAGAAAAAAAAAAGAGCTTGCTTTCTTTGTTGTTTAAGTTTGAGAGAAATGGAGCCCTACGGTCACAAAACTCAAAGGCACGAGGCGGACAACGTCCCCGGCTCCTACGGCGGTGCGCCGCATGCTGGGGTCACCAAACTCAAGGGCACGAGAGGGACAACGTCCCCGGCTCCTACGGCGGTGAGCAGCATGCTGCGGGCACCGAACTCAAAGGCAACGAGGCGGACGTAGTCCCGGCGCCTAGGCGGTGCGCCGCCTGCTGCTGGCTACGGCGCACACGAGGGCCTGCAGCAACCGCATGGGAACAAGGATCAAAAGAGTCTTGGACAGAAGATGGGAGAGAAGCTCCACCGCTCCGGCAGCAGCAGCTCCAGCTCCAGCTCCAGCTCTGTATGTTAAACACATCTATCCATCTATCTATCCTTTATTTATGCAATAAATTAAATGTTGATGAGCTGTGATTTGAAACGTTTGCAGGAGAGTGATGGAGAAGGAGGGAGGAAGAAGAAAGTGAAGGACAAGATCAAGCAGAAGCTTCCCGGGAAGAAGAAGGAAGGAACAACCGCCACCGAACAACAGCAACTGGAACAACAGCGACAGGAACAACCACCACCACCGGCGCGCATGGAGAGAAGAAGGAATGATGGAGAAGATCAAGGAGAAGCTCCCGGGCCACCACTAAACAGTTTTAAATCATCCCAAATACAGAGAGTTGGAGATGGATGGGTCTGTGCTCGATTGTGCGTGTATTTTAGTGTGTCGTGTAAGGGGAACAAATAAGTGATTTTGTTGAATTTCTTCGTTTTTTTTGCGAGCCTGGGTTATATTTTGTATTTCTTGCTGTTGATGTATAAATAAAATATATCTTTATACGGGTAAAATCTTGCTGTTACTGTGTTATTTCTGGTAGTTTATCCTGTTAGAAAGTAAATTACAAATATGAAACAAAAACAGGGGATAATTATCCCCTGAATTTTACCCTACCTCTAATTGTTAAATCGAGCAATATATATATAATTTTTTATATCAATAATTTTTTTATAATTTTTAATAATTAATAAAAATCTTAAAAATTAGAGTATTATTTTAAAAAATGTTTTAAATATAGTCTATGCACATCATATTGAAATGTTTTTTCATACCTATAAATTTTTAGGCCGATTTTTCTTTTGTTAATTAGAAATTTATTTGATAGCTTATGTGAAGTTGGTACTTTTTTAACATTTTTTTTTAATTGTCTACGACCACTTTGTTTTCTTAATATTTGGTTGATCTAGATTTATGTTATTCCATTTCAAGCTTATATTGTCCAGATGGCCAAATTTTTTATGTACTATTCAGAAAATATGTTAATTAACATAATGGCATTCAACAAAAATTTTGTTAATACCTACAGTTATACATGACGGAAAGGCTGATATGGTATCTCCTATTGCCGTTCCAATTGGTAATGGGCGCGCGCGAATCTGAGGTGTTCGGTGGTTGGGTTAGGATGCATCAGGTAACTTGAAGCATTTGATGGCGTTCTAGTGCCATCGAAATAGCGAAAAAAAATCGTTCGGTGCCTAAAAATAGATTTAAATATTTGAATATTTTTTTTAAAAAATCCTAGAGATGCCATAAATTTGTTAAAAAGACAAAAATTAATATATTTATTTTTATTGCAGAATGAAATGTGATGTTTCAAAATTTTTGACATCTTCTAAATTTTTTACGATTTTATTTAGAATTATACGAGAAGAGAGGCGGAAGAGGAAGCAATGGCGAAAAATTACTGCTAGAAAGAGAAAAGAAAATAACATACAAGAGTATGTCATTTTATGGATTAGATAGACACATATTCGCTAAACCATATTAGAGAACACATACATGCAAAAACTAATTAAAAGAGACATAGTAAAGTTTGGCCGAACTAGACTTGATCAAATCCACTGTACAAACGGCTCTGCAAGGCGCACGAGTCTAATTGAATGATTGGAAGTTACACAAAGGAGTTTTAATGCGGGAGTTACAAAACTTAAAGTCTCAAGGAGTTACAGATCTTAATGGCCAGCACTAGCTCCTCTTTAATGACTCTTAGTAACTTTTGAAATTCTTGTAACTGTCCTAGGGACATGTATATATAGACTGCCTTGTAGAGAGTATAGGCACCTCTCACTTTTCTTCATTCAAGTAAAACGGGCATTTTCCACCAAATTTTTTATGTACTATTCAGAAAATATGTTAATTAACATAATGGCATTCAACAAAAATTTTGTTAATACCTACAGTTATACATGACGGAAAGGCTGATATGGTATCTCCTATTGCCGTTCCAATTGGTAATGGGCGAATCTGAGGTGTTCGGTGGTTGGGTTAGGATGCATCAGGTAACTTGAAGCATTTGATGGCGTTCTAGTGCCATCGAAATAGCGAAAAAAAATCGTCCGGTGCCTAAAAATAGATTTGAATATTTGAATATTTTTTTTAAAAAATCCTAGAGATGCCATAAATTTGTTAAAAAGACAAAAATTAATATATTTATTTTTATTGCAGAATGAAATGTGATGTTTCAAAATTTTTGACATCTTCTAAATTTTTTACGATTTTATTTAGAATTATACGAGAAGAGAGGCGGAAGAGGAAGCAATGGCGAAAAATTACTGCTAGAAAGAGAAAAGAAAATAACATACAAGAGTATGTCATTTTATGGATTAGATAGACACATATTCGCTAAACCATATTAGAGAACACATACATACAAAAACTAATTAAAAGAGACATAGTAAAGTTTGGCCGAACTAGACTTGATCAAATCTACTGTACAAACGGCTCTGCAAGGCGCACGAGTCTAATTGAATGATTGGAAGTTACACAAAGGAGTTTTAATGCGGGAGTTACAAAACTTAAAGTCTCAAGGAGTTACAGATCTTAATGGCCAGCACTAACTCCTCTTTAATGACTCTTAGTAACTTTAAATTCTTGTAACTGTCCAAGGGACATGTATATATAGACTGCCTTGTAGAGAGTATAGGCACCTCTCACTTTTCTTCATTCAAGTAAAACGGGCATTTTCCACCAAATTTTTTTCTCGTTCTTATCTAGAGTCAGGCCGAATTTAGGCCATTTGTGGTCTAGGTGCCGCACGATCACTAGGAATTTCTAGCCCCGTGACAAGTGGTATCAGAGCTAAGATTTGTGACGATGGCGTCGCATATCGAGAGCGATTACTGTGAAGATCAACAGAAGAAGAAGGGTAAGGCACGAGGGAGACATCCCGTGATGTCCTATCATCCTGGACAACAAGTTCGCAAAACTCGTGTCAAGGTCGAAGTCGAGCGGGCGGTCGATGCGATCACAGAGAAGATGGGCTGGAGGCACGGATGGTGGTATCCCTCAGCCAAGTCCTTGGCAAGCAGAGCAACGTTTTCGGCGTTGGAGGCACGATCAAGTCACTGGGCAAGGAGGTCCAGGAGTTCGGGGCAACTCGCCTGGGAACCCGCCTTAGAGAGGCTAAGGAGGGACTAATGGGCAGGCGGAGCTGTGAAGCCGCAAGTGCGACTGGCGGACAACAAGGCGGGCGCCGGGCGTGTGGATGCGCCCAAACCAAAGGTGTTCGATGGGTCACGCAGCGCGCGGGACATCGACAACTTTCTGTATATGGAGCGGTACTTTGATGCTACTTTCATGCTGATACGTCGAAACTCCGCACCATCCCACTCTTCCTGGGCGACATTGCAACGTTGTGGTGGCGACGGGTGTGCGAGGATGTCGAACGGGAAAGGCGAGTGGCGGTCACGACATGGAGGGACTTCAAGATCGAACTCAAGCGGCAGTTCTACCCAGAACATGCTTCGGACGATGCGCGGCGCAAGCTCAGGCGACTCAAGCAAACCGGCACCGTTCGTGAGTATGTTAAAGCATTTACTGAACTGATGTTTGAAATTCCTGAAATGGCAGACCAGGATGCCTTGTTCGCATTTGTGGACGGGCTAACCAACTGGGCGCAGTTGGAGATCAAGAGGCGTGGCGTTCAGACCTTGGCAGATGCCATCCGCGAGGCGGAGGCCTTGGTGGAGTTCAAGGCTATTGGGCAAAGCAAGGAGAAGCCAGCCAAGAAGAGCGACGGTAAAGGTGGGGAGCGAAGTCCAACACCAAAGGCAAGGAGACCGCGAAGGAGACGAAGACCGGGGGAGAGTCCAAGTCTCGGAAGCCAATGGCGTGCTTCCTGTGCGACGGACCGCACATGGCGCGGGAGTGTCCAAGCCGCACCAAACTCGCATCCATGCTTGTGCAGGAGGAAGCACAAGATCATCAGGTAAATCTCAGTGCCGTGCGGCTACTTGGCGCGTGCAAAGCCAAGACGGAGAAAAGCCGTAAGGGACCAATGTTCGCGGAGGTTCAGTTGGAGGGCCAACTGTACAAGGCGCTTGTGGACACGGGCGCTAGCGACTTGTTCATCACTCCAGAGGTTGCTGCCAAGTTGGGGCTTATTGTGGACCAAGCCAGCGGATCAATGAAGGCAGTAAACTCACCAGCATCACCCGTCATAGGCATGGCGCGACAGGTGAAGGTCCAAATAGGCGAGTGGGTCATCGCCGATATTCTTGTGGTCGAGATGGACGACTACGACGTAGCACTTGGGCTGGAGTTCCTGGAGGAGCGGCTAGATGCGGTGATCTTCCCCGAAGTGATACTCTACTCATCCAGGAAGGACGTCCGTGCACTGTCCCCATTCACCGCGGACTTATCCAAGGTAAAATGCTCTCTGCCATGCAGGTGTCCAAAGGGCTGCGGAAAGGATGCGACACATCGTAGCATCCCTTGTCCAGGAGGAAGGAAAGCCCTTGACCGAGCAAGTTCCTGCGGAGGTGCTCGCTTTGCTCAAGGAGTTTGGAGAAGTGATGCCCGCAGAGTTGCCCAAGCACTTGCCGCCTCGAAGGGAGGTAGATCACAAGATCGAGCTTGTCCAGGGAGCAAGCCACCGGGGGTGGCATATCGTATGGTACCGCCAGAACTTGAGGAGCTAAGGAGGCAACTCAAGGACCTTCTCGATGCAGGGTATATCCAGCCGTCCAAGGCACCTTACGGCGCACCAGTGTTGTTCCAGCGGAAGCACGATGGGAGTCTCCGCATGTGCATCGACTACCGGGCGCTCAACAAGATCACTATCAAGAATAAGTACCCCATCCCTCATATTGGGGACTTGTTCGATCAGCTTGGACAGGAGGTTATTCACCAAGCTGGACTTGAGGTCGGGATACTATCAAGTCCGCATCGCAGAGGAGACGAGCCAAAGACTGCGTGCGTGACGCGGTATGGGCTATTCGAGTTCAAGGTTATGCCCTTCGGACTCACCAATGCACCGGCAACCTTTTGCACCCTTATGAACAAGGTATTACAACCATTCCTTGATAAGTTTGTTGTTGTCTACCTTGACGACATTGTGGTGTATAGCCAAGATCTTCGGGAGCATCTTGAGCACTTAAGACAGGTTTTCCGGGCCCTTCTTGCACAAGAGGAGGTGGCTTTCTTAGGCCACGTGATCGGGAAGGGATGCGTGCGGATGGACAAGGCCAAAGTGCGAGCCATTGTGGAATGGGAAGCACCTACAAGGGTACCCGAGTTGCGGTCATTCCTTGGCCTTGCCAACTACTACCGGCGATTCATCAGGAGCTACTCAGCGTCGTGGCACCCCTCACGGATTTGCTGAAGAAGGGACATGCATGGGACTGGGAATGCGGGTTGTCAAGCCGCATTCGCTACTTTGAAGGCAGCAATGGTGCAGGAACCTGTGCTCGCCTTGCCCGACTTCACCAAACATTATGAGGTACAGACTGATGCTTCTGATTTTGCCATTGGCGGAGTGCTCATGCAGGATGGGCATCCGATTGCCTTTGAGAGTCGTAAGCTGAACGACGGAGCGGCGTTACACTGTCCAAGAGAAGGAGATGACCGCTATCGTTCATTGCTTGAGGACTTGGCGTCATTATCTGTTGGGCTCGGCCTTCGTGGTGAAGACCGACAATGTTGCAACCAGCTACTTCCAAACGCAGAAAAAGCTCTCGCCCAAGCAAGCACGATGGCAAGATTTCTTGGCAGAGTTCGACTATGTGTTGGAGTACAAGCCTGGGGGGCAAATGTGGTGGCCGATGCTTTGTCACGCAAGGCCACATTGGCGGCACTAAGCAGTCCAGAGTCTAGCCTGATGGGGCGCATCAGGGAAGGTATGACATTTGATGTGCAGGCCAAACAACTACTGGAGTTTGGCAGCAAGGCCGAACCAAGAAGTTTTGGGAGGAGGACGGCTTGCTTGTTCACTACGGTCGGCGGCTCTATGTGCCTAAGCATGGGGCTTAGGCGGGAGATCATGAGGGAGTGTCATGACTCCAAGTGGGCGGGACACCCTGGGTTCGCCGCACCCAAGTACTCGTAGGGGATGCATATTTTTGGCCAAAGATGGAGGGCGACATCGAGGCCTATGTCAAAACTTGTCTTGTGTGCCAACAAGACAAGTGAGCAACAAGCACCGGCGGGATTACTTCAACCACTACCCATTCCAGAACGTCCTTGGGAGAGCGTCTCGATGGACTTCATCACGTGCTTGCCTCTATCCGAGGGTTGTACCGTGAATTATGCCATCTTTGTGCCCGCCCAAGGATCTCACAGCGGAGCATACGGCGAAACTCTTCATGAAGCATTGCAAAGTATTGGGGCTTGCCACATTCGATTGTGTGCGATCGAGATACCCGCTTCACCAGTCGGTTCTGGAAGAGTTATTCGCGCTCATGGGATCTGAGATTCATATGTCAACCAGCATGCACCCAGACGGATGGGCAGACCGAGCGGGCAATCACTTGTTGAGATATATTTGCGACATTATGTCTCCGCAAATTAAAGGGATTGGGCCAAACTGTTAAATGTTGCACAGTTTTCGTATAACTTACAAAGGAGTGAACCGACGCAGCGGAATCCCTTTGAGCTTGTTATAAGGTATCAACCCTTAGCACCCCATGCAATTTCTGCGGGATACACTGGGCGGAGTCCTGCGGCCTACAAGTTCGCCTCGGGCTGGCAAGAGCAAGCAACATCGCTCGAGCACAACTTGCCAAGGCTGCCGAGCGAATGAAGAAGTATGCGGACAAGAAGAGGAGCGCACGAGAGTTTCAAGTCAGGGACTTGGTCTTGCTAAAGACTAGCTATCTCACCCAACGCAACTCACATCTTCAGCAAGCACTACAACGGAGGTATGATGGACATTTCCCTGTGGTCAAAAGGGTGGGCAAAGTGGCCTACAAGTTAGCTTTGCCACCTGAAATTAAATTCCACCTTGTCTTCCATGTGAGTTTGTTCAAAACCATATCATGCGGATGAAGAAGACCCAGCAAGGATGGAGTCGAAACGTGCCCCTTTCACAGTCAAGGCGTCTTATGACAAGGAAGTCGAAGAAGTCATTGCACATCGCAAAGTGGGACGTTCCAATGAGTATTTGATTTACTGGAAGGGGCAGCCAAGGAGCGAAGCTAGCTGGGAATCAGCCAATGATCTATGGCAGTTCCAAGAGGCGATCCAGCGGTTCCGTTTCGAGGAGGCGACAGGGGCGTCGCCGGATTAAGTTGGGGAGAATGTCATACAGTGAGGTTTGGCCGAACTACACTCGATCGAACCCACTGTAGAAACGGCTCTGCAAGGCTCACGGGCCTACTTGAATGATCAGAAGTTACGCAAAGGAGTTTTAATGCGGGAGTTACGAAACTTAAGAGTCTTCAAAAGTTACAGATCTTAACGGCCAGCACTAACTCCTCTTTAATGCCTATTAGTAACTTTTGAATTCTTGTAACTGTCCAAGGGACATGTACATATAGAGTGTCTTGTAGAGAGCATAGGCACCTCTCACTTTTCTTCATTCAAGTAAAACGGGCATTCCCCACCAAATCTCTCTCTCGTTCTTGTCTAGAGTCAGATTGAACTTAGGCCATTCGGGTCTAGGTGCCGCGCGGGTCACTAGGAATTTCTAGCCCCGTGACAACGCGGAGTCGCAAACACGTATCTAGTTTCCGTCTCGCTGTGGACATCGAGGTGGTCGTCACAATCGTCTCCGTTGTTCCTGTGGACATCCCGGTGGTCGCGCAGCGTCTCGTAATTAAGTCGCCCTCTCGTACTGTTGAACTCCGATATCTTGTCGTCTCTCTTGTAGTATGTATCTCCCATATTTCATCTGTTTTATGTGCATTTTCATTAAAACGGTTAATATTTTGTTGCATTAATATTGATGGTGTTAAACAAATATGTATCTAGGAAAATAGATATAATGGAAAGTGAGATAGAAAATAGAAGAAAGGTCGTATTTGTTACCATTGTAATTGCAATGCAAGTGGTACTCTTGCTTTTTAATAGATTAAAGGGTAGATACAACATACGTAAACCATATAAGCACCTAGTAAGAATGAATCAACGAAACGTGATGTTGAAGCGCCTTTACAAATCCAATGACACGTATTGTTTGCACATGAAGGATAAGGAAAGAACTTTTTTCTGATATACTTTACTTAGGAGTAGAAAGCTATGTGAGATACAATACACTACCGTTGAAGAGCAGTTGGCAATATTTTTTCACACCGTTGACATCACCAACGAATAGGACTATAGGATTTACATTTATTCGGTCTGGAGAGACGATAAGTAGGTACTTCAAACATATCTTATGGGCTCTCGGAAAGCTCCGTCCTGATTTTGTGAGGCCACCGAACACCAGCACTCATCATATGATCAGTTCAAGTTGTAGATACATGCCATACTTCAGGTGTGTTTATCTTCATATCTCAACATCATTACACTTTGTAAATAATTATCTTCTAATTTCATATTATTATGCCTATAGGATTGTATTGGAGCCATTGATGGCACCCATATCCCTGCATCTGTGCCTTCAAGTATAGTGGCACGTTGCAGTCGTAAGGGCATACCAACACAGAATGTTTTGGCTGCCGTAGATTTCGATTTGAGATTCACGTTTTCTTGCTGGATGGGAGGGGTCTGCCCATGATACGCTTGTGCTACGTGATGCAGTGGAGAGGGAAATGGACTTAGGGTCGGAAGGTATAATTAAATAAGTCGCCGATACCAATTTAACAATTGAACATTAATATTAATGTTAAAAAATATTTTCGTTTAGGTAAGTACTATCTTGTTGATACTGGGCACTGAACACGACCGGGATTCATATCCCCTTATCGAGGTGGAGGTACCACTTGAAGGAGTGGTCTGACCGTTCCCCGTCAAATGCAAAGGAATTGTTCAATCACAGCATTCATTTTTGAGAAGTACAATCGAGCGTGCTTTCGGGCTCTAAAGAATAGATTCAAAATTGATATCGAGGCCCTATACAACTTCAAAACACAAGTTGATGTTGTTCTTGCTTGTTGCGTGCTTCACAACTACATTATTATTAATGGTAGTGATTCTTCATCCCTATTCTTGACGAATGGGAGGGCATCAGACACTCAATTGCCAACTGGGAGGGATCCAAGAGATGAGGCCAGGGAATGGGTGGCATTACGTGATCGGATGGCGCGGATATGTGGGCGAACAAATAAGACATTTCACTAATTTCTTTAATCGTGCCTTGGGGATTTGTGAAACATTTGAGACTTGATATAATATGTAATAGTATACTTGTTACTAATTGAGACTTGCCTTTAACCTTTGTACACTTATGTATTGTTATTTATCAATATTCTTGTGTTGTATGATTTTATTCCTCAATTACTTACCTTTTACATTCATACACTTGTTTCGTTGATATTGTTTTCAAAAGATGGACGATTCCAACACGCAAGGATCAAAACAAGGGGGTAGGTCTCTAAGATCGACGAAGCCTATGAGCACCTTCTTTATTCATTTCATGGTTGAACAAGCTTTATTATGGCAGAAAGTAGATAAGGGCTTTAAGAACACTGCATATACCGCATGTACTAGGGTGGTGATGGAGAAATGGCCAATAGTTCTTGTAGAGATCGCAACTATGATTAACCATTTGCATACTCTAAGAGGCCGTTGGCAAACAATCAGAAAACTAAATGAATTGAGTGGCGCTGGCTGGGACGACGAAAAGAAGATGATAATATAGGTAGAGGAGGAATTGCAGGCATATGTTCAGGTATCTAACATATGATTGGTTGCCGAATTTTTCATATTTACGTATATTTGGCATTTGTTAAACTAAATGTTAATTTTCAGGCGAACCCTAAGGATGAGCCATATTTTAACTAAATGTTATCGCTTAACTTTTTATATGATGCTATCAAGTTTGAAATGCCATATTACATTATTTTTCGTGGACGAAAGCCGGGGATTTATGACACATGGCATGAATGCCATGACCAAGTGCATGGCTTATCTCGTGCTTGTTTCAAGAAATTTGAAACAAAAGAAGAAGCACTTGATAAGTTTATGTCTTATATAATGTCAACCAAGCATAAGAAGTGGATGAATAAGTGCATAACAAGGAATTGAAAAAACTCATATCTTTGGTCCTACTTTATAAAGATCAAGTCAAGCACCTTCAAATATATCTTGTTATATCCCTATCTGTCATTTGTATTTTATTGTTGGTTGTATATGGTAAGATTTAGAACTGTTGGTTTTATGACATATGATTCCTTGACATTGTCGGTGTATGCAGGGTTATCAATTCTAACATGCTCTATGATGACGTCCATATACACTCGAGAAAGTATTTATGTCGATGCGCGTACATTGTCTTGCTAATGTTCTGGTTTGCTGTATTTTATTATACCTCGTTAAGGATTGTGTATGATGCATTGGGGTGGTGTTTAGATGTTCTGGGACTGCGGTTATGTGTTGTTCTGGATTGCATTGCTAGATCTGCAGGTGTGTGTTGATCTGTAGCATCATGCCTGGGACTGCAGCTGCTTCGCTATGGTGTTCTATGTTCGGATGTTGTTTTGGCCCGCATCTGGTTTTGAGAAGTTTTCTGCTGATATAACAGTTTTATGTTGCTTTTGCTATGATGTTCTGCTGCTTTTGAGCAGTTTCTATTAACAGTTCATGCTGTGGATAGTTGTGAGTTTTATATGGTCTGATGTATTATCAGTTTTCAGTTGAGCACAGTTTTCTATGCACTTGAGTAGTTTTATGTGGTATGCTCTGAGATGTTATCTGTACTGCATGGGTATGAGCAGTTATCTATGCTTTTGAGTAGTTTTGTGTGATATGCTTTGAGCTGTTATCTGTGCTGGTATATGTGCTCTTTGCATTGTTTGAGTTGTTATCTGTACTGGTATATGAGATGGGTGTAGTATCAGTGTTTTGCTGTTATCAAAGCTGGTATATATGTGCTTTTGGCATTGTTAATACTGACGGATATCTTTGTTATGGTATATATACTAGTATATGTGCTGGATGATCAACTGTATGGGGTATATGCTGGGATGTTAATGCTGATGGAATTTGAAAACTGCTAAAACCACATTATGTTCGGCAAAAGAAAACTGCTCAAACCAATTTGTGCTTGGATTCCCGCGTATTGCAGCATAATACTGGCATTTCTTTTTTTTTTTTGTGCTGGTAGATTTGACGGTTTAATTTTTAGATACCTATGTATTATGCCAGTATTATGACAGAAAATTTGGTCCGTCTATTTATTGGACGGGGGTCGATTCCGATAGTTGAATCGGTGCCGTCTAATATGTAGGTTAGATCTAGGTACTATCATAATACTTGACATTTTACTTTTAGGTACCTAAAAGTTAACCATAGATTAGACAATGTGCAAGTGACACATAAGTACTTTCGATGACACATATTTGCATGACGTGTTAATTCTTGGACAACTGAGAGCAATTGCCAAGTTGCAGATTGCTTGCTAATTACTGAATGGAGAAGCACAGGTGCCTATGCATATCAAGATTCTAGTCGCTAGTAAAATAGTAGAAGAGAAAAGCTCAACTTTCAATTGCCAAGTGGAGAAGCTCAATTACATTACATTTTTTTAACTAATTATTTTATAAATGGATTTTGTGATTGTAAAACATTTTTTATGAGAAATACATGTATATTGTCAATAACATTGTAAATAATATTTTTTTTTCGATCATATATATTCAATAAAAATTTGCAAAATTTAGAAATTTAATTTTTTTATTTTAATAATATTACGTAGCTTTCAAATTTTATAAATTACATACACAAAAAAATAAAATAAAAAAGAATATTTGGGAGGTAAGTTTACCGCATGTAACTATATATATCATATTAGTAATTCTTAGTATTAATATATATATCATATTATAATAGCCTTCAATATTACATAAACCAACTCCACCCAATAAAATAAATAAATAAATAAATAAATAATAATAGTAAGGTTAACAAGGATTTTGGCAATTTTTATTACATATATCATTTAACATTTTATAATATTACATATAATGCAATTTTATAAAAACAGAAAAAATTCTTTGGAAGGTAACTTTACCACAATTTACCGTGCCCATCCAACTGCATCAAACGAAATACCGAATTTTGAATTGCAGGACTCAACTGCATCAAACCAAATAACAACGTTCCAACTATAGTAGTTTGAACTGCGCCTAACCAAACGAACATACTGTATTACGAAAATATAAAATTACAATTCCTAACACTTTTAACTGTTGTATTTCTATCTTGATTTCTCAACTAAATCAAATCAAACAGTCTCTTAGTGGCGGCACAAACGCCACTTTGCGTTTAGAACCTTCACTCCCATTAAATTAAAGAAAAATCCTCCCTCGCTCTCTCGCACATTCACTCTCCCTCTCTCTCTCTCATCTCTAACAAAAAACCAAACACGCCCCACTTTCTTTCTTTCCACTCGCACTCTTCTCTCACAAAAATAATTTGTCTCTCTCTCTCTCTCTCCACATACTCTCTCTTCCTCTCACATAAAATAAAATAATATTTAAAAATAATTGTTGTGAGAGAAGAGGTATGAGTGGAAAGAGAAAGTATGGGTTTTGTTTTTTTTTTGTTAAAGAGGAGAGAGAGAGAGAGAGAGAGAGAGAGAGAGAGAGTTAATGTGCGAGTGAGAGAGGAGGAGAGTATTTTTTTAAATTTAATGGGAGTGGAAGTCCGAAACGCCACTTTGACCTAGCGGAATAACGAAATAAGAGAAATAAAAAGAAAAATAATTTGTGGGCCCCACCACTTTTTTTTCCCTCCAAATTGGAGAAAAAATAGAG
Organism: Xerophyta viscosa; assembly: GCA_002076135.1. Taxonomy (NCBI): domain Eukaryota; kingdom Viridiplantae; phylum Streptophyta; class Magnoliopsida; order Pandanales; family Velloziaceae; genus Xerophyta; species Xerophyta viscosa. The sequence continues at coordinate 627,424 of MJHO01000115.1, read as the reverse complement.
GAAAAAGCCAAAAAATAGCAGTCATAAGATAATCTCACATATGTTTTGCACTTTTTTTCCGCCTATATCAAGACACAACGAGTATTTATAATTAATAATCATTAAATCAAAATTTATTTTATAATTAATTATTTAATATGTATTTATTTTTATAATAAACATTTTATTCTTTATCTAGACCAAAATATTCCGTAGATAACATTTAAAATATATTAATAAACTTTGTATATAAATTTAACTTCATATATATATATATTATATATATATATATTATTTATTATTTATTTAAAAACTTTCTCTTCACTTTTCTTCTCTCTATTATCCAAATAAATTGAAGGAAAAACATTCTTACCATTTTCGTTCCCTTTACTTTCTTCCTTCCACTTTGTTTTCCTTCACTTTCTTTTCCTCATTCCAAACAGAACGTCAAAGTAAATTTTAGAAATCTTCGGGTTGGCCTGTAGATTTTTATTGCACGCCAGTTTATTTTTGTAAATATTTAAAAAAGTAATTTTAGATATGTAAACTTTAATTAACAGAAATTTAAAAAAAAAAAGAAATCAAAACCATGCAGTTTGATTACCAAAAGAGGGGGGAGGTTTGTTCTTTATAGTGAGAAGTGTGAACGAAATTTTATACTGTGCGCCAATCCGCAAGACATTATTTTTTATCCCTTATTCTACTTTTAAGAATTTTAGAAAGATGTAGAACTAAATACAGCAAATAATATTAACTAGTATTGGTCCACTTGGTTAGCAAAATTGGATATTAGAAAGAGACTATGATTAATCCTTTTTGAAGGATAAGTCAAGAGTTCGAATCCCAATAATATATGGTTGGAAAAATTTATCATATACCGATCAGTACCAGATCGAGATATATGTTAGAAATCTAACTCACGGTCAAATACAAAAAAAAAAACCTGTTCACGTAAAATATTTTTAAGAACAAAATGCCAACAAGAATTGAATATCCAACCTTGTGTATTAAAAGTACATTGTATCTTCACAAACACAAAAAAAAAAAAAAATAAGATCAACAAGTGCAGGCTCAGTTGGCTAGCAACACTGGGTTCATTTATTGAGGGACCTCTGCGAAAAATAAAAAGTCTGAGACCTACATAGTAAATATTTATTACATAGTAGAAAAAAATTACTGAAATTACTCTATTTCTAGACTGAGATTATCCACCCTCTGTGGAGTTGGAAATACGCATGAAAAAAATCATAAAAAATAAAAAGAAATAAGAATGGAAGGGGAAATATTAGTTTTCTGCTTTATACAATAAATGCTACAAATGCCAAGACATTTTAATATATAAGGTGTAAATTGTCACTAGACCCCAAGTTACAGATCAAACTGATCTAACTTCCAGATGCCATATCTGAAGAAAAATATCCATGTTACAAAATGACTGTACAAACCCCCAAAAAAAATAGGGAAGCCGCCGATGGACGAAGAGAAGCTTTTCTTTTCTTTTTTTTTTTATTTTTTTATTTTTTGACTGTTGAGTTCAGTTTCTATCCTAAATCTCGACCGGATACTGAATAGTAAACAGTAGATTGTTATTCAAATGTACCTGAGCCTTATAATTTGATTGTCCATCAAGATTGCGAAGAACTACGCAACCCGACAGAGATTCCATAGGAAGAAATACAAAACCAGAACCATTATAGTTGCCATGAGAACCTTCCAATTCAGAGCAGAAGATGAGCACCTAATCAGAAGAATGCAGATTCCTCCGATTCCTTCCAAAATACCTGGGACACAATCTGAAGATTCTCCATTTTCATATGCAGAAAAACTTGATGTTCCCTCCAGTATACTGAGTGAATCAGGTTCAGATATTGGCAATGTGTCGATGTTATCTTCAGTTCCAGTATGTGAAACATATTCCTTGCAGTAGCCCAGATTATGACTGAGACCTCTGTTGTCCACCTTACACGTTGCAGAAACTTCACTATTATCCTTTTGCAGTTTGGAAACCTGAAGTTTAATCCTGGTGCTAATAACTCCTTCGGATGGCTTACCACGACGCTGTCGTATCTGGATGCCGGACTCAACCACGTTTAGACCCGTTGAAATGGGTTCTTCAGTCTTGTCAAATTGATCTGTGAAGTCGGCACAGTGATTGCCTACAGAAATACCGAACATGCCAGAAAGTTCGTATCCTGTTGTGTCTTGTGGATGTTCATACACTAAAAATGACGACAAAAAATCATTCAGTTCATCCTCTTCGTGATCAGGAGAGACACCTATAGGTTCGGAATCAACTGCGCTACAAATGTTACTGACAGAATTATGAGGTTCAACTGGCCGCTGCTGGTCATCTCTTGAGAGTAAGAAGTTTAGCTCGTCTGAAAAACTTGGTACACATGAATCTACTGGCTCCTGTTTTGGAGCATCCGAAGGGAGTTCCTGTGAATGGGAAATTGGAATGTTAAACAAAATGCTTTGTCATTGCTTCATTCCCAGTACTTAGAAAAAGGAACGAATATCCAGATAACAACCGACTCTTAATATACTCAAATTTCAAAGAAATAATTAATAATCTACATATAATGTTTATCGCAGCATTCTACCCCGGAATGCATGTTTGCGTGATACTATGTATGCGCGTTTTTGCGCAAGTGTGAAAGTACATATCCTTGCCTATCTGTATCCACTTGCATGCTGGGTGTGAGCACACAAATTGTCTGATATGTTATTCCTACGCATATAAGTTATCATAATGTGTGCATCAAATAACAGTAATTCGTTAACTAAAATAACCGCGTACTGAAATTATAATACTAAAACATGCCGATCCATACCTTTAATTCAATTAATATATCATTCATAGTAGGAGCTGCCTTGGGGTCGAGCTGTTCGGCAAACCATGCTTCATAATCGAATCCACATGAACTTGGAGACTCTTCATTCAATCCCAACATATTTGCATCTGCTGTTTGACTTGAGCTATTATCAACCTCACTTATTTGAGCGGATATTTCTTCTTCCGGTGCCAGACCATTTCTCTTGGTAATGCGGCACAGGACAAACGTGTTCTACAGAAACAGCAAACAGAGTCGTTGAGAACTATATTTTAGCTCAGACAATCAAATAAAAATACCTTCCGAAGTAACCCTTTTAATATCAATATCTAATTAGGAAATTCAAAGAAATTTCTGCATTGTTACTTAGAACTGAAAAAAAAAAAGAAAGAAAAAGAAGAAAGACCAGTTAAATAAAAACCTTCAGATTAGGGAAAGCTTTAAGCTCCTTTTCATCCATGTAGTACTCATGCATTATCCAGTCGGAGCGTTTTCCATGAGGAGGTCGACCTTCATGGAAAACTAAAGTCTTCTTAGACCCGATAACATGATTCTTGAACTTGATATTGCGGTCCTTGCCAGTAGATTTCCAGTAACCAGCTTTTGTTGCTCTATTTGAGCGTGCTCCGTTACTATTTGGATACTTTCTATCACGTGCAGTGAAGAAATGCCACTTGCTATCCTTAGTCGGGATATTACATTTTGCTGAAGCAAATAACAAACAAAGATGAGTCTTTAAACAAGGAAAACACTAACGGGTGAAAGTCCAGGGAAAATTTCCCAAATCATATATAAGCGTAAGTTGGAAAATTGGAGAGCGAAAAATAGATACGAAGATCAACTAAATCAATTACCTGGTAACTCCCATGGCTCAAGTTTGTAAATGTCAACCTCGGGGATTACCTCGAACTCAATTTTCATGCCCGAGAGTTTTTTCTTAAGATAATGTGAAACAAGTTCTACATCTGTTGGATGGAATCCGTATCCTGGTGGTAAATTATATGCGCTTAAAGTTTCCATTGAACATAAAACTGCAAAAAGGAAAAACAAAAGTATTTTAGCAAATAGAAAAAAATGACGTAAAAAATATTTCATAGAATTTAAGAAGTAATACTATCTCAAAGAAGTAAATTATATGCGCTTAAAGTTTCCATTGAACATAAAACTGCAAAAAGGAAAACACAAGTATTTTAGCAAATAGCAAAAGAATGACGTAAAAAAAAATTCATAGAATTTACGAAGCAATACTATCTCAAAGTAGCATTTGAAAATGGTACAACTTATGGCTACTTTGAATTTATATGAGAAGAACTATTCAACACTTTGGCATATAGATCATATAAACCATAAACTTTCAAAACTTGTATATTACGAATTAAAACAAAAAAGAACCTATCATTGGCCGTACCCCATCAAGGAGGGGGTTTACAACAATTAGTAAAATTTTCTAGAAATATCCATACAAATTCTAGAAAACTTGTATTGCCCTTTTTTGATCCCTATATTGTTTTTATTTATTTGCTTCTCTTGTTATATTCTTTATTTTACTATTTTTATATTATGTGTGAGTGGTTTGTGTTAGGGTCGAGAATGCTCAGCGTGTTTTTTTTTTTTTTTTGGTTCCGTCAAATCGTGTGATGATTGTGTGTGTCTTCGATTTGCAATCTTAGGCCGATAGTCTTACAGAAACAATCTTATTGAAGTATGGCTGTGTACATTTACTATCTCCAGACTCCGTCCTGACAGGAACTCATGACTAGGATGTTGTTGTTATCCATAGAAATTCTATGTCAAAATCGAACCACTCGAATTACAAGCTAATTCGTGTTAGTACCAATCACAAAGACCCAAATGATGAGAAATACAAGTATTCAGATTAAGCACAATAAAAGTACCGAATCAAAAAAATATTAGTTCTACTCATATACCCAAAACAATCTTTTTTTTTTTTTTTTTTTTTTTTTTGTTGCAAACTTAAAACTAACTCCCCTCACCCTGAGTTCTGGCAGAATGTAGTAATTTAATTCTAATCGAGATTTAATCATAATAAAGTTTTCAGCCATGATACTGAAATTAGATGGGTAATCATGATCCGAATAGCATACAAATATACGCTTCATGAATAATGATTAAAGCTTATTTGAAAAATTAAAAAGCGTAACGTCATTCATCAGAAAATCCAGACCCCTTCTATCTTATGTAGCCTTATAAATTAGGAACCCAGCTTACAACACCGCAAAATATAAAAGCACTCGATAAACTAAAAAAAATGGAAAATCACATAAAACACAAACAGAAGAAGCAAATTTAACACCAGTACAAATGAAACAAAATCAAAACAACAAAAAAAGCAATCACTGACCTCTGATGGATGATTTGTGCCTAAACAAACACAGGTTTTGTCTTCCGCTTCTATGTTGTTGCTACATGAACTAAAGGGCGCGTTACCAACAACTTCGTCGAGGCCTTTTAAAGGAATAGTAGCATTCTCGACGCGGCTAAGTAATCGAATCTGGCCACCTTCCGAGAAGTTACCCGCTGTGTCCCACACCCCCGCCATTGGCTGGTTGACCTACAAGTCAATTGACTCCGAATAGATTAGGAGGACATTTTACAAAATCGTCTCCCATAAATCAACTGCTATTCGAATGGAAGCAATATTATTTAAATTAGTAAAATAAGCCCCTTAAGCTTGCAACATAAAGCAATTGGTCTTTTTTTTAAGATTATCGTGAAGAACTCTTCCGTGATCAGCTCAATTGTCACGCCCGTCCCGCCCGGGCCCTACCTGTCCATGCTTCGGCAGCACCACACGGCCAGATTTTTTCTCCGACCCGGAAAGGGTGGTACCACTTAGGTTGGTGGTAAGCTTAGGGCCCCTTAAGCTTATAAGCACAAATTCATCCCCCGCCTAGGCGGTATGGGACTAAACTCCTTCATAGGCTCGCGCGTAGGCCAAATTCTAGCCCAACCCGCGCCCATCTCATGACTTTCGGTCTACCAAAACCTACGTAGACCACACGCACACACCCGTGTGAACGCGCCAAACCGGGGGTGTCACATCACTTGTGTCCGACCGTTATAACGGATAAATTAAGGAATGATAATGACCTATGCTCCACTAAGAGGAGCTCAAATCCTTTGCAGATCCATATTATTCTTTATAGAGAACATAAGGATAAATTATTTTATATTTTCGTATGTGGCGTTTGCCGGAATTAAACATGAGATTTCTACTTCATGAGATAGAAGTCTATAATCCGCCTAGGCGCTCTAGACAAATTGGTCCATTTTAAATTGGGTCATTTGTGATTTTTGACGCATATTACATCGTTCTTTTTCTCTTTCTCTCTTTCTATTATCCTTTTTGTCTAGATCTTCATCTTATAAGGTTGAAGTCTTACCACTCGTCCTAGATGCCCCAAACAAATTGGTCCAATTTAAGTAAGGCAATTTGTGATATGATGTCCATAGAATCCCTATTCTCTTTCCCTCTTTCCATTGTCTTCTAATCTTCATATTTTTTTCTTTATGCCTTTCTATCTGCTTGTCTTTTCTAGATCAAGACAGGAGATGTCGTTAGAAACTTACATTGATGTCGTAGATAATCTACTTCTGCTTTGTTCCTCTCTCGTTGTAGCTTCATAGTTGTCATTGCTAATTTTGGAATGTATCATTTCTATCTCGATTGATTGAGCAAAACAACGATAACAACCTAATGAAGTTCCACCCAAGCGATCTCTAGGAAGGGTGACGCGGCCGTAGTCTAAATGAAAATTGTTTTCATAGGATCCTCTATCTGAAAAATCAGACCGAAACATACTAGCACGCGGGCACTCCAGTAAAAATCGAACAGTGAGAACAACCAAATTTGTAGAACTTTCGGCAATTGTGTTGCAAATTTGTTGTACTTTAAGTGTTGCAACACCTAAATAAACCTAACTTCGAACCTAGGAAGCAGGTCATGCCGAAATTATTTTCTATGCATTATCCGATACGGACATATTGTAGACATGGCCAGACACGTGTCGGATACGTCAGAGAAAGTATCAAAAAAATTATAAAAAAGAAATTCTAGACACACATGTCGGGCATGCCATACAAGAGTTTCCGACACGTGTGTTTGCATTTTATATTTTTTTCAAACTAGAAGTTTCTTTTTTTTAGAGAACTGAAATACTATCTAGTAGCAGCAATAAATACCAACAAATAATATAATATAATTATTTACTCAAATATTATTATTTTTTATTTTTATCGGTATAATTAGACTTTTAATATTTAAATAGTATATATATATATACAATATGATCATTAACATATTATATAATTAAACTATTAACGTCTTCTTTATTACTTATACATGTAGGCATATGAGAATTCTGCAATGAAACAATATGTGATCAGCATGTTGTATAAACTCTTTTATGATAGACATATATTTGAATAATTTGATGTTCATAATTAATGTTGTCATTATTGTAACCATTTTCATGTATAGTGAAACTGCATGTATGCCTTGCGGAGAGCTACTAGTTCTTTCCTTTGTGATTTCGATCATGTAACTTTTTTTTTTTATTTTTTTTTTAAATTTTAAGTACTTCTACATATTTATTTTTGACACAAACACTACGAGTGCATCATTGTTGGCGTGTGTGTATATATATATATATATATATATATATATATATATATATATATATATATTATATATATATATATATATTTGAAACACGCATTACGAGTGCATCGTCACTAGTGTGTGTTGTCAAAAAAATATATTAGGATATATATTATTCATATTTAGTAGATTTTTCAGTCTGTTAGGAGTCTTCTTATTTTGTTCGTTTTCTAGTCAGTGTCAGCCAAGGTCTATATAAATATATATATATATATATATATATTATATATAATATATATATATGGATTTTCAATGTGATATGATCAAGAATATATTATCTCCATTCTATTCTAATATATATAATTAAGTAGATATCACCATAAATTAACGCTACGCCTCAAATAATTTTTATATATGTAATCTGTCATTTATTTTTGCTCTAATAATATATGAAAAATAAAATTTAATATTTTAATAAAATAACTATTAATTTATACAAAATTAAAAATTTATAAAAATATAAACAATTTAAGTTTTTAACATCATCATGTACATATGACTAACAACAGCGTATTGTATGGGTACAATCATAGTAGAGGTTTATAATAAGAACAATAATCAAATAAATTAAACTAAAATATTTTTTATTTAGATCATACCATCTATTCTCCTTTAGTAAAATATATTTATTAAGGTCGTCTGCGTTTAAAAAGTTCTAAGTTTAACTTACAGGTCGCAGGTAAAAGCTCAAACGTAATGTGTTGGGAATTAAAATTAGGACGATCGGGATTTAATAATTGCACACGTCAAAATGTCGATGCCAAGAATTCAAATCAAGATGACATAAATGCATCTCAAATAATCAAGTGGACTCGAGCTGGGCTTTGGCAAGAAAAATAATGTGTGACATTCCTCCCTACCTAATCCGGCAAAATCCACGTCGCATCCTTAGCCGTAGGGTGCCTGAATGTATCCCGCATCGAAAAAGTCCATAAGTTGTTTCCTTAGTTCCTCAAGATCTGGCTGTGCCATGCGAAATGCCACTAGCTCCCTAGAATAAGCTTGATCTTGCGAAATGCCATCGAGAAATGCCACTAGCTCTCTAGAAATACCAGTCGGGTCGAGTCGGGTCTGGTGTGTTTAGACCCGACATGTTTGGGTCGGGTCCAGGTCTGAATCCTATCCGATCCGACCCGACCTGACATGTGTTCAGACCCGACCCGAGTTACACTCCTAGGGTGAATCTTAGTTTATTTGATGAAAAAAAATGAGAAATGCTCAATCTTGTATGCAGGGGTGTCAAGTGACACCCATGCATTAGGTACGGCTTATATAATACTATATATATTGTGCTATATATAAAAAACATACATTAGCAACAATATCATAAATGTGGTCTATTGGTGTGTGGCTTCAAATAAGACTCGTAGGCGCGCGACGTGGGTTCGAACTCCACGTTGTGCGATTTGATTTGTATTTTTTTTATTTTTTATTTTTTTATTTTTTATAACTTATCATTCGAACTTACGCTGCGTGATTTGATTTATATATTTTTTTTTTTTAACTTATCAGTTTTTTCTTCATCCAACGCCTCCCTACACAAATCTAATTCCCTACCAGGCTCCCACACCACCACTCCGCTGGACAACTCCGTCTTTGATTCATTCATTCCTTCCTCTTTGACAATCTTGTTCAGTGACATTGTAAACTTCTTTTGCTTTTATTGCTCTGTATTTTTAATCATCCAATTACATCCACAAAGGTAATCAATCTCCTATATATGTAGGGTTGTAACTTCTATACAAGAATTCCTAGAGGTACTAAGTGACATTAAATATCATTGATATTCTTTTTCTCTTATCCTTCCATTTATCCACATCTTTCTTCTCTATTTTGCTTTAAAAAATTAGTGGTGACTTTTGATATCTATAAATGGGCTGAATAACTATTCGGATCCGCACGATTGCACGGACCTAATTGAGGTCCGCGCGGACCTGATTTGGGTCCGCGCGGACCTGATTTGGGTCCGCGCACGCGCACGTACCATTTGCTTTTTTTTTAAAATTTTTTTTTTTTATAATTTATAAGATGTGTATTAAAAAGATATTATAATTACTTTTTAAATTTTTTTTATTTGTTTCTTTTTATTTTTATTTATTTTTGTGATTTTTTTTACTTTTTAATTCAAAAATAATATATAAAATAATATTTTTATTATCGGCACGGCACGATCGGTACGGTCGGCAAGTCTCGAGATCCAAATTTACCGAAACTGAAAATGGAACGGCATGGTAAACCTTGACTCTGAACCGAGCTTGGCTAGAATCTCATTGCATGGCAATGCATAGTTGAATATGTATTTGGGTGTGTTCGTAAGATATCTGTTTCATACACTATACAACCACTACACGGAACAAATATGAAATGACCGTACTTGCCAGCCTTCGGTTCTATGATCCGGATTAAAGGGAAATTGGCGGGAAAAAAAAATCTCCCCAATTGGATAATTAACTAAAAAATGAATTTGGATTTTTTTTTTTGAAATTATTTTTATTAAAAATTACAAAAATAAAATCGAATTTCAAATTTTACAAAAATAATACTGGATCACCTATTAAACTTCTTAACTGGATAATTAACTAACAAAAGAATTTGAATTTTTTTTGAAATTATTTTTATTAATAATTACAAAAATAAAATCGAATTTCAAATTTTACAAGGTCGTCCGTTTAACAGGCGACAAAAGTCCAGCTCAGCGCCGCGCGACAGGGGCTGCCACGCTGGCTTGTGCATCGCCTGTTTAACAGGCGACTTGTTGGTCGCCTGTTACACAGGCGACATTAGTGTGATTGTTAAACATGCGACCATAGTGTTACCTCTTTGACAGGCGACCTCAATGTCGCCTGTCACATGTCGCCTGTCACAGAGGCGACCGCCTTAATTATAACTCGAGATCAACTTTTCCTCCCACCCCACTTTTACCACTTTTCTCTTCTTCACCCAACGACGACCCCCTTCATATTTCTTCCATTTCCCACCTTGAAATTCAAATTTTTTGTGAGATTCAACAGATTTAAGCTAGTAGTAGCTAGATCTCCTATTTCCGAGGAGATTTACGACAAATACAATATGTTTACTTATTTTGTATGTTTTATAATTTTAAATCGTAGATTTAGATTTATATGTATATATATTTGAAATTTAAATGCTAGATTGAAATTTGTGTCTATTGTTACTATATTATGTGAAATTATTTAGTATTTTGTATTATTATTATGGAATACGGTATTTATACGTGTATATGTATAATGTATTATACGAAAAATGTGTAAAAAAAATATAAATTCCTTTAGTTAAATTTATTTATATATAATTATTATAATTTTTGTACAAATAGTGTGTGTGTGTGTGTGTATATATATATATATATATATATATATATATATATATATATGAGATATAAACACGGGATATATATGAAAAAGAAAATGTTTACATTGTAGTTTGATTGAGTGGTATATAAAGTATAAATATTATTGTGAAGTACATGTATATTAGTAGTATATTTGTTATTAGTATATTTTATATTAGTTCATTAATATATTGTTGTTAGACATAGATAGATGTCGATGCGCCAAGTTATTTGTTATATGAATGGAAACATATTAGAAGGTCCAAATGGTGCTTATTATGACCGTCAACCTATTGGTGCCGTAGTAATACAGTAGAATTATACATACTCCAACTTAGTCCAATTATGCAGAAAATTTCGTGTAGACACATCACAGTATCTGCTTAAAATACTGCATCGATATCCGGTATTATCACCCGATGGATCTATTTGTTATGTCTTATTGCCGGTTGATTCTGAAGAGGACATGGAAAGTGTCAACGCATATTCTATGGAAAATATTTATTTATACTTGAATTTGGAGTCGTGTGATAGTCAATCATAGGACTTGATGATGATGCCGGCCAAAGTGAACCAAATGAAAATTTAGTTGCCGGACTTAGTATAATAACATGTCAAGGACCAAATTCGTTGGTTGATCCTGTATGTCATCCATTCTCTCCGATCAATGAGTGTATGGACGATGATGCGGACGCTTACGAAAATGCACACGAAAGCTTCACCGATGAAGAAGTGCCGGCACTCAGATACAAATATGGAAGTATAACAACTGGATGGAAAAAAAATTAAAGAATTAAATCAAGACGCGTATGAGTGGCTGCAAAAAATTCGTCTAGAACAATGGGCCCTAGCATTTGATGAGGGCGGATCTAGATTTGGACAAATGACGACTAACTTATCGGAGAGCTTCAGATGTGAGGCCCCTGAGTTCGATTAGTTAGAATAGAATTTATTTTCGGGTTAATTACCTTCGATCGAAATTTTGTTCAATTTGTTGATTGATTAATTGGCTTTGAATTGAATTGAAATTGATTTGGGTGTGTTTTGGACCAATTTAGGCCCGATTTGAGCTGGACCCGGCCGACCTAGCCACGTGGTTCGGCCCAGCCGAGCCCAACAGTGTTTCGGACGTGCGGGCGAGCCCTTAGGCTCGAGCCCACGCGCCCGAGCCAGTCGCCCCTCCTCTTCTCGCCCGCACGTCTCACCCTCTCTCTCTCGCGATCCTCACTGCGCAGCCTCCCGCGATCGCGTCACCGTCCGCCCGCCGGCGTCCACGCCCGTCCCCGTCCGATTGCCGGCGCCATCGTCATCTCCTCGGCGGTCTCCTCTCGGATCTGCCGTCTCTCGCACCTGATCTCTCTCCGTCGGGAACCCTAGTTTGGCCGCCGATAGTAGCCGCCTCCATCGTTCGCCGCCGTCACCGGAAGCTCGCCGTCGCCTTCACAGTCGTTGACAACCTTTCCACTGCCAAATGGGCCTCTGTCGACCCCGGGATCTCTTTTCTTCATCTCGGCTCCGTTATGTCCGGCCGCGCCACTGTTGCTCCGGCAACCACTGAAGCTCACCGCCGTCTTCTCTGACTGCTGACTACCGGTCGCCGCCGACTCGTCACCGCCGCCGCTGCAGTAGCCGTCTGGCCGCCTCCGGCAAAGTCTCCGACGAACTCGACCGTTCCGTCGTCTCGTCTCATCGTCGTGGACTCGTTTGTGGGATCATCTTCGAAAATGCTTCGACGTTTACGCGCCGATCGGTAAACCCTAGAAGGTTTACGTTTGGATTAAGGTGAGTGCCCCTGCGGTCTCACTTGGTTGTTAGAGATCTTGCTATAAATCATGCTAGAACTATATGCTATGATGTAGTAGCTTGTCTTGATATGTGTTGACCCTAGTGTGATTTTGATGATAACAAAACAATAGCAAATGTCTTAGCAAGTTTGTTTAAGTAAAAAAAAGTGTAGGTGTTAAATGGAGTTAATGCTAATATAGTCAAACTTGATTAAAGCATTACACCCGACATCTATTTAGTAAATAAGAAATATCTTTTTCATATGATATCCAAATAAAGAAAAATTAGTAGTATATGAAAGAAGACTCAAATGTCTTTCCAACAACATATAATTTATGTGATTTGAATAATGGTACTAATACAGATTAATTTTTGAAGTTGATAGATGTAAAACAGTATGACATCTTGACAGTGCTTTGGTATTTGTACTATAACTTTCTGTATGAAGCTCCAATTGCAATGAAACTAATTTCATATGAAAGTAGACTCGAAGACCTTTCCAACCATATATGGTTTGGCCAAAACGGACAAGAAATGAGAGAGAACGAGCCAAATGAAGTCGACTGAAGTGAAGCAGAAATGTCAGTACAGAGCACATTTCGGTCGACCGATAATTGTAACGGTCGACCGATAATCAGACAGAAACTAGCCGTTAAATTAGCCGTTGGAAGTGGTTTTTATGGTGCCTACATATACCCAAGGCTTCAAACGGTTCCAACACTTGCCAAAACATTTCATATCCCTTAGAGAGGTTCCTAAGCCCCCTAGGAACTAGATTTTGAGCTTTAACTTGTAAATCTTGAGATTGAGCCCTAAACCCTCTTGCCTTCAAAGTGAGATTTGAGAGTGGTTGTATCTTGGGTTTTTTATTTTATTTGAGAGTAATTGTAAGGTTGTTGGTTATCCAAAAACCAACATCGGGTTCTAGGATAACCGCGAAAACCTAGGGAGAGATCGGTTGCTTGGTGAGCCCGCAAAACCAAGGGACACGGGTTATAGCTTAGCCGCGAAAAGCTAATTGTACGGTTTGGTAGTCACCCGGAAGACTATCGTCTAGTGGAAAGTCCTCACGGAGGCAAGAGAGTGGACGTAGGCCGGTTGCGCCGAACCACTATAAATACGGTGTCATCTCTCTATCTCTTGCCTTATTTTATATTCACTAGACTTGCATGCTAGGTTAATTGATATTCATATTTGCATGCTTTGTGCTTAATTTGTGATTAGAGCTACAACTTGGTTAGGATTGTTAAATCCTCTAATTAGCTCTAATTAATTTTTAATTACCCAATTCACCCCCCCTCTTGGGACCCAACAATTGGTATCAGAGCTTGGGCTCTTGATTCGTAGGATTAACACCCTAAGAGTTAAGATCCAAGAATTTTGATATATTATATATATCCATGGAGGGGAGTAGGATTGTAGGGTAGATCATTACTAGACCTCCACACTCATGGCAAAATTATGGGATTTGGCAGTTAAAAATGAAGGTATTTATCCAAGATAGATTTTTGTGGAGAAATAGTTGGATACACTCGCCCTACTAGAAAGTAGATGGTGAATATATTTTAAAGGATGAAGATGAGTTCAATGATAATGAGGCTAAACTCTTTGACTTAAATGTGCGTGCTATGAATTTATTATATTGTGCTATTAATGATGAGGAGTTTAACCGTGTGTCGATCTATGAAAGCGCCAAAGAAATATGGGATAGATTAGAGACGACATATGAGGGAACTCCGGAACTCAAGGAGTCAAGAGTTAGCATCTTAATGGATAGCTATGAAAGTTTAAGATGCTCCAAGGAGAATCAATTGATGAGATGCAAAGAAGATTCTTGGAGATCATTCATCCATTAAAGAGCCTAGGGAAGACCTTCACTACTATGGAGCTAGTGAAGAGATTTATGAAGGCGGTAATCCCTCCATACACTTCGAAGATCGATGCTATAGAGGAGGGAAGGGACTTTGAGAAGCTCACCTTAGACATCTTGGTGAGCAAATTGATGAAGAAGGAGATGGAGCTCAAAGAGGAGCGTCCAAAGACAAAGAGCATTGCGCTAAAAGCAAAGTATGCTCTTCAAGTGATGAAGATAGTGGAGAAGAAGACATGGCAATGCTCTCCACAAATTCAAGAAGTATTTAATAGCGGAGAAGAGTAAGAAGAAGAAGAAGTCCAAGAAGAAGAAGAGCACCTCAAGTGAGGAAGATGAAATCATTTGCTATAGGTGCAAAAAGCCCGGACACATTCAACCGGATTGCCCACTATACAAAGGAAAACATAAGAAGAAGAAGGCAATGGCGGCTTGGAGTGATGAAGATGCATCATCAAGTTCTTCAAGTGATAATAACAAAGTTGATGCACATTTTGCCTTCATGGCTCATGGAGGTAGTGATGATGAGGTATCCTCTTCCTCCTCTAGTTCTTCTAGTAGTTTCAATTTGAAAAATGCTTTTGAAGAATTGCTAGAGAGTTATAATAGTTTAAAAGCACTTCACAAGAAGAATAAGAAAAGTATGTTCACAACTTTCCATTGAAAATGAGGAATTAAGTGCTAAAGTTGTGGGATTACTTGAGCAAAGGGAGTGCTTAACTAAAGAAGTTGAGGACCTTAGTGTCAAACTTGAGGATGCATGCAAATATGAAAGTGAATTTGCCACTTTGCAACTCAAGTGTGACCAAATGGCTAAGGCCAATGAGCTACTACAAAGTGAGTGCTTAGCTCTAAAGAAATACAAAATTGACTTAAGCACCTCACTAGCTAAAACTTCATTAGAAAAGCAACATGTTAAGACTATGCCTACACAACATAGAACCACTCGAAAGCATAGTTTTAAATATGTTCAAAAATCTTGTTTAGCTCATAGACCTAAAAATCCTCATATTATTTGTTTTTATTGTGAGGGATTAGGTCATATATCTCATGGATGCCCTTATAGGAAACAAAATGTCAAAACAACATGGGCACACTACAAGAAATTACACCTACGATAACGGACGAAAAATATTGCTAAATCCTAAAAAACCGTTACAAAAGCTTTTAGTAACAGTTTCATACTCTGTTATAGTAGCCGCTGTTACGAAAAGTTATAGAAACGGTTTATTGATTTTTCGGCAATGGTTCGAATAATGTCGCTAAAACGGTTATTTCGCAATGGTTATGGTATATAACGGTAACAGTTTCAAGCGTTGCGATAGTGACTTATGGCTACAATTAAAATCATTATTTACAGCACAACTTTAGTATTGCCAATTATGAAATCAGTAACAATTTTAAGCCGTTTTTATATTATTGCATACAACATTAATTATTTGATGCCAATTATACCTATTGCAACATTTGTAAAATGTTGTTATATCTAATTTAAGTGTTGCTAAACGTACATTTAACAACATTCTAAACCGTTATTGAATTTGTATTATTACGTTTATATTGTGTTGTCATTTATAAAAATTGTAACACAACGGTAGTGTTGTCATTTATAGTTATTAGAATAATTATTAACCGTTTGCAAAAGTCAATGAAAATATATTATTAGTGTTGCAGATTATAGAATTTGAAACGCTTTTAAATTGTAGCAATATCTTTATTTGTAATATTTTTACTATAATATAGACCGTAACATTTTTTTACCATAGTCAAGTGACACGAAGAATTTAATATTTTTTTCATTTCATATTATTTTACATTCTAAAATCAAACACGCCTGCAAAAACACTTTTTCTTAATTCTAATATGTCATATTATTTTACATTCTAAAATCAAACACGCCTGCAAAAACACTTTTTCTTAATTCTAATATGATGTTGAACAACAGCATCATCAGGGACGTCAATTTCGTTATATGCTCCCGGCTCCGGTGATAGCCGCCAGAATATAGTTGACTCTAGTACTCTGCAGACCGACATCTCCTACTTGAAGCTCCTTCATTAACCGGTCACCATCTTCATGATCATACTTGTCATCGTCCTCACCGGCTTTGTTGGAGCTCTATGTTCCCTCCCCATCTTCTAGCTCGTCGTCATGCTCTTCGCCGTCCTCCTCCGCATCATAATCACGTTAAACAAAAAAAAAATACTCCGCATCATCTATTAAATCGAATAATTAAAATTGATGACTAGAATGAATTATTAAATAATAATCGTTGAAGAAAAAATTGAATTATCGAATCACTAACCGATTACTAACTGTTCATAGCTCAACTAATTGAATTATGCATTTGTTGATTATAGAAAATGGCAACGATTATGGCGTGGTCAATATTTTTGAAAGGGGAAAGAGAGAATTCCTGAAAAGAAATGAGCTAAATTTAATAATTAATTGGGCAAATTTGGGAAGCGAGGGGGCATCCAAATCGGGGATAGGCATTTCTTGGTAAGTGATCAATCATCCCCATTAAATCTCTATTTGGTATTTTCTCTCCTTAAAATCATTTTTAGGGGTACCAACTAAGTCAAGACATTAATTTGGAAAAGAATCTTATTGGAAATAAATGTGTTGTATCCATGACTTAGTGATTTCTTATTTTTTGCCCATTATTCTTTACCTTTTTTTTTTAAATTTAAAATAATTTTAACTAAAAATAATAATTTAAAAAAAATAAAGCCAAGAAATCTTGCTACAAGTAAGCATAGTAAGAAATATAGTACATCCAAAAGTTAGAACTTAAAATTTAAAATTTAAAATTTTATTTTTAATTTTAAATTGTAATACTTAACAAAGGCTCGTAGACTATATATCTCCATATGTACGTTAAATTTTGACAGTAAAAATATTGTTGGAAAGATGACTTGACGAGTCTTTTAATGAGCTCGACAAATCACATATCTGACGTCGTATGAAAAAAAATATAAAATTACACTAGTGGTAGTTTTGAAATGCCATAATTTTGCATTTGGTGTGCTTCAAAATCATTAAAAAAAAATATCGTCCTATACTCCAAAAGTGCATTAAAAGTTTGAATATTTTTAAAAATTATCTAGGAAGGCGCTAAATTTCCAAAAAATATGGATAATCATCTAAATTTCTTTTATAATGAAATGCAATTTTTTTTCATTATTTTCTGAATTATTTTTATATTTATAAGAATTAATACTAGAACAAATTAATGTTTATGAATTTAATTTTGTAATAGGTATTTTAAAAAAATATTATATGTATCACAATTTTTAGCAATATGTTAAACAAGTGTTGTCTCTTCTTTATCTTCTAGCGACAAAATATATAAACGCTATCAAATGTTATTTCTCTAACAATAAAATTGAAAATGTTGTAGATAACCACCTTTTTGCAACACAATAAAAATTGTATTATATTTTTAATAATATTTGAAAACAATTAAGATAAATGTTATGTGATATTACTTTTTTTGAGCAATAGATTAGCAAATTGTTCTTTCTCTTCTTTTATAGCACAATTACATAAGTGTGGTTTAACTTTTCACATATAGCAACATACTTTAAAAGTGTTATGTAATATTTCAATTCTTTTAGCAATAATTTATTAGTATGTTGTTAAATATAGTTATTCTAGCAACATATTGAAATAAGTGTTGTGTATTTTACTCATTTCGTAACAAATACTTTAAATGTTGTATGTGTTATAACTCTTCCGCAATGGTTTGACAAGTACTACAAATTAATATTTTTTCGAAACATATAATGTTAAACTATTGCAATTTGCATCGTAAATTCAAAAGTGGCACAACACTTTCAAAAGTATTACTAAATGAATTATATTATAACACTTCTACAACCGTTGTTAGCAAAGTGTTGTTATATGTCTAAATTCTTGTAGTGGCACCAAAATGTGTGAGGGCTAACACCATTGGACCCAAGGCAACTTGGGTACCAAAAACAAAAGAATTGATTATTTTGGTGTAGGTGCCTTGAAGTGGAGCTTAAAGGATATCCATGTAAACTCAAGGCTAAAAAGAGAAGGTTTATATAGTTAAATCTATTTTCTCTACTTGAATATGTTTGTTTTTTCATAAAAAAACATATTTTAAATGGTTATAATATCATTTGCATACAATTCAACAATTTTATTGCTAAAATGAGTTATGTATTGGTTATACATGCATATATGTGCTAAACATGTAAATTCTTAAAAAAATATGCATAAATTGCTTTTGATAGGGGGAGACATGTGTACCTAGCCATTTTGGATTGGTTCATATGCTTAAAGTGTGATTTTGATGCTTAGATGAGTTTTTGACCTCTTGAGTTGTCATTTTTGCTTAAACTTTGGCTTGAGTCAAAACTATTAGGAAATCATGCAAATTTTACCAAAGAAAGGTGGAGGCGTATGTATTATAGGGTATTAGACATGTTAGAAGTGTTCTTACATTTTTGTAGAATTTATTTGTAATTATTGGCCTATTTTCAAATTCATTTATGAAATTTTAAAATTTCTGAAATTTCCAAACATGTTAGAAGGCTTTGCTTCATTTGGTTAAATATATATTTCTAAACCTTGTTTTATGAATAAAGCTATCAAACACATGTTCATCCTGCATATACCATTGTGTTTGTACAAATATTAATGACTTTTAAATTATTGGAATGATTATTATATCTTTGTAACTTAAGTTATCAACATATGCTTTGACTCATATTGGTGTAACTATCTTATATTGCATACAAAGGGAAAGAAAGTTTGCCTATCATGATTTTTATTTGATAAACCTTTTTGATATGACAAAAAGGGGGAGAATGAGCTTGATTTGCAAATATTTGTATGATTTGATACTTTTGCATTGTTTTGTGCATAAATTTGTTATATCAAGCTATAGTTTTGTCATCATCAAAAAGGGGGAGATTGTTGACCCTAGTGTGATTTTGATGATAACAAAACAATAGCAAATGTCTTAGCAAGTTTGTTTAAGTAAAAAAAGTGTAGGTGTTAAATGGAGTTAATGCTAATATAGTCAAACTTGATTAAAGCATTACACCCGACATCTATTTAGTAAATAAGAAATATCTTTTTCATATGATATCCAAATAAAGAAAAATTAGTAGTATATGAAAGAAGACTCAAATGTCTTTCCAACAACATATAATTTATGTGATTTGAATAATGGTACTAATACAGATTAATTTTTGAAGTTGATAGATGTAAAACAGTATGACATCTTGACAGTGCTTTGGTATTTGTACTATAACTTTCTGTATGAAGCTCCAATTGCAATGAAACTAATTTCATATGAAAGTAGACTCGAAGACCTTTCCAACCATATATGGTTTGGCCAAAACGGACAAGAAATGAGAGAGAACGAGCCAAATGAAGTCGACTGAAGTGAAGCAGAAATGTCAGTACAGAGCACATTTCGGTCGACCGATAATCAGACAGAAACTAGCCGTTAAATTAGCCGTTGGAAGTGGTTTTTATGGTGCCTACATATACCCAAGGCTTTAAACGGTTCCAACACTTTCCAAAACATTTCATATCCCTTAGAGAGGTTCCTAAGCCCCCTAGGAACTAGATTTTGTGCTTTAACTTGTAAATCTTGAGATTGAGCCCTAAACCCTCTTGCCTTCAAAGTGAGATCTTGAGAGTGGTTGTATCTTGGGATTTTTTATTTTATTTGAGAGTAATTGTAAGGTTGTTGGTTATCCAAAAACCAACATCGGGTTCTAGGATAACTGCGAAAACCTAGGGAGAGATCGGTTGCTTGGTGAGCCCGCAAAACCAAGGGACACAGGGTATAGCTTAGCCGCGAAAAGCTAATTGTATGGTTTGGTAGTCACCCGGAAGACTATCGTCTAGTGGAAAGTCCTCACGGAGGCAAGAGAGTGGACGTAGGCCGGTTGCGCCGAACCACTATAAATACGGTGTCATCTCTCTATCTCTTGCCATATTTTATATTCACTAGACTTGCATGCTAGGTTAATTGATATTCATATTTGCATGCTTTGTGCTTAATTTGTGATTAGAGCTACAACTTGGTTAGGATTGTTAAATCCTCTAATTAGCTCTAACTATTTTTTTAATTACCCAATTCACCCCCCTCTTGGGACCCAACAATATGAAATGTCGGCATGATATGAATTGTTAGTTGCAATAGCATGTGTTAGAAAATGTTATCCGTTAGAAAAGAATGCTAGGAATTATGTTGAGAATAACATATGATGATTTTCATGTATTCGACGTTGATGATTTTCATGCTAGACAATAGTAATATTCATGCTAGTTATACTGATCGTTTTGTGTGGCATTGTTCGATAGCGTAATTTTGTATGTTGGGCGCTTGGTAGTGGTGTTCGCGTTCCCTAGACGGTAAATACCAGTGGGATAGTGTGTGGACGGATTAGCTGGAGTGCATGCAGATGTATGTACATCGAAAAACGTGAATGTTAGTCGATTAGATGTATAAGGTCATGCATGGTGATAGGGTGTGCTTGTAATCATGTTTGGACACCTATATATATATGCTCCATGTTGTATGAACAACATGTTTCGTGTGCCCTTGCTTGTCGACTCAATTAGGGAGATACGCTAGTTTGTGCTCGGCAATATATGCGAGTATTAAATTATGTATGTATTGACGTTGCCTAGTCATGCTTGTGAACAAGAGTTCCGTGGGTGCATGCATTAGGAATGTTGGTGACATTATGTAAGTTATGTTGCATGGACAACATGTTAGTGATGTGTTTGCCTGCGTGAACGACTCCCTAGGTGTGCGACCTAAATGATATTCTTAGCGGGAGTGCTTGTATGAATGCATGCTTATTATAAGTGCTTGACCTACCTTACGGTGCATTTGAGTTGATCATTTTGATACATATGTGGTAGGTGTTAAGATATGTGTTATGTAATTAGCACTATGTCGCCTCGGTCTGGACTGCCACTCAGAACGGAGTCGGATACCAAAAAAGAAAAAAAAGAAAAAAAGATAAGATATGTGTTATGTGTTATGGTTAACACTTGAATGCATTACTATCTTGTGATTTTTGTGCTAGTGATTAAGCACTGAGTTATTTGTAGCATGCTTGATGTGGAAGCTTGCTTGATGTGTTTGATTTGGTGTATAATATGATGTGTTATGAGATTCATGTTATACTGGGCTATAGACCCATTTGCTATTATGATGATTGTTATAAGATCATGCTAACAATCTATTGTGATGCTCATTGGATGCTAAATATGCTAGCTATGTGAATATACCTATGATATGTACATATGTGATGATTTCAATGTTATGAACATTATTTGGTTGCTCTATAATATGCTGTCCATGATGATATTGATGTTATTGAGCATGTACGAGTTGTGGAGTGAAATAGCTCTAGAGACACTCGTGATGTTTGTGCCTTAATAAAAAATGTGGGTACTCTGAAGTTGGATCTCTGTCGAGTTTCGATTGAGTCAGCCCGATGTGCGATTTTCGGGGAACAATATATCGGGGGAGGAGGTTTCTAACTAGAGTACCTAAGGCGGTGAGTTTGCCTCTACGGAGGACGGTGGACGTAGTACCATGCGGATCAGCCGTTGGCCAGGCGATTGCGACGTTGTGCGAGGCTCGGTTGCATATGGCGTAAAGAGTCCGAGTAGCCCCTATTTTGCACTGTGGGGTTGCCCCTACCGTGAGTTATTGTGTGTCGCGAGGGAAAACCCGGCGACAGCGGGCGATAGCCTTGGTATGAGTGCGAGTGTCCGGGACTGCCCTAGTCCATGATGGGGTATAGGTGCCCTGGACTTGGGAGTTCGGTTGGACCCGTCTTACCAGAATAAACATGGAAGAGAGGACCAACTATGGGTTAGATCACACTGACATAAGAAAGATAACAACATAACCTATTGAGTTGGTGTGTGATTATCTTTATGTGATGCTAAGTTGTTTCTTACTGTTCATTGTGATATCAACTGAATTTTGTGGTATATTATTGTTCATGCTTTGCAACATATCGCGTATGGTGATGCAAATGGTTATGCAAATGATTATGCGTATTGTTACGTGGTCGGTTTTGTGTAAGTCCACTATTGGTGGCCATCCTTGTTTATTGAGATGTGCATGATAGTGTTATGCTATGATGTGAAAGCATGTTGTATTAATTTGTTTGCATGCAAATTGATGGATTTGTGATATCATGCTTATAGTGAGTCGTTTACTCCAACATGTAGTGATTACTTGGTGGCCATCTCTTTTTAATTTTTTGGGTCAACGTAGTCTCCGACCAAACTGAATTTATTATACTTTGGTAATTTAACACTATTTTTCCACTCTCTTCTTGTTGATGTATTTTCATTCCACTCTAATTTTCCACTCTATTTTCTCCATCAATTTTTCAAGACAAAATGAAAGGGTAAAATGGTAACTTCATAATATATATTATTTCTCCTCATTCATAATTAACTTTTTCTCCACTTTCTTTCCCTCCATTATCCAAATAAACGGGAGGGAAAACATTCACACCATTTTCTTTCCCTTTATTTTCATTCATTTTATTTTCTTTCCCTCATTCCAAACAGAGTGTTAGAGGATGCATGGATGAGCTATGGGGGAGGGGAGTATGGTAATAGAACTACAGAGATGTAAAAACTTTATTCACCGGCTGTTGTTTTTCATCTTTCTGTCCTTTCATGGAAAACTGAAAATTCAATCCAATTATTATAACATCCATATTGCTTTTTTTTTTTTCTTTTTTTTTTTGAGAAATCAATAACATCCATATTGTTTTGGCAGAATTATTTTTTCTTGCTTCATCACTTTCCATATGGTCTATTTCTTTTTTCTTTTTTCTTTTAAAATAAATTGAGAACATTCAGGCTTCATTGTCGTAGAAGCAGGGGACGCAAACCTTCACCAACAGGCTTTGGATGCACTTTAATGACAGTAAGCAGTAAGCGCTGCTTTCTTATCTTTAGTGTATCATAATACTTTACCATTTGGAGCTGTGTGCAAGATGTTGTATAGATTATGTTAGTATATTGCTGATAAAATTTCCCAGACCCATTATCAGGGATTTGGAAGCACACTTTTAAATTTGATAAGAAATATGTAAATACTAATATTTGCGAATCTATCTAGCTCTGAATAAGAGCCTCCATAAACTTTTCTTTGTTATCCAAATTTTGAGTGGCTAACCATGACATTGAACTTTTCGTTGAACTTTACTGATGCAAACTAAGGCCAATGACTTGTTTGATTCACAGATTCTATTTGCTGTTATTTTGTCTTTTGCTAGGTTGGTTGGTGGATCATATCTCACCTGATAACCTCCTTGTATTAAGGTACTCTTTCATCTCTTATTAGCCAAAATCAAATTTATCTTTCAAGTACCATACAGTTGCCCGTAGGCAACAACAACATCAGCCACTATGAGAAAGTTGATTTATAGATTGATTGATTTGGTCAAGTTCTAATCATTTTAATGGTGTTAACAGGACGGCAACTCTTTTTTTTTTGACCTTTAAGGTAAACCCGAAAATTTGGGGAGAAGGTAAAAGCTAACCCTTCCCACTTTTATTAATTAAATTGTGATACAATCAATGAATCTCAAATGAGATAGTAACAAACCCAGTCCCAACTTTTAAAAGATTGAGAATATCTAGGTATATCGCTGTCTCATTGAGTTGAATAATTAGTAGAAGAATAACGAATAGATGGAATACCCATCTGATCTAATCTAACTAAACCTCTACAAAAAAAAATCTAAACAGGAGAATAAGTGGAACTCGCCGTTATGGGAGGCCAAACGCCCGAAATTAGCAAGATAATATCTAAACGGCAACTCGTAAGTGCATTCTGGTTCCATAGATTGCAAGAAGGGTGAAATAAAAACTGAAAAAAGTGAACATAGAGTAAAGTATGATAAGTGCAATAAAATCAGGAGGAATTGTTTGAGTAATTGGGAGCTCTTAACCAATTATAGTGAACACATCAATGGGAGAATTTGGGTTACATGGAATCCAGATATCTGGGAGGTCACTTTGCTGAGGAAAACTGATCAGGTTATTCATTGTAAGGTGGTTTGTAAGCTCAATAATATGATTTGGGAAATATCTTCAATATATGCTTTCAATATTGGTAAACAGAGACCCTATGGCAAATGTCACGTCCCGCTCCCCGCCCCGGGCCCCGCCCCCATGCCCCGGCCGCACCACACGGCCGGGCCCTTTTCCCTTCCGGAAAAGGAAGGATCCTCTTGGTGGTGTTAGGGCTAAGGCCTCCCACCTATATCAACACAAACAACCACCCACTCTAGGTGGTATGGGATTAATTTCAAATTAATCCCGCGCACGGCCCAATTGTGGCCCAACTCGTGCCCAAATCCACGCTTTCGGTCGACCGGTCGACCGGAAGCCGCACAGATCGCACAGTCTTGTGCAGATCCGTCCGAAATCCGGGGCATTACAGCAAACTTTGGAGGACATTAGCTTCTCCACTGTATGGCCCTGGGTGTGCTTAGGGGATTTTAATGTAGTATTAAAAGATGAGGAAAAACGGAATGGAAGTAGTCCTGACATTCAGGATATACTTGATTTTAAGAATTGTGTCAATGCTGTAGGTTTGCAAGACATTCATTTCAAGGGTTGTTTCTATACTTGGGAGTAATAGACAAGATCAGTCTAACAGTATCTATTGTAAGTTGGACAGGGTTATTTCCAATCCTCTTTGGATGGATTCTGTACAGAATGTGGAAGTGGAATTTCTACTGCCTAGTGTTTCTGATCACTGTCCTGGTCTGATCAGGTTTATATCTTTCAATAACGGAGGGAAAAAACCTTTTAAATTCATAAATTCTTGGGTGGAGGATAGTGAATTTCTCAAAATTGTGGAAGAGGTATGGAAGATTAATCTTAGTGGTACATATATGTATCAAGTTTTTGCAAAGTTAAAACTGCTGAAAGCTAGACTGAAAACTTGGAATAAGGAACATTTTGGGGATCTTTTTCAGTTAACAGTGCAAGCAAGACAGAATATGAAGATTTCTCAAGAGGCACTTTCCAAAGACCCTCTTAATCCGGAGAAGATCAAACAGGAAAGCCCTGATCAGTTGATATTAACTACAACTGTTGACAAGGAAAGTAAGCTACTAATTCAGAAAGCAAAGTTGAAATGGCAACACCTAGGAGATGACAACACAAAATATTTTCATGCTAGTGTGAAGATGAGGAATACTAGAAACATGATTACCTCAATAACAGATGATATGGGCAATGTTATTACTGATCAGAAGGGGATTGCAAATACCTTTATCAAGTATTATAAAGGCCTCTTGGGTACAAGAATTACTAAGGAAGAAGTATGGGAAGGTGGCTTCATGGATAATGGTCCGAAGCTACAAGAGATGGATAGACAACTTCTATTGGCTCCTATACAAAATGATGAGATTAAAGAGGCCATAACTTCCATTCCTAATATGAAAAGTGCTGGGCCTGATGGTTTCTCCTCTTGTTTCTATAAAAGTTCATGGCATATAGTGGGGGAAGATGTTTGTAAGGCAGTTAAGGACTTCTTTGTTGAAGGGAAACTACTAAAGGCTCTTAACTTGACTTACTTAACTCTTATACCAAAAGTGGATAACCCAAATGTTGGTGGTGCCTATAGGCCCATTTCCTGCTGTAATGTGATCTATAAAATCATTACAAAGCTATTGACCAACAAATTGAAAAAGGTTTTGGATAAGATTATATCACCTGAACAGGGGGCTTTAATTCCAGGTAGATCCATCCAACATAATATCATGTTATGTCAAAGCTTAATGAGGAATTATCATAGGCATAATGTGTCTTCTAGATGTTTGTTAAAATTTGACATAAAAAAAGCTTATGATACAGTTGACTAGAGCTTCCTTAAAGCTGTACTACATGAGTTAAACTTCCCACTTATTGCAGTGAAGTGGATTATGGAATGTGTAACCACTCCTACATATTCTGTAGCTATCAATGGCTCTCTTCATGGGCATTTTTATGGTCAGCAGAGACTTAGGCAAGGAGATCCTATATCCCCATATCTCTTTGTTATTGCAATGGAGGCCTTGTCTAGAAGATTGAGGACTTTGGATTTGGATAGCTTATATAGTTACCATCCAAGGTGCAAGAAACTGAAACTGAACCATCTTTGCTTTGTTGATGATCTGATGCTTTTTATGAAAGCTGATGTCTATTCTATTAGTAAATCTTTGGCTATTCTTTATGAGTTTGGCAGGATTTCTGGGCTTCAAGCTAACTCTAGTAAAAGCTGTATCTATTTGGCTGGAATTAGAGAGGCGACAAAAACTGAGATCCTTAACATTGCCCCATTCACTATTGGTAAGTTGCCTATGAAATATTTGGGTTTGCCACTTATCTCTACAAAGTTAAGCAATAGAGATTGTACAATTCTTGTTGAGAAAATTACTAGTAGGATAAGAAGTTGGACCACAAGGTTTTTATCATATACAGGGAGGATGACCCTTGTTTCCACAGTTCTTTTGTCCTTACAAGTATATTGGGCTAGTATTTTTGTTTTACCAAAAGCAATAATCTTGGAGATTGAGAGGATTTGTAGGAAATTTTTATGGGCAGGCTCTAAAGACTCTTTTAATGCTGCTGTTTCTTGGAAAGATATATGTTGTCCTAAGGAAGAAGGAGGTTTAGGTTTCAAGAATTTGAACCTATGGAATAAGGCTATGCTATGCAAACATTTATGGGCTTTAGCAAGTAAAACTGATTCTCTGTTTGTTAAATGGACTCATGAAGTATACATTAAAGGCAGGAATTTCTGGCAAATGCATATTCCTATATATTGCCCTTGGAGTTTAAGAAAAGTGATGGGATTAAGA
Source organism: Xerophyta viscosa (assembly GCA_002076135.1). Lineage (NCBI taxonomy): Eukaryota > Viridiplantae > Streptophyta > Magnoliopsida > Pandanales > Velloziaceae > Xerophyta > Xerophyta viscosa. The sequence continues at coordinate 600,027 of MJHO01000115.1, read as the reverse complement.
ACATTTTTCAAAAATAAAATCTGTTATATTATTGGGAATGGTATGAACACATTTTTTTGGCATGATAATTGGCTTGAAACAGGAGCTATATCTGACTATGTTTCTACTAGTTGGATTACAAATGCTGGTTTGAGAAGCACTGTTACTGTTGCTGAGGTGTATAGAAGGAATTCTTTGAGAATTCCTACTTCTTTATACAATGTAGTTCCCAATTTACAGAAAAGTCTCAAAAAAAATCAAATTTTCTGATAAAGAGGACAGAATCTGCTGGAAGGCTGTGAAAGGTTTTAGTGTTCAAGATGCTTACACATATTTGACAGGTGCTGGAAATAAGATGAAATGGGCCAAACTGGTTTGAAATAGATACATATTGCCAAGGCATCAATTCATTCTATGGTTGACTTGTAAGAATAAACTCCAAACAAAGAATTTGCTGGTTAAAAAAGGGATCAAAGTGGATCCAAATTGTCACATTTGTGGTAATCCAGAGACCATTGAACATGTTTTGTATACATGTAACAGATCTGTTAATGTTTGGCATATTATATTTCAGTGGTTGAATTTAAGACGGATACCTGGATCTTGGCTTGAATATTGTAGATGGGCTTGGTTTAAACTTAAAAGCTGTTCTGCAGTAACTATTCTTAAGAGAAATGTCATTGCTGCAGTCATTTATCATCTTTGGAATAGTAGGAATTCTGAAATATTTCAAAACAAACATTGTGGGATTCATGAGATATTGAGACATATCAAATGGGATGTTCAGAGTAGACTTATGAAGTTTGATGGAATTGCAAACAGTGATTGGTTTATGAGGCTTTTCCTTGCCTGATTATGACTGTTGGAGATTAAGTTTGGCTTGGTTTATATATCTACCTAGATCAATTTGACAGTGCCACTATTTCTTGTTACATTATATACTTTATAGTTAGTAGCAAACAGTGCTTTGCACTTGTACGGCTCGACTATAAAGTATATTATATTTTTGAGTGCTGGTTTCATGATCTTATTTCTTTTACAGGTTATCTGAAGCTTGAATCATTTATGTTGCCTGAGTGCTCTTAGGCTTGCTGATGGTTTGCTTATGTTTACCAGAGATTTACAACCAGTGTAAAGTTTATGCAAAAACACAAAAAGATAATCTGACATATGCATGGTTGATATAGCAAAGAGGATCTGGACTGATATACCAAATCAGGTGGTATCGGAAACCTTTCACTAATTTTGGTTTATCATAGCTGATGTTGAGTTGGTTCTTTAGTAGTGTGGATATGATGAATAGACTAATTGAGTATTGATAGAAATTTGATAAAAGAGAATCCTCCCAAATGCAAAATAAGTTGCATACAATTACCTATCTCTAAGATAATGCTGTTATTAGTTTGCTTGCTTTTCAAGTCCCAAAAGGCTGAAAATAATTTTCTTGCTTGCTTATATGCCCACTGCTCATTCAATGGAATGATTTTAATTGTTATGTGTTGTTTGATTGTAAGTGGTGGACAAAAAAGAGTAAAAAGAAAAAAAATGAAGAAGTTGATAAATATAAGTCCCGAGTATTAGATCCGATAAAATCTGGTGGTTTTCTACCAAAAAGAATTTTGGTAACCATGTGGGCCTCAGGCTTTTCAACTAAGCCTGGGATGAAGAAAACGGATAAGACTTGAGTATTGGATACCTATAAAATCTGGTGGTTATTTTACCAAAAAAGATTTTGGATTTATGTGGGCCCAGAAACAGCTCTGGTTTCTGTGAATTGTCAAAAATGAATGATCCACATTGTCAGTTTTGTTTTTGAGGCATTTTGTGAGTAATATACAATTGACTTGGCTCTTTGTTACTTGTAAATGTAAACATGCTAAAAACATGCCATATGTTAGAAATAGCGAACTCATTGCCACTTATAGAGTGTTTTGGGATTTCTCCATGATTATCAGATCTATTAAGCTACTGCTATGATGATTCCCAATTTCTGATCCACAATTTGTGTTATGTTTTTATATAGTAAGAATGGTCTTTGGTTGGATATAACTCTTTCTCCCTAGTAGAACGTTGATACTTGTTTTATCTCCTTGTGGCCTTAGCAGATGTGAACCTCCTGCTCAAGTGGATGATTTGTGAACTTCCTGCTCAACTGGATGATTTTGGAGTATTAAAGATGTGGACCACTTTCTGACGAAATCTCAGATTGCTCAATACCTATATTTTTGGCTTTTGAGATTGTGGAATTTTCCGTTAGATTGAATTTTTTCTATCTTTAGTACTATCTTTAGAATGTATACAGCATTGGGTTCTTCCGGACTCAATGACTGACTGATGTACATACTATGCTCTGTGCTAATAAAAGTTACTTATTTACTAAAAAAAAAAAAAAAAACTGAAAAAAGATGATATATAGATCTAACAAGGATGACCAAAAAAAAAAAATAAAAAAATAAAGGAAGGATGACCAAAATGCTTTCAGCCATTGATAATGGAATGATTGTACGTGGAGCACAGCTGCTTCGTAATGTACATCACTTGATGATTGAAAAATTTACAAAAATCAACAGACAGAAACCTTTCTGGATGTATATCCTACTAATGAGACCTAAAGAAATTTTTAGACCACATTAGTGTAATGTTATGAGCGCTGTTACATAAAATTGGTGAAAAATTGGGTCCATAATTCAATTTTTCTGGTCCAAAATTCAGATCAAAGGCAGAACCTCAGGTCTAATTTCACATCCACGTCCGGCCCAAAAACATTTTGTAAAATTATTCCATGTAACTATTATGATGCAGTGTTAGCTTTTTGTTTGAGGTAGCGATCAAAATACTTTATAATAATCGAGTTAATTATTATATAACAGCATGTCGGAGACATCCTCGATGCTTCCGTATTTCTGAACTACTCTAATTGTAAAGCAGATAGGTATTTCTCTGACCAAAGTAAAAGGGGTAAATAATGCAAAATACTATGCGCATCAAATGCACCGTCAATATATCTTAACCATTCCACCTAGCTCATAAAAATTTCTGACCCTATCTCTACTGTCTAACACCACATCAAAACTAAGCATCCAAATTGCGTCACATCAGTCTGGGATCAGTCTGGATGATTTTTAAAACTAACTGGCGGTTACCGAAACTAACTGTTAGTTACCGATACCGCAAGACGGTTACCGAACCCAATTGGATGCTTGCTTGACTCGGACTCGACTCGAGTAACATGCCAATAATGGTGATCTTCAGCTTTTTGTTTAACCTAACGAAGGGGCAGAATTTTGTGTTTCAACTTTAATTATATATGTTAAACGAGCGTAGATTTGAGAAGGTTGGGTTCGCGAACTCATAATTTTCAAGGAGTAAGTACCAACACAAGAGGTATGAGTGAAGCTAACATGCAAGTCCAACAATGCTCACCATTAGCTTAATAAATAGACAATATGCATTAACAGTCGTAGACTCCAGAGTTATGGTGCAAAATGTAGAAACTAATTATGTTGAAAAAGTTTATCCTCGATGATCTTCTATCAAAATGGGGAAAGAGAGAATTTACCAGGACAGGTAACTGAAATGCCATAGCTTCAATGGTAATCCTACCGAGGCATTCACCACGAGCCTAGCTAGACCAAGTTAGAAGTCACTATGTTAGCATAAGATTTTTAATTAAGTTTCGACCAAGAAAGAAATAAAAGCATTAATGAAAGGCAAAAAACATTTATACACCTGATATATAAAGAGTGCGAAACTCAACTACAGCATGTTATTAAACACAAACCTCTTCTATTAACCATTTCACCACCATGTTTACTAAGACTATAGAAATAATGTAATGTCTTGTCATATTGTTTAGATATGCTAGCACATGACCAATCCATTTTAGAATCTATAAACTGTTATTGCCTGCTGAGGAAATTAAATTGCTTCAATAATGTTTACCCCCCTTGCATGGTTAGTATTGCGCATGCACCCGATTAGACATGGGTGCTTCCACGGAGATCTTGAATGAGAAATGTGTTAAAGATCACTGTCATGCTTGGTTCAAGATTCAATCTTTGTATGGAGCTAAAGCTTCTTCCCTAACTATTAAGTTGGTTCATGTTCGAGTCGTGATTAAGCAAATTTCAGATCTATAGTATATCAACTTTTCCAAAATGCACGAACAATTGGATGCAATATACATCTTATATATGTCTTGTAACGCTTAGTAATTAGAAGTATGTTCCGCTAAATCATTTTCAAGTATCTGTGTAATTCTATAGCACATACATATTACCCAATTCAAAGGAGTTGCATACTCATTATCTGCATGCTTCATAATTGTATAAATTATACATGCGACGTTAGTTTATTATTAGAATTATTTTCTTTTTCCTGTCATTGCCAATAAGAGAACATAAGTTAGTGTAGCATCTAGTACCATGAAATCTAGACAGGCAAAAGAAGCAGCAAAATGAACTACTATATCTGCAAAATAATAATTCTTAAACCAAATGTATTATGGGAAGGTAATAAATATAAGCATTCAGAGACCTGGGAATTCTGGACAAGCATATTGATTGCCGCCAACTATGGAGCCACGGACAAAGTTTTGTTGACAAAATGGACTTGATCCTTAATTCCTTTGTTGAAAACATAATCGCGTAGCTCAGTTTCAAACTTTGATTGCGCACTCGTGTCACTTCCAACCACAACAGCATGCATTTGTGCGACTTGTAACTTATGGTCTTAGATCAATTGTAGACTTTCATAGAATGCTTGAAGAAACACCTGATCACAAATTTGAAAGTCAAATAATCATTAAACTTCAAAGAACATTAACCAGAATCTAAAATAACTTCACAGCAGAACCAATATGAGATGAATACTTTATTGTCAGCACTGTCAAATTTGAAGCACATAACTTACAGGTATGGAGAAGGTACGAGAAACGCTTGAGAAGATGAACAGTAACTTATTGTCAGGAGAGCATTATCCTGGGATAGTTCACCGCAAATACACAGATATTTTGAAAGTTTTTATATTTCTTCTCTAGCTTTTTAGTAAAATGCTATAGGTTTACAATTATAAACTCTTCTGGATGTACCAAATTTATTTGAAGTATTGTCACTTGGGTTGCCAAGGTTAACTCTCTTTGATGTATCTAGTCAATCTGCATTCTCCAGCTAGTTCCTCGAAGGAACCACCATGATAGTGGTAGGAGCACTATCAACTAAGAGTATTTCTTTTTACATTTATTTTTCCTTTATCATGGAATCAGCTACAGTATTCAGACCAAGTTTTATAAAAGAATTCAAAATATAATATAAAGGTTCCTGATGCCTTGGTAGGAAGCTGGATTTTCGGGGGCTTAAATCGCAAGATGGATTTATAATACTCCAACTACCACACACTCCATCGCCATACCCTTTTATGTTTCCTTCTCCTTGCTTCTTCTCCTGCAGCTGCCCAAGCTTCCCAAAATTTTACCCTAAAAACTTCGAAAATTCGTATTTCCTCCAATCCTTTGCAGTATTTCGCCAGACAAGTACCGCTGGATTACTCTCGATGTCTACTTGGCAATTATGTAATGTTTTTCGAAGATTTTGTGGTTTTAAAATCTGAAAGTTTTAGAAATTTGGCGAAATTTGGTGGATTTAGTTTCAGTAAAACTAACCTCCTAGGAAACCGGTAAGTGAACTTGACTTTCACATATGGCGATCAATGATTTGAATATGATTTATGTATGTCAATTACTTGATTTAGTTAAATTTGCAAAGATTTGTGATGCCCGACTATTATAATGATTACAATATGTATGTTGAGTTTGATTGTTCTTACTCAGTAAACAATTTGGTTATGAATTAGATGTGATAGTTGCATGATTTTGGATGTATCATGAATTATGGATTATTGCTCGTTGCCCATGAAATTGCATGAGGATTTAATTGAAATTTGCATGTGATACTTGAATTTGAATTTGGATTATTGCTCGTTGACATTGCGGACGAAATGTTTTCCTTGTTGAAATAAGAATATGCACGAGGAATTGTAAATTAATGCATAAGCTTGTCAAAATAGTATAGTTAACCATAGGTTTGTATATACACCCGTAAGCATATTGACTTTATGATTGATTCATGGGCTATTTGTATGCAAGCTTAAGATAATGAAATTGATAAATCATATGCTTATGTTGTGATTACCTTCGTGATATTGCATGGGATGTTTGTTGCTCCATATTCATGCCCATACATTTGTCACTTTGTTAGAATGACAGTGACACTCTTGGATTAATGAAATGTGAATTTTAATTGCACACTAGTAGGGTTAGAGCGGATTTTAGTATAAAGAGAATGTGTACCCTTCCGGGTTTGTTTTTTTTGCCTATCTCTGATCTTGGGCATCCTTGTTTGATGAACATAAACCCAAATGTTTGTTTATAAGACACGTGGCATCCGTACCAATAGTAGTTTCTTGGGCCCTTTTTTTTTTTTTAAAAAAAAAAAATTTCAAGCTTAAAGTATTTGAAGCATTTGGAAATCGTTGTAGCTTTTGGAATGAATACGTGTGCAACAACTTGGAATGCTTGTTGTTATGTAAAATTGGCACAATCTTGATGCTAAAGCACTCTAGAAGATGATTGAGTGGCTATATGATGCTTCCAAGAGATGCATACTTTCGAATATGTGTTTAAGTATATTCATCTTCAAGCATTTACGAAATTCTAGAAATGTATGCATATAGTCCTTAGTTACTATTTTCCTTGCACTGGGGTACACCCTATATTGGCACTACCAGTTTCACTTACTTGGTCACGGTATAGGTTTGTTTACGAGTGCCTTATGCAATAGAGGTCCTAGCGGAAGGGTAAAGGCAAAGTGATTATGGTATAAGTTGGCACTTGTAGATATAGTCAGTATGTGTATGAACTTAGTTGAGTTTGCCAACAATTCACAAGCTAGGGATCTTTCACGTTTCTTTTGCAATATATATGTTAAAGGTCTTATTCATGAACTACGGCTTTTTTAGAACCTTGTTTAGGTTTTATATTGATCAAACATTTGGGAACTCATATGTTAATTTGCGGATGTTCCACATTTCTTGTTTTAGAGTATGAAACCATATATCTATGAACTATTCGAATGTGTTCAGAAGCGTGCTCTGAATATTGAACTGGTTTTCTCGATTTTGGAAAAATAGGCTTGAGTTATAAAGCTTATTGGTTTGTAAAGATGGTCAAGAGGATTACACGGACCGTACTTCTAAGTATTGCGATTATATGTCTATTTATCCTTATCTTTATGAATTTGAGTGATGTTTACGAATATCATTAGGTTCGAATAGGGGTGAAAACAAGCAGAGTTCGAGTTGAGTACCACTAAGCTCAAGCTCGGCTCAATTGGTTTACCTCGAGCTCGACGAGTTTCAGAAGTTGAGCTCGAACTCGACTCGACTAGAAAATCTCAAGCTCAAACCAACTCGAGCTCGATTCGATTGTATCAATGAGCCGAGTTTGAATCGAATCAAGCAGAGCTCGAGTCAAGTCTGCATAATAAATTAAAAGTGAAATTATTTTTATTCTGCATAATTATAACAAAAAAAATTCGATTTTATTTATATTTAGAAAAACAAAAGAAAACTGTATGCTAAAAATAAACTTACCATTTAGATAATAAGAAGAAGATAAATTTCTCATCTACAATAAAAAATTAATCTACTTTTGCAAATAAGATCTTTAAGCATACATTGTACATAGAGAAATTTAAATATTTATCAAAGGACAAAGGTAAATGTTATAAATTAAGAAATCTAATTTTGCAAATAAAAATCATGTTGGTTATTTGGTATCATCAATCCCATTCGTGGCTATCTGACCCCTTGCTATTGATTCGATATGGTAATTAATATAAGGTTACCTTTTATCATGTTAAAGAAAAGTTTTATTGAGAAAATAAAAGTACTGTATGTGTGTGTTATGTTTAACTAAGAACTAGTAATTAACTAAAACATAAATCTTCCATAAACTGGGAAGTACAGGATACACCCTATATATATGCTTTCCTTCCTACAGGATCTCCTTTTCCTATAACTTGCATCTAATAAGGAAATACAACTCGTTGTCTTTTAATAAGGTAATACAACTAATTGCCTACTAATAAGGAAATGTATATCTTTGCAGGATCTAGGACTTTATCCTCTGGTGCGCCTTTGATAGACTTTCCAAGTTGGGTTGGTGCTCCTTGTTGGGCTCGGCTGCGCTTGCCTTGACCTTGCCGAGCCTGCTCCAGACTTCTCTGCTCCTACTGCTCCCTCTGCTTCTGCTGAAGATGTTCTCCTTGCTTCCTCCTGCATATCAATCCCCCCCTCATCGAGAAAGAACTCGTCCGCGAGTTGAAAGCGACGGCGTATAGACTCCGCGTCTTCCCAAGTGGCGTCCGATGGTGGAAGCCCTGCCCACTGTACTAAAACCTCTCGACCGTTGCTGTTGTTCTTCCAACGACCTCCCAGAATGGTAGCAGGTTGTAATTCCAATTCTCCTGTTTCGGCAAAGGTGGGGAGTGAAGAGACACTTTGTGAACGCAGCTGGTTAGCATCCTTTAACTGAGAGACATGGAAGACGTTATGTATCCTAGCCGAATCTGGTAGGAGTAGTCGGTAGGCGACCTTGCCAATTCGTTCCAATATGTCATATGGTCCATAGAAACGATGCCGCAGTTTATGATTCCGACGATTTGTAATTGATGACTGACGATAAGGTTGTAATTTCAATAATACTTTATCACCTACTTGGTATTCCTTATCTCTGTGCCCCTTGTCATATAGCTGTTTCATTCTATTTTGTGCATTGTGTAAATGTTGATGTAAGTCACGCAAGAGAGCATCTCTAGCGCGTAGGGCATTCCCGACAGCATCTACCTTTGATGGTCCCACTGCGAAACGGTGTATTGTCGGCGGGGGTCGTCCGTAGACAATCTCGTAAGGGGTGATATTTGCGGCCGTATGAAAGCTTGTGTTATATGAATACTCCGCCCAGTGTAAATATTGTCGCCACTGTTTTGGATTCTCACCCACAAAGCAACGTAAATAATTTTCTAAGCAACGATTTAGTACCTCCGATTGGCCGTCTGTTTGAGGATGGTATGATGTAGAGTGCAGTAGCCTTGTTCCTTGCAGCCGATGTAGCTCCTTCCAGAAGTTGCTAAGGAAGACCTTGTCTCTATCCGATACGATCGAAGAGGGGAACCCATGTAGACGCACCACCTCCCGTGTGAATGCCTCAGCTACTGTTGGGGCCGAAAATGGGTGCCGTAAGGGTATGAAATGCCCGTACTTAGATAACCTATCCACCACCACAAGGATAGTATTCTTGCCCTCGGATGTGGGTAAAGCCTCAATGAAGTCCATCGCGATCTCATCCCAAATGTTTGCCGGGACCGGAAGCGACTGTAGTAGACCTGCTGGTTTTAACGAATTGGACTTCGCCTTGTTGCAAGTAGTGCAAGTTAACACGTATCTTTGGACATCCTGTCGCATCCCTGGCCAATAAAACGATGTGGCAAGCCTCTTGAACGTGCGGAGATATCCGGCATGACCTCCAATTGGTGTGTCATGGCATTCGAAGATAAGACGCTGTCGTAAGGATTCGTCAGCCGGAATGAACAGGCAGCCGTTGCGGAGTAATATGCCATCCCGGACTTGAAAGCTCTCGTCGGGCTCCTGGAGGAGGCGCTGGAAAGCCGGATCTGCTGCACCTGCACGCCGTATCTCTTCCAGCAGATTGGCCGGTGCATTGGAGCAATGTAATGCACACAAACTGGCCTCGACAACTCTTTCGACAACCTCTGGTCGTGCAATTCTTGCCACTGGATCGGCTGCCTCTGACTGAGGTTTGACCACATCACATCTCCCTCGTTCAAACTCTACGTGATAAGCATCCGCCACGATATTCATAGAAGACCCGGCGGTACTCGATGAATAATCGTAACCCATGAGTTTCACGAGCCACTTTTGTTGAGCCGGAGTAGCAATTCTTTGCTCCAATAAATACTTTAGGCTATGATGATCTGTAATAATTGTGAATCTCTTCCCCAACAAATAATGTCGCCAATGTTGAACTGCGAGGACGATGGCCATGAGCTCCTTGTCATACACCGCCAGATTAAGAGCTCGACCTGATAGCGCCCGGCTAAAAAAAGCTATGGGTTGTTTTCCTTGCCCGAGAACTGCTCCTATGCCCGTTCCAGATGCATCGGTCTCAACGATGAACGGCTTGGAAAAATTAGGGGAGGCCAGCACAGGTGCGGTTGTCATGCTTCTCTTTAAAGCATTGAATGCAACAGTAGCCCTCTCAGACCACAAGAAAGCATCTTTTTTGAGGAGTGCGGTTAAAGGGGCAGCGATCTTACCATAATCTCGTATAAATCGCCTATAGTATCCCGTGAGTCCCAAAAATCCTCGTAACGCCGTGACTGACGTAGGAGTGGACCAATCCAACATGGCCTGGATTTTATCGGGATCTGCCGCAATTCCCTCCACAGAGATTATATGGCCTAAGTACTCCAACGACCGTTGTCCCCACTTGCACTTTTTCTTATTGACATGAAAGTGCCCTTCGCGGAGCGCTGTCAAAACCACAATTAGGTGACGAATATGCTCGTCCCAACTCCGACTGTAGATTAGTATATCATCGAAAAATACTAACACAAACTTTCGTAAATATGGACGGAATACCTCATTCATCAGAGATTGGAAAGTGGATGGTGCGTTTGTGAGGCCGAAGGGCATTACCAGAAACTCGTAATGTCCTTCATGAGTCCTGAAAGCCGTCTTATGCACGTCTTCACTTCGGACCCGGATCTGATGATATCCTGATTTGAGATCCAACTTCGAGAAGAATACCGCTCCATGTAGCTCGTCCAGAAGTTCGTCGATCATGGGTATGGAAAATTTGTCTTTAACCGTGATGTTGTTAAGAGCTCGATAATCTACACAAAAGCGCCAGGTCCCATCCTTCTTCTTGACGAGTATTACGGGTGATGAAAATGCGGATGTACTATGACGGATAATTCCTGTGCTCAACATCTCCTGAACCGTACGTTCAATCTCATCCTTTTGTAATGCAGGATAGCGATAAGGTCGAACGTTAGCGGGTGGTGCTCCAGGAATTAATGTAATCTGGTGATCAAGTGTGCGAGTTGGTGGTAGACCTTGTGGTTCCAAAAACAGAGATGGGAACTGCTCCAGAAGTTGCTGCAGCTCGCCTGGGGTTTCCTCTTCACCTTCTGCCGTGTGAGGCTCGGAAATGAGCCGAACAGCAAAGCAGCTCCCTCTGCTGCTGTCTGTGCGGGATATTCCTCCCTCCCGGATGCCGTGTATAGTATGATTGCGTCCTTGCCACGTAAATTGCATGAGACCTTTTGCCCAATTGCACAGCACGTCGCCTAGCGTTTGCAGCCAATGTATTCCGAGCACCGCATCAACTCCCCCAAGAGGACAAGGATAGAAGTCCACCGCAAATCGAGCGCCTTCAATTGATAGAGGGACTTTGTTATAAATTTGGTTTATTGGATAAGGTCTCCCATCTGCGATCTCAACTTGTAATCGTCTGCCAGGGGAGGGCTCCAACTGTAAATGTTTAGCTAGCGAATTGGTTATGAAGTTATGCGTGCTTCCCGGGTCCACAAGTATGAACACCTGTTGTCTCTTCAGTTGACCGTATAACCGAATGGTTTGTGGCCCCGTCAAACCGTGGATTGCATGCAATGAGATCAAGCCATCCTCTGTGTCCGCCTTCAGTTGACACTCCTCGTCTTCGTCCTCGTCCTCCAATCCTGCTAAACAGTACATACGAACACGGCATTGATGTCCCTGTTCGTACTTCCCGTCACAGTGAAAACATAACCCCTTCGCCCTTCGTTCTTTCATCACGGACCAGGGCAGAGAAATCGACCTTCCCATCTCCCGAGCTCCTGTAGCTGCTGGTCTTGGTTCCAGTTGAATGGGTCGCGTGCTCGTGGTGATTCGGTTATTCGATACAGGGCGAAGGCTTGTGTAACCATGTTTCTTTAGTTTCTGCTCTTCCTCAAAGAGTCGCGCCAACCTGAATGCCGACTGTAAGTCCTTAGGAGCGTGTGCCAACACCTTAATTGCTAGGTCGTCCCGCAATCCCGAACAGAACCTGCCGATTAGATCATGCTCAGGAGTCCATGCTAGTCGGGACTTATGTTCCTCAAATGCTGCTTGGTATTCGGAAATGGATCCGACCTGCTGTAGTTTACCCAACGAGTAACTAACATTACCAAACGCATTGGGTCCAAATCTTTCCATGACCGCTGCAGTGAATAGAGGCCACGAATGATTAGGATAAGATTGCTCGTAACTTTGGTACCATCTATTTGCTTCCCCTCGCAAGTGCATCGCCATTGAATTGAGGCGTTGGTGATCCTGCATTATATTATGATATCTGAAATACTTCTCTGCGTTGTAAATCCATTCTTGTGGATTTTCACCCGTGAAGACGGGAAATTGATGTCGTTCACGTGGAACTGAGTAGTGCGATTGTGGCGACTGTGCAGAAACATGGGCGGTTGGTGACTGCAAAGGCGGAGTACATCGCTCTGCATAGTTCGCATTGAGATCTGATGCGATCTGTCCAAAGTAGACATTTCGCCGCGGTGCAGGTGGGGTGTTGGTGGTGTCGAAATTCCCTCCTATTGCCGCTGTTGCGCCTTGGTCCTGCGAGTGAGGTCTTGTCTCTTCTCTGTCTGAGCGTTGAGCCCCCATCATTGGTTTTAATATTTCCACCAAATTATCCATGAAGGTTTGTAGTTGAGTTTGTTGGTGCTGCATAAACTCCTCCATGGAGGGACCATTCGATCGGGGATCTGAAGGTGTGCTATCCGCCGCGCTCCCGCCCTCTCCTGTTGCGGCGGTGGACCGGCCTGCCCTAGACATCACGCCGGTCGTGAAGGCTCCGATACCAATTTGTTATGTTTAACTAAGAACTAGTAATTAACTAAAACATAAATCTTCCATAAACTGGGAAGTACAGGATACACCCTATATATATGCTTTCCTTCCTACAGGATCTCCTTTTCCTATAACTTGCATCTAATAAGGAAATACAACTCGTTGTCTTTTAATAAGGTAATACAACTAATTGCCTACTAATAAGGAAATGTATATCTTTGCAGGATCTAGGACTTTATCCTCTGGTGCGCCTTTGATAGACTTTCCAAGTTGGGTTGGTGCTCCTTGTTGGGCTCGGCTGCGCTTGCCTTGACCTTGCCGAGCCTGCTCCAGACTTCTCTGCTCCTACTGCTCCCTCTGCTTCTGCTGAAGATGTTCTCCTTGCTTCCTCCTGCATATCAGTGTGCTCTACCAAATTTTGTGAACTAAAATGGAAAAGGTTAAAGTGTATCATTAAATAATAGGGGTCCTTTTCTGCAAATTAGAAATGAACAGATGATTTCTATTGAACTTCACAATATAAAAATAATTTTTCTGAGCATAGTAATCCTACTGTTCTTTTTTTTTTGTTCTTGTTCTCGTCAGTGTCCGTGCTATATAGGTTTCTATCTTTTATCTCGATCGGGTACTGAACGGTAAATAGTAGATCATCCCAATTAGTTTTTACTGGGATTCGAACCTCCTATCTATCCTTTATGAGGGATATGTGTTTGGTCTCCTTCCAACACCGAGCTTCGACCTATTCCGCACTTGCAAAGACTCTGGTACCTGCTGATATAGGAGGTAATGTGTTTGGACACGTGGCGAAGGGTCGACGTCGGTGGCAAACTACTGCACCGACGTCTTGTGGCATATATTTTATTCAAGAAAGGCTGGACGCGGGCAGCGAAAGACTCGGTCGCCTGCGATTGAGAGGACGACACGTGGCGCGATCCGGGAAGATGTTGACCGCGTAAATCGGATCCCCACGATCCGAATTTTTCTCTCCTAACCGCTCGGCTGGAGGGTATAAATAATACCCCCCACCAATGTCAAAGGGGTTGACTTTTATTGTATTCAAGAGGGATTGAGAGAAATAGTCCGAGCTACCTGATAAGCTCGGATCATCTGTATTCTTTTTCCACGCTTAGTGATTCTTTTTCCGTGGTCGCGTACGACCAGTGGTTTTACCTTGGTTTTAACCGAAGGTTTCCACGTTAAAATCGTGTTTGTCTGCCTAATTATTTCTTAACCTATTTCGTCTTCGAGCACTTAGTAGATCGGTCGAGTACGCGCTCGATCAATTGGCGCCATCTGTGGGAAAGAAGCATCGCGAAGACATGGTTTACAAGAAAACAGCAAGTAGGCTGAACCGTGCAGCCGCCAGCGATTCGCAGACAGCCGGAGGAAGCAGACGCCAACGGCGCACGCAATGTTGGACAAGGGAATCCAACCACTGAAGCCCCCGAGCACTCACGAGAATCTGTGCAACGCTCGCGAGGGGCCGAAGACGGGGGAGCAAGCAAACGGCATCCCAGTCACTCTGGACAAGGTCCGCGCGCTCCTGAGAGAAGAATTGCAAGCCCTCATGCGAGGACACAATGCTGAGGAGGCTGCACCACAGCATTCACAACAAGAGGCGGAAAGACTGGAGCGCTCTAGGCAGTCGACGCAACAACGCCGAAGGAACTCCCCCAATCGCAGTCGTGGCTCGGCGTTCGCTCGACTTGGTCCGCCACGGATCCAAGAACGCTTAGGGAGCCGCGGGGCGAGGTTGGCGAGGGAGAGAGAGCAGGCAAGATCTGCCGAGAGGGAGCAGGCAAGGACTGCTGAAAGACAGCAAGCGAGGTCTGCCGAGAGAGGACGCGAAGTGCGTGTAAACAACAGGAGGCCCGAGGTGGTATCTTTCGAAGAGTCGAACGGGGGATCGATTCACGCCGAAGTTCTCTCAAAGGGCAAAACAAAGCAGGGCAATGGAGCCGAACCTGTCGGAAACGTTGTAACCGATAACATAGTCTCAGCCAGATCAGCTTTCGGCCGAGACCCGAACTCACCATTTTTGGCGAAGATCTTGGACGCGCCTCTGCCGCACAATTACAAACCGCCCAAGATCTCCAAGTACAACGGTCGCTCGGCACCGAAGGCCCATGTATCTTGCTACATGGCCGCAATGCGGTTCACAGGGTACGACGAGGCCGCGTATTGTCAGGGTTTCCCAATGACGCTGGAGGGACCCGCTCAGACCTGGTTCACGGGGCTGAGGCCAGGGTCTATTAACAACTAGGATGACCTTGTCGATGCGTTCCATACACGATTCTTTGCTAGCACGGACTTTCCAAAAGACGCAGAGAGCCTACTTAACGTCATCCAGAAGGAGGGAGAAAAACTCAAGACGTTTTTTAAGAGATTCTGCGAGGCACAACAGACGATGCAAGACGTCGATCCCAAGTTGGCACTGACAGCACTGAAGAGAGGGGTCCGACATAAGCAGCTATCATATGACTTCCACACAAATCCTCCGGAAACCCTTACAAAGGCTTATGAGAAGGTCCGATTGACGATTGAGGTGGAAAAGCGTGAGGATGAGCTGGCCTGAGGGTAGAAAAGAGAACGAGAGGACCAGCAGGAAGAACGGCGAGGAGGAAGTCGGCGCGGAAGGAAGAATGACGCCAGAGGATTCGAGCCGAGGTTCCACAACTACACTCGGCTAAATTCCTCAAGGAGTGAGATCTTGGCAGTGGTCGAGCAATGACGCCAACTCCCGAGACCACCGAGGTTGACCACTCCGACGAATAAGAGGGACAGGTCCAAGTATTGTGACTACCACCGTACACATGGACATACCATCAATGCCTGCTTGCAACTCCGAGACGTTCTCGAGGAATTAGCGAGAATGGAGAACTCCCGGAGTTCGTAGACAGGCCTCGGGCGAATCAGAGAGTATGAGATGACGCCCCACGGCAAACCTCCTAGCTAGTATATTAGGTCAGTTTGACCGCTGGGACATCGGAAGAGCATATCATGTTCACGGATGCCGAGCTCGTGCCGGTGGAGGCTCCACATGATGACGCACTGATCGTGTCAATGGTCATGGCAAACCGAGAGGTAAAAAGGGTATTTATTAACACTGGTGCCTCATCAAATATCTTGTTCTATGATGCCTTGATCAGGATGGGATTGACGGAGGCGGACCTGACGTCGGACAGTACTATCGTATATGGGCTCGGCGGTCCAGACATCGTCCCAATTGGAACCATCCCCATGCTCGTGACAGTAGGAACGGAACCACGACAGAAGACGGTGACGATGATGTTCCTCGTCCTGAACATCCCGTCAGCCTACAACGTCATACTTGGGACACCCGGAATCAAATCACTACATCTAGTGGTTTCCCTTCCACATCAGCGGGCGATGTTCAAGACAGCACACGGGATCGAAGGGATACGAGGTAACCCTGAGGAGGCGCGACGTTGTTACAGGAACAATTTGAAAAGGAAGGAAACACTCCCGATCGAGGTACTCGATGTCCGGGATGAAGACACTAAGGTGGGCGGACCTGCGGAACCCACCTTGCCAGTCCCACTACGAGATGACGAAAACTCAAGGTGCATTCAAGTAGGTTCGGGACTAAGCGGCGCTGAATTTGAACATGTCGTCGGCTGCCTCCAAAAAAATAGCGACTTATTCGCCTGGGCACCATCCGACATGCCGGGGTTGGACCCAAAGGTGATTTGCCACGAGCTGCGAGTTGATCCCTCGCACAAGCCAGTGAAGCAGAAGAAAAGAAGCTTCGCACCAGAGCAGAGCCGAGCTATAAAGGCCGAGCTTGAGAAGTTGCTGAAGGCGGGGTTCATTCGAGAAGTCCGATATCCTGACTGGCTGGCGAACATCGTACTCGTGAAGAAAGCCAGCGGCAAATGGAGGATGCGCATAGATTTTTCAGATCTAAATAAAGCTTACCCAAAGAACAGCTATCCGTTGCCGTGAATAGATCAGTTGGTGGACGCCACTGTGGGACATGAGCTCCTGAGCTTCATGGATGCCTTTTCCGGATACAACCAGATCAGAATGCACCGAGATGACGAGGAGAAAACGAGCTTTATCACGGATTACGGCACATACTGCTACAGGGTAATGCCGTTCGGCTTGAAGAACGCAGAGGCAACTTTTCAGCGAGGGATGGACGTAATATTCGAACCTCTGTTGGGCAAGACGGTGGAGGCTTACGTGGATGACATCGTCGTGAAGAGCAAGAGGAAGGAAGACCACGCAACCGACCTCCAGGCTGCGTTTGATCTGATGCGCAGCAGTAACATGAGGCTTAACCCCGAGAAATGCGCTTTCGGAAGAAAATTTCTTCTGGCAAGTTCCTCAGTTACATGGTCACTCCTCGGGGCATAGAATCCAACCCCGACAAAGTGAGAGCGATACTGGAAATGCAAGAACCTCGCAACGTGAAGGAAGCGCAAAGACTCGCTGGAAGGTTGACTGCTCTCGGACGTTTCATCTCACGTTCGGTGGACAAGTGCGGGTAATTCTTCAAAGTGAAACTTTCTTTTTGTATTTAGCAGTTTCATCGGTCGCGATAAGCTCGGTGCTTCTGCGAGAAGAAGACGGAATCCAACGGCCGATCTACTATGTGAGCAAGATTCTGAAGGACGCGGAAACCAGGTATACCTCGGCCGAAAAGTTAGCCTTTGCCCTAGTGGTGACGGCTCGGCGTCTGAGGCCCTATTTTCAAGCCCACACAGTTCAAGTACTGACAGATCAACCACTAAAGCAAATTCTAGCGAAACCTGAAACGTCGGGACGATTGACGAAGTGGTCGGTTGAACTATCCGAGTTTGATCTGCATTATACTCCGAGGTCAGCGATGAAAGGGCAAGTCCTCGCGGACTTCCTCGTAGAAATGACGATACCAATTGACGACATGACACCGAAAGCATATGTAACTTCCGACAGCAACGCGTGGGTCTTCCACTCGGACGGATCGTCGACTACCGAAGGCAGTGGCGCAGGGTTTATACTCACGAGTCCCGGAGGGGCTCTGCTAGAGTACGCCATCAGGTTCAATTTCCCGTCGTCCAACAATGTATCAGAATATGAGGCATTAATCGCGGGAACCAAACTAGCCAGACAGCTCGGATCAAGGCGTTTACTCGCATATACTGATTCCCAGCTGATAACCGAACAAATTGGGGGTGACTACGCTGCCCGGGACGACACTATGGCCCGATACCTCGACAAAGTTCGTCGCCTCAAGAGTGGCTTCCATTCGTTCGAGGTTCAGCATATACCGAGGAATGACAATTTGGAGGCTGATGCACTATCCAAGCTAGCGTCAGGGGCGGCGCGAGGAACCCCGACTACCATATTTTTTGAGGAACTCCAGAGACCGAGTATAGAAGAAGATGAGGTCTTGGTGGTCGAAGAAGGGGACACATGGATGACGCCTGTGATTCGTTATCTCAGCACTGGGGCAGTCCCCGAGAACAAAAGGGAGGCTGACAAGCTAAGGCGTCGAGCAGCACGGTTCGTAATTATCGGCGATCATTTATATCGTAAGTCCTTCTCAGCTCCTTACCTCAAGTGCGTACGTCCAGAAATTGCATAGAAGATCCTCGAAGAAATACACTAAGGGTTCTGCTCTAACCACGTCAGAGCAAGAACGTTGGCCCAAAAGGTATTTCAACAGGGCTATTTCTGGCCAACAGTCCTGAGAGACGCCAGGGCCTACGTCAGCAAGTGCGACAAATGTCAGATACATGCCAAACTCCATCACGTACCAGTAGAACCCATAAGCTGCCTCACCGCTCCATGGCCATTTGCACAGTGGGGCATTGATATTCTCGGACCTCTTCCAATAGCTATTCGTCAACGTAAATTCCTCATTGTGGCAATAGACTACTTCACTAAGTGGGTCGAAGCGGAAGCGACGTCGACAATTACTGGTCGGGTCGTCCAAAAACTTCTGGAGCAATCTATAGTCAGCCGATTTGGGATACCGAAGACCATAATTAGCGACAATGGCAAGCAGTTCGACTGTCCCGAAGTCAGAGAATTCTGCGTTCTGTTGAATATCCAACATCGGTTCACTTCGGTATACCATCCGCAAGCTAACGGACAGGTTGAAAACATGAATAGGACCATCCTTAAAGGCCTACGAAAACGTCTGGAAGGAGCAGCTGGAAACTGGCCGGAGGTGCTACCTCACGTCTTGTGGGCGTATAGAACAACGCATCGTACCTCGACAGAAGAAACGCCGTTCAGCCTTACCTACGGCACCGAAGCCGTCGTGCCGGTTGAAATAGGTGAACCATCCCTTCGCGTGGAGTATTTTGACGAGGCCACCAATGCCGAAAAACTAAATAACTACTTGGACTTGTTAGACGAAAGAAGGGAAGTAGCAGTGATCCGAGCTGAGGCTTATAAACACCAAGCCTACCAATAGTACAACGGGAGAGTGCGGAGTCGAGGATTCAAAGTGGGCAACCTAGTACTGAGAAAAATCCAAGTCAACATTAACAAACTGGGATCGATCTGGGAAGGTCCGTATCGAGTAAAGGAGGTTCTAGGACATGGCGCATACAAGCTGGCAGACTTGTCCGGAAAGGACGTGCCGAGGACGTGGAACATAATCAACTTGAGACTGTACTATCAATGATGCATCTACCTCTCACTTTGTGTAGGAGTTGTTTCTTCAGTTTTGTCTAGCTTTGTTCATTTCGGTTTGTAGCATTGCGGAATCTTTCATGAGTTTAATAAAAGGATTATTTCTACCAAATTAAAAGACTAGCAGAAGCTCGCACTCAGGTCAAACTCCGACGTCGGTCAGAACGATGTCGACACCAGTAATAAAAACGATGATGATAAAGTCGGCGTCCGTTACCAAATTTCGTTGCACCGAGGTATGATAAAGTCGGCGTTTTTATTTCGTTCCAGTCCCGCACCGAGGTTAGCATAGCCGACATCGGAGGTTAGCATAGAACGATGTCCCTCCCAGACTCCGATGTCGGCTATGCTAACCTCGGTGCGGGACTGGAACGAAATAAAAACGCCGACAATTTCATACCTCGGCGCAACGAAATTTGGTAACGGACGCCGACTGCGCTCCTTAGCGCATATTCATCTCGGTGTTACCAAAGCACGACACCGATCCTAACGCCCGATGAGGCTAAGCTCGATGGCATAGAAAATAATACTTCGTAAAGGTAAAAACACTTTTCTTGAAAAGAAAGGTCATTCCATTAAAGAGTTCGGGTCTCGGGACAACCCCCCGGATAACCGCAAAAAGAAGCCCTTGGAGCTTCCCACAAAAAAGAAGAAGAAGTTTCTAACTAAGAGTCAGAAGCGGCATGCCCACCAGGAGTTGCGGGCACCTCGGTGTCGTCCTCATCCTCACTTTCATCCAACACCTCTTGCCCCGATTCCCTCCGCCTTTGAACCTCGGCAACAACTGACGACTCGTCGAGGAACGTAAAAGACTTATGTTGGAGATGCTGCTAACACAGGCGACGGCACTGGGCGACCGCGTCCATCACCCAATCCACGGCGTACTTATTGAGCTCGTTTTTGTACGCCTCGGACTGAATGAAGCTCGCAACGGCTCGGTCACCCGACCGTTCCACCTCTGCCTTTGCTTCGGCCAGCATGCGGCGATCCTCCTCGGCAGCAGATTTGGCTTTTTCCAGAGCCTAATCCGCATATTTTCTCCTTTGCACCTCGGCCTCCAGCTGACTTCGCAAGTCGCTGATGGAAGAGCAAGCCTTGGCATGAGCCTCATTCGCCGTCGCCGTTGTCAGGGCGAGGTTGTCTTGAAGAACCTTCGCCTCCTCCTGAGAAATCTGCAGCTGCTCCTAGAGTGCCTTTATGTCGGCCTCGTACAAGCCTTGTTCTTGCACCCAGTCGCGGAACTGGCGGTCGTTCCTCAAGAACCGACGGTGTAAGTCGGAGGCGGCAACAAAGGCCTAGAAGGTCAACCGTTTTTACTTAGGAAAAAGAGGAGAAGGATGGAAAGCTATATGTCAGACTTACGTGGTAAGTAGCCTTGGCGAAGACCGATGCCGAGGCCATATCCTCAAGCGCGGCCAACTCGTCTCTATCCCGGGGCAAAGGCATGCAGTTGAGGTGGACGGAGGCAACCTCGGAGTCGTCAACATCGACGTCTCCCCATTTTAGGTTCCATGGGGGAATGTAAACATCGGAAATGAGCGGATTGTGGGAAAGATGACCCAACTCCGGGACCCCGGGGCTGTCCGCGCTCTCCTCCTCGTACCCGACTCCCGCGCGATCTCCGCAGGTGTCCCAAGGTCATCCGTACGCTCCTGCTGCGAGCCAACCTCAAATGATAAAGGGGCCTCGGTGGGGTCTGCGGCATGAACAGTCGTCAGTGCAGCCCTCTCCTCGGATTTGGCCACACTGGTAGTTTTTCCTTTGCTTTTCCTCGCCTCTTTTGCGGCTTTCCTCGCCGCTTTCTCGGCTTTCTTCCGATTCACGAACTCGTCCATGATCGCGGAGGAGGCCAAACTACTCGAGAAGAAGAAGAAGAACCTACCAAGGAAATATAACATGAATCAGCAAACGACAACAAAGTAATGAAAGCCGAGCCGAAGTGAACAGCATATCGTCACATTTAAGGAGGAAAGCAGCTATTTGCGCCAACAACTCCTCGGACGGGCTCTTCAAATCAACTGAACCATTATACGTCAAGTAACTCATGATGTCGGTACTCAGCTGTTCTCCCACTACCGGAATCGGGTCTTTCAAAGCCTCGGGGTTCGGCTTACCCAAAACTCTGTTGAATGACCAAGATGGGTCGACTCGGATAAAAAAAAAATCTAGGCTTCCAATGGTGCACCGACGAGGCACGTCCAGCCAAATTCTTACCGCTTTTTGTTAATCTACAGCGAAAATAAAACCAACCCCGAGACTTCGTCGACTCCATGCATTCAAAAAGATATCGAAAAATTTCTATAGACGGGTTAACACCTCGACAACTATAGATGTACAAAAATCCCACTATGGTTCGGTAAGCGTTGGGTACGAGCTGATAAGGCATTAGCTCATAGGTGTAAAACAAGTCAACGAAGAAACGGTTGAAAGGGACGCGCAGACCTAAACGAAGATGCTCATAGAGGACAAGCGATCTCTGTGGGATAGTAGCTGGTCATTCGCTCTTCTGACGTCGGCAACCGAGCACGACCTCTTTTCCTAGACTAAAGCGTCTACACCACTCGGTCAGTTGCTTAGTTATGACGGTGGACTGTACTTCCTCGGGGGTCAGGGGATACTGAGGAACAGGATAAGCAGAATCGACACCCGACGTGGGCGCGGCTTCCAACGCAAGCAAGGTAGGCGGTGCTAGTGACGCCGAAACAGAGACCGACGAAGATGCACCCTCTATTGGGTCGGCTCTAACTATAGCTAACTCATCGGTCCTAGGAGGAGAAGACATGATTAACTAACCTCGCAAAGGCGATCGGCCGACCCAAGGGAAGAGTTCGGACGTATGGATAACCAACACCACCGACGTCTAGACGGAGATCGGTGCAAATCGCCAGAGCTAGAAAGGGATGAGAGAAATAAGAGTAGGTAAAAACATTTTTACCTCGTCGATCATATATAGAGACGAAGCTGAAAAGACAGCGGCACATACCTCGAGGCGCGTGACAGGTGTGTCAGAAACACTAGAAGAACTCTGACGGACATGCCGACGTGCGTCACCAAGACCATCGGGGGGCATCTGATATATGAGGTAATGTGTTTGGACACGTGGCGAAGGGTCGATGTCGGTGGCAAACCACTGCACCGACGTCTTGTGACATATATTTTATTCAAGAAAGGCTGGGCGCGGGAAGCGAAAGACTCGGTCGCCCGCGACTGAGAGGACGACACGTGGCGCGATCCGGGAAGATGTTGACCGCGTAAATTGGATCCCCACGATCCGAGTTTTTCTCTCCTAACCGCTCGGCTGGAGGGTATAAATAATACCCCCCACCAATGTCAAAAGGGTTGGCTTTTATTGTATTCAAGAGGGATTGAGAGAAATAGTCCGAGCTACCTGATAAGCTCGGATCATCTGTATTCTTTTTCAACGCTTAGTGATTCTTTTTCCGTGGTAGCATACGATCCGTGGTTTTACCTCGGTTTTAACCAAGGGTTTCCACGTTAAAATCGTGTTTGTCTGCCTAATTATTTCTTAAACTATTTCGTCTTCGAGCACTTAGTAGATCGGTCGAGTACGCGCTCGATCACATGCTCTCTTAGAACTCTTCTAGCAACACGGTCTTCGGCAACCTCCATTAATTCTATACTGTTCCCAAGTTGAACAGCATAAATCTCTGGCATTTTGAAACTGCATTGGTCAGTAGAGCATGATTTTAAGTTGGGAGTGTATAGGAAAAAAGTAGTATATAAGATTCATGATATAGCCACTTTTGTTTCTTTTATGAAGATTCATGATAATAGCCACTTTGTTTCTTTTATGAACAAGCAGATAGAAGAGGATCATGAGACTAAGGTGTTGTACGAGTTGTCCTAACTCTTAATAGAAAAACAAAAAAATTAAAAATTTCTAACACACTTAATGTGTCTATGACGCGGACGCCTAACAACTTTAGAGATGCATCTTTTCAATTTTCAAGAGACACAACTTTTCAATTTCCAAGAAATGCAATTTTTCAATTTTCAAGAGACACAACTTTTTAATTTCCAAAGGATACAACTTTTTAATTCCAAGAGACACAACTTTTCAATTCCAACCGATGCAACTTTTCAAATAATGCAATGCTTCGCCCTAGTATAAATATATGTAGTTGTTTCATTTTCGAAGAATCCAGACTTTGAATGTATTTGATTTCTTGTTAAGAAATTTCGATCTCTTTAATTGAGATTATTTTATTATTTATTTCCAACGAGATTCGCCGTTACCGTGTTTCCCTGCGTCAGTTTGGTATCGGAGCAAGGTTGTCGATTTTGGACAATGGCCGGTGACAACGATAAAGGAAACAACCAACCTTTTGACGTGGATCAGAGGTTGCGGGCTTTGGAGGAATCACATGTCCGACAAAGTGTTTTGATTGATACACTCCGTACAGACTATGCGACGATCTTGGGTCGCTTAACTGTATTGGGAACAAACAATCGAGATGGTGACGTTCAACATCCCAGGTGCATTCTACCTGCGGAGCAACAGCCAATTCATCCGGCAGAAAGAGGAGATGATGCTGAAATAAACCCTCAACGACATGATCGTGTTGAACTTTATGATGAGGAAGAGTTAGATGGTTATCGGATGAATCTTGGCGGACGAGGCCGAGGAAGAGGTCGATGTGCAGGAGGACGACAACGCCAATTCTTTAGAGATGCTGATGAGTATGCTAATGAAGCGCGTGTTCGATATGGCCGGAGAGAAGATTTTCGAATGAAAGCTGAACTTCCTAACTTTGACGGAACACTAGATATAGAAGCTTTCATAGATTGGCTCTCAGAAGTAAACAAGCATTTTGAATGCATGGAAGTTCCTGAGCGAAGCGTGTGAGTATGGTGGCTTACAAACTGAAGGGTGGTGCTTCGATATGGTAGGATCAATTACAGACTGACCGTGTTAGATCGGGGTATCCTAGAATTATTGAGAGGGATGAAATGCAACGCTTGTTGAGGCAACGGCTATTACCGCGTGACTGGGAGCAATATTTATACAATCTATACCATCGATGCACGCAAGGGCAGAAGACTGTGCATGAGTACACCGCCGAATTCCTTCGTTTAGCTACTCGTAACAACTTGCGCGAGTCTCCTACACAGCAAGTATCCAGATACATGACTGGATTGAAGCAGACAATTCGAGAGAGAATTGGAGTGCAAATGGCCATGGACTTAGATGAGGCAAGAAATTTAGCTTTGAGGACAGAAAGTTTGCTACAATCGGAAAAGTAGCAGCCAAGGCGAGGTAAATGGACCGGTGCAGACAATAATGACAAGCATAAGACTCGAATGGATGATGAGACGCCAAAAAGGGAGACATCTAAGGAGGTGCGTGACATTTCTGACAAGGCTGCTGAGAAGAAACCTGTTGAGTCCAGTACAACTAAGACAAGCAATGACAAGTAAGTGTTTCAAATGTAATCAACCTGGACATCGTTCAAATGAATGCCCGTTACGAAAGCATGTTAGTATTGTTGAGCATGAGACCGATGAGGATGATGAAGTATATCATCCTAATAATGATGAGGTATATGACAGCGGTTCAGATGAAGCAGATGGTGATGAGCGTATTTGTGTGGTCAGAAAAGTTATGATTACCCAGAAGCAGGATGAAGATACATAACGCCATAAATTGTTTCGTGTTGTTGGTAGATCTCGTGGAGAGTGTTGTGTTATTGTAATCGATGGAGGGAGTCAGGAGAATTTAATTAGTAAGGCACTTACTGAAAAATTGAAGATTCCAGTTGAAAAACATCCATTCCCATATACTATTAGTTGGATTAAGGAGGTTGGTGGTGAAAGAATAAATGCCCTAAAAGCCAATAATATTGGATATTTTGGCGAACATATTTTGTAATAAACTCTTTTGATTTACTTGATTATGGTTATTTGTTTATTTATCGCATCGTCATGTTTAATATGTTGTATGAATGTATGTGATAAACCCCATGGACTAAGGCAACAGAATTAGGATCATGATAATGAGACCTAATGTCTTATAAACCTAAGTCCAGAATGTTCTTAGTCATAGGTGCATTGAGTAGGGGCTCAATGTCACCGGAAAGACTAATACACAGCTTGCTTGCTCATACGATGAGAGTAGTGATCTCATTACTACGCGTGTAGTTGACACTGAAGCAAGTGTGTAGGTGCTCATTGGATGAATGAGTTCACTGAACTGACTTACTCGAAGAATACCAATGGAGTCTGTCAATGGTAATTCTTCAGTGTGATAGTTATGCCTTGATCCTCAGACTTGAGATTATCATAGTATCTTATGTGTATATGATTTATGCTTTAGTGTGTTTCCAAGTATAGCTCAGCTGTACAAGGGAACCATCTGGGTATAAATAATAGCACATGAAGATAGATGATAACCAATAGAGAATCTGTCACCTCCTATAAAGGAGGAGAACATCCTATGTGTCTTTGAATAGAACTAGCTCAGAAAATCCTTGGCCGAGGTACGATGTGAATTAAGAAATGTTCTTAATGTCACAGACGAGCAAATCTATTAAGACAGATACATATATTGAGCTATATTAGAGTTTGACAGATATCCATACTCTAAGCTCATTCGGGATGTTAGAAAGGAACAGAAGGATTATAGGGCATGGGAACTATTCACATAAAGGTTTCAAGTGATGAATATTGATATTCATACCACACGGGTGGTCGTGGCACGTTGCTAGACGTTAACCACGATCTGTGAATAAATATAATTAATTGGTTGAATTAATTATTTGTTAATTAGTTGAATTAACTATTTATTCACTGCCGGCGTGGTACTGAACCTAATGGGTCACACGCAAATGAGACACGATCGCGAAAAACCGAAAATTTGATCATGAGGGGCTGCATTTGCCAATGTCCAATATGTTGGACTAAGTGTTTGCAAAATTCATGGGGATGATTTTGCAAAATAGCAAAGAAGTAGTTTTTTCATGCAATGCATGAAACTATATATATAGATATATAGTTGCAGCCGAAGGAGAGAGAAGGAGAACGACGGCGCCGCGAAGGAGGAAGAGCAAACCCTACCGCCGCTAGCACGGTGTTCGGCTCATCCTCGCGCGGGCATCTCTCCTCCACCGATCCCTCCTCCGACAGCCGACGCCGACGGGACGAAGAGAGAGACATCCGGTGAGCTTTTGTAACAAAGCTTCGGAGAAGCTCTCGGCCGACTGCGTGACGTCTTGGATTCCATCGACGGTCGACGCTCCAACATCTTGGCCAGCCGACGACGGCGACGAAGCCAAGCTCTGGTGGCCCACGGCGTCTGGTTGCTGCGTGCGGACGTTGTATGAAGCCGTGCCTCTTCCTTCGACGACGGTGCTCGTTTCGGCGAGTGGAGAAGGCGTCGGCGACGGCGACGGGTTGCTGACCAGAGGCAGCATCGGCAAGCATTGGATGCGAGCTTTTGACGGCGATTGGAAGAGTCGGCTGCAACGTCTTGAGGAAGGAGATGACACTGTTCATCACGGGCTCACATTTGATAACGGGCCGAGATAAGATCTAAGCCCAAGTTCGATTTTAATTCGATTAAAATCGGATTTCGGTTTCGCGAGCGTCTCAGCGTGGACTAGCGTTAGAGGCCGGGTACTTTCGCGGCTCAATTCATCAGAATCGAGGATTGTAGCGCGTCGTGTGCGCGACGCTAAGGTATATCGATAAACTCGTACCGCGATTAGAAGCATGATAGGATCGCGTTAAAATTAATTAGATTAATTTTAATTATCATGCTTGGTTTACATGTGATGTAATTGTTTCGACTATTATAGCATACCAAAGTGATCCTGTATTCGGGTACACGGGGCTTGTGTATTAAAAATTTTAAAATTTTCGCTGCGCATCTGATGTGTTTTTCGACCCCGATAACCCAACAAGTGGAATTAGAGTAGCCGAGTGATGCAAGGATCCATTCTCTATTGGGTCGTACTCTGATGAGGCTTATTGCGATATAGTCGATGGGCTAGATGTAGCCGATATTCTGTTGGGGCAGCCTTGGCAATACGACGCTAGAGCAGAACACCGAAGAAGAGAAAATGTATACTGGGTTGTAAGGGACGGAAAAACACATGTGTTGGGCCCAAAGAGGAATAAGAAACTGATAACCCCTAAGAATGAAAAGGAGACCGTGATAGCACTTACGCAGACTTGGCGGGACATGGAGCAGGAGATTAAGGACACCCGTGAGGTTCATGTTCTTGCTATTAAAGGTAAAATTGATGCAGTTGATAAAACTGAAGATGTCCTAGAAGGGGTGAAATTACTCTTGGATGAGTTCTGTGAAATCCTACCTGAAGAGCTACCCGTCAGCTTGCCTCCTATGCGTGACATTCAGCATCACATCGATCTGATTCCTGGGGCTAGTTTGCCTAATTTACCGCATTATTGAATGAGTCCAAAAGAGAATGAAGTATTGAGTCAAAGGTAGAGAAGTTGTTACAGAAGGGGCATATTAGGGAAAGCATGAGTCCATGTGCAGTTCCGGCATTATTGACACCGAAGAAAGATGGTAGCTGGAGGATGTGTCTGGACAACAGGGCAATCAATAAAATTACTGTAGGGTACAAATTTCCTATTCCCAGGCTAGACGACATGTTAGATTAGTTGAGCGGCTCATCTATCTTTTCAAAAATTGTTTTGTGCAGCGGATATCACCAGATTCGAATTAGGCCGAGTGATGAGTGGAAGACAGCATTCAAGATGCGTGATGGGTTGTTCGAATGGTTAGTGATGCCGTTTGGGTTGTCAAATGCCCCAAGTACATTCATACGGCTTATGAATCATGTACTCCGACCTTTCATTGGTGATTTCGTGGTAGTTTACTTCGATGACATTTTAATATATAGTAAGTCGCGTGATCTACATATCAATCATGTGAGAAGTGTGCTATCAGTGTTGCAAGAGAACAAATTATTTATAACCTGAAGAAATGTATGTTCATGACTGATAAGCTGCTATTTCTAGGTTATGTGGTTGGAGTGGATAGTATTCAAGTTGATGAGAATAAGATTAAAGCAGTTAGGGATTGGCCAAACCTAAATCGGTAGGAGAAGTTAGAAGCTTTCATGGTTTAGCCACATTCTATCGGCGCTTTATTAAAAATTTCAGCACCATTATGGCCCCTATAACCGAATGTTTGAAGAAGGGAAAATTTAATTGGGGTAAAGCGGCGGATGAGGCATTTGAGAAAATAAAGGAGAAGCTATGTACCGCACCAGTTCTAGCACTACCGAATTTTGATAAGTTGTTTGAAGTGGAATGTGATGCAAGTGGAGTAGGTATTGGAGCTGTATTATCACAAGAGAAGAGACCGGTAGCATATTTTAGTGAAAACTTGAGCGAAACTCGACAGAAGTGGTTAGTCTATGATAAAGAATTTTATGCGGTAATTAGAACATTAAAAACGTGGGAGCATTATTTGATTGGCAAGGAGTTTATTTTGTATTCAGATCATGAATCTTTGAAGAATCTGAGTAGCCAGAAAAGAATTAGCAGTGACATGCATGCCAGATGGTGTTCCTATCTTCAGAAATTTCCATACAAATTAATGTACAAATCTGGTGCAGTTAATAAAGTTGCTGATGCTTTGAGTAGGAGGATTACCTTGTTGACCACTTTAAAATCTGAGTTAGGTTGTTTTGATCAACTTAGGGAGTTGTATGCTGATGATTCCGACTTCCAAGATGTGTGGAAGAAGTTGCAGAATGGGCAAGCTATGGATGAATATAATATTACTGATGGTTTTTTGATGAAAGGAAATCAATTATGCATTCCGTGCGCTTCCCTAAGAGAGAAGCTGATACGTGATCTCCATGGAGGTGGCTTGGCTGGACATCTAGGACGTGACAAAACCATAACAGCTGTGGTAGAGAGGTATTATTGGCCGAGGGTGAAAAGAGATGTTGGGCGATTGGTACAACATTGTTATATTTGTCAAACAACAAAGGGGGCTGTTCAAAATACTGGCTTGTACACTCCATTACAATGCCAAATGACATTTGGAAAGACCTATCAATGGACTTTATTCTCGGTTTACCACGTAGCCAACGTGGTGCTGACTTGATTTTTGTGGTTGTGGATAGGTTTTCCAAAAAGGCGCATTTTATCCCATGTAAACGGACATCTGATGCTTCTCATGTCGCTCGGCTTTTCTTCACCGAAATTGTCAGGTTGCATGGAGTGCCAAAGACTATCACATCAGAATGAGATACCAGATTTCTTAGTACTTTTTGGAAGGGCTTATTATATCAATTTGGCTCAACTCTACAATACAGTAGCACAGCCCATTCACAAACAGATGGACAAATAGAAGTAGTCAACAAGACTCTTGGCAACATCCTCAGAAGTCTTTGCGGTGATCGTCCAAAACAGTGGGATACATTTTTGGCTCAAGCAGAATTTGCATATAATAATGCAGTTCACTCTTCGATTGGAAGAGCTCCATTTGATGTAGTCTATAGGAAGGTACCGAATCATGTCCTTGATCTTCATATACTTCCAACAACAATTAAGAGGAGCACAGCAGCGCAAAATTTAGCCAATCAGGATCAGTCAGTTCAAATAGAAGTCAAACAGAAAATTGAAGCTTCTAATGCTAAGTATAAAGAGCAAGCTGACAAGCGAAGAAGGAAGAAGATCTTTGAGGTTGGTGATGATGTCCTAGTGTTTCTAAGAAAAGAGAGGTTTCCGGTGGGACATTATGCCAAATTACGACAAAAGAAGTATGGTCCTTTCAAAATTTTAATGAAAATTAACGACAACGCATATATTGTGGACTTAACTGAAATCTATGGGAATTTCAACAACTTTCAATGTTTCAGACATCTATAAATTCTATCCAGACGATGAAATATGTACTCGGATATTGCTGCAAACTCGAGGACGAGTTCCTCTCAAGAGGGAGGCATTGACGTGGACGCCTAACAACTTTAGAGATGCATCTTTTCAATTTTCAAGAGACACAACTTTTCAATTTCCATGAAATGCAACTTTTCAATTTTCAAGAGACACAACTTTTTAATTTCCAAAGGATGCAACTTTTCAATTCCAAGAGACGCAACTTTTCAATTCCAACCGATGCAACTTTTCAAAATATGCAATATTTCACCGTAGTATAAATATATGTAGTTGTTTCATTTTCGGAGAATCCAGACTTTGAATGTATTTGATTTGTTGTTAAGAAATTTCAATCTCTTTAATTGAGATTATTTTATTATTTATTTCCAATGAGATTTGCCATTCTCGTGTTTCCCTGCGTCAGTCTAAGTCAACATCTACTCACAAACAAAGAAGCAGTATAAAACTGTATTGAGATGGAATGGATAATTCCATAAAAAGTGATAAATTACAGGGATAAACAATGTTTTAGATCACGGAGAAGTGCCAGAAGAAATTCAAAGACAAACTTCACTAAGTTCTAACGTTCAATGAATAAAAACATACAAGTAATCTTAAAAATAAACGGTCTCCAAATGGAGTTTTTTGGTTTGAAACTCAAACTTAACAATGGACTGATTGTAATAGGAATCCCATTGTTTTGTATAAAATGTTACCAGTGATGTACCGCATATCCAACACAACAGCACTACATACTGCTTTAGAAATATGTAAGCCAAGAATTGAAGCATGACAAGCTAAAGCAGACTCGGCATATCCTAGACGATCATATCAGACTCGGCATATTCCATTTTAAAGTAATGTCCTCGCATTTCATGAATCCACCACAAAATTTTTGGAATAATAAGCGGAACATGCTTCTTAAGAACAGATTCAAGCCGTTTCCCAGCTACCTCTGTGTTCAAAATCACTAAATTAGTTTCAAGTACTGCATCAACCGCTTCCTTGCCTCTTGCAGGGACAACCTGCAAGATGATTGGTGTTATGAGCTATGGGGTATGGATACTTGTGGCCCTTAGCTAGGCCAAGGCTAAAGACCAACCTTAGGAATACTTTAGAATTTTCTTGATTTTGCTAAATGTCCAAGTAGTAGGCATATTCTAGAATACTCTTGCTTTTGGTGATGTCTAACAAGTGAGAATACTCTAGAATTCCCTTGACTTTTGTAAATATCAAGGTTATTTGGCCAACAAGTAAAAATACTCTAAAATCCAATCTGACCCATACATTTGGCCCGATCTAGGCCGTCAATTAGGCCCTAAGTTCACTATATATAGAGGGACCTTCTCATTTGTAGCCATCTAGAGTTGAGTGTAATCAAGAAGTTCTCTAAACTACTTCCGTACTATTCAAATCTTTCTTTTCCAAGTATAGTCTCTATTACACCAAGCCAAGCTCTTAAAGCTCTTTTCCTCCTCAACCCATCCTTAGATCCAAGAACCGAAATATGGTCCTACTAGGTCGTTTTGAGAGCTAAGTTACTTAGCAAGATACGATCTAGATCAAGTGGTATCAGAGCTAGGTCAGTTTCTCTTGGATCTGTGAAGGTTGTATGGTACAAGTCATCAAGATGGTGACACTACACGATGGTAAAGAGGTTCCTGCATCTACGGGAGTCGAGGCTACGCCTAGCACAGATCCGAGTGGTGTTGAAGCTTCACTAGAAGGCCGTATGAGTAGCATGGAGCGACAAATCATTGAGCTCACGGCAATGTTGAAGCAAGTGACAGCCGGAATGCTACCAACCACTCCAACCCGTGAGGAGCCTAGGCCGTCTGAACCAACCAGCCATCCAAATCAAGGTATGAATTACAATTCTTTGGGTGAATCCTATCATGCTCCTCGAAGAACAGGGAAAGAGCCCATGGTAGAAGAGGAATCGCTGCATGAGACCTTGGGCCAAGGTTTATGGGGTTCTCTTAAAGTTGAAGCAAAAGTGGACTTGCCAACTTACGGAGGTGAGTTAGACGGTAATAAGCTTGATGCTTGGATTGACCAACTTGAGACATACTTTGCTCTTTATGATTTAATGATTTACAATGAATTACCTTCGTGAGAGTAAAGTTGACATCCCATGCATTAATTTGGTGGAACGCGTATATGCGTTCCCACAACATTAGAAATATGATATGGGATGGTTACAAAGCTCTCATAAAAAGACAATTCTATCCTGTGGGGTTATATTAAAAAAGATGCAGAAAATGGCAGGACTTTAGACAAGGTGGGGAATACACGATACAAGAGTATACAACGGAATCTATGAAAAGAGCTCTTGTACTAGGTATAGCCCTCGATGACCCTGATGTTTTCCGCTAGTATTTGAGTGACTTGCAGGATGACATAAGGGAGCAGCTTAAAATGTATAACGTCCTAGATATTCACGATGCTTGTAAAAAAAGGCACTATTCTAGAAAGGACGTTACATCCTGTAGACACCCCATCTTGTCCGAACTATCGTTACAATTTTATTCGATAACTCAATTAAGCTTAAAATCATGATTCACATAATTTTAGCTTAATTGGTGACTTTTTAGACGTATAGGATTGTTTAGAAATACTAACGGGATAACGCACGAACGAGAAATTTTCACGACAATCAAATATTTACACGTGAGGGGCTATAATCGCCAAGTCTAACATTACAAGGCCAAGCTTTTGCAAAATCAGCGAGGCCGTTTTTGCAAATTAGCAAAGATGCCGATTTTTTATGTAATAACAAAAACGAAACGCTGCCGTTACTGCCCATGATCACCGCCACTCGCATAACGCCCGCGGTCGTCGCTCACGCTCACGTAACGCTCATATGAGCCTATATAACTTCGCTGGGGGCGATGAAGAGGAAACGGAAACGCGCTGAGCCCAACAATCTAAAAAATAAAAAGCACATCGACACACACACAATTAGACTTTATATTTTACATTTATTTATTCAATTTGTAATTATTCATGCTCAAATATTTTTATATATCAAAATAAATCCAAAATTGTTATAATCACTTATAGAGTACCCTCTTTTGAGGGGCGCTGTGGGGGTGTACCGTCTTCCCCACACGTAACCGACGAACGAACCTAAGAATCTCAAAAGTGCCTTATCCGGTTTCCTAATTTTCCATAAAAATTAGGTGGCGACTCCAAACCTATTTTCTTTTTTCTTTAAGGTCGTCAACAGATGGCGACTCCACTGGGGATCCGTCAGGCTCGTTATATAAGTGATTAAAATAATTTTGGATTTAGTTTGGCACGTACGCATATATGTTTGCTTATTTTTTTTTTAATGTTAGTGTCTTTATTACTGTTGGTATACATATCTTGCATTGCATAATGTGACCTAGGGCATATGCCCATCCCATTTACCGGGACAATCGGAGTTTGCGTACAATGTGCGCAGGTAGTCCGTAATGCCCGGCTCCTTACCTCAGTCAAGATGTTATCTGGGTAGTAGTCCGAGCTGATGTACCATGTGCACTGGTCGTCGGGAGGAACCCCAGCAATGGCAGACTGATAGACAAACCACTGGGATAGTCGGAGCTTGCGCACAATGTGCGTTAGGTAGTCCGTAAGCCCAGCCAATAAGTACCCATAATTTTCCCAACCGGCATTTAGTCTTAGGGGCATTTAAAAAAAAGCTTTTCAAAAAAAAAAAAAAGGTGGCCTAAGTATTTGACAAGTGAAAATTCAAGAACATGCATTTAGATATTATATTCTGCAAAATTCATCACCTTATCACTCTCCAGGACCAAGTTATCACACAAACATTTGCTTCCATACAATCTTGAAATCGGCAATTTTATTTTTAAACGAAATTCACTCCAGAATTGTATTTTCTCAACTTAGAGAATCATAGAAAAGATAAACATGTATTGAGAAGAGAATACAAGATACATATCATGACAAGCTATAAACTGAACAAATGACCGACATACTTTGTTTGAAAAGATGCAAATTAGTTGTCAAACTCAAACTGGGGCAAATTTAAGAAGTTGATCCAAACGTTAGCAACTTATACTCGAGCAAGCATTGTTGTATGAAAATTTATGGAATGGTCAAAAGAAAGCATGTACAGAGGACACTAGTGCAAAATTTCTCCCTTGGAAAAATTCAAAATCAGACAGAATGAATAACAACAACTGATAAGTCTACAAGCTGGGCAATTTTAGATGACGCCGGTTGGCAAAAGAAAAGAGAAGGCACAAAACACTCTCTCACCAAATGAAGCGAATTTTGATCAAGACTTTGATGATCATGCCATCAAATTCAAAACTGGGGCAAAATTTACAAAAGTTTACAAGAAGCTGATATCCAACTGACAAGCTGGGATGATTTAGAAAGACATTTGTCTGCAAAAGAAAAGAAAAGAAAAGACGAGAGAAGAAGAAATGAAGAAGGGATGCCAAGGCAATGCTTTTTGATAGTCGGATTAACCAATATCCACACACAGCATCTTTGCAACATAAATTATTTTTCACAAAACTTTTTGACAACACTTTTTCAACCAGAAATTCTTCAATCACTGCATAATCAATACTACTTTTGACATCATCATGCAACAAAAATTAATTTTATTCAATAACTTTCCGAAATATCAATTACAATTTTCAACAATTTTATCATTGAGTCGACTGTGCTCCATCACGAGACGACTGTCTCATTTTTCAAATTTTACTCTGAGCCGACTGTGCTCTATCTCAAGACGACTGTTTTATTTTGATGCGACTGTACTCTATCTCAAGGCGACTGATCTCATTCTAAAAGTTTATCTCGAACCGACTGTGTTCCATCACGAGACGACTGTCTCATTTTTCAAGTTGTATCTTGAATCGACTGTGCTCTATCATGAGACGACTGTCTCATTTTTCAAATTTTACCTTGAGCCGACTGTGCTTTATCATGAGACGACTGATCTCAATTTTTCCATGAACCGACTGTGTTCCATCACGAGACGACTGTCTCATTTTTCAAGTTTTATCTTGAGCCGACTAGGCTCCATCACGAGACGATTGTCTCATTTTTCAAGTTTTATCTTAAGCTGACTGTGCTCTATCATTAGACGACTGTCTCATTTTTCAACTGTTACTTTGAGCCGAATATACTCTATCACGAGACGACTGTCTCAGTTTTCAAATTTTATCTTGAGCCGACTGTGCTCCATTACGAGACGATTATCTCATTTTTAATTTTATCTTGAGTCGACTGTACTCTATCACGAGACACTGATCTCATTCTACATTTTATCTTGAACTGACTGTGTTCCATCATGAGACGACTGATCTCAATTTTTTCCTTAAACCGACTGTGTTTCATCATGAGACGATTGTTCTCACTTTTAAATTTTTCCTTGAATCGACTGTGTTCTATAACAAGATGACCAAACTCAATTTTAAACTTTTCCTTAAACCGACTGTGTTTAATCACTAGATGACTATTCACAATTTTAAATTTTTCTCTGAACCGACTGTGTTCCATAACAAGACGACCGATCTCAATTTCAAATTTTTTCTTAATCTGAATGTGTTCAATCATGAGACGACTGATCTCATCTCACATTTTACCTAGAACCGACATTGTTCCATGATCAAAATCTAAATCTTATATTTAGCAAACTGTGCTCTATTGAGAGACGACTGATCTCATTTTCAAGTTTAGCTTTTAGCCGACTGTGCTTTACATCAAAACGACTGATCTCATTTCAAAATTTAAACCTTATCCTTTAGCCGACTGTGCGACACTGCGAGACGATTGATCTCATCCGACATGTCGACGATTTTTCTGGAATCAAGGCGGATATACTCAAAGTTTCTCTCTCTCCGGACAAAATGTGGTATCTCCTTATCTTTGTTCAATCCTTCTTTGAAGGATCAAACAAAGAGGGGCAACTGTAGACACCCCATTTTGTCCGGACTATCGTTACAATTTTATTCGATAACTCAATTAAGCTTAAAATCATGATTCACATAATTTCAGCTTAATTGGTGACTTTTTAGACGTATAGGATTGTTTAGAAATACTAACGGGATAACGCACGAACGAGAAATTTTCACGACAATCAAATATTTACACGTGAGGGGCTATGATCGCCAAGTCTAACATTACAAGGCCAAGCTTTTGCAAAATCAGCGAGGCCGTTTTTGCAAATTAGCAAAGATGCAGATTTTTTATGTAATATAAAAAACGAAACGCTGCCGTTACTGCCATGATCACCGCCACTCGCATACGCCCGCGGTCGTCGCTCACGCTCACGTAACGCTCATATGAGCCTATATAACTTCGCTGGGGGCGATGAAGAGGAAACGGAAACGCGCTGAGCCCAACAATATAAAAAATAAAAAGCACATCGACACATACACAATTAGACTTTATATTTTACATTTATTTATTCAATTTGTAATTATTCATGCTCAAATATTTTTATATATCAAAATAAATCCAAAATTGTTATAATCACTTATAGAGTACCCTCTTTTGAGGGGCGCTGTGGGGGTGTACCGTCTTCCCCACACGTAACCGACGAACGAACCTAAGAATCTCAAAAGTGCCTTATCCGGTTTCCTAATTTTCCATAAAAATTAGGTGGCGACTCCAAACCTATTTTCCTTTTTTCTTTAAGGTCGTCAACACATCCTAAGAAGTATCAAAAGAAGAAGGCTCCCCAAGAAAATTCCATAAAAAAAATGCAAAGCAGTACTCCATCTAAGAATGGGAAAGGTGCAAAAGAAGCTAACAAAAATAAGCAGAAAGAGAAGTGTACCCATTGTGATCGTGAGGGTCACTCCAATGCAAAGTGTTGGAAGCTACACCTGGAGCTTCGTCCGAAGAACCTTAATGGACAATGCAAGGGCAACACATTCATCATAACGTCCCAAAAAGAGCAAGGTGGTACCAATCTTGAGGAAGTCCTAGAACTAGACCCGATGGTTGCTTTGATGGTTCGAGGTCTCCAAGTGCAAAGGAAGCTGGAGCCACAAGTATCTCAGACCGAGGAGAATCAAGGAGTCCGACAAAAGGAGCAGTCCAATAATGAAGAACGTAAAGCTCTCTTTCACCTTAAAATCCAAATTAAGCAGAGCATGGTAGACGCCATTATCGATCCTGAACCGCAAAAGAACCTTATCTCTGAAGGATTGGTTCGAAGCTTGGATTGGACACAAAACCTCATCCACATCCCTATTCGATTGGCTAGATCAAGGACAAGATCAAGTTGAAAATCCAAGAACAATGCACCTTTAAGTTTGTAATCACAAGTAAGTATGTTGATAAAATTACTTGTGAAGTCGTTCCACTTGACATGTGCCAGGTAATATTTGGAAGTACTTATGTATGGGATCGAGATGGAGTATTCTACTGACGCCAGCAGAGATATTGTTTTATTAAAAGCGGAGAGAGATTCTACATCAAAGCTACTAAGCCAGATATTCAAATTACTACAGCTGGACAAGTAAAGAAGTTGGTGAACCTAAGCAATCGGTACGTGATGCTTTTGCTAAGGAAGAAGGAAGAACCAAATTCTAGCGTGGATGTGCTCTCAAAAGACCTTACTACCGAGCAAAGGGTGGAAGCTAGTAGACTGATGCGACAATTTGCTCGGATATTTGAAGAACCTCGGGGGTTACCTCCGCATCGTTCCATTGAGCATGACATTCAGCTTATGGATGGTGAGCCTCTTCCTAATCGAAGTCTTTATCGTTACTCACCTTTAGAAAGTGAGGAAATCCAGAAGCAGGCGGCGGAGCTACTTGAGCAAGGAGTAATTCAGTCTAGTTCCTCTCCTTGTGGATCACCGATTGTGATGGTTCCTAAGAAAGATGGAGGATGGTGGATGTGTATCGTTTACCGAGCTCTTAACCGTATCACAATAAAGAATCGATACCCCTTCCCACGCATTGAAGATTTGATGGACCAACTCCAGTCGGCTGTCTATTTCACAAAACTTGACATAAAATCGGGCTATCATCAAGTTCGGATTCATGCCGAGGATACATGGAAGACGACGTTCAAAACCAAGCAAGGCCTATATGAATGGTTTGTTATGCCATTCAGCCTATATAATACTCCAGCAACCTTTATGAGGCTCATAAATGAGGTAATGAGGCCATATATTGATGATTTCGTTATCGATTATCTTAACGATATTTTGATCTATAATCGAACATGGTCCGATTATTTGGAGCATCTTAGAAAGGTGTTTGCAGCATTGGATGATAACGGCCTCAAACTCAACTTAAAAAAATGTGAAGTGGGAAGGACTTCTCTTGTCTATCTAGGCTTCGTTTTGGGCCATGGTGAGTTGAAGATTGACCCACAAAAAGTCCAGACCATCCTTGATTGGAAGCAACCTACAAATGTGACAGAGGTTCGTCGTTTTGTGGGTGCTTGCCAATATGTGCGAAAGTTCATTAAAAACTTCTCTTATATAGCTACCCCACTTCACTAACTCACTAAAGCAAGACAGATATTATATTGGGGACCCAAGCAAAAGAAAGCCTTTCAAAATTTGAAGAAGGCTATTATGGAAGCTCATGTCCTTTACCAAACCTTCAAAGACCATTCGAACTTGATGTCGATGCTTCAGCCTATGCTATGGGTGCAGTTTTTATGCAAGATGGAAGGCCCATAGCATATCATTCGGAAATGCTTCAAGGAGCACAACTCAATTATCCCATCTATGACAAAGGAAACACTATATCCTTGGAAATGAAACTATAATACACACTGATCACCAGCCTCTGAAGTTTCTGCAAACTCAATCAAAACTCCAGCAGGCTCGACATATGAAACGGATGTCCTATTTACATCAGTTCAACCTGCTGATCAAGTATCAAAATGGCACCCAGAATAAGTTAGCCGACATGCTGTCTCGACCACCACAACCTAAGCTTATACGAGCAATCCTCATGAAAATTCAGCCTATGGTGCACGAAGAATACAAAGAACTCTATCAAGAAGATCCACACTTCCAAAAGGTGCTAAAGGAGGAACTCTCTCAAGGAAAGCTTAGTTCCTACAAGATGGAGGATGGATTACTATATAAGGATCGACAACTTTATATACCAGAGGCAGCAGATCGACTACAATGAATTCGAGAAGCACACACTTTCCTAGTTGCTGGACATTTTGGAGTAGATAAAACATTCCAGAATTTAGAAAGGTATGTTTATTGGCCCAAAATGAGAGATGATGTTGGGCGATATATTCGAGGATGTGTCGTTTGCAACACCTCAAAACCTTCCAACCAGAAACAAGGACAATATACTCCTCTACCAGTGCCTAGACGACCCTGGGAAAGTATATCCATCGACTTCATTGGAGGGTTAACTCGCACTAAAAAAGGTAATGACTATCTCTTTGTTGTGGTTGATCGATTTAGCAAGATGATTTGCTTAATGCCATGAAAAAAAGACCGTGACGGGAGAGGATGCTGAACGACTCTTCTTTACACATGTTTGGAAGAACTTCGGACTTCCATCATCTATTATCTCCGATCGAGATAGTCGTTTTCTTAGTGATGCGGCCCAACCTCGGGCACGAAAGGTTCTGCCCTTGGACCAGCAGTCCCCCCACTCCTCTTCGCGGCTGCCTTGCGGCGACGAGGCTTGGGAAGTTCCGACAGAACCGCCTCCTCGACCCCCGATTTTCCCATGGGCTCCATCAGTCATGTGGATAAGATAGCCTGGTCAGAGGAACTCAAGAGAAACAAAACATTACGAAGGACGGTCACAGTGGAGGCATACCGAACGACTCGTCGGCCAGTGGCCTTGTTGCCCTTACGACGTCGTCCGGAACGCTCCCCGCCACGGACACTGGGCCTCGAAAGGTAAAAAATCGGCCCTCCAATAACTCCAGTTCGTCGGTAAGCTCAGGCTTCTCTTTCAATGCTTCGTTCAAGTGATCAGACCAATGGTCCGGGAAACACCATTCTGGTTTCCTTCTCACGAAAAAGAAGCCGTGTCTCCACTTAGGGAACGTTACCCCTTTTCCTTCCGTCTTCCTCTTCGCAGGGTTCCTATACTTCGTGTTATAGAAACCAGGACCTTGCTTGGAGGAAGACAAAGTGAACAAGTTCCTCCACAACTCAAGGGATGGTCTGGTCCCCGTATGAGGGCAAATAAATAAGAATACCAAGACATCCCGGTACGAGTTCGGAGATAAATGACATAGAGTAACGGCATAATAAGCAAAGAGCTGAATATAAAATGGCAGCAACGGAAAATGGAGGCCGGCCTTAAACATATCGAGACGGAATGGCACCCAGTCCTTAGATATATCCGTCATCCTCTCCGTCGGCAGGGCTATCCTCGCCTCGAAATCAGACGGGATACCAAATTCCTTTCACCATAGGACCAATTGCTCCTCAGTCACGGAAGAGACAGCGGTGCGAGGATCGAACTCAGCAGGGGGAACCCTTACTCCTTTGCTCCGACTAGTCGAGGCTTTCACCTGCGAATCCCTCTCCTCTCCGTCGCCCCCATCTACGAGCTCACTCAGCGTGGCGCCCATCCTACCTAAACGAAGTTGCTCGGCAACTTGACTGATGAATTCCCCCTCCGGGATTATCCGATCCCCAGTAATATCTGGGGAAACGGGCTGCCCTTCGAACCTAGGAGAAACATACGGAGTGGCAGTGATGGAAGTATGAGACCTCTCACTGGAGTCCCGGTCAGTACTGGACTCCGTGCCCGTGGAGCTATGAGAAGACATACCTTATCTGAGACGACACGCTAAGAAAGAAGAAAACTGGAAGACTCCTCGTCGAAGACTTTTTACCCTAGAGAGAAACTTCTGATCACGGTGAAACGAGAAAATGACCGCGGGCCCTACTTATAACCGTAGAGAACGACGGTCCTCTACGTGGTAACTCGGTCGGCGAATCACCGTATGACAGCTGTCCAAATTCGGACGGACCATACCGATAACTAATACGGTGGACCGAAAAAACAGTAAAAATGGAGCACGCTCGATAGCGCAGGAGCACCGATGGAATACATTCCGACAGATGAGCCGACAAGGTCTTCCCATCTGTCGGGGGGCAGATGATACGGTCTAAACACCAGCCCGAACGGATTGCTTCCCGTTGAAGTTACGAGAAGGATCCCAGACAAGAAACCACGACATGCCTACCCGTTTGATGACAGACTACGACGCCAACAAAGAGGGGTCGTCTCCAAATCCAGAAACACGAGTAGCGCGTCGTCGCACGAACGAATAGCACACCGTGTCACGACCCGCGCCCCGAGGCCGGGGGCCGCGACAGGGGGAAAACCACGTTTTCGAAAGACATTTTGTTTTCGAAACCAAAGCGCTTTGCGGAAGCTCGTTTAAAACCAATTTAGAAACAATTTTGACGGATTAGCCGGTTTCGGACTTTCGACGCACCCGAGGTCCACGGAGGAGGTAGATCCCGCGATCGGCGCCGACCCAGCTTGCAATAGATTCTAAGATATCAATCTCCTCCATTGATATCAAATTATCCATAGCAACCTAAGGTCCGAATTTAAAACTTTTACATATTCAAACCCTTAAATCTTGTTTTCGAAAATCCGGCCAAACCCGTATTTTTCTAAAAGATCCGATGCTTTAGAACCTCTTAGATATAATTCTAAGAGACCCTAAAACCATCAAAAATATTTTTAATTATCATTTAAACCCATTTTAATTTCGGATTTCCAGTGGGTTTTATCGGTCGACCGCTCATGGATTTCGGTCGACCGAAACTCAAGGCAAATCCGCAGTTCCTACTATTATCGGTCGACCGAAAGGTGTATCGGTCGACCGATACTGATAAAATCAGCAGCAACAATTTCAGAAACCAACTTCTCGCCGCCTCGAAATCCGTAATCGCGTGGTTCTCGGGATTCCGACCACACGTGCTCGTACGTCCCACATGGACACACGTGTACGGCCCTTCCGCAACCACGATACGACGAGACGACAAGTTTTACATCAAGTTTTATATAAAACCGAAATACGACATTTTTAAGAACCTATCGCTTCAAAACTCATGCTTTTGGTTAAATTCACAAACCAACACCCACACAAGTTCAAGTAGGCTCAAATACATCGTATCTCGCAAATAACAACCCTCTTGGGGCAATATTTCACAAAATCCATGTTTTACCAAATAACATCTTTTCATTGAAAAGCTTTAGAAAAACAACTTACATAAAAGTACATTTTTCTCAAAAGCTTTACAAAACCCATCAACAACAAGTGTAAGTCAATGCTTCACGAGTTTACTTACAACTATGTATTCTATTCTATACATGTGTAGCTAAATACAAAATATTGTATGTTGCTAACTACACCCCAAAACCCGTATACCTCTATTCACCTCTCTTCTAGTAGTTCGTCCTACGCGGGCTCCTTGCCTCTCGTCGTAGAATCTGAAAAAGAGGCAACAAAGCGGTGAGTCATCCGACTCAGTGAGCGGCACTTGTACGTTCTCCCCCGAACGCCCAAGTGACACCCAAACACAAAACTAAAATGCAACCATTACGCATTTAAAGATCAACCAAATGGTTGGGGGAGCACATTCACAAAACAAACACATATCACATCGCATTGCAATATCTAAAAACATGCACTAACTCGTAGTTAGTCAAAACCACCCAACTATCAGATTATGCCAATCTTTTTAAGTTAGCGTGATCTATTGCCCAATCGCGATAAGGTCTTATTTCAATCCAGTTTAGGTGAAGCCGGCCACTGGCGGCCACTGGACTTCCCGAGCTCCTAAACCCAAACCCGGGCAAGCCCCACCGCCCACCAATCATCACCAAGGTCTTGGCCTCCGCACCGGTAATTCCGCGTGCCACCAACACCTAATAACGACGGAGGCGACCCCATTGCGCGACACGGGGGCTACTCGGATCTTTTACGCTATACGCAACCGAGCCTCGCACTCACGGTTGCCACCGAGGCCAACCGGTGAACAACCGCTCCGCCGGCCTCCCATAGAGGCGGTCCAAAGCTCATACCCGTGTGTTCTAACCTCTCACATCCCTAGTGTCCCGACTCCCGGCACGCGGCCCCACGGATCCTCTCGCCCACGGATCGGACAGGATAGAGGCTCCGAGCACACATATACGGGTAGCCAATCTCTAAGTTGTTTTTAACAACCAAATACTCTAGTTCGAACTACTAGTCCTCTTAGACTTGGGTCGCCTCACCTCAAGTTCTTTT
Organism: Xerophyta viscosa; assembly: GCA_002076135.1. NCBI lineage: Eukaryota > Viridiplantae > Streptophyta > Magnoliopsida > Pandanales > Velloziaceae > Xerophyta > Xerophyta viscosa. The sequence goes on along the minus strand of MJHO01000115.1, from coordinate 556,332 downwards.
TCTCGAAGGGCCATTTCCCAATCTCTAACTAGTAAACAACTTCCGAGTATAACCTTTATTAAGGCACATGCAAACGAGTGTCCCTAGAGTCCAATTACTCTATCTACTCGCAAGCAACCACAAAGTACGCATAGTTATGAATCAAGCAACATCAATCTCCAAGTTCGCATATAGAACTAACATGATTCGCATATTCATTTCATAACCATAAGCATACCAATAGCATGATTGAACAACTAAGCACATAAGCATGTTCTCAATCAACATAATCGCATACAAGGGATAAAACCCTAACTTAGCATATTAATCAAACATAACATGCTACAATCAATCCATATAAGGAAATCATGCTATCACACACAAGCATGACCACACATTGGTGCTTAACCGCTCACCTCAAGTCCACGCACTCCTAGTCCCGAAATCACCTCACCCCGGCCAAGAAAACGCGAAATCTCGGTCACCCACGCGAGGAGATCGACTAGAGATCTAGGAAGGAGAGAGAGCAAGTGAGAATCTAAGCTAGAGAGGGGAAGGGAGATCTAGGGGACTCACCTAGGGCTCAGCTGCTCGGGCTCAAGAAGAGGAGTTATGAGAAATAACTCCCAAAACGCGTAAGTGTCGAACTTAAACGCGCCCACCCGCCAGGTTTCGGTCGACCGATAACACAATCGGTCGACCGAAAGACTCGGCCAACGCAAAACAGATAAGCCGCGAGCACGGCCCCGACGCGCGACGAACCCCGCACTCGCACAACACTCCAAACTACAACTAGCTCGATTCAAACCCAACCAAGCATGCATGTACATCACGCAAATGCAAAGTCAAACACAATACAAAAACAAACGGACCCGGACACGGACCTCACACACCGTGCTACTAGCCCTGCGAAGCCCGAAGACAGTAATACCCCTGGGAAAGGACACGTGGAGTGCTACAGTGATTTGGAGGATAATTAACTACCATAATACCCCCTTAATCTCTGTATAAAATCCCCACTTGTAACCCTAAGAAGGGGACGCGTACATAGGATAATACTTGTATCCACAAGACATACATAGTGAATCTTTGAGGACCCCGTTCCTCCCCGTGGTTTTTCTACCCTCGGTTGAGGGTTTTCCACGTTAAAAAGAGTCTCGTTAATCATCTTGCCTAACTGAGATCCTTCCTCCATATCATCGACACGAATTCCCCTCCGTAATCCAAACTACCCGGTGAAGATCTGCGTAGTGTACGCCATCCCAATCCTGGTGAGGATAAACCCATCAGCATTACTTAGTCACTTCTGGAGGCATTTTGGGCAATGATGGACACTAAGTTGAGGAGAAGTACAACATTCCACCCTTAGACAGATGGACAAACAGAAGTTGTCAACTGAACTATTGTACATCTTCTACGAGGATATAACTCCAAGCATCCTACTACCTGGGATGAGAGCTTGCCTTACCTCCAATTCGCTTTCAATAGAGCAGTCCATGGTTCTACCGGTAAGTCACCATTTGAGGTATGCTTGGGATATCTACCACAAGGCCCTTTTGACATGGAGTTCACCATCATGGAGACCGATACTTCAAAAGAAGCCAATGAAGTTGCCAAGGCTCATCGTTTCCTAGAGAATATTCGCAAGGTCCATGAGCAAGTGGAGACACAACTCATCAAGTCACAATAGAAATACAAGACTCGACACGATAAACATCGAGTGCCTTGCACACTCAAGGAAGGAGACCTAGTATGGTTACATCTTGGCAAAGAGAGACTTAAGGGAGAAACACGGAAGATCAAGCCTATCCGTTATGGTCCCTTCAAAATTCTGAAAAGGTATGGAGATAATGCTTTTCAGCTTGACTTACCTCCATATATGCATATTTATTATGTCATCAACGCCGAGAACTTAAAACTCTTGGAGCCTTCACTTCTTGATGAGGATGATGATACCTCAATGGTCTTACCTTCTATGGATGAGCTTGAAATGGACGAAGAATCACCATTAGTCCAAGACACCCTTGAGGAGAAAAAGGTGATAAAAACGCGACAAGTTGCTCATGAGAGGTTCCGCATTGGGGCAAAAGGACAACTTCCATCCAAGGCCAAGTGGTATACAAAGGAAGCAGCGAAGCTTGCTTTTCCTCATCTACAAACATTGCAGGAGCAATCGACACATAAGGATCTGTTATTATGAGCTATGGAGCATACTTGTGGCCTTAGCTAGGCCAAGGCTAAAGCCCAACCTTAAGAATACTTTAGAATTTTTTTGATTTTGCTAAATGTCCAAATAGTAGGAATATTCTAGAATACTCTTGCTTTTGGTGATGTCTAACAAGTGCGGATACTCTAGAATTCCCTTGACTTTTGTAAATATCAAGGTTACTTGGCCAACAAGTAAAAATACTCTAGTGTCCAATCCGAGCATACGTTTGGCTCGATCTAGGCCGTCCATTAGGCCCTAAGTTCAATATAAATAGAGGGGTCTTCTCATTTGTAGCCATCAAGAGTTGAGTGTAATCAAGAAGTTCTCTAAACGACTTCCATACTATTCAAGTCTTCAATTTCCAAGTATAGTCTCTAATACACCAAGCCAAGCTCTTAAAGCTCTTTTCCTCCTCAACCCATCCTTAGATCCAAGAACTGAAATAAGGTCCTACTAGGTCGTTTTGAGAGCTAAGTTACTTGACAAATACGATCTAGATCAATGATATAGCATAATATGAATGTTGACAATAAATATAAGGGGCAACCACCGATCAGCTCCCCTGTTAAAAATTTTACTACCAATCAGCCCCCCTGACAAGATTCCTTGCGGTTCAGCCCCCAAATACATTTTCGATTTTTTCGGACAAAAATGTTCTTGTACGCGTTTACACTTCGGAGCCCCAAAATATTTATTTAGAAGTATTTTTGAAAAATTCTAGCATGAAAGTTGTAGATTTACAACTTTAATGTTTTGAGTTTTTCCAAAAAAATGCTTCTAAATAGTTATTTTTGGGATTTTTCTATTTCAACAGGTAAAATGGTCGACCATTAACGGTTTGGAGCTCCGAAACACCTATTTAGATGCGTTATTTGGAAAAACGCAAAACATAAAAGTTGTAAATATCATTGAGATCTAAAAGTTTCATGTTCAAGTTTTTTTTTTTTTTTTTTTCAAAAAATGCTTCTAAACAGGTATTTCGGAGCTCCGAAATGATGATATATAAATAAGGGTATTTTCGTCAGAACAGAAAATGTAGAGGGGCTGGTCAGCAAAGGCAAAATTTTTTTTTGGTGGGGGGGGGGGGTGTCGAATGGATATTTTCTCTAAATATAAACATCACCCAGTAAATCACATCAGTAAATTGCCCTGGAAATAAGAGAAATCCTGTGACGGCCCGTGTCCCGGGACCGCCCCGCGTATCCACGCAACACCACACACACGCATGCGGAAGCTTTTAAGTACACCGTGCATGGTTACCAAATCCATTTATTAATCACTTTTCAAACTCCTTTAAAAAGGACTCCGAGCCCGAGCGTAGAACTAATCAGGCACGTGTCGATCATCCGCGAGGGAGGCGGTTCTCTCCATGTGAACCCTTCATAGTTTGTTAGTGATCCAAATGCATCAATCTCCCTCATTGATACATAAGCATCAAAAACAACCTAAGGTTCTCAACTCCTTCTCGGTACAAAACTATTTTCGATTTAAAATACGAAAATAATATTTTTCTAAACTTTGGGGATTGTCACATACTTAGATATGTCCCAACAATCCTCCCAAAAGCTTAAAAATTAAAATAATTATAATTTAAATCGATTTTCAAAACTCATTCCATAGCATATTTTCGGTCGACCGGTTTCGGGTTCCGGTCGACCGAAAAACTAGAACACAGGTTTTTCAGCCTTACGGACATTTTCGGTCGACAAGACAAACATTTCGGTCGACCGAAATGTCAGTAATCTGCAAAAACAGATTCAGAAAACACACTTCTCAATTCCCCGGAATCCACATTTTTCAACCAAAATGTAAAACATGCATGCCTACCCGTGCAGCATACATAAATACACATGCTCAAAGTTTTCAAAACCGGATTTTGAATCCCAAAATCCTATTTTAAGCCAAGATATGTATTTATAACAAAATACGGAAAAGTATTTACATAAGGGTTCAAAATCTACATTGGCCCTTACAATAAAAAACCGAAACATGTATAACACCCTATACATGATTCTAAACATGGTCAAACATATACATGTGTGTTAGTACTTCCTTTCTACACTTTTATACAATTATCCACCTATACAACTAGGTATACAAAATATGAATTTTCCAAGTGTTTACACCCTCGGCCGGTGCCTTTCCGCGACTACCTGGATCTGTAAAAGAGAGGAAAAGAAGAGCGTGAGTCAAATCGACTCAGTGAACGGCGCCGTTGCATTTTCCATCCCATATGTTCCACGGGCACAACATCTCCAACAAATGACCACATATATAATCACATATATGTAAACATGTATAAAAACACAAAGCCTCATAGGGTACTACACATAAAGACATAAGCTAATATACACAATTAGATCACCATGTCGATATGTCAAGTTCACCACCCAACCCAAATCAACTATACCATTGATATCCATGGATTATGTTAGGGTGAAATCACTAACCCGACCCAGTTAGTCCTCTCATATTTAGTTTAGGTACCCGAATTGACCCACGGTACCAAAGTTTGGCTACCCGCATCTAGTGCACATCCGAAGCACCAAACCTACGGTAGGAGGGATCTCATAACGTCCCGTAGAGATACTCAGTAGCGATGCACCCTCCGGAAGGCGCAACCCTGAGCCTCAAACACCGCAGGAACCACCCAGGCCAAGGATGATCACCCTACGCTACCGGCCTCAAATAGAGACATCATTCATTAAGATTAACACTCCCGTTGTTAACCGCTCATCATACCGCCACCATAGTCGGTAAATCACTCGACCTCCGGGTACTAGACGAGCTCACAACTAAACCGCGCTAATCTTAACCCTCCCTACCTGGAGTAACTTTTAGAGCAAGTCCGCTCACCTACTCAATCAGGTAGACTAAGTCATGTTAGGCACACAAGCGTATGTCACAACTATGTTTACTAAAGTGCCGCTTAGAGCTAAGGTCCGCTCTCGCACCTATCCAAGCAAACATTCCACATAGCTAACCGTCATGCCAACATAATAAAATCCGTCCTACCACATGTAATATAAACCATACATCGCAAGGTAGAATTTAACACATCAAGCATGTATACCATTCAACGCATCTTACTAAAGTGTCTACCAAGTATAAACATACCCAAACACTATCCATAGTAGAATTTAGATATCCACATGCTAAATTATACCAATCATGCTAATCAACCAGGAAAAAGGCAAGATCAAGCTAATCATGAGTACCCAAAATCATTGTTAAACCCTAACAAGATTTCTACTCATCCACACATGCCATAAACCATATACCAAGCATGAACACACATGTACACACATAATTAAAGTCATACACATAGAAACCAAGCACCGCTCACCTAGAATTCGAAACCCTAGAACCTCCCACGTGCCAAACCTCGGTCGAACCGACGAATTTGGTGTCCACGCGTAGCTCTCGACTCCGGGAACTCGAATCCGCAAATCAAGCCAACACCCCACGCTCCAACTGGCCAAGAATCAAGCTAGGAACTCAAGGGGAAGCTCTCCTCACTCTGGCTCGGTGTAAAATGGCGAATGGACTCGCCCGCGCGCGCCCGACCTGACTTATACCCGTTCGCTCGCGCACTTTCGGTCGACCGGTAATAGGTTTCGGTCGACCGAAACCTCTCTGCACAGCACAAACAGAATTTAAACCCTACGCGAAACAAAACCTCGCGTACCGACACACGCACACACGTGTCTAGAAGTCTCTAACCGAGAACTTCCACCCGACACGCAACCAAGCATGCATCAAACAAGACGAAAACATAGAAACGGAAATCACGGACCTCACAAATCCATCTATCACATCAGTAACTGCTGTGGTCCTATAAACATACTTGCAGTTCAGAAAAAACCACTAGAACGATGATCGAGATTATGGAAGCGCAATCTTCATTTGATTCACAGAAAAGGATAATAACCGTTTACAATACAAACATCCCTTTTGTATTTGGTTATAAGATATGGTAGTGTAGTTCAACCTTTACTATCAAAATTTGAAGTTCTAAATTATAATCTCAGATCAGTATTTCTTACATAAGTAGGACATGTGATGAAGTAAGTTGAGTTTGTAACCAGTTTCTGCTTTATAAAACTCCAAGTGGGATCCTTTATATTGTTTCAATTTAAACATTCATAATACAACCTGCCTGCATTACTTACACATATCTTCAAACAAATTTCAAGCATTAAAAAATTAACAGATGGCGTATTGTTTCCAACAGGGACCATGTGCAATATCATGATACCAGCTAGTGCACAAAAAAAAAAAAAAGCATATGAATTTGGAGTTAGTACCAAAAATAAAAAAAGAAAGGCATATTAATAACCAAGATGAATTTCTTCTCAAAAAAAAAAAAAAAAAAAAAAAAAAAAAAAAAAAAAAAAATCTCAAATAGAGAACCAAGATGAATTTGGAGTTAGTGCATGATCACAAGACTGAAGCAAGTGTTATCGACGAGATGTGAAATGAGGAAAAAAACATTAATTTTTAAAATAAGGTGCAACCATGACTAGAGTGAAAAACCACAATCAAGTCGCATATTACTTCAAATCAAAAGCATGAAAATTAGGCACCTTCACTCCCCTATCCAACTTCTTCTGCTCTAAGCTATATGAAACTTAACTCGTTTTAGCTGGCTTATGGAGTGTAATCCACACCACACTAGTTCCAACATTTCTCAACAAAAAAAGCTAACTCCATTTAAAAACAACGGTCCACCTGCATGCATATCATAACTGCTATTTAACATGAAATATGCATAAGAGAAACAATATTCTCAATCAGATTATTTTGACCAATTACCGGAAAGGCACAGTTCGATACGAGAAGCACGAGCTTAGACCTCATGAATCTCAGAGGACTCTCCTGAGCGCCATTGTGCTGCCAAACGAGCTGAGGTCGAGTGCCGATGACGGTGGTGCGGCTCTCCTCGCATGTGTCAAACGTGCTCCGGATGACGAAGACGTCGGCGGCCGGAGCGGAGAAGAAGAGGAACACCGGCGTTCGCCGAGAGGGAAGTAGGCAGCAAGCGTCGCCAAGGAGGATGTTCAGTCATCTCTCCTCGTGTCACCGTCGACGACGACCTCCGCATTTTCACTGCACTGAGGGTGCGTTAGGTTCATGGAAATCTAAACCGGATTTTCGGAAATTTAACACGCACAAATTCGATTCTCACGTTTCGTTCGTCAAAAACATGGGAATATAGCATTCCTATGGAAGCAACTTTTCCACAAATATGGTAATCTAGATTCTCATGAGACGGGTTGGGTATCTTGATTTTTACAACATTCTCTACAAGATTACTTTTTAAATTATGTAAATACCCTTACTAAAAAGAAGTGGGGGAAAGATGGTGACGTTGGATCGCTCGTATTTCTTGCCAATGGATCTCGCTTGAGACCAGTAATCCTCTTACGCTGCCATCGATCACCAAATCTGAGCTTGCTTATATTGCTACCTCTTCTTTGATCAAATGTGCGCTACGAAATCCTCGAATTTTCTCCGCGAGTTCGACTTCGTAGACTCGTCGATCATTCTTCTTTCAAAAATAACGGAGTAATTTTCCACTTTGGTACATACGGCAATCTTAATTGAATGTATGCTTGGTTTAATGCTCCTTCAGTTATGACTTAATTTCAATGCCATTGAGCAATTGTTTTGTGGTCATTTATTAAAAGATAAAAATTCACAAAAAAAAAAAAAAAAAAAAAAAAAAAACCTTGATTCCTTTGTTGTGTTTTTTATGTTCTCCTATGTCCAACTTTGATGCAGGGCATGAGATGGGAAATAGAATAGGAAGAAGTAAAGATAGTTAATTCCATACAGGATCTCTTGTGTTTGTATTGTTGATTGTATAGTCGAGGTATTTGAGTTTGTTTGATGGCTAATTCAATAGGAGATGGAATTTCATGGCCTCCCAAGTAAGAAATATTTATAGAAACAAAGGCATCAAGCACCAATAGATAATGGCTGAAGATGATGCCTTAATTGAATGTCTACTTGAGCTTTGTAAAGATGCGATAATGAATGCAGACTATAAAATATTCAGAAATGGATATCTAACTCAAAAAACTGATGGCTAACAAAATTCCTAGTTGTACAATCAAAGGGTTCCACACATCCAATCAAGAGTAAAACTACTCAAGAGTCTATATAGCGAGATCTGATATGATGGGTGCCTTAGCTTCTGGCTTTGGGTGGGATTACGTTAAACAATGCGTACCATGTGATGACGAAACTTGGAAGAATTATCTTAAGGTAATTTTATTTTTTTTAAATCTATAACTTTGACTATTAACTAATATATATATATATATATATATATATATATATATATATATATATATATATATATATATATATATATATATGTATCATGCAAGGTCACCCAAAAGCATTTACGGGACAAGCTATTTCCTCACTACAATGAGCTTGCAACCATATTTAGTAAAGATAGAGCAAACGAGAGTGGTGTTGAGACCCCCATAGATATGGCTGAAAATGTGGACCTAGAGGAAGTTCTTGAAGAAGATGCCAATGCCTTTTTAAATACTGCAGCCAAAGCTAGTGATTTTTATTATTCTCAGGGTTGGGAGAATAATAAACTAGAAGAAAATTTGCAAGGCTAGGATAACATAGATCTAACAACATATGCACCTAATAGTCCAGTTCACAACACCCAAGAAAATGGCGCTCCAAATATTTCGACACAACTTCCAAGAGAGCAAACTGAAGATAGAAACAAAAGGAGGGAGAGCACCGGCAATGATGACTTGCACTAAATTTTTGGTGAGACTATGAAGGAGTTAGTCAATAAATGTCAGGTAACAGCCACTGAGATTTCAAAACTGAATAATTACTTCTAGTTTATGGCTAATGATGAAACTCTACAATAACAAATTTTTGATGACCTTTCCAAAATTGAAGGTCTAAGTGGGATAAACATGATAAAGACTGGGACAATTATATCAACTGGATTGAAGCATATTTTCAGGTAATATGTGTATGTCATTTTACTATGTTTTATTTAATTTATAAAAAGGGCATTTTAGTAAAGTTCTACCATATTTTAAGAAATGTTGTAAGCAAACTAAACAAAGGAGCGTGGCATTCCCTGGAATTTAACCAATTCGAAATAACGAACAAAATGAAGAAATGTCGCATTCTTGATAATGTGAATTCCTGAGAATCTAGATTACTGTAAGGTTGCGTTTGGTTTATGAAATCTTGACAAGATTCTTCGAAATTTAATATGCGAGAATCAGATTCCCACGTTTGGTTCGTCAAAAATATGGGAATGCAGTATTCCCATGGATGCATCATTTCAACAAATGAGGTAATCTAGATTACCATGAGATGGGGTGGATATCTTAATTCCCTCCAATATTTCCTACAAGATTACTTTTTTCAATTAATACCCCTAATAAACTTGATTATTTTTTAACATAATACCCTACAACTACAGTGAAGCGAATTCCAGCCGCCCTGTTCACAGAACATCTAATCAGCGCGCCGTCCCTGGCGTTTGAGGTCATCGTTTTTTGTGAGGTCTCCAGATAAGGTGCAATTTTGTGTCGTTGATAGCCCTTCTTGCTCAATTTTGGATTTGCTATATATACTGCATCTTCTTCCTCGAGGAAGAAGATGCACAGTGTGCTCTAAGTTTTTTTTTTCTTGCGTTTGTGATATGTACAGTGTTGTGAGGTCTCCAGATCATGTGAAATTTGTGTAGATGATAGCCTTCTTGCTCAATTTTGGATTTGCTATGTATACTTCATCTTCTTCCTCGAGGAAGAAGATGCACAGTGTGCTTATGAGCAGTTTTTTTTTTCTTGTCATTTTTTATATGCACAGTGATGGATACAGACCTTATGCTTGCATTTTTTTTTTACTGCTTATAATTTATCAAGATGCATAGTAATCTTATCTTAAATCATCTTCTGTTTTTATGGGATTTTTGACCAACTATTCATGTTATCATTTATCATCATATAATCTTGTAAATCATATTAGATCTTAGATCATGTAGAGTGGAAACATAGAATTAGTGTTAGTGACACTATTATTTAGATGACATCACCATATTTTGTTTGTCTTTTTATCAAATATTTTGTTGTTCTTTATATATTTTATTATTATTAATTTGTTGGCATTAATTAAATTGATAACTTAGTTGTTATTTTATCGTGTTTTAGTTTTTCTGTTTACTATGTCTTGCTCTTTTTACTTTGTCATGCTCTTTTTACTTTACTAATTTCTTGTATTTGTATTGTTGATTATGTAGTTAAGGTATTTGAGTTTTTTTTATGGCTAATTTTATAGGAGATGGAATACCATCCCTCCCAAGAAAGAAATGTTTTTAGGAACAGAGGCATCAAGCACTAATGGACAACGACTGAGGATGACGCCTTGATTGAATGTCTACTTGAGCTGTGTAAAGATGCAACAGTGAAGGCAGACAATGGAACATTCAGAAGTGGATATCTAACTCTACTAGAAAAAATGATGGCTAACAATTCCTAATTGTATAATCAAAGGGGTTCCACACATTCAATCAAGAGTAAAACTATTCAAAAGTTAATATAGCGAGATATATGATATGATGGGTGCTTCAGCTTCTGGCTTTGGGTGGGATTATGTTAAACACCGTGTAACATGTGATGACGAAAGTTGGAAGAATTATCTTAAGGTAATTATATTTTTTTAAATCTATAACTTTGACTAATATCTTTTTTGTTTTACTAATACATATTATATATATATATATATATAATATTATATATATATATATATATTATATATATATTATATATATATATATATATATATATATATATAGTATATATATATATATATATATGTATATTTCAAACAGGGTCGCCGAAAAGCATCTGGTTTAAGGGGCAAGCCATTCCCTCACTACAATGAGCTTGCAACCATATTTGGCAAAGATAGAGCAAATGGGAGTGGTGTTGAGACCGCCGTAGATATGGCTGAAAATGTGGACCTTGAGGAAGCTTCTGAAGAAGCCAATGCCATTTCAAATGCTGCAGCTAGAGCTAGTGATTCTTATTATTCTCAAGGTTTGGAGAATAATGGAGTAGAGGAAAATTTGCAATGCTAGGAGAATATAGATCTAACAAACATCTGCACCTAATATTCCAACTCGCAACACCCAAGAAAATAGCGCTCCGAATGTCACGACACAACTTCCAAGAGAGCAAGTTGAAAATAGAAACGAAAGGAGGAAGAGCACCGGCAATGATGATTTTCACCAAATTTTTGGTGAGATTATGAAGGAGTTAGTCAATGTATATCTGGTGACAGCCATTGAGATTTCAAAGCTGAGTAATTGCTTCAAATTTATGGCTAATGATGTAACTCTAAAATAACAAGTTTTTTATGTTGTTTTCAAAATTGAAGGTCTAAGTGGGATATACATGATAAAAGCTAGGGCAATTATATCAGCTGATAGTGCCAAGACTAATTATTTTTTCTCATTGTCTGAAATTATGAGGAAAGATTATGTTATATGGATGCTGCAGTTAGAGTGTTAGGATAATAAGTTTGTCATTAAACAATATCTAAGATTTTGGATTATTTATGTTATATTTTGAACTTTTTATATGAATTGTAATGGATAGACTTGAAACTATAACTATTTTTGGGGTCATTTTTTAGTGTATTTATAATAGATTATGTTATTGCTGGATTAAAGCATATTTTCATGAAATATGTATATAATTTTACTATGTTTTATTTAATTTCTAATGGGGTATTTTGGTAAAGTTCTAGTACATTCCAAGGAATGATGTAAGCAAACCAAACAAAGAAAGCAACATTCCTAGGAAGTTAAACAAATTTGGAATAAGAAACCAAACGAAAAAATACAACATTTATGGGAATGTAACTACTGAGAATCTAGATTACTGGGAATGCAACATTAATGGGAATTTTACAAAGTTGAACCAAACGCAACCTAAATATAACATTCCTATGTATTTTACAAAGTCATGAACCAAACGTAACCTGGGTGTTGGCCTTGTTGGATCAGCGATTATAATGAGATATGGACACTAGTAAGGGTGAAAACCGGCAGAGATGCTCATGTGTAGCTCGGAGTCAAACTCGTTTAAGCTCGGCTTGAGCTCAAAGAAAAATATTAGACTGTTTGTACATCCTAAATCATAAAGGACCCATCATTATCATTATCTGTTCTACAAGGTCAATCAATTTTGAAAAACAAAGTCACATAATAATAGTAAAAAATGACTCAAATGAATTTCTGAACTCATATATTCACTTTTCGCTTTAATAAATAAGACCAATTGCTTTCTGCTTTACCTTTACAACATACTATTTATTTGCTTTCTCAATTGCTATAGGTACTTATTAGATTATTGGGTTGTATTTGATAAAAATTATCTCGAAGTTTTTTTTTACTTTCTACTTTACACTTGCAACAAGCTTTTTGTTTGCTTTCTCAATTGCTATATGTACTTATTAGATATTAGGCTGATGTAAAATTATCTCGAAATCTCGTCTCTGAACATATTGAACGATGGAAGAGGAAACCCTGATGGCGTTGAAATTTCAATTGTGAAAGTATGTTTCAGTACCGGATATGGAGGAAGAGGAAGGAAACAAGGGCAATGATTTTGGTTTCTTTGATTAGATTGTGTGGTGTTCTTACTGTAATGAGGTTGATTTTCTTTTTCTTTTTTGTATGCTTTGCACAAAGGTGTTTTTATACGTTGGGATCTTGAAATTGACCTGGGTGTTCCTCTTAGGTGCTGTTTGGTTTGATATAGTTGGAGTCGTAGTTGTAAATGCAGCAGTTGGAAGTGCTGGGAGTTGTATTTTGTCTGATTTTGTAATGCAATAGGTCTGTTTGGTTTGATGCAGTTCGAACTACTGCAGTTTGAAATCTGATGTTTGGTTCGATGCAGTTGAGCCTTGCAGTTTCAAATTTTGTTTTGTTTGTTTATTATTATAAAATATTTTAATATGTTATATTATAATTTTTCTATATTATGGAAAACTTTTAACAATTGCAAAAAATTTTAAACTCTTTAAAATTCGTTTTTTGCTTTTTTTTGAAGAAATGGAACAATATTTTGACTTAAAAATTTTTATTGGACGAACATGGAAAATTCGCGAATAAAACAAATTTTTATTACTAAATTTAGTGATGTGAGGGACTAATTTTGCCAATTTTTATGATAAGGGTCGAGATTTTTGTAAAATTCAAAAGGCTGAATCTGCAATTTTGAAAAAAAAAATGGTTTATTTCTGTAAATTCTGAACTGCAGCGTTTGTAACTACGGCCGAAATTTCCGTAGTTGGAACCGCTGCAGTTCACGCCTCCAACTGCAGCACATCCCACTTTGCAACTGCAGCAAACCAAACACGCGCGTTCGCGAACTGCAGCGGTTGCAACCGCTGCAGCCTCAACTCCTGCAAACCAAACAGCCCCTTAGGGATGGGGCCGGGTTATATTTTGGACCAAATAAGTGTTGTGATATAATTTTAAGTTTTACAAATTACTTAAGTACCAAAAAAAGACCAACTACATATCTCTTGATAAAATATTATTGTTTATGGACCTTAGGATGGATGGTATCCACTTCCTTGGGTTAAATTCAGCAAAATGAAGTTTTACTAAATACCTTCGATTCATCTTAATTGATAAATTTCACATTCTTTTTTTTTGGCTTCGACCGTCAAGTTCAGTTTCTATTCTATATTTCGACCGGATATGGAGCAGTAGATGGTAGACCCTTCCAATCAGGTGTTACTGAAATTCGAACAACCAATCTATCCTTTCGTTAGAGATAGACAATTGATCTCCTTCCAACACCCAACTCCGCTAATCAACTGGGCCAATTCTGGTTTGTAAAATCCATTTTCTCATAACTAAACTTCTGGCGAAGTTGCATTTTTGCTTGATTTTTCTAAAATTCTAATACTGAATAGTTTTTCTTAAAAAGAATGTTATAGACAAAATTGGTATATATATTTCAATAAAATAGATTGAAATCCGATTGTTTTCTCTTCCATATAATTTTAATTTTAATGAACCTAAAAAAGTTATATTCATAAGAATAATATATCATAATTAGTTTGACATCCTATATAGGAATGAGGTATTTACTTGTAAAAATCTCAAAAGTTCTCTCCAGATAATTCGAATGTTTTCTTCTTTTTTCTTTGATTTTTGAGATAACAGATAATTCCAATTAAATTCACGTTTAAGGAATGATCGTGTAAACCCCAAATTCCTGACCATGACCATAGCTGATTGTTGGCATGACTCGAGTCGGGTCCGAGTCAGGCAAGCATCCAATTGGGCTCGGTAATTGTCTTGCGGTTTCCGTAACTGCCGGTTAGTTACAGTAACCGCCAGGTAGTTTCGATAACCGCCCACACGTATGTAAATACATATTGATAGACACACAAACGAGGGCCACCGATTGCATTCGCAATATCCAAAGGGACTTGGAGAGTGCATTAGTGAGTTTTTCTGGTAATCACCCACGCCGCCGGAGAGATCGCCGGAGCAACGCCGGAGTACGGGAGTGAGTACGACGAGATCAACGTTTCCGCACCGAATCGAGGTATTCCGATAGACTTCGATTTCTAGATCCAAGCATGCTAGGATTGTCATTTATCTTCACTGATAACTCATGGGCTGAAAAAGCAAGGTCCATTAGGACTCTCCCCTTTTTGCAGGACGACGCTGAGCTCGGGTTTTGGCCGGTATTAGATATTTTCAAAACGTATTGTCGTTTTACTCATCTTTGAAATTACAAGAATTTTCTTGTATTTGAAAATACAACAAAATGTAGAGTTTGGAAAGCCATTAACAAGCTCTACTATCTATTTTTCACACATGGAGTTTATAGAAAAGGATTCGAAAATCAAATCTAACAACATCTTTCGTGTTTAAGCAATGTTGTTGTTTACTATAGCTATTCTTTTGTCTTCAATCTGAACCTATTTACCATTCAAAGACTTTCCGTTCTTTCTACGGAAAACTACGGTGCCATCCCTACTTCCACGTTTAATATCACTTAGGTTGATTTTGCGATCTTTGAAACCTGTTTCAAAGTTTAGGCACCCTATTTTAAAGTCTGGCACCCTATTTCAAAGTTCCGACACCTTGACGAGCCTTGCACTTAAACTGAATTTCCCATTTTTAGTAATCCCGTGCTACCCTTTTGATCAACTATGAAAAGTTTACATTTTCGGTGTGTGAAAAGACTTGAGTTCATCAAGTCTTGTTCATTGTTTTTGGTTTATTGGAATTTCACTTCGGGTAACTGAACCAGGTAGTCCCTCTTGTGGGAATGTCTTAACCACCAGCACTTATTTGCTGGTATTCTTGTTCATTATCAATAGCATCGATGTCCTACTTTATCTCTTGTTCATTATTCTTCTTTTTGTTTTCATAATACTCATTTTGTTCCTTGGCTTTTGACAAATGGTTTTTATGTTTTAATATTTCTTTTGTTTTATCAATTTCTAAGGAAGTCATTCCTGTCCATATATTTGAAATTGCTAAGGCTGGTATTATTGCTTCTGTTAATGCCAGGACTTCTGTTTTAGCTTGTGCAAATCCAAGTGGATCACGCTATAATCCTTGCCTCTCTCTAATTGACGACATTCATCTTCTTCCTATTCTGCTGTCCAGGTAAGAAGTTACAGTTTCAGCATTAATTTTTGGATTAAGTTTTTACTAGAAACCATCCTTCCTTTATGAACAACAAAGTTTTTGGCTATCCTTTTAGACTGATGCACTAGTAATATTCTCCTTCTCTCCAGGTTTGACCTCATTTACTTAATTCTTGACAAGCTAATGAGCAGCAGACAGACAGATTATGTTGCATTTTCAGAAGGCCAGAGGTTAGTGTCTTCTGCATTCTCATTGTATCACAACTTTAACATCATCCTGAATTTAATTTCCACAGATAATGGGCTCACTTAATATTTTTGTTACATTGTCAAATGTAAGAACATTTTTAACAAGAATATAGCGAGAATTTTGGTCTAAGGACAGTAGAAGGAAATACAAATATGAAGCTTTAAAACGACATGCAATCATTTAAGGTGTAGGCTCGCAGTTATAGTTTGAGTGCTACGAAAACAACCTCCTCCGGGGCATGGCTGCGTACTCTTACTCTCCCATACCCGTTTGGGCAGGACTGCGCTAGATTGTTGATGTTGTTGTATGCTTGAAGTCATAATTGAGTTGTTGATTCTAGCAAATAATATGGCAAGTAACAAGAGTCTTGTTTCCCGCTTCAGAACATTGTGCAAGATGTTCTAGACCTTCTGAGACACATTCTATGAGACATTTCATCCGCCTCAGTGAACTGCTGGCTCGCACGCGATTTTCATAAATGGTATAGTTGGAACTTGAATGTAATCGCTCTTTAGCCATGCAAAAAATAACTATTCTGCCAACAAGTAATTGCAAAGACGACACTACAGGTGGAAGTATCTGACGTTATGTAATGATCCTAATTAATTGGATCCAAAGGCCTATAAAGATATCATAAAGCCCACTAATAATGTGGATGCTAGCTATGGTTAAGTCCCATATTAAGAGTGGAATGATGAAATTAAAGTTTAAATATAGTAGACTCCTAGCTCTTAGCAACTTGAGCTCAACTCTTTTCAAGAGGGATGACCACGTGTTCGGCCTAGGTTGTTAGGAAAAATTAGCTGTCATGCTACCTTGGAATGGGATTCATGACACATTAGAGAGGCATTCAGATTCTGCTATGGATCATCAAACTGGTACATGAATATCTCTTGGTTTTTATCTCCTACGGTAACCGACATGTCTTGTCTCTCACACGCGTGGACCTACCAGCCGTGAAGGAACAAGATGATGTACTATTATTCCTTTAAACTGTAATGTGATTATTACATGGCAATTGTTCTAATAAAAGTCATATCCAATTTCTGCCGACGATGGTGTTAACCTTATATATATTTGTTAAACTAGAAGTTTCTGAAGACGCTTAGTCCTCGTGGTTGCATAGTCCATCCTATCCGCCGCCACTTCCAAAGCTTCGGTACATACTCAAATACATTGAAAGGGAACACAAGAATATAACTATGGAGTATGTGATGTAGATAGACGAATGGATTGTCATGCTTATATGTTAGGATAGTTCATCTGAGTTGCTATTTTATGCAATTCCGCACACTCGAGCTTTATAAAGTTCGTTTCATGCAAGCTTCGGAGAGCAATTTGGTAAAATTTTATTATAATTTGCTATTGCCAATGATACCGTAAAATCCTTGTTAGTGATAGTATTGTTAAGGTATAGAGTACAATTACTTATTTTTAGTATTATTATTTAATATTATTATTATTATTAGTGGTAGTATCACTATTATTGCTATTATTTTATTTTCTTGCTATTATACTATTATTTTATTATTATTATTACTAAAAAAATCTTACTTTTAGTTTTATTTTATTTATTTTATCTTATTCTATTTCTACTTCAATTTTATTTATTTATTATTTATTTGTATTTTGTATTTTTTATTATTTTATGAATTTTTTGTATGCCTGTTTAGTAGGAGATCAGCAACTCGATGTGCTTGTATGAAATGTTTGCTTCGAATGCTTATACTAAGTGTGCTTCTATGTATGGTTGTGGCTCTTTGCCGATGGTCTTTCGGAAACAGCCTCCTTCGGGGTATGGGTGCGTACATCTTACCCTCTCCAGATCCCGTCCTGACGGGATTAATACTGGATTGTTTTTATTCTTGTTGTATTGCCAATGGTACATAAAGGTAATAGTGTTGTTCTAAAGTTCTCACCTGTTGGAGATTCCCACTGCGATCAGGTAAGTATTAAATTCCTCCCTCTCAAGCAACCCACTATCAATGTATTCCTTGAGCCATAATGAAAAGGTTTCCTCGTTTTATCTCTCTTGAAAAATATGTAACTAGTATTTACCATGCAGGGACTCGAAAAATATTGTTACACCTATTTTTCAATATAGTTGTTTATCACTTTATCTATATGATTTAGTTATTTATCATTTCTGTTAATTGAGATTGCATTTGAATTGAAACACAGATTTTCCTTCCCTAATAATTAAGCTATATATGATCTGACTGCTATCATATTACGTGATCCGACTTCTATCATATTACGTGATCCGACTTCTATTATGATCATCTTCCTTGCTTCCTAAACACGCGCGTGATTTTAGCCGTCGGATCGTAGTGATCCGACAGTCAAAATTTGACCTGAGCGAGACTATTCTCAGGTCGACAATAGCCTCTCTCTCTCTCTCTCTCTCTCTCTCTCCTCTCTCTCTCCCTTTCCCTCTCCCTCTCCCTCTGTAGTTTGAAGACACCAAAGCTATGGCCACAAGATTGTGTTTATTTAACTACTGGAACTGTTAATCGGAACCGGGCTCCACAAAGGTGAGATGAGAAGGTGACACAAATCACGTCTCTATTTCATGCCCACTTGTTTGAACGTAGTCTCAAAATTTGGCATCCATATCGGTCTATGAAAGGTAGATGTCTGATCTTATAAACCAATTAAAATAATTTTTTTAAAACATTTAAAAAAAATCAATTAAAACATTGTATTGACATGACATGAATATAAGATACAATAATTTTCAAAAAAATAGGATATTGGTAAGACTTGGGCATGTCAATAAAAAATATAAATATTTAAAAAGAATCTATATAAGATTTTGAACATCTAAAAATGTAATATAGTTCAATAATAATATCCATGCATAAAAAAATATTTTCCTTCCTCGAAACAAATTTAAATATTAGTCTAACTACATCAACAAAAATAAAATAAAAAAGTCCTATGGTAAATTATATAATTATATTATAATACTTACTGCTAGTATTTCACTTTTATCCAAAATTAAAAAAACAAATAAATTTTTCTTTTAATATATATATATATATATATATATATATATATATATATATAATAGACATGCTTAGCGATACTGTTGTTTGGCATATTCCACAAGTACCCGGCCTTATCCGCGACATATTCGTGCTTTTAGCTTTTTAGTTTCACTTCTCCAATTTCAAGTCTCCAAAATAGCTTTTTTTTTCTTCGGACAATTGCACTGCAGTCTCCTAAATTGCTTCAACATCACGTAAATTCTTTCAAAAAAAATTTTTGCACATTAGTCATTTGACACCTTTGAATACATTATAATATCTTTTAATAAATTTTTGACACCTCCGACATATATCCGGCATCTTATACATTGACAACTTTTAGTAAGTTTCTGACATCCTTGTGACAAATTTTGACGTCGTTATGCTAAAGAATAACACCTTTAATACCCTTATGGTAATTTTTAACAAATTGTTAATAATTTTTTGGATCCTCAATAAAAGAATGTAAGTTTTTTTTTTTTTTTAACAAGTGGACTGCAATGCAAGTCTTTCTTTTTTTATGGGGTTTGGTAAAAAAAATTTTATGTTTTGCAAAAGTTGAAAAAATCAACCGCTCAGATCAAAATAGAAGTTAGCTTCCTAAAAAAATTTTTAGTTAGTTCATAACACTTTTTTAGCTTGTTAGGAATATTTCAATCCCAACATTTCAGTTCGAATACTATAATGCAAGTATTAGCAACATTATACTATATGTCCCGAAATCGCTCCGTACACGTAACATGATCTAAAACCGAAATAATCTTCGAAGCACAAGCATTATTTCCTGCAATATCGGCAAAAGGGTGTCATATTAGGTGCAAATTAAGTACTTAACCTATCCATAATTGTGCCCAGTTGGTTAATAGAGCTAGGTGTTGGGAGAAAACTAAAGATCTATCCTTTTCAAACGATAGATCGGATGTTCGAATTGCAGCAACAATTAGTTGGGAGAGTTTATCGTTTATCCTTCAGTACCTGATTGAGATATATGATAGAAATTGAATCCAGAGATCAAAACCTAAAAAAATAATAAATGTAAATCAATTTACTAGTCATCTAATTTTTTGGCGGGGAATAAATTTATACCCCGCCAGAAAGTACGACAATCCGAGGAATAAAGCTCGATGGAGCTTGGCATTATCCATGATAATCTTCTCCCATCGGGACTCCCATAAGCTTCTCATGGCATTATACAACGTGAATTTACAGTTATGGCCTGCTATACCAATATTATATATGAGGATAATTTTTTTAAAAAAATTTAATATTAAATTATAAATTTTGATTAAATTTATAATTTTTATAAAAAAAAATATTTTTAAATATATATTTTATAGATCCAAAGTTTAACATGTTTGAACGAATCTTAAAAATATTTTAAAATTTGTTAAATTTGGAGTCCGAAAATAACTATTTAGAAATATTTTAAAAAAATTTTAAATTTTATTATAATTTATAATTTTTATATTAAAAATTTGTCACAGAATACTCTAAAATGGTACTACTTTCATAAGGCAGTTCCTATAGTAATATTGGATCACCATTCTTGTGCTACATACTCTCTTGTACTACATAGGATTCCCTAAATATATGAATAGAAGGCACATTCCCAAGTGGGTCCCATTCACAGCACCTCATATATTTCTTCAACAAAAAAACAAAATGCATATGGACAACATTAATATATTATGCATTACAGTACTATATATTTATTGGTATTACTGTTATTATTCGTTGACCATATTCAACCCGAAAGGAGCCTATGTTTGGACCGATCCCAAACGCATAATTTACATTACCTTTCATTACTTGTCGGAGTTCTCTACTAATATTCGTCGCAAGTAGGAGAATATGGTGTCAAACTCAGGGTAATAAGATTTTCTGAGGTTCACTCTATCACTGGGATACCCCACCATCTCCTCCCTTCTCAGTTATTCCTTGGAAAAATGAACAAAAGAATTTTACATTTGGTTTCATAAAATTATTTGTGGTCTAACTATTGCTGTGTATTTCTCTATATATGAAGCTACATAAAGTACATAATATATATGATGTATATATGTACAATATGAAAGCCTTGACAGCAATTGTGACATACTCTTCCTGTGAAAGCATTCACATGAACATTTATTATTAACATGAACAAATGCACCTATTTCTTGTGCCCTTTGCTTTTCCAAAAATTAATAGCAGATTTTCTAAGCACACTTTTTCTTAATAATTTATAGAAAATTTCTCACAATTAGCATCTTTTCTTATAAGTTCAAAGTAAGAAATTTTTGATAATATAGTACCTATTTAGTATTTGGAACAAGCAATTACTTACATTCTTCAACACCGTAACGTCCGAGAAATATTTTTTAAAAAAATTACTTACAGAAGCACAATCATCTATGTCAAGGCATGTAAAAGTGCAACTAATATTGTAAAAGAGAAATCATGTTCAGTGATTTGTGTTGCACCACCATCAGTGATATATATATATATATATATATATATATATAGAAGGCCTTATCTTGGTTTGGACACAATTATTTGTTCTGTCCTCAATTATACATGAAGGTGGCGGGCATTATTAGCCGGCTAATGACATGGTGCCACACATTATTAGAGAACAAATTATGTGTACTTATATATACACTTTTCAATTTCTATTGAAATTAGAACAATTTGTTTTTAATGCGAAGAAAGACACGATTAGGTGATGTGCTGCTTTTCTAATTACTCAAAAGTTGTCTACCATGATCCTCTTCCTTGTTCATCTCTTGTCATTATTACCATGCAAGGCCCATAAACTGGGCAATATGTAATATATAGCACTACAAGGAAAATAATATGACTTTTGGGATATATTATTTTAGTTTCTTTTAGCACCAATATTACCATCATAATCCTGACTCGTTTTCGGAAGAAATTATCTACCGCCGATCTCCAGGTAAAGCCACACATTGCATATGCGCATATCAGCTAGTGGAAACATTATGTGCGACTTGTTAACATGTCGTTACGTGTATAAATATCTTGTGACTTATCGAGATCAAAGAGTTCACATGTTACCCTTATTATGTACTAAATCCCACTCAATTATCAAAAGCCACATGAAGACTTGTTCACACCAATATTCATAATCTATACCTGACTCGTTTTCGGAAGAAATTATCTGCCGCCGATCTCCAGGTAAAGCCACACATTGCATATGCGCATATCAGCTAGTGGAAACATTATGTGCGACTTGTTAACATGTCGTTACGTGTATAAATATCTTGTGACTTATCGAGTCAAAGAGTTCACATGTTACCCTTATTATGTACTAAATCCCACTCAATTATCAAAAGCCACATGAAGACTTGTTCACACCAATATTCATAATCTATACCTGACTCGTTTTCGGAAGAAATTATCTGCCGCCGATCTCCAGGTAAAGCCACACATTGCATATGCGCATATCAGCTAGTGGAAACATTATGTGCGACTTGTTAACATGTCGTTACGTGTATAAATATCTTGTGACTTATCGAGATCAAAGAGTTCACATGTTACCCTTATTATGTACTAAATCCCACTCAATTATCAAAAGCCACATGAAGACTTGTTCACACCAATATTCATAATCTATACCTGACTCGTTTTCGGAAGAAATTATCTGCCGCCGATCTCCAGGTAAAGCCACACATTGCATATGCGCATATCAGCTAGTGGAAACATTATGTGCGACTTGTTAACATGTCGTTACGTGTATAAATATCTTGTGACTTATCGATATCAAAGAGTGCACATGTTACCCTTATTATGTACTAAATCCCACTCAATTATCAAAAGCCACATGAAGACTTGTTCACACCAATATTTAAGCATGGTGATTAGTGCGGGCATCGTCATTAATTAGCAAATCATTGTACTACTTTGGAACTTTTCTTGGATATTTAACATCCAAGCTACAAACTAATTTATGGTCTTTCTATTCACTACCCATGTGATCATGAGGACATTCCATTCAATATATTATTTTTAATGAATCAAACCTTATTGGATGATTTATTATTATTATTTTTGGAATAAAAGACCCTTACTTGCAAAACTCTTATATATCATACCCTATCTTTTTAATTTTTTCAAAAAAATTCTAATTGGAAACACAAAGTATTCCATATGGCTTAATATTCCATACAACCAAGATAGCGTTACTCTTACTTGTATCGTGGTGGTCGAACGGACGTATTTCGAATGAGCTATCTTATTGTTTTCGTATGGACGAGCTAAAAATAGTGCTTTAAGAAGCTAATTTAATACTTTCATTTGAAAGATTAATTTGTCTAGAGTTTTACGGAATTGTTTTGGCAACTTTTTTTTAAAAAATTTTAATGAAGATGCATTTGATGCTCCCTAGAGGCATGCATGTGGGGGAGACTTAATATAGGACACGTAATAAATGGTACGTAGTCACTAGCTAGGTGAAAGTGGGGTTTGATAGGCCAGTTAATTTAGAGCTTAGTGCGGTAGCTAATAAACTATACAAAATCTTTATCTTTTTCAATGGGAATGTACCTATGATACATTATGTTAAAGTGGGGATTTTAGCCGATCCCGGCTAACTCAATCGGATGGAGACGTCTCAGAAAGCATCACTATTTGGGTTGAAGTCGCGTGGGATAAAATTCTTTGTAGAATTTTATATATTCTATGGCAGTAGCCTCCAATTTATAGAAAATTTATACTTACAAAGCGTCGGTCGGAACTAGACGTAAAAAATTTTCATAAATTTAAAAATTTTATAGGAACTTGTGCTCGTATGATGGTCCCACTACGATAAACTTAACAAATAAAGTGAGGATTTTAGAATATTATATGTTGGAGTCACCTCATTGGAAGGTGCTGTGTAGATAGGGATGGAATATTATCTTTGAAGATAAAGCGAGGATCCGCAGTTTATGATTTTCCCTAGAACATTAGACTGATCTATCTTTTTATCTCCAGGATAATGGTTGTGTTTGGTTGCGAATTGTTAAATAGCTTGTAAATATCATGGTCTAACCAAGGATAAATTTATATAGTATTCTATGTATAAGTTTCATAAATTTGCACATAGATCATTAAAAGTCATGAAAAAATTATCAAATCGGCCCCTGCTTTGGTACTGCCTTGTAAACAAATTTATGTTTTTTTTTCTAATAATTAATAAATCAAACAAAAATACATATGTATAAGTATTTTTTAGAAATTTGAAGAAAAAAAAAATATTTTGATATACTATACAATTTTATTGTATTTAAAAAAAAAAATCTCTAAATGCATTTTTAAGACTCCGAAGTTATTAGTGGTTACAAAACTTTGGAGTTTAAAATATTTATTTAGAAATATTTTGAATATTAAAGTTATAGAGCACACAAAATCTTTTTTTTTCTTTGTTCAAAATTTTTTAAAAAACACTTATAATGTAAGTTTTTGAATTATGTAAGTTCCAAAAACACAAGGGTTAATTTGTCAACATTTTTGTAAAGTATGGGTATTTCGAATAAAAAAAATACGGGAGACATTTTTATAAAAAGTGAATTAGAAAGTTATTCATAAAAATAAAAAACATAACTTTATAGTTTGAAATATTTTCAAAATTATTACAAGATATTTTAAAATAATTATCAAAAGTGGTATTATTTACATATTCTTTGAAACTTTTTTAAAATATTTTCAGCTATAAATTTACGTATTGTATTTTTCTAAATAATTTTATAATTTAGATTTATTTTTTTCAAAAAAATATATCTGAGTATGAATTTTAATGAATTCGGTGAAAGTAACAAAACTTTTATATTGAGCGTTGTTAAATTTCTGGTCTAGAATTTATCACGGGTGGTACGGTACAATCGGCACGTCTCTGGTCTAGAATTTATCGAAACTTGGCATGGCATAGCATGAAAAACCTTGCTCATAAGGACTCAATAATGAGTGGGTGCTTAAATAATTAGTAGGGAAAAATAGTAGGTGAAAGCACAAACTCAAAGAGGCGCGATTGTTCTTCTACTAGGGAAGATGATTGAAGATATCGAAGATTTTGGACGTTGATCGATGGAATAATGGGTTTTTTTTTTAAAAGGTCTCTTGTCCGCCATTCTTTCTCAAGTCAATCTTTTAACTGAAAACACTAAGTTAGCTAGTATAGAACACTAACATAGCTCGTTAGAGCACTAATAGCTCATCCAGAATATGCTAACTCAAAAACTATGATATAAATGCAGGTAACACTATGACAACCACCTGCAACACGCAATACTACGATAGCCGTATGTAACACTTTTGAGTTTCTGACTAGTGCTGATTTGAATAAATTTTTTTTTTGTAAGGAGCTTATTTGTATAGGATTTAAAAAGTATAGGTTAATTTGAACTTATCCCATGAAAAAAATGATTTTCTACTACATTTCTACTGAAAATGATTCCCTAAAACTCACCAAGACTTGATCTACACTAGCTAGTACATCATCTCTCTAGGAGGAACTACACAACATCACTAGATATAATGCATCAGCTAATCATCTAGCTGTTTGTACATGACGAAGTAACTAACAAGATTACAGATGAAAATCAATCACATACATTCATGTCTCTATTTGAGATTATCGTGAAAAAATTCTATCCGTAATTTACTTTTGTGTGACTGTTACAACGGATAAACGGGCGGGTGTTCCCTTATTCACTTAAACTCTTTGAGCTCGAGGTATGAAAACTGACTCCAAATCCGGCGGGCTGAAGAACTGAATTCCGTCGAGACGACACCTCAGAGAAGGCTTTGGCTTTTTGGGTGCTGGCGGACAGTTGGATCGTTGCTGTATCGTGGCTTCTCTTCCTCTTGGAGTCGTCTGCAAACTACTTCCTCCTACTTCTTCTTCCTCCTCCTGTTCGAATTTACTCTCTTTGCTGAAAGTTTTAGTCTTTATTCTCGGCAGAGGGATATCTGCAATCATATATATCGCTGTTTCCGCTTCGTCAACTTGTAATTCATGTATCCTTTTGAAACTCATACTGGTTCTTTGATAGTGGTGGTGTTAGAAACCTGATAAGAAGGGTGCAGAACGGGAGCTCGATTTAGAGTGTTTTTGTAGGGCTTTTTGTGCTTTTTGGAGTCTAAGAAAAGGTTAGAGAAAAGAGGGTTTGAAATTATATATAGCAGATGGAGGGACGCTGAAGGCTTTGGTTGGAAGGAGGTGAAAGGTGGAGTAGTTGAAGAAAGAGAGAGAGAGAGAGAGAGAGAGAGAGAGAGTAATGAAATATAAAAATCTGATGATCCTTAGGTTCTCTAATATTTTCTGTATAAAGTGCAAAGGGAGAGAGAGAGAGAGAGAGAGAGAGAGAGAGAGAGAGAGAATTTGTTGAGGGCTGAGGAAACTCGTGAGGAGCAAAGGGAGAGAGAGAGAGAGAAGAGAGAGAATAGACTTTTAACTGCAACCGGAAAAAAGAGAGAGAGAGTGAAGAGACTTTTAACTGCACCCGGGAAAGGTAGTGAAGGCTTCCCGTGAGTACTCAACCAACCCCGGAAAATAATTAAAAGAAGGGAGAGTTGCACTTGTTGGTCGCAGCCTTCCCTGACCTTCGTCGAAGCCTTATGATCCTCGGATGATTATTATAATTTTAACTCTAAACTGATTTTGCACTCATCCGATCCGATACATGAATATTAATTATAAACTTAATATAATAATAATCTTAAAATAATTACTTTTTTATTATCATACTTCCACAAGTATATCAAAATATAATGTATATTAACTTTTATATTTTAATTATATTTGTCCCTAGTTATATTACATAAATAATCACCCTTTTGAAAAAAAAAAAACATATTTGGTAAAGTTAAGTAGCTTATGAAGGATCCACATCCTCTATCTCCATTTTAAATGTCTATATATTTTTTTTCTTTTGTTCAATTATATGTATAATAATTTTTTTTTATGTAAATTTATTATACCAACTATCATATGTCAAGTGCATTTAACGCATTCACAGACCCTAAAATTTAAATCACTGCGTAACTTAAGGCAGCTTGGATAAGCAAAATGTTCTTATTAATACACGGAATTTATATCATAATTAAATTAAGAATTATGACTAATTGTTTTTAATATAAATATTTATCATATTAAAAAGATAAAGAAACAGTCCCCCGCCCCCAGGTGGAATGGCCGGGGCGCTCGCCTCAGGAAGCAAGCGTCCGGGTTAGAACCTCCGGAGGTGCCTGCAATGGGGATGTACCCGTGGCCGCGAGTTTACAGCAATTGTAAGGAAGCTGGTGGCTGGGTAACTCCCAGTACTCCATGTCTGGTCCGGAGGCGGACGCCATGCCAGAGTTTTACTCTCCTGCGCGCACCTAAGTCCAAAATAGTCCTATAGTGTGCATAAAAAACTGTGATCCGTGAGTTAGCGAAGATCCAGAGAGGGGTTTCACCTCGTTATCTCAAAAGAAAAAAAGAAACATAACAATAAATGGGAGTTAAAGAGAGCACAAATCATGAAAAGAAAATTACAATACAAAATATTATTTTTTGATGATTATTGAAAGGTATGTACTTTTACTATATTATTATTTAGTGAAATAAAGAAGAATTATTAGAAAAACATAAGTTAAATTAAATTCAATCATAATTTACTTAAATTAATAAATGTTATTTTATAAATATTTTTAAGTGATATTAAATTTTAATCAATTTCAGGGAACAATTTATATTTGATAGATAATGTAAAATATTATGATTTTTTCTTCAAAAACACATAAAAGATTAATTTTTATTACATAATATATATTATATATATTTTTTACGTTAGTGCATATGTTATACATAAATCAATTTCATAAAAATTAATGTTATTCTTATTAAATTTTATATTTTATCTGACAAGTGTTACATGGCAGACTTAAATATTATTTGAGGCGTGGGGTGGAACACTAGTAATATCAAATTTTTATATGTATGTTATCAAGTTTCTCTTAAAACAAAAAATTTTTTAAAAATTTTTTTATTACATAATACAAATCATACTGACTTTTTGTTAGTGTGTTTATGTATGTATATAATGGTTGGTAGGACAAATCGAGGTTGTATATTAACTATTTCTTGTGTCGATTTTAGTCTGTCTTTCTCACTTTTAGATCGGTAGGGCCAAATCTCAATTGGGGAGAAATGTGAGATTCCAAAGTTATTTATGCTGATTATCCATGTCTCGGTCAATCGATAGTTGTGATCAGTCGACCGAAACTAAAACTGTGTTGGGCCCAATAGCTCATTGTTGGAACGGTCGACCGTTAAATTATATCAATCGACCGACAGCTGCACTGTTGTGAAATTTGGACTGAGCTCCAGTCTGTTTTGAGCTCCGGTTTTAGCTTAAATCACCTTGATATAGATATGGATTAGAACAAACTTGGGTTGGTGTAGTTTGGTTGGTTTAACCTTAGGTTTATATTTGATCTAACTGGTGTGGAGTATTATTTAAGAGCTAAGCCAGCATTCACTCTTTTTTACTTATTATTTCTTCTCATCACTTCTTCTCCCAACCCTCCCCCACCATAGTCGCCGCTAGGGCTAAGCATTACCGAAAATCCGACCCGAAACAACCTAAAAAAGCCGAACTTTCGGATATAGTTTGGGTCGGGTTCGGTTCGGGTAGGCTCTTGAACTCTTCCGATTTAGCTAAGTTGGTTCATGTTAAGATTTAAAATTTTGGGTCGAGTTGGGTTGTACCCGAAATTTTCCATAGCAACAAAACGATTGAGTGCGCCTTAATAGTTATAACTGCCTCAAGGCACCGGTTTAGACTTTACTGCATTTAGGGGTATTGATATCTCTTTCCCTCTTAAAAGGCTGCAGCGGTCCTCTCTCTCTTCCCCTCCCTCCCTCCCCTTCTTCAAGCGTTAATTTCCTGCCTATGGCTTCTCTCTCTCTTCGCGTCCGACAATCGCGCTGTCTGAGGCTTTGCAAGGTATGTATCCCCCATTTCGCCGCCATGATGATAAATTCATCTTCAATTTTTTATTTCAATCTATTCGTTCGAATGCTCAGATTAAGCAGCAAGGTATGTAACTCCAATGATTGTATAGTTGATCATACTATTATTGTTATTTTAAATTTTAATTTCAAAACCAAGCTAATCTCCAATTTATAGTTTCAAATTCTTCGTTGGTAATTCGGACAACTCGAACTGACCCGAATTTTAGCAGTTCAGGTCAGGTAGGGTAGACAACAAATTCGGATCAGGTCGGGTATGTAATTATTCGGTTCGGGTAGACATTTTGGGTGCTTTAAGCTCAGGTTGGTAAGAATTTGAGTTTGGAGGAGAGTGACCCCGCGTATGTTCTTTATTGGAGTTATGAAGTGTACTTTTGGTGAAGATCTTGACATGCAAAGTTAACTAGTTCTTGGAGATAGTAGAGAGCTTGTATGTTGATGTTACTGCTTTCATGTACTAAAATTTACTGTTTTGATGTCGAAAATATAGGAATATTTGACATCCAAGACTTGGATTATGCTAGTAATGTAACAACTCAATATGAAAAAACAAATAAAAGATATTTTATAAAACCGTAGAATTTACAAGGATAAAAATTTCATTATGAATATATGCATATTCCGGTTCAGAGCAACATTAACCCAAGATACATCAACGGGAGAGACAGGAACGTATGCTTCGAAATGTGTCTTAGTTGATTTTGGAACAATTACGACCAATCTCTCTCATTGGTCAACGTGTTTCCACAAACAATTACAGACCATTTTTTTCCAGTGACAACTATTAAATAAAGAAAATAAGGTTTAAAGATGACATCAGATACCTTAAATATAACAACAAAGTTATGACCCATTAATAGTTTTTTTAAAGCACCCCCAGGTTTTGGTCGACCGATTTAGGAAATTGGTCGACCGATCCCAGTCTGAGAGCTCTCTATCAGCTATCAAAATATTTTGTTCGACCGAGACTGAAATATTGGTCGACCAATTGTCAACACAAGTGAAAAAATGAATAATAATCGATACAGTCGATCAACCGATAATAGATTTCGGTCTACCGATTCAATCTAAAGCTAAGTTTTCGTAGAGTTAAGGGCTATTGGTCGACCGAAAGTCAGTATTGGTCGACCGAAAGTATCAGCAAAAATACAACATAAAACTTTGAGATCAACCAAAACATTCATCAACGTACACCAGCGAAGAAGAATGAAGGAGAGGAATACCCCCCTAGCTGCGGTCGACAAGGAAGAGCACTTATAGCTGTGCTAGCTGCCATAGAGCTTCTCAACGTACGCCGGCCGCCGGCGAAACGTCGCCTAGCGCCGGCGGTAATGCCTGAGAGAAAATCAAAGGTTTTCTTGTATTACACAAAAAATCATCTAAGTTTTTATTTTGCAATTTCAGACCCTCATGAATTTGCAAAACCTCGGATCACCAAAACTATTTTGGCAAATAAAGCCCCATCTAGGTACAAAAATTCGGTTTTCGCAATCCTATCATATTTGCGTGTGACCCATTAGGTTTAGTACCACGCCAGTACTGAATAAATAGTTATTTCGCTCAATTAACAAATAATTAGTTCAACCAACTAATTATATTTATCCACAGATCATAGTTGACGTTTAGCAACATGCCATGACCACCTGTGTGTTATTAAAATATATAATTCATCATTGAAACCTTTTTTAAGTGAACAGTTATCATGCCTTATAATCCTTCTGTTTCTTTCTAACATCCCGAACAAGCTTAGAGTATGGATATTAGTCAAACTCTAAATCTGCTCAAACATATGTATATTTTTTAATAGATTACCTCTGTTGTGACATTAAGAACTCTTCCTAATTCACATCTTATATCGGCCAAAGATTTTCTGAGCTAGTTCTATATACTAAAAACATATAGGATGTTCTCCTTCTTAATAGGAGGTGACATATTTTTTATTGGTTCGTATCTATCTTTATGTGCGAAGACCTATACCCATA
Source organism: Xerophyta viscosa (assembly GCA_002076135.1). NCBI lineage: Eukaryota > Viridiplantae > Streptophyta > Magnoliopsida > Pandanales > Velloziaceae > Xerophyta > Xerophyta viscosa. Next base: position 525,203 of record MJHO01000115.1, on the reverse strand, counting down.
TGGCACCCGTGCACAGCTGAACCGTACTTGGATAAACACTAAAAGTATAAATATTCTACACATAAGATACTATGACAACATCAAGTCAAAGGATCAAGACATAAATATCATATTAAAGAATCACCATTGACTAATTCCATTGGTGTCCTTTGAGCGAGTCAATTCAATGAACTCATTCAACTAATGAGTACCTACACACTTATTTCAGTGTCAACTACACTTGTAGTAATAAATCACTACTCTCATCATATGAGATAGTAAGATGTGTATTAGTCTTTGTGGTGCCATTGAGCTTCTACTCAATGCACCAATGACTAAGAATATTTTGGACTTAGGTTTATAAGATATTATGTTTTATTATCATGATCTACTATCATGATTCTAAATCTATTGCCCTTATCCATGGAGTTTATCACATGCATTAATAAACACACACAAAATATAACGATGCGATAAATATCAACTAACTGTAATTAAACAAATAAATAAATAAAATATATTTATAATAGCGTTTGTGTTTGTCAATATATCAAATATAATTGACTATTATACTCTTTCACATTAATAGTCCACAGCCAGCATAATAATACGATCACAGCCAGCATAAATAAGTCACAAGCTAGCACTAATGGTCAGTGCCAGCATACTTACTCCACAAACTAGTATAAATAGTCGTAGTCAGAATAAAAATACTCATAACTATCATTGATAGTCCACAGCCAATAATACTCCACAGCCAGCATAAATAAGTCACAAGCTAGTACAAATGCCTAGTGCCAGTATAGATACTCAGCAAGCCAGCATAAACTCATTAACCAGCACAATATACTGGCTATTTAATATATAGGCAGCATAAAGCTAGCATAATACTCCATAGGTAGCAAGATACTAAATTGCCAGCATAATATATAACTTATCCACATGTACCAAACAACCAGCAAAAGCATAACACCCAACATAAATACAAAGCACTTGCTTTCTGTGACAAATCACAAAACTAACAATTTTGTGCAATACAAAGGTTTAGAAGATTAGACAGTTATCTGATTAACCAGCAGACAGCAGTCACCAAAATAACAATCACCAGCAGATTATTCAGTCAACAATAAACAGTCTGTCATGATGAACTCCTAGAACTTTCCATAGTAAAGTTCACCAGCCGATTATACTTCATACTTCGTGGTCTAGCCAGAAAACCACAAGCTACTTCCGTCTCCCTAATCAAATATCGTAAAGAGACTCGAGTTGGTTTTCAGAAAAGTCAGTTTGGAACTCCATCACGGCATCTAGAAGTTCTTCGGGTCAATAATGACCTCTTTCAAGGTCTCAATCGAAGCAGCAACTTCCTTCAATCCAACTATAATCTTATCTACATATTCACTATAAAATCTGTCTCGAGACTTCCCAGCCCTTTCCTTACCAGCACTAGGAACATTTGTTGATAGATCTTGACTCATATTTGCGTGAAAGTTACTTGGCGAACCTTGGGTAGGAACATCGGGGAAAAGTGGATCATTTTCATTCGTTCCCATTGGAGTGTTGTCGAGGTTCCCATCAACACCAAAGTCGTCTTATACTTCTTGGCGATAGTTTCCAACGGCGTCATCATCCCCACATATTTTTTCTAGCTCAGCATAGAAATTGGGCTGGTTTATATAAGCCTTCCATTTTTTCTTTGCCTATAAACACATGGTGGGATAAATTCAACAGCAATCATACGCAATCATATTCTTATAATTGATATAATCACATGCCTTTAACAACTCACTAGAATTTCTTTCTCAAACGTAGCCATTTTTTGAGAATCATCCCACCCAGCACCACTTGTCACATCACCTCTTATATCTCGGAGGCGACCTTTCAAGCTCCTATGGTGGTTCCTAATGTGGCTATCATTGAAGTTTCTTTGAAAAGTGCATCAATGTGGCAGGCAGCCACTTTGAAAACCTGAGCCTTGAAGGTCTTATCGGCCTTCATGCCTGGGTCAGCCTACTGCCGATTTTTCAGCCGCCAAAGCCAAATTTTTTGCTAAAAACATAGTAATTCCTGACTTTGATTGGTGGTCGATGGTTGGGAGACGATTTCTTCTTCAGAGGTCTCCCTCTAGAGGATGAATTCGCTTGGGAATCACCACTCTGTTCTATACTTGGGCACACAACTACAAATAGTAATACATTGATAAAATCATCACAATACAGTACTAATATCCATTGCATACAACACGTGAAAGTATATGTCGACGGAGATAATAATACAATTAACAGAATAAATACAATGTCAATAATAACTACTTCACATTTCTTCCGTAATTGTATCCTTTTTGCCAACCACTCTTGATTTGTAGCTCGTTGTTAGCTTTGACTCAGATGTTGGCTATCGTGTTGGATACTATAATTTTGGGTGTCGTATACATCATGAGGAAATGTTTTGTTCTCATTAACAATTGGATCACTCGGATCAACATTCAAAATATAGTTGTGTAGGATCGCACAAGCCAACACGATATCAATTTGCATTGTAACAGAGTACTTCGGCTTCGTACTATCAAGAATATTAAAACGATTCTTAAGCAATGGAAATGTCCTTTCAATAGTTGATCTCAAACTTAAGTGCCGGAAGTTGAACAATTCTTTAGCGTTCATGGGAGTACGTCCTCGATTTGCTTGAGGTGGTAACGTACACCACGGTATGGACTAATGATGTCACGTCCCGCGACCCGGGGGCCGCGACGGCTTGCAAAAAAGAAACACAAATCCAAAGTTTGCAATGCGGAAGCATACGCGAAATCAACCATGAAAACTAGGATTGAGCCGAGCTCGGGACTATCGGCACCTGCAAGTACCCACGGAGAAGGTGGAACCCGCCTCGAGCGCCGACTAAACTTGTCAAAGACCTTAAGATATCAATCTCCTCCATTGATATCAAAATATCAATGACAACCTTAAGTCCTAAACATAAAACATTTATATCAAAAGCTTAGAAAAACGTTTTCGGAAATACCGGCTCAACCTGTATTTTTCTAAAATATTCGGAGGTGCTAAACCTCTTAAATACATTTATACAAGATCCTAAAAGCATCAAAAGTATTTTCGGAAACCATTTAAAACGAAATCGAAATATGAATTCAAGAGAGTTTTCGGTCGACAGAAAGTTGAGAACCGGTCGACCGATACTCAACCCGAGAACTTAAAACACCTGCTGTAACAGTTTCGGTCTACCGACCGATACTATCGGTCGATCAAAAATATCAGTTAACAGTTTTCAGGAATGAAATATTCGCCCCCTCGAAATCCGTATTTTACCTGGATTTCGGAAACCAACCCTACACGCCCATGTATCTACCTTGGATACACGTATAGGACCTCCCAAACACCCAAAATACGCGAAGGCGATGGATTTTAAATCAAAAACTCTTTAAGAACCGAAATACGGTAAAACAAGAGTTGAATGCATCAAAACTTACTTTTCAAGCCTAACATTCATTCCAACATATTTAAAAGCCCCAATAGGATCAATTACACATGCCCAACCACTCTAATGCCCCACTTGGGGACAAAACACCATATTTAGTAAAATATGCACTTTTCATATAAAACTTTACAATTTCATACAACTTTGAGATCCAAAAGCTTTACAAGTAATTTATACAATTTCAAAAGAAATACAAGCTATGTGTAGGTTAATACTTCACTTTTATACATCATTTACTATAAACTATGTGTGACTAGTCTAAGTATATCAAAATATTATATATACATCACTAGTCCCCAAAAACCCCAAGATACCTTCTAAATCCCTCTCGCTAGCTACGACGGCTACGCGAGCTCCTTGCCCTTCGCGGACGGATCTGAAAAACAGGACAACAAAGCGGTGAGTCTTATGACTCAGTGAGCGGCACATCGGTGTCCTCCCTTGGAGCACCAATGCAACACCACATACAAGGCACGAACATAACGAATAGCATCATCATATACAACAACAAGCATATTCATCACATATGCAATAAAACAACAAGCATGCTTTGGCTCGTAGCAGTAATAATCATCCGACCAACCATTTATGTATTCTCTTTGTTAAGTCAGCGTGATTCACTAACCCATCACAGTTAGTCATCATTGTTCATTTAGGTAAGGTAGGTCCAACACGAACTCTCTAGCCAAGGCACCTAACCCAACCCAGGCTAAAGCAGTCCCGGACGCCTACACTCATACCAAGGCTTTCGCCAGCTGTCGTCAGGTTTTCCGTCACGACACAACACGCACAGTAGGGGCGACCCCACAGCGCAAAATGGGGGCTACTCGGACTCTTTACGCAATGTGCAACCGAGCCTCGTACAACGTAGCAATCGCCTGGCCAACGGCTGATCCGCAAGGTACTACGCCCACCGTCCTCCGTAGAGGCAAACTCGCCGCCTTAAGTACTCTAGTAAGAACCCTCCGCCCCCGACATATTGTCCCCCCCGGAATCATTACATCGGGTAGACTCATTCGATACTCGACGGAGATCCCAAATACACAGAGTACCCACATTTTATTAAGGCACAACCAATACGAGTGTCTCTAGAGTTATTTTACTCTACACATCGTATACATGCTCACATAACATCACATATCAACGTGGATAACATAGTTATTGAGCAATCCATACAAAGTTCATAATTTTTTAACTAAACATAAATGTACTCAATCATGATGTACTACTCAAGGCTAGCATATTTAGCACCACATGAGCATCACATAGCATGTTACATGATTTTGCATCACAATAATCAACATCAAGCTAGGGTTTTTGACCCGGCTACACATAACCATTAAAAATTATGTAAACATACTCAAGCATACCACTAAGCACATTCTCATGCATACCAACACACACACACTTGGTGTTTAACCGCTCACCTCGAAATCAAGCTCTCCACGGCTCACAACCGAAAACCTCCGCGAAATCGAAAATCGAAGCAATCTACGCGTAGAGTAATACCGGGAGAGCATAAAATCAAGTTTAAATCAAATAAAATCAAAGAAAATGAGATGATCACCTAGGGGGACTTACCTAGGGCTCCAGCAACCTCTGCTCTCGAGTGAAATGAAAATAAAACCCCAAACAACACTAAAAACATCTCCCTACCTACTCTCACCTGCTCCGATTGGTCGACCGAAACAACTATCGGTCGACCAAAAGTCCTGAAATCTGCATAAACAGATTCAGCACCAACACTCGGCCGACTCGCTACGGATCGCATACTCACGCCAACGAGACTCCAACTAGGTCAGCTCGTCCCCGACGCGACCACGCATGCATCCCCAAGCAATAGCAAGCCTCACATGCACATGCAAGTCCAAGGAAAATATAATGCGCACATACCCAACATGCATGTTTAGGACTCAGGAAATTTTTTTTTTAAACACCCACACACATGTCTAAAGCCATATAAGAACAAAAAAAACTACGAAAGCATCAACTCGGTCACGGACCTCACAAATGAAGCCTGGTATTGTTGTGTAACTACAACGACAAGATAAAATTTTTCTATAGTAATTCCAAGATACAACATGGCTAACAAGTTTGATGAACCATATAATAGCATCTATCTATCACAAGATATTTATATGTCACCTTCGAGACCTTAATTTAGTCCATTCGGACGTCTTAATGCATCTCTAAGGACAATGAAATCATTGGCGGATCCTTCCCATCCCGCCAATATATATGTGATACTATATCGGGTGTACAATATGCTACTACATTTTGGGTGATGCCCTTTCGACCACGGAATCGTGGTTGGAGGTGTAAAGGGACCATTGTGGGTGGGAACATGCGTACCATCAATTATGCCTACAAAATCCTACAACATCAGAAGCAAAATTAGGCGGCACATTGATTGTAACACCGATGTGTCAATATTGACAAAGAATACTTTAAAATACGTACACCAATTTCGATTTGCAGCTATTTTACGATGAACACTTGTGTTTTGTGGCTTTAAATATAAAAGCTTCAAATCATTTATGGTATGTAGAACTCGTCGAACATATATACAAGCTCACAGTTCGAGTAGATCTAAAGAATGTTATCCTCACTATCCTATTCCTATGATTGTGTCCGACAATTTTTAAAAAGTACGCCAATTGCTCCTCAACAGTCACATGCCTTGTATCTTTGAGACATCCGTTGTTCCTCATCATTTGTGCTAGATTGAGGAATGCCCGCAGACTCATTCTTAAATACGCCAAAAAACTATCTATTCTCCCACACAAAATGTGACAGATATTAGCTGCCCTATGCAACCGTCGATAGGTAGATTGTTCTGTAGGAATATTACAGGCTTCATTTAGCCACAACAAGAATATCCCAACCCCAGGAAGTACAGCAGCATATGTAGCACTGCTTACGACTATTTGCAAATATTTCCTCCTCATCTAATAATAGGAACAACAAATCATATTATAAACAGGACGCAAACATGTAATAATAGCCAGCACTACACAAAACTGCCAGCAAACAATCAACGGCCAATGTATCGCTCAAGGGTCACCAACTAGCGAAAATCAATAGTTGAAGCAAAAATTCTCAACATCCAACAACAAAAATTACCAATTTATAGCCAGCAAGCGTACAATTAGAGAACCGCATGTACACAACAAAATTAGATCACAACCGAGGAAACCCTACTCTGTGAGCGTGGGAGATAGATCGTCCAGTGTGTAATAACCAACAAGCAATTGGAAGAAATTTACCTCGATCGAGCCAAGAGAATAAATTAGGATTATCGAGGGTACGTCGCTTGAAGCCATCGGCGAACTCGCCGCTGATATCGGCCGACGGGAGAGAGAAGCAGCAGAACGGTGCCGTAGGCGGCTACAACGAGCGGAGGAGGTAGAGGATTCGCGAGATCACGCTGGTAAACTGGGATCTAAGGTTGGAGTTTACGAGACGTGTGACGAGAATCAGTTCGCCCATTTCACAGCGAAATGCTGCGAAGTGGGGGAACTGCTGCGCTGTTATAGTCGCGGAACTCATAAATGAGTTCCGCGACTTCGCATGGTGAGTAAACTGAGAAACTAGGATATGACATCCGAGATCCGCGAGATCCACTAGTTCCAAGCGAAGTAAACGAGCCCTTAAAGAACCATCTTAGAAGAATGTGGGACGTCGTTTTCATTTCAGACAAAGTATATAACACAACAGATGGCGGATGATGAATAGAGCCACGAAAATAGGTTGTTTGCACTGCTCTCCCATCGTATTATATATCTTTATTTACTTATATTAAAACTACAATCATAGTAGTTTTAATATAACTATTTTAAAATAGTAGAGGATTTATAATATATATTTTATTATTTCTTATATTAATACCACGATTAGTGGGCCCCACTAATCGTGGTATTAATATAAGTTAATAATATTATTTATTTATAATAATATTATTTACTTATATCCCATCAAATTATATATCTTTATTTACTTATATTCAAACCACAATCATAATTGTAGTTTTAATATAAGCATATAAAAAAAAATTGAGCATTTATAAAATATATTATATATTTTATTATTTCTTATATTAATACCACGATTAGTGGCTATAACACCCACTAGTCCTGGTATTAATATAAGTTAATAATATTTGTATTTATAATAATATTATTTATTTATGATAATATTATTATCTTATATTATTTTCTTTTTCATTAATTTTTCATTTTTCTAAATTTTTTTTAAAAAAAATTATTTATAGTATAATAATATAAGATAATAATATTATTATAAGTAAATAATATTATTAACTTATATTAATACCACGATTAGTGATGTTATACCCACTAATCGTGGTATTAATATAAGAAATAGTAAAATATATAATAAATTTTATAAATGCTTTTTTTATATATACTTATATTAAAACCACAAATATGATCGTGGTTTTAATATAAGTAATATATAAAACGATGGGAGAAAATGCACAAATATGTATATGTAATATGATAGTCATTTACATATTGTGCATGGCGCACCCCATAAAAATTTCCAATGTGGGGACATAAAAAGAAGTAATATTTCATTGAAAAGTCCCTACATACTCGGTTGCATTCGGTGGGTGTAGGTTACAACAATCTCTGTGTGTTTGGTACTATTTTATGCTGTTGGAGTGTATTTGGTGTTTCAAGCTAAAACGTGTTTGTTAGAGTTTCAGCACCTGTGTTTAGTAATTTTTTTTATTATTATTTTTTCAATTGTAGCCTATTTGATGTTGTTAGTCAAACTGGAATAAGTTCATTAATGGTCAAAGTACTTGGGTCCTTTTTTCATGTTGTTGTGATCTATCTCCGTGGTAGTACATGGAATGTGGTGTTCAGTGATTCTTTAGCATTGCCAGCTTCTCGGTCTATTTGGTAGATTTTAGGATTGTTGAGTTCAATGGTTACCAAGATGTTGTTATTCTAACTGGAATAAACGAGTTCCGTATTGCTGGCCGCTCAGCGATACATCTTGTACAAGTAAAATACAACCCAAAACAGGCCATTTGCGTTATTCGACATGTTCACAAAATTTCTGGGTCACTATGTACCTGTATTTCTATTTTGTTTGGCGCATTGCTTTTACATAGTTTATTTTGAACCGGAAATGCCTTCTGCAATACAGTAGGACCCTACGCATTATAAGAGAAAATAGTGTAGCACTTGATGATTTTTAGCCCATGTTTTTATTGTTTTTACATCTTTGAACATGTGTACATGTATAATACATAAACAACAAAATTGGTATACAACAGAACCGAGACTTAAGACACAACTGCTATTATACCTTGTGCGAGACCTTTATGTAATTCATAAGCTTGTTTAGAGCCTCTCCACTATCTATGGCTTCCCTTGCTCTCTCCAGAGCACACCCAATATCTTCTGCGCCCTTACATCCTAGCAAGTGGTCTACCATCCCAGCATTTAACACAATCCTGTCATAGGCTGGTCCTCTTTCTCCACGAAGTGCTGCTAATCCGAGCTCTATGTTTTTTAATAGCTGAAAGGTAAGTTGGAAATAAATGTCAAAAAATCATTCCACTCTTCATATAATATGCATTATGAGTAAATAGATCTTAAAACTCGCAAAGAAAGATAATTTTGTATCTCAGGAGAGAGCTTCGATCTAATATGGAGATGATTCAACTGCACTGCTATTCTAACATAAATGTATCTCTCCAAGTTGGATCTAACAAGATATATATATATATATATATATATATATATATATATATATATATACATGATTATGTAACTTACAGATCTGTCAGTTCTTGGAGTGTCTGTGGGTTGAAAACCATACTCTTGAGCATTAACAACTGTTCTGAATGGCTCCCGTGATATTCCTATGAATGAACACAGTAAAGGAGAATACAGTCAATGAATTAAAGGTAAGAAGCATTCAACCTTTCATGAGCCATAAAAAAAAAATGTGCACCAGCTAAGTACCATCAGTTTGGGAACTTCCATTGCTAGGTGAACGAAAGCCTGAGCAATAATTTACTGGAAGGCCTTTGGATGCAGTTGGTGACCTTGCTTTTGTGGTCATTGAAAGAGCACCTTCTTCCCCCTAAACCGCAAGCAAAGTAAATACCGATTCCAAATCTGATAAGTTCGCTAAAAGTAGCTAGATAATTATCCAACCTTCACTGTCCTACGCTTGCAGTTTGTTTTGAGGTAGGAGTTCAGCAAAAGAAACAATAACAAAATAGCAACCAAATGAAGTGAATCAATGCCACTGGTTAGTATTACTCTGTATTTTTTAGGTTCAGTTCTAACCAACCAGCCTGTTTTAAAATTGGACAAGGGTCTCAAAAAGATTCCATTTTAGTGGGATGGACATTGAACTTCCGATAGCCTAATGACCGATACAATCATATCCTGAATGTTGGCCAAAGGAGTTCCAAAATGCTGATCAGTACTACATGTATGTCGTCATCACGAAGTGTAGAACAAATGGAGGTTTTGCAATTGGTAATGTGCAATTAACTCATTACACTGAAGCATTTAACTTTTCGCTTGTTTACTGATGTTTAAATTCTAATTCTTTGGTGCTTATATACAGCTATTGGATAATCAAACTGCCTAATCACCACTGTACTTGTCCTACTTTAACTTATATGTAATATGATAAGTTAACATAAAGAGTTGAAACCTGAAGTTCACATTGTAATTGTTGATTGTACCAACCTTTACCACTAAACCAGCATGAACTTTTCTTCTTCTCATAAGCATCAGCAATGAATCTTCATAACCTTCATGGTAGAACCCAGAAACAATAGCTTCACGGCCACTAGCCTAAATAGATCAAAAAAGCATATCAGATTTCTAGTGCAGGCTCTCAATTCAATCAATTGCATCAGAAATGATAAGGATGGTTTAAGAACTATCCAATGCTATTGTAAAACCAACATGGCGAAGTAGTCAGGCCTGATAAATAAGCACATAACGAGAAAAGTGTGCACCGACTAAATTCATTCCTTAAGGGAACAAAACAGGTGAAGAAAATAAATTTTGAGCAAACACGGTCATTTAGTTAAACAGGCTTATCAACCGAGTTAAAGCACGATACAATTACTTTTTTCATTTTCGTCCATGACATTATTGCTAACTAAAAAAAGAGAATGTTCAGGCTGTGGATACACAAAGCGGATAAGATTACTCACTTCCAGCAATGTTCTATCTCAACGTAATCCAACTTACTGAGTTAGGACCTAGAGATAACAGACATGCCAAGAATCTTAAAAGTACAAACGCTATGATGATGCAAGCTGTGAGTTTCGACGTATTATGTTTATCCGATGCAACTGACGATAATAATCCTAAAGTACAAGGTTGGACAACTTGTGTCCTCATGATAGGGGTGACAACATCTTACCCTAACGAACTGCTGAACTTTCTCAGAAGTTGCCAAGGGAGGACGCTTTTTTATGTGCTCTCTGATGCCACGGAGAGCATATCTGCAATATAGGTGACTTGTTGTTATTGAGATAACATACAAGGGCACGCTTACCCAAAAATTACAAAAACACAAGAACACCATCTTGAACTTCCAATATTTACAAATTTTGCCTATTCAAAGTAGTTCGGATACTGTGAATTAACATGCGGCATATTGTTATTTGAGTGTATAATAGTGCGATATACCAATCCAGTACTGTTATTGGATATAACGAATCGAGGCAGTTGGACCATATTTGATAATTTATTTTTATGCCATGATATTCTCATTAGTGCAGTGAAGTACTATATTGGATTACTTTCTTCCTTTATAACAGCCATAATTACATCAATGAGTAAATGTTCACTTAATTATTTTGGAATTTTGTATATGTTTTATTGATTATTTGGAAGAGTGTCAAGCCCGACTGCCCGTTTGTATGTACCACCAGAATTAGCATTAATGTTATTTTGCAGGTAAATTTAAACATAGCTGAAAGGCCATTTTTTCTTCACTTTTACCTAGTCCATTTTGGATTCCTCATTGTATTTAATTAACTTAATACAAATAAAACTTTCCACAAAGGTATACCATATGTCATCTATTGGATTTACAAAAGATAATACGTGACATACATAGAGGTAACTGAAATTGTCATGTGGGTTGATATAGTTTTATATGCAATTTTCTATATATGTATATAGATTACAGGTCTACCAAAAAGGTTCAGATCATTCCTTTTTGTACATTCCAAGTATGAATATCATCAAAGTCCCCCCATCCATGGGTCTAGCGGTGTGGCGTGTGCCTTATACGCCGCTGGTTTGAATCCCACCGGTGGCCCTATAGCGAGGAATAGGCAATTCTAGTAAGTTTTCAGCAGGGGTTGCTAATGCGGTGAATGGGCAACGCACTAGTACTCCATGTCTGGTTCGAGACGCCCAGACCGGACTTCTACTTCTAGACAGCGGTCCCAGCCCAATACGGGCTGATGGATAATGGTTAGAAAACGATGTCTCTAATAACATCGGAGATTGGTGCACCAAGAAGGTCTCGCCTCGTTATCTCTCAAAAAAAAAAAAAGAAAGAAAGAAAAGAAAATCATCAAACCATATTTTAGTCAGTTCAAAGTGTGACAATCCTACAATGTCATCCGTAAAATTCAAACTGCATCATAAATACCCAAATTTAAGCAAAAGCACTAACAAAACGTGTCAGTAAAGCATTTTTTAACTTATCATAGCAACTCCAAAGTGGTGCGGAATATCAATGACAACGAGATGGAGATGAACAATATAAGGACATTACCCAAATATAACATTTGAGAGATAAGAGTTAAGATTTATAAGTTAGAAGTATATACATCTAGATGAATAATATTTAAAAAGAAAAAGGATAACTGATTTTGTCAAATAAGCTACTGCCGTGTATGCTTACAAAGATGGACGAGCTTCTCGTAGGCTGACATATGAAAATCCAACATCCTCATCCTGCGGTAGAGTAAACAACATTACAAAAGGTAAGATGAAGAGACAAAGACAGCATGTAACAGGACAAGTGGACCTCTAATAAGGCTTTTGCCTGCGCTGAAGACAGATTAGTATTTGCACCCATGAACTTCAGTAATTGCTCTTCTGTTATGCCACCCTGCAAATCTTAACAACCAATATTTTAAACGAAATAATCTCTAGGCAATGCAGCCAACACTTCAAATAAGTACTTGATAAATGCACAATGCACATAGATATATCAAGAGGTGTCTGGCATCTAGCTTTTAGTCAGAATTAAATATTTAAAACAAAATGAACAAATGATTATTCTGAATTTGCATTCTGACAAAACAACCTTTTGGTGCTATTGAAACATTATAAGTTGCCCAATAGCTCTAGAATTCTACAGACATCCATGCAAACTAAATCTTTTACAGACATTAGTATCTAGACTTAAGTTCAGAACTAAATAGTATGAAGCAGTTGCTTAATATGAAAAGTTTCCTGCTGACCTTAGGTGGCATCCAGTCCACACCATGCAAAAGGCATGACTCTCCATAACAAGCTCTCACAGCTGCAACAAACAAAGTGCCCCTGAAGAAGCGTGTATTTCCATCATACGGTTCACCATAATGAGTCAAGGATCTAACATTGGCAACTAAAGTATCACCTAAAAGACAACTATGCAGTCATTGGAATTGAACATAAATGAGGATATATACAACGCAAGTTTGGATAGACGACTTAGTACCTAGCTCATCATCAAACGTAAGACAGTACGCCTTTAGTTCACGATCAGTTTCTCGGTTCATCCTTTGCCCAATCAAAAATGCTGCTAGCAATGACTGGCTAACTCTGTCAGCCTCCTCAGAGTCCACGTTCAGTGGAAGAATGTCCTTCAAAACACCCTCAACTTCCTCATAGCCAAGATGACCACCAGCCAAGATCTCCCTCAACGCACCTACCAATCTCATCTCAGCAATTCCATTTCCAGAATAGCTAGGCCCAATTGGGCACCCTGTACCCATGATTGTGCCCTCAGGATCCGCAATAAAGATCACATCTGGAGGTAGAACTTGAACAAGCCTTGGCCAGAATGTATTCATGCATGCCTTTCACCTTCACTCCATTGAGTGGCTTCAGGGAAAGCATTTGCTCGTATAGTCATGGCAGCAAAAAAAGATCCAAGTTGTGCTTTAGAAACTTTTTCCTCTTTAAGTTCTCCCCTAGCTTAGGAAAACAAACATTAGAAAAAATTAAACTATACTGTAAACCCATAATAGAAAACGATATTGTAAATCACATCGTAGTGCATTAATATTTTATTCAAACTGTAATCAATGACAAAAGACATGCCAAACTTATCCAACGCAAAATTGATGGCAATTGAGGGATGAATAAAAATACTCTACCCCTTGCTCTATGAATATGTGCAAACTAATAGGTAGGGATGTTCATATACCATCTGTACTGGCAATATATGTACGGAAAACCGGATCGGACAGGTCAAGTGGTCCAGTCCGGTCCAGACGGACCTAGTTCAGTCCAGTACCCGGTCCGGACCTAGGGACCGCACCAATCCTCGGTCCGGTCCGTTTCGGACCAGTTAAGACCGGGGACGGGAAAAAAAACCGCTTTTCTTATTTCTAATTTTTTTATTTAATGTCACGTTTTCTGTAGAAAAAAATAATATTATTATATAACTCTTTGTATACATTTTATTATGATATACACATTTTATTTATTCTTAAATATATTTAGATATATTTTCGGACTAACCGGTCTACAGTCCGGACTTTATTCTGGTTTCGTTGCGGTCCGCTCCTGACCGGATGAACACCCCTAATAGAACTGCACAGACAAAGATACAAAGTTCTGTGTTGTTAAAGGCGCGCCTTGCCGTGCGCCTAGGCTCGCCACACGAATCTGCGCCCGCCAAGAACAAGGCAAGGCCCCCGTTCACTAGGCGCAGCCTTATCGCGCCTAGTGAACATGCCCCATTTATAAACTATGTGAGCCCAATTAAACCATCAGAACGTACTGTTCAGTCCATATGAGAGCTCCTTGCTCACTACAGTGGGCTAAATAGGAAAAAAAATCCCTAATTTTTTTCACAAACAACACGCCTGCTGGATTGAAAGAGAACGGCGAAGGCTGGAGACGAGCTTAGTTTTTCATAATGAACATGTTCATCATGTGAATATCTCCAAACAAGCTAGCTATTCATCATTTTTCACACTTTGAGATTTTGAGTCAACATATTCATATGATGTGACTATGTGTTTTTCCAATATGACTTGTCCAGAATCCATCAATAAGCTAACTTCCGCAAAATTTAGAGGTAATTAGTAAGTTATACATATGTTAAGAGCTAAGAGTTTTAAAAATGATGTAAGAAATTTATCTGTGTGTAAGATCTTTGCTAATAGGCTTGTTCTGATCTTTTCTATGACAACTTTGGTTTAAATTTGTATTTTTTATGGAGATATTTATATCTAAGGAAACAACGCACCTTGCGTTAATAAGGCCCGTGCCACACCTTGCGCCTTGCGCCTAGTCTCCCGGACCACCCTTGCACCAAGATAGTAAGTTATACATATGTTAAGAGCTAAGAGTTTTAAGAATGATGTAAGAAATTTATCCGTGTATTTATCTGTGTGTAAGATCTTTACTAATAGGCTTGTTCTGATCTTTTCTATGACAACTTTGGTTTAAATTTGTATTTTTTATGGAGATATTTATATCTAGGAAACAACGCACCTTGCGTTAATAAGGCCCGCGCCGCACCTTGCGCCTTGCGCCTAGGCTACCGGACCACCCTTGCGCCTTGCGCCTTTGACAACATTGACAGAGTTGTGGTAATAACTAGACTAATTGAAGCATATTCGACCAAAAACCCTTTCGCAACTATTCAATCTCTCGACAAGAACGACGATTCTCCTGATGTCGTTAAGTTTCTAATCACATCCAATATCATGTTATTGCCATTCTACTATTACTTGTTCACTTCCGGAGATTTTCATTAACTAGTTAATTAAGCAATATTGATAGTACGACTGTATTAGTAATAGTAACCAACTTCCAATTCAACAGTAAAGTATATAAGTTTGTGCTTTCATCTGCCTTGCGTAAACAAAGGCTTGACATGTTATATCCAAGTGAATTCATGAGCCTACAGGAATTATGTTTGGTGACGTATTAATCTAACAATGGCTCACATACAGAATATATGGAGAAGAGCAAAAACATAACGCACAAGGAAATAAATTTGGCACAATCTTGTAACAAGGTTCGGCAAAAAGCCTACGTTCACAGGAGAGTAGACAGTATGTTCCCATTACAACAGTATATGCATAGCATTTTACATTGTATATAAGCCTGCTTTCTCAGGGATATCCCCAATACCACTTGAATATGCATCTCTTGTGCTTCTCAGTCCCACAATGGATGTTGAGTTATTGAATGGGTGTGGCGTGAGCCTACGTAATCGATGTGCGGCTTTAATAAAGTGCTCAACTCCTCATCAATGTCAATCAAGAAAAAGATCAAATTGACTCATAATCCTACTTGTAAAATACTATAGAATAAGAATGGCATATGCATTATCTGATAATGGATGCTCGACATACTCGTACATACTCATACTAACCACACATGAAATAAAACTAAAGATGAATTCAAGAAAGCCACCTGATCTAAGGATTGTATCAAGGACAATGAACGCCTGCTCTTCCGTAAGTGGTCTCGTTTGTTGTGGCCCAGTGCACACCTTTGTCTGCGCATCCAGCACCGTCGGATTTGGCCTCGGGATCATCGGAGTCCGATAAGAGATCGAGATTGCCGGATTCCGCAGCGCAAGCTCTGAAAGCTCGATTTCGTCTACCGCCGCCGCATCTAGAGCCGATCTGGCCGCCAAACCGCCTCTGCTGCCGACGGAACGGCTGTTACGGAGAAGGAACGAGATCAGATCCTTCGAAGCCGGGGGAATTCGATTCTTGGATGAAGATGAGAATTGGAATCTAGTGATAGGGTTAGGGCGAGGTGAGAGGAGGGAGTTCATGGCTGCGAGAGAGCTCGACGAACAGCAAAGGAGATGGGAGAAGCAGCCAGACGCGCCTGCGAAGCGCGAAATATATATTTGTAAAAGCGGTATACCGGAGGTGACACCCATCCTCTATTAATTCACTGAATTAATTAGTTAAACTCGAATAGTTAATTCAATCTGACTAATCTCTACTATTATTAAACATTATTAGATGCCACTTCTTAATCCAACATTTAATTTTATCACCCCACATTATCTATAATTAAAAAACCACATCCTCTTCAGCATTTTCGCCCCCCAACCCCCCTTCACTAAAAAAAAAAAAAAAAAGTTATAAACTAATTTTACACCCATACGATACACCCCCCTAAAAATAGTCATAAACTAATTTTGCACTCGTACGTTGCAGAATATTAGCCATATATAATTATATATAAATATTAATATTAAAATTTTTAATTTTTATAATTTTATATTTTAATTTTATATAAATTAATAGTTATTTTATTAATATAACATGATTTATTCGGTACATGTTATTTTATATTAATATATCTATTTAGATTATTTTTATAAGTTATTATTTTTATTAAATATTTATTTTTAATATTAAATTTTTTATATTTTTTAATAAATTATATAATTTTATAAATTTCTATCAATTAATTTCAATGCCACGTAGCTTTTAGAATAAGAGCAAAATACCACATAACACATTAAAAACTAAATTCCATATGGCATGACGATTTTTGATATGACAATATATATATATATATATATATATATATAGTCCTGCCGGCCCACCCATAAACGGATACAGAGATAAAATTATAGAAAAATACTAATTTCCTCCAAATACACCAAAAAAGTTTATATTATTAAAAAAAATAAAAAATTAAAAAATACTAATCCCCTCCAATTGGACTTTTGCAGAACAAAACACACTATTTTTATCCATATCTCATTTCACTTATCCCTAGTTGAAATAATAAAATTTTGAAGGCCTATATTATATACTTCAGACATATTTAAAAAATTGTAAACTATATAACAAAAAAATTAAGATATTTTCTACAACTTTGTATTAAAATTTTTCTAAAAACTAACACAAAATACGACAAATCGAATAAATTAGCTATTCAACATTTTTAATATTTTTAATATTTAAACTATATGTTATATACAAAATATTTTGTTTTGTAGTTTAAAACTTATTTAATAGTATAAAAAAATATTTACAAAATGGGCCTAATAATATTTTAATATTTGATTGAGGTAGATGCTTGAATTTGATGGGAGTAGCGTGGGAATAGAAGGGCTTATCTGATCCATGATTTGGGTCAGCCAGGGAAACCAAATCTGTCTTTGGGAATGGAAGGATTTACCTGATCCCTGATTTGCGCCAGTCAGGAAATCCAAATCTGTCTCTATCGTGACCTGTATTTATCCATGGGCTTTAATATCAGCCCTCTTTTTTTTACAAATTAATTTTTAAAAATATATTTTTAAAAATTAATTTTTTATTTTTTTACAAATCAGCCTTCCAAAAATACATTTTCAGAAAATAATTTATAAACCTCCAAAAATATGAGAGCTGACACGCAATTTTTTCGGTTTATCCATTCTTGTATATCCACGCCTAGCTAGCGTGCAGGCGGTTTTCAATTATATTATAGGTCGAGTTACGTTAGTTCGGAAATACAGATACAAATATGAATATGAATATAAAAATATAATATGAGATGAATATGAGATACGATAATTTTTTAAAAATAGGATACAGATACGACTCAGACACGATAATAAAAGTTATAAAATTAAAAAAAAAATTATATTAAGTATTTAAAATAAAAAAATATTAATAATATTTAATAATAAAATTATATATAATATAATATTTTATCTTTTAAAATAAGTTTAAACAATAAAATTTTAATTTTATCAATAAAAAATAATATTTAAGAATATAATAATATCTATTATTTATATTATGTAGTATTACTTGTAGAGCAATGCTAGTGACTCTCATAATTTTATCTAAAAATCTATTAAAATGCATTTTTCAACAAGAAAAATGCGTTTCTAATTGGGAGTGGTGCGATTCACGGAGTAGAGTGGTGTGTGGCACGATTGCTAAGATTTTTTTTTTTAATTTTGGATGAAATTTTAGGTGAATTTGTGGGGTAACAAGCTTTATTCTTACTTGTATACTTGTAACAGGACGGTGATGTTGTTTACAGACCCTGCTGATGACGACCTTTCGAGGTCAATGATGGGTAGTTTAAGTTGTTATGTTCATGGCTTTGGCCCATGTGTTTGTACTATTTTCATCATCATGGGCCTTTAGTTCCATATATACATATATATATATATACATATATATATATATATATATATATATATATATATATATATATATATATATATGATCGCGCGAGTCGCGATCAGTTCGGTGTTCGAAGGCATAGATGGCTCTGAGGAAGACAAAAGCAATCACGCAAAAAAGGCACAATTTTTTTACGTGGAAAAACCCCTAATAGATCGGGGGCAAAAAATCACGGGTCGTACGCGACCACCGAAAAAACTTTGTATTATAGGTAAAAAGATGTGTATATTACAAGTGTGCTTTCACTTGTTTTCTTTTTCTCTCACTTTCCGGATCAAAGAGATGATGTCTTGCAGACGAAGAAGAGCTCCTACTATTTCTGGATCTTCTTGAAGAAGGAGAAGAGCTCCTTCCCCCTCCTCTTCCAATTTCTTCATTTCCGGATCTCTTCAAAGAGTCCAGCCTCCTCTTCTTGTAATGGCATGACCCCTTTTATAGACCTCTTCCCTTTTTTTTTTTTCTTTTCTTAATGGCTAAGTATCCACTTGGACATAGGTCATGATGGCCTAGAGGTAGCCCTCCATAGCCCACCACTTGCCTTCAATCTCATTGGTTCAGTATACTGTCCTCATACAGTTCATTTGCCTCCACCACCTTAGTTCACCGCCATGGAACTGCTTGTGGTGGCCAGCTAAGCGGTTCTAGGGAGTTCTGGTGGTCAGACCTCGGCTAGGACAGCTCGCTCGGTCTGGTCAGCTTAGCTCTGCTTGGATGACCTCGGGTCGGCCTGGTTAGCTTGATTCTGGTCTTCTGCTTGCTTGGGTAGCTCTTCGGCACCTTAGCACATCGGCTAGCTCTCCAGCTCGGCTCTCTCTCCAGCTCGTCTCTTTAGCACTTCAGCACCTCGGCCAGCTTATGAGATCAGCACCTCAGCACTTCTGCACCTCGGCCAGCTTATTAGATTAGCACCTCGGCACTTCTGCACCTCGGCCAGCTTATCAGATCAGCACCTCGGCACTTCTGCACCTCGGCCAGCTTATCAGATCAACACCTCGGAACTCTGCACCTCGGCTAGCTTTTCAGATCAGCACCTCGGCATCTCAGATCGGCCAATACTTCTCAGCTCGGCCAGAAAACCTCAGTACCTCAGCTCGTCTAGAACACCTCGGCATCTTAGCTCGGCCGATACTTCTCAGCTCGGCCAATACATCTCGGTAGCTCGGTTCGGCCAATACTTCTCAGCTCAGCCGATACACCTCGGTACCTCAGTTCGGACAATGCTTTCTCGGCTCGGCCAATATACTCGGTATCTCAGCTCGGCCAATGCTTCTCAGCTCGGCCAAAACACCTCGGTACCTCAGCTCGGCCAATACTTCTCAGCTCGGCCGATACACCTCGGTACCTCAGCTCGGCCAATGCTTCTCAGCTCGGCCAGAGCATCTCGGTACTTCAGCTCGGCTAATACTTCTCAGCTCGGCCGATACACCTCGGTACCTCAGCTCGGCCAATGCTTCTCAGCTCGGCCAGAGTATCTCGGTACCTCAGCTCGGCCAATACTTCTCAGCTCGGCCGATACACCTCGGCGTCGTGGCAGCCTAATTTTACGCATTATCAATATATATATATATATATATATATATATATATATATATATATATATATATATATATATGTTTTGACCATCAAGTGCAGTTTCTTCCAAGCAGGGGTAAAATTCGAATCCTGATCTATATTTCAGAAGGAGCATACCATAATCTCATTTTCAGCACCGTTATACCTACTGACAATGACGGATATAAAAAATTTGTCAAAAAAGGTTATTATTAGTACATAAAATAAATTATTATTTTTCAGTTTAAAAAAAGTATACAAAGTTTTTTTACAATTATTCTCTACGATTTTCTATATGTAACTAGAAAATAAAATAAAATAAATATATTACCGAAGACGATGAGATAATTGCTGTAGACGAAATTTTAGATCGGTGAAATTTAGAGGTGGAGATCAAAAGTTGTCCGTGCTTCCTAGAATCTAGCCTATTTTGGCCTAGATACTGTGAAAATCATAAAGCTTCATCTTATATTTTCCTAGATTTAACTGAAATCCCCACCTAAAATCTCCTTAACAGGTTTCCAACATTTATCAAAAAAGAAAGCATGGTTAATAAATTTCAATGCATCAAAATATTTCATGCTGCTTCAGAGTCTCACCTCATAGCACAGAAAGCATGTATATATGAACATTATCGAGATGTAAATAAATCGCATTCAATATCTTGGAACGGATGAATATTCATCACGCATTATCGGCACTTATTTTCGCTATAACTTACACACTTTCTAAGAATTAGAAGACGATAAAAGTCAATATAACCGAGTTGTCAAGGACAGGCTCAACTTTTTGTACTATATATATACTGCATAATAAAAAGTAAAAAATGATCGGCAAGCTTGCTTTTTAAACTTCATCGCATTCATCCCCAACTTAATGAGTTCGGATCGTCTGTGATAACTTTCTGTGGTTTTCTCTGTGGTATTCCAAGTAATTGGTCCACCTAGCATGGCGGGCCCACTAAAGTAATTATTTTTGCAGAAACGGATGCGCATCCCAATATTTCTTTCACCGTTAAACTTAACAGACCATTTTAACTTCTTTTCCTAATCGCTCTTGCAATCCCCGCCCCCTCTGTCTCTTTCTTACAGCCAAAACAAAAAAGAAAAAAAAAAATATCTCTCTCTACTCATAGCTCCGCCAGCCGCCGATCTCACATCTCATGTTTGCGTGGCTACTAGCCTGGATATCAGTTGCCCTGGTCGCTCAACCTTCCCTCTCCGTCTCTCTCAACCTAGATCGATGCACCGGCCGCTAGTCTCAATTTGATCCCCACCACCATTTTCCTCCCTCTCATGGTGTTTTTATTGTGGGCAAGCTATCGGAATCGAGTTTCAACTTCGATGAAGGGCTTTGACTTTTGAATGGGTGGTCTGTAAACAAATGGCCGATTGAAGATTAAGCATAGATTTGCACGACTTTTTTCTTACTTCTTGTTTTTTGAGTTTATTAGCTAATATAACATTCAGATGATCAGATTGTGGTGTTTTTGAATAATTGACGGTGAGATGATATTTTGTATAATTGACAAATGTTGTATCTTCTAATGCTTCAGATGAAAATTTTCTCATTAGCGGGTGCATTTCTTGCATTTTGTCAGTAAAATTGGTATATAATGGAAGTTGTAAAATTTTATGTTGAAGGGGTTTTCATTTTCTAATTTTATGTTGAAGGGGTTTTTATTTTCTAACTAACTCCTTTATTTACTAAGTGATTAGACAAATTTGTGGTATGTCATTTGAATGTACAAAGCACTATATTTCAAACTCTTATCCAGTAAACTTTATTTCAATAAATCCTTATCTACACTTATATGAATGTCAGTTAGCATACATGCTAACAATATTTTGAATAAATTCCTCAGCTTGGCAATATATATATATATATATATATATATATATATATATATATATATATATATATATATATATATATTAAGTGAAACAGAGTATGCCATTACCAATAATTATCACATGTCATACATTATGATTCAAGGATGTATAAGAAGATATGGCATGCTTAATATGTCTGTGTAGAATCACTTCAGATCATCACAAGTACAGTTCTTCTAACAGAATACATGTGCTTAAGACCTAACATATATCACCTATACAAAATAATACATTAGTCAAATTCCAAAACCTCTTACATTTGTCTTAATACAAATCCATATGAACTTCTGTCTTCAAAATATGAATATAATATCTGAATAGGTCATCAAAACTCGATCGTCTTTGGAATCCGACCGAACTTGCATATAGGATGTTTTGTCTCCAGCAATTACAGTCATTGAAGACCATCACTATACCTACTTGATTCCTATATTATTTAAAAACTTGTCAGTTTTTAAAAAAGTAATACGATAAATATATATCTCAAGTCTCATACCTGTCGAACTTGCGAAGAGAATAATGATGAGCTTCTAATGATATCCTGAGGTGCATTATCTGATGTAACGTTTGGGTGTTCTACCCGTTTCTTTTTTGAACTTTTCTCTAAAGCACCTCGAATGCGACGGCTACCACGTTCCCTTTTTTTCTTAACTTTAATTCCCTTTGCTTTACATGGAACTTCATTCAATGAAGACAAATAGGTACTTGATCTAATGAAACATTCTCAGATAAAGATGTAAACTCTTCATCAATCAATAAATTTTCATCTACACTTTTATTTAAATGTGCATCACTAGTAGGAAATTCTTCAAGTATCATTTTTTTAAGCATTCTTCTACTTCCTTCAACATTATATTGGAATACTGCTTGACAATGGAATATGCTTTTTCGTAATCAGCAGCTTTTGTAGCTATTCCCACAAGTTCTTTGCACATGTCTCTATAACGCTTTCTCACTTCTTGTTTATGATTTTGAGAGGAAGTGCTATGGTGACTGACATTTGAAACCCATTTTTTTACATCTTTGGTCCACCTCTTCAGAACATATTGAGATGGAATTGACCTGATATTCATTGTATCAAGTACTTTTCAAAGCATGAGCACATAATATGCCGACAAACTCAAATTTTTACAACTGCATACAACATCGCTATTAGATGAATCATATGAAACAAAATGCTCATGTTGTTCACCGACAACAGAAATCTTACATTGAGTTATTGTTTCATGATGAGTAAGGTACCAAATATTGCAATTCAAAGTCAACAACAACTCCCTTTGAAACAGTGCAAATATAGATGGTATACACAACAGAGGCATGTTTCAACATATGCAATGGAGCAGGCAAGTTAGGTTGACTTTGAGACATTTTAAAATCAGCCCGCAACTCCTCTAAGTGGCGGTCCTCTAAAATTCTCTCAAAATGCTCAAAAAATCGAAGTAAATTCTTTTGAGAGTTTAGGTACCGTTTAATAAGTCTGTTCATACTTTCACTTCTTTGTGTAGTACTCATGTCGGCAATATGTCGACCATAGACTAAGGCCCACTTTTGTCTTTCTTCAAACTTTTCTTTCAACCATTTATTCTCGATAAGATTATATTTCTCAAGCATATTATTCCAAGCAACCACAAAGTCATCTTCCTCTTCAAAATCATATATGCAACTCTTGAAATCTTTGACAAATGACTTGTCACGTAAGACAAAGCTAAGATGCTTGGCAGCGTTTTGGTAAATATGCCATAAAGCACAATCGATGATATGTATTTGGCATTTTCGAAGCTATAGCATTGGCCATCGCTTGATCTTGGTCTGTCAATATTGTTTTAGGCTCTTTTCCTTCCATTGATTTCAAGAAGGTTTTAAATAGCCACTCAAAGGTTGGAATAGTCTCATCATACAATAAAGCAGCACCAAATATAATGCTCTGCTTATGATGATTTACTCCTACAAACATTGCAAATGGACGCCCATCTTTGTTGGTTTTATATGTGGTGTCAAAAAAACATCACCGAAGCACCTATAATCCATGATCATTTGAGAAGTTGCCCAAAAGATATTTGTTATCAGGTCATCAACATCAAGTTGAATCGCATAAAAAGAAGAAGGATCATATAATTGCAATTTCTGGAAATAATGTAATACTCCTCCAGCATCTCCTTTCTCCATTGCTTTCTGTCTTTTAGTGCGCAAATAATTTTTGTAGTCTACTAAAGTGAATCCTACACTTTCAGGCCCACCGACTTCTCTACTCCATACCCGATTTTGCAGATATACCAGACTGATCAGCAGTATCAATTGCATGTGCTTGCACCGGAGCTATCTGTCGATGTGATTTCAACATAAATACTTTACTCGGACTAACTACTACATGATTATGTGTTGCTTCAAACTTTTCCACTCGATACTTCCCATTGTTAAAAACTATTTGCATGTGTGCTGGGCACCCAAATCTAGTCTCCGGCCGATGACGTCTCACATTTTCGTCTCTTTTGTCTTTGCCCCGAAAACCTTGTGCTGAACAACAGAACATCCTGCTACGTAATATACCATTTGGAAAATAGTTTTTCCAATGTCGACGGACGCTAAATCCCACTTTACCACTGTAAATATTATAAAAATCGTAAGCATCTTCCTCTGATTGAAATTCTATACCCAGCTTCGGAATCCAGCTTTTGTTATCATCAACACTAAAATTCTCCTGATTTTGATAGGTTTCTTCAAATAGTACTCGTCTTGTTGGAGGATCTTTGCTTATATCGGAGCTTGGATTATGTTCAAAGACGTGGTTAGGTCCGCAATCCATAATTAAACTCCCTAAATAATATACAAAATCAAATTAAAGTTTTGGTATAAATTGAAATATTGTTGACAACAAAATTTAATTAAATTCCAGAAATGGTCTTTAAAGAAGGAACAAAGAACGAAAAATGACTAGAATAACTTTACCAGAAGATTGAAGGAGATGAAGGCGGAGAAGGCTGGAGTGTTGAATTTGATCGCTTGCAATGGGTGATTTCGCAGGGCAGACGAAAGTGAAAAACGCGGGGAGTTGAAAAAGGAGCGGAGTTAAAATGGTCTGTTAAGTTTTAACGGTGAAAGAAAATATTGGAATACGCATCCGTTTCTGCAAAAATAATTTACTTTAGTGGGCCCCGCCATGCTAGGTGGACCAATTACTTGAAAACCACAGAGAAAACCACATAAAGTTATCACAGACGATCCGAACTCCAACTTTATCGTATTCGTTTTTAGCCCATCTTTTATTTTTCGTACCATATTATTTTAACCATTATATTAGTATTTTCTGATAAAATTTTTAACATAAAAATTATAAATTTTTTTAAGATTTATAATTTTTATGTTCAATATTTTTTCAAAAAAGTATTGATAAGTAGATATTTTGAGACTCCGAAGTGTTAACGGATTTTGGATCCGATCTGTTAATCTGATAAAATTTCGAAACCTAAGAACACTTGTTTTGAAGCATTTTTTGAAAAAATGTTGAACATGAAAACTGTAAATCTCATCAAAATTTACAATTTTAAATTTTTTTTTTAAATACTGATATAGTGATCAAAACGATATGACACGTTAAACGAGAAAGTCCTAAATGGAATAGGTGGAAATACAGGGGCCGGACGCAGTAAATAATGCAGGAGCTGGACGCAGGAAAGTTTGTCCATGCAGGGACTAAAAGAAAGCGCCATAATAAAAACACTCATATATGTGATTGATTTGCATAAATTTATGTGTCATATTCCACTATTTTTTTCTGGATTCTCTCCATAATTAATCAGTTTTATCATCGTTACCCTTCGTAAGAATGTTTTG
Source organism: Xerophyta viscosa (assembly GCA_002076135.1). Taxonomy (NCBI): domain Eukaryota; kingdom Viridiplantae; phylum Streptophyta; class Magnoliopsida; order Pandanales; family Velloziaceae; genus Xerophyta; species Xerophyta viscosa. Next base: position 499,046 of record MJHO01000115.1, on the reverse strand, counting down.
TCAGGATCTACGCTGATATAAGAACCTGCCTTGAGCGCCCTAAATTCTACACACCTATGAATGGACCCTCAATTTTGCAACGATCCAAAGCACTGCGCCGTCCCTTTTCCCTTAAAGGACAACCTCATGGATGGATACCTATTAAGCTTCAACCACCAGTCAATATAGAGGAATGTCTGTGTAGCAAGTTGAGGAGATATATACCGAGCATACCTCCATACATGCGGATTACATGCGCCTGACGAGAGCTGGTTTTTTCGAGACGTACGAAAGTACTTCCGGACCACGAATCCAAGCCACCCGACAGATAGAAGAGACTCTCAACTACTGGACCATGCGGTTCCCCCACCCTTTTCCTTTAAAACAATATTATAAGAAAAATGATATTTACCTATATAATTACCTTGCACAACAAAAGACACCACTACACATGGCTTGGAAATGAAATCATGATCAACAAAAAGGTCCATGGTGATCGTTTGGCTCACAAGTCTTTTTCAAATTTCAAGCTACCACCAATAAACAAAAATACTATTGGGCAGATAAAATAATTCGAAAATAATCCAAGCGGCTTTTCTTGTTCATGGTGTTTGTAGGTGTTCCGTGTTCGTGGTGTTCGCGTATTTTTATATTTTTTATTTATAAAAAAATTGATAGTATTTTTGTTATTTTTGTTATTTTTGTTATTTTACATGATAATGGCGCAAAAAATAATACCAAATTCAATTAGGAACACAAAATCACCAATTTTAATTAGCGGGGCATAAAAACGCAAAAGGCCCAAAAAATAAATATATAGGATGTCTAGGGAATTTCCAATAAATATATAGGATGTCTAGGGAATTTCCAATAAATATATAGGATGTCTAGGGAATTTCCAATAAATATATAGGATGTCTAGGGAATTTCCATAGATCAACCAAACATCTCCATTTTGGGTCTTTTTTGAGGATAAAAGAAACAGCATTGCTGTTTATTTAATTACGTACTTCGTTTTTGTTTCAAAATTTATTTTTAAAATTATCCAAAAAATACGTGTAATGAGACGAAGTTGTGAATTAAATGTATATGATTTTATAAAACACAACTTTAACGGCATGACATATATTTTGGAGAATTACCTCAAAAATAAAGCACAAAGTTATAAAACCCAGTTGAACAAATAATATTGTAGTTAACCCAAAAGAAAAAAAAAACATATTTTTTGTGGTCTATGAGAAATTTCAGGAGATGCGTCAGCCAAGGAAAAAAATATCTTCACTTAAAAATATGATTTTAGTTGCCGGTCGGCATAGTATGTGTCGAACGGTACGTGTCTGTTCCGATAGTTGTCTGTATGGTATAAATCGGTACAATACGTGCTAAAAAAATTTATAAACTTCTAAATAATTTAAGTATTTATTTTATTTTTAAAAGTAATAATTATATAATTATATATAATAATATATATAATATATATTATATATATATATATATATATATATAATATATATATATATATATCGGTATGATAATCTCGAATTTGAGATTTACTGAAATGCGATACGTTATTTTAAACTTTGCTTAAAAGGCCTCTTCTAATAAAACGTGGTGATGCAATTTATGAAATTGAGTTTCTATATTTTCTATAAAAAAGAAAATAGAAATTGGGTTTCAGAATGATGCAGGAGCAGCTATCCAACCAACAGTATTATGAACAGTTGATAAGTTGACCGGCAAGCCCATTTGTTTGACCAAAAATGAGAAGCAGTTCTTCTCTTCATTGCACGGTTATCTTATCCGGGAAAAGGCATTGTCAGGCGCGCGGCGAGCAACTTGGACAGTTGGACATGACACATTTTACGGCCTTTCTACTGTTTAAGAAAATAGAAAGGGATTATACCATATCAGCTCCCAAAGATTTCAAAAGTACCAAATTAGTCCCCTATTTTAAAAAACTACTAAATCAGTCCCTCAAATACTGTTTGAATTTTTTTCGGACAAAAATATCCCTATACTCGTTAACAGTTCGGATATCAAAAATATCTATCTAGAAGTATTTTTTGGAAAAAGTTTAAACATGAAAGTTGTAGAGCTCGTCAAGATCTCTAACTTTTATGTTGAACATTTTTTAAAAAAATACTTTAAAATAGGTGTTTTTGAGGTCCGAAGTGTAACCTGCTCGACCCAAAATCGCTGAAACAGTTTGTACGCCGAAAACACCTATCTAGAAGCATTTTTTAGAAACATTTTGAACATGAAAGTTATAGATCTCGACGAGACCTACAACTTTTATGTTCAAAATTTTTCCAAAAAATGCTTCTAAATAGGTGGTCTTGGTCTCGGCAAAACGAGGGCATTTTTGTCCCGGAGGGGCTGATCTGTCCATTTTTCAAACAGAGGGGCTGATCTGTCCAAGGAATTCAAAATGGGGGGCTGATATGTCATTATCCCAAGAAATACGATGGGACCGGACCTGATAAAATAGTATGAATAATATTTTTTTTTTATTGGTAAATCACAGATTTATTAATTTTGAGGTATAAAAAAAATATAAATTAGACTATTTTTTATGTTAAATGTTCAGACCTAATATTACTAATGTTAAGAAAAAGAAAAAATTGCATGTTAACCTCTAATTGTTAAAAATCTTTCAAATCAGTCACTATTTTAAATTCTTACAAACAAACCCATTCTCAAATATATGTTTGAGATTTTTTTACTATTATATAAGTATTTCTTGGATAAAATTTAAATATAAAAGAAAACGTAATTTTTGATGTGATATATAATTTTCGTTTTCAAGATTTTCTTTTCAAAATATTCTAAATAAACATTTTGAGACTCTGAATAGGTATTTTGAGACTTCAAAATCTTAGCGAATTATAAAACTAATCCTTTAATCCGTTAAGACTTTGGAGCCTCAAATACTTATTTACAATTAATTTTTAAAAAACTTTGAATAAAAAAAAATATTTTTGTTATGATTTATAATTTTTGCGTTTAAATATTTTTCAATGGGTGCTTCCAATATGCGTTTTAGGAGGTGAAAAAATAAGAATTGTAAATGATGGCTTATATGTAATATCGGTAGAAATGCAGGGGCATGTTTCCCAGCAGTAGAAAAGTTAGATCCATGCCTCTAAATGAAACTAAAAACCAAAAATGGCTAACTTCTGAGCAGTGATTCAGTGAAGAGTGAAGACCCTCCATCATGCTTCTCCGGTCCTTGCTTGGGACAATACAATAACAATATCTCATAAATAAGTTTCACCTAAGCGAAATATGAGAAGAATAAAATATATGTAGATATGCTCCGAAAGATATTATTTTCGTAGAACCTTTGATTTGAAGAAACAAAATTCAAGATAATGAACTTACCGGCAGAAAAGCTAGTAGAATAGGAAATCAAACTTAATGATGCCTAAAACAAGTAAACTACACGCATAAAAATGGGCTTTTTACATATTAGCCCTCTATTTTTTGAAACGTACAAATCAGTCCCTGAAAACGCGTTTCCAAGGGCTGATTTGCTCATTTCCAAAATAGAGGGAGGCTGATTTGCAATTATCCGAATAAAAAAAAAAAAATCTAAACTACAGTGTTGCTAATATCAATTTGAGTGACAATAATGAGATGAAATCATAGAAAGTGAGTGTTTTGAGAGCAATGATAGTGTTGTTAATGGTGAAATCGACGTGTAAGCGTCGGTGGCCAGTCATGTGGTGTGTGGGTACTAGGCAAGGATGGATATGCCATATAAATTAACATCTACTTTAATTTTGTTGGTAAGATGACATATTAATATTATATTCTGCTGCCAATGCCATGTATATATTGATTTTTTTTTAAACTTATGTTGCATATTGGATTATACATATATTTTATGAAAATTTTCTTTTCAGGAAAGGCTTATCTTGTTATTTGTTTTTTAAGTTGTTTAGATTAAAGGTCAATATTCACACACATATATATATATATATATATATATATATATATATATATATATATGTGTGTGTGTGTGTGTGTGTGTGTGTGTGTGTTATGGAAAGAAACTCAAAATACTTCAAAATTTCACTGTAGCAGACTAGATCATCTAAAGCTTATTAGAACTTAGTACCTTGCTTGCCAAAGCGATACTGTCGTAAGATCTATTCAGAGACCATTGTTTATGCTATTCCAGAATTCATCATAAGGTGCTACCTAATAAGCACAGGCTCCAGGAGCGGACAATTTTCTATTTAATATATGCTATCATACCTTACTTTGTAGGAGGTGGTTTCCACGTCTCAAACTTATAACTTTTTGGTTGCTAAGCAGGACCTCTTGGTAGCTATGCCAGAATTCTATTATTATATCAAAGAGTGGTAAATAGCTAAAAAAAAAAAAATTCTGAAAACCTGAGGTTGTGTTAAAAACCAAGACTTTCTTGTTTGAAACATTATATTTCAGTCGAGGTTTTGTTATGTAGCATTTGAATTATAGACATGGTTATGTGAAAGTCATTGACTTGTGCATCTCCATGTTCATAATGCAACTTTTTTTTTTTTAAAAAAAGATAAGCAATTTTGTATTTTAACAATAGCTAAATGCAAAATATTCTGCTTGGAGATGCATTGTACGATCCTTTGTCTCCCCAAACTTATCATAGAGGAAATTTGAAGCTAATAGGTCAATTTTCGATAAATTCATGTATTTTATAGAACTTACTATAATGATCGTGATCTAAGAAATTATGCTAAAAGCTTATGCTTTGCTGCGAACCATTCTTTTAGAAACAGGTCAATGGATTATTATACTTATTTAATAAGATCAAGGGTATCATTAGTTATTGAGAAATCATTAGACGGACCAGATGTATGAGCACTTGGTGTACCAAGTGTATCTCGACCTTTTATCTTTTTAAGGGATTTAGGCAACTTTGCCTCATGATTCCATATTATAAGGTGAAAATGTGTGATGGAGATTTTATTGGTGTACCAAGTGTTCGTCCTCTTAGCTCAGCTAATGCTTTTGTTTCCATATACATCCATTGTTTTGCACTAACAGCGAGTGACTTTTCGAAGAGAATTCAGGCAGGCATTAACGATAAAGTTTGATGCTTTAAGGAGGTTAACGATAACTAATCCCAATATCTCTGATGCCTTCTTATAATATTAGTGCAATCCATAAGCTACAAAGCCTAAGATAGATCATAAGATGTTTATTCCTTTTGACAAATTAACCTATGAAAATTAGTAACTAAATGTGGGCTGAAGCTTGGTTCTTTTTTCAAGTGTGGTGGCATACATAAATTTCTATGAAATGTCGGATAATATAAATTTATTTTTGTGAAGAAAGTAAGATATTGTTTCTTTAAGTTAAATGCGTGGATATGCATTATGAATAATGATTTATGCGGTAGATGGAAGCCACTAAGCATTGCTTAGAAAAGATGATGACAATTAATGTTTTTGTTATCATGTGTTCCAACAATATTTTAGAGAAAATAAGTTCAGCTTTTTTTATTAAAAAAAGTTTTGTCGAAACTTATATAGTTTCATTACCAATTTCGACAAAATACATAACATAATTCTACACCTTCAAAAGAATCTTTATATACATACATATATAAAACTGTCGTTGCGCCATGTGTCACCATAAGTAACCTTAAGTATGACATCTGTTATTGGTTCTTACTCTAAAAAAAGCAAGTGATACTAATATTAATTAGTAAGAATTTAAAAAGTTATACAATTAATTTGGAGAATACAAAAGGTATAATATTAAAATTAAATAAAGTATAATATTTTGATAAAAATATTTTGTTCATATATATATATATATATATATATATATATATATATATATTAACATAAAAATAATTAAATTATAGATTAAAATAATTAAATTATAAATTTGCAAAGTATCAAATTACTAATTTATTACAATATATTACAGTGGTAATTTGCTTTCTTTAGTTAGTGTCACATATATCTACAAACAGTGAACTTTACATGATCACTTAATTTAATTGTAAATTAATAGATTTCTAAAAAATTGCAACATTTGTGGAAATAACTAGTCTCTTACTAGTGAAGGCATAAAGAAAAGCACGGTTAGATCTACAAAACATATTCATCGTATCTACTAAATATATTCTTTTTATGCATATTTATAAATTGGTGTACATACCTATGAATTGCTTTAATTATAGAATGACCTTCGACACGCGTGGTCGCTGATGAGTAATAATGTCAACTACAGATTTAATTTGGCGGTCATTATAAGTATTAATGACCAGGCTCAGGCGTCTGACCGTGATCGGTGATGCAATCACGGAACGAACCAGATTTGAGTTTTCAGCGACTGGATCCGCAGTCGCTGAATTTTGTCGTAGGGATCTCCTCCGTGGGCGGGCAGACTTTGCTTATCCACTTTCATACCGACTCCTTTTATTGGAAGAGGTTATGTAGACAATGTTATTTGATTGTTTTAAGTGTCACAATCATCCTTTTTTAATTCTTTTTTTTTTTTATTTCAGTTAATTTTATTTATTTACATTTTTGACACTAGATATATTCTGTCACTTAGCCTACTCTGAGCTCTCTATACCACCAGCTGCCTTAGCCCCTTGTTAGCTGCAGTATTAACAGGCCCTTGTTCCAAGATATGGGATCAATTTGCAGCACCTCCTTGACTAGTTCTCATCAATAGAAAAATCTAGGGAAAAAAAAAAAAACTGACTTAAAAATCTGCGAGCAGGGATTCTTGGATCATGGAAGAGCTGAACAGCTTCTGAAACTGAAAGGAGCCAAGGCAGGGGGGAAGGAGGCACTAGACTTTATCCCTCAGATCATACACTCTCTCGTTCAGATCACAGAGGTACTATTACCTGCCCCTTCCTTTATTTTCTTTGAATTTGATACTCCACATATATGGACTTTTCTGTCATGTTAGTAACTCAGCACTAGTATGCTTCTTCCCTCTAACTTTACCTCCTCTTTCCCCCCCAACTTAGATGTATGAGTGAGATTTTTTTTCTTTTTTTTTTTGTTGTGATACATGAATAGAGATGGGTGCTAAGAGATGAAAGATGATGATCAAAGAGGAGGTAAAAATGGAGGGAAGGTATGAGAGATACACAAGTTTTAGTGATTAGGAACCTGAAAGAGGAAAGAAAGAGAGGGGCGCTACTTTTAAAAGAGAGAGAGAGAGAGAGAGAGAGAGAGAGAGAGTTCGATTGTTTTTTTTTTTTTTTTTTGTTTTTTTGAGAAAGAGAATAAAAGAGATCATGTTAGTTTAGAATTTGTTGATCGATCTCTCACTATTTGGTTAAAGGTCAACACGATTTTGTTTAGACAATTGCAGAAAAACATGCATTAACAACGATATGAGCTCCAATAAATCATATGTCCACTTCTTTTGGATCCATGAAATTAATGTATGCTTCCCACCTCTTGCTAATTACGAAAAGGAAAACTCAAATATACGAAGCCTCAATTAGAACCCTAACCCTAATAAAAACCTCTAGGAAGATCTAAAACTGATCATGAACATGAAGTTAGACTCAAGTGTTTGTCCTTATTATTTTGAGAAATGTTTGTCAAATCTAATCCGAGATTACTTCAGAGACTTAGCAAATTTTGTGATAACAGGATGGCAACATCAAGTTCATCCAATTCGCCGTGCGCGGCCTGCAAATTTCTGCGTCGGAAGTGCATGCCAGGTTGCATCTTCGCACCTTATTTCCCGCCTGAGGAGCCGCAGAAGTTCGCAAATGTTCACAAGGTTTTCGGAGCAAGCAACGTGACGAAGCTGCTCAACGAGCTCCTTCCCCATCAGCGTGAGGACGCTGTCAATTCCCTCGCATACGAAGCCGAGGCTCGCATTAAAGACCCCGTCTACGGCTGTGTAGGTGCCATCTCCGTTTTACAGCGCCAAGTTCAGAGGCTCCAGAAAGAGCTTGACGCCGCCAACTCAGACTTGCTCCGTTACGCTTGCGGTGAGATTCCATTAGGCTTACCATTGGAGGCGGCCATGGGGAGAACTATCGGCGGTGGTGGGCCAATTTACCATAATTCTCCTCCTCTTACTGTTCCTTACCCTCCTCCATGGACTAATCCTCCTGGAGATCAGATGGAGCGAAGAGAGAGCGGAGATAAAAACATATTATGAATTGATCAATAAGCTCATATCTGTTAGTTGTGTTGGATTAAATCATATATAGCCATTATGACAATGTGTCATCAGTTTATGGATGTAAGTTATATATAAGTAAAGTTAAAGCATGACTTGAGATAAGATATAACTAGATTATGCTTATTATCTCATTGAAGATCTCTAGGTGCCTTTTCTCCACAAAAAAAAAAGAGTTCTCTAGGTTTCACGAGGAGTGAATAATTACCTCTTTTTAAGTTGTCATCTTGGTTGAGGAACAGCTCTTTGTTAGATTTAACATGGTCAGGGTGCTTAGGATCATGTTCTTCTTAGCTTTTTGGAACATCGTATTTTCGCTCATACTTTTGTTTTATATATTCCTAGATCAGCAACCCATAGGCTGCATTATCTTTAACCTTCACGATTCTACTCTAATTTATGAAACTTTAATCACTTTATAAAAGAAAACGCATTTTATTTACATCATTACCTGGAAAAATTGTTCAAAGCTCATAAAAAATTCTTCTTCTTTTTAGTTTTTAGTTTAGTTTAGTTTAGTTTTTTTTTTTTTTTTGTTTGTTTTTTTTTTTTTTTTTTGGAAAAGAGAGAGGGAGAAATTAACCGATCATGAAGAAGATAGGTAAAAGCAAATAGAAGAAACAAAGGAAAAAAAGAACATACAAGAAAACAAGATTTCAAGTAGTAACTATAAGCAAGGAAATTAGAGATGGCAACTCAACCAAAAAACATTCTCTAGGATAATGTTATCAAAAAGTAATTCTTTTGGGTACTGCTTTTACTAAATCTTTATTCTTTGTTTCCTTCTCTTTAGGTTATGTACCACAAAAAGTATCTGTGACATCGATCATGGAGCTCATACAGTTCTTTATTGTAACTAGACTAGATTTGATATGAACTGAATCAGGTAAGCTGCAGGTTGAGCTTCTGGAGGTTTGTATATAATCATCCAGGCTGTTTGCTTTTCTTTCTTTAATTTTTTTTTTTTTTTTTAACAAAAAAGAAAAACGCTGCGTTCATTGAACATAAATAATCTAGACTGTTACATTCAGTAAAAGGTTTCTCTTCTTCCTCTTCCCTAGTTTTAACAATTCTTTCTCTTGCTTGTATTATTCTGGAAGCTCTGAAAGAAAGCCGAAGAAAAAAAAAAATTATATTTCAACTTTTTCGGTCCAACTTAGGTAGATAATGACTCGACTATCTGCATTGGTGCTCCCTAACCTTACAGAGTAATATATTTTATTATTATTGTCATCATGTATATCTGTGGTGACTTTGAAATTCGAACTTTGATATTCGTTAGGAAAGGAGATCGTATATAACTTTGTTGACCATCTAAGCTAATTTGAAACCATCTTGGGACAATAGATTCACTTATCGGCTAACTTCCCAACAAGTACTAGCTCATTCTTCCAGATAAAATTTTAGGTCTTCTGTATTTTTTTTTTTGCGGAGATAATTCGTTTAAATTCAAATTACACACCAATTGTCCGTGGAGTAGATCAGCTGATAGCCTGATACGATAGATGATTTATCATATATTATTTATGAGTTTGAATTTCGCTTGCTACAATATGTAATAAAAATTATTTCAAATTTTTAAATAATTTTTTGAAGATTATGGTGGATTTGTGCACATATTCAATGATGTATGATGTATTAGGGGATAATATATCTCCAAAATTTTACTCTATGGCTACAATTTAAAACGAACTATGGTTAAAATTTGTGAATATGATGTATGCCATAAAAAAAAAAAAAGAGAGAGGTTTCGTCTCGAACCATTAAAAAAAAAGCGTAATCCTCTCCGATAAAGCTAGCTACAAAAGATATTCCAAGTATTATCTGCTACTGACATGTCTGTAAGAATTTAGATGTTAGGTCTTGTTCTTGTTCTGCTTCATTTTAGAATGAAGAAGATAGCGTAAGCTCTGGAGGTACAATATCATTTCTGATCTTTACATAGGCCGGCCGACCATGACCTAGCTGGTCTGATAAGTCACACGTTGTATGGGCTACATCGTGTTGAACTTATGAACATCCAAAAGCCGAAATTGTTTTTAGATCAAAAGGGATAAGTGATCCCGCCATCGAGAAGGCTTTTTTTTTCTCCCCATCCCTCTATGTATTTAGCATTGATCTTCTCTTTCTATATTGCTTTAGCCAAGTATAACTGAGGGGTCAATACTGGTATTATTCGTCCACCATATCACACGACTAGCTAAACAACACTATAATTTATATCAAAACAAACAAAGAACACATCTATTTAAAGCTTAATTTAATATAATGGTGGTGGTTGCTGGTTTTCCTTATGATAGAATTACCCATGTTCTGTTTTAATTTTCACTATATGCCACCATATTGAGGGCCAAGCATGTCCAGAAACTTTTTTTTTTTTTTTTGATTTTCCACGTGTGTATCTAAAAAAAGAAAAAGAAAATATTAATTTTATTTGGAGAGTGGAGTAACTACGGTTAACTCCCTTACCAGACATCAAACACTGCAAATATGTACAAGGTATACACACACATGCAAGTGAGCTAATTAATGAACTGTTCTTCCTCAACCTGCAAAGATAATATTGCTTGCTACAGTAGGTGTACGTGCATGTGGGGCTTCTGGATTTGACTGGTCGAGAAAAATGAGTCTTTTCAGAATTCCCTCCATTAAGCCTACTGATATTCTGAGGATGAGGACACAAAACTTTCCTTCCTATATATGTAAAAACATACACGAGCGATACAATATGACTCAGGAAACACGCAGAGTAGACATAGTTTGGCTTTTGTCCGATATCCATGTCGCAGCGCTTAGCTAGTGACCTGATGATCATTGACCATCAGGGAAGGTGAGCGTCACGTCAATCAAATATGGCCTATACCTCGGCAGCCCGCTCCTGCCGACGTCCCCACGCGATCGTCGTCCCTCCGATGTCCTCGAGATCGGTGAAATGGTCGAACATTCTCGAGCTCCGGCTTTGCTCGAAATTAAAGGCGCGCCGGTTGGACGCGAGATCTCCATGATGGTTAGATTCTTCTCATCGTCGGCACTAGTAAGTTGCTATAACTCCTAATCGGTCCACTTCACTACAGTTCTAGTTGGCCGAAAACTTTTTTAAAAAAAAAACCATAGGGATATATGCTTCTTGTTTTAGCAGTTTAGTTACTAATCATATAATTAACTATTCATCTACTGCAGGACATCAGTTCGTACTGCTTTAGAGATGTTCTTTTAGTTTGTGATATTAAATACTTATACAAATGCACATCGATCAAGTTGAAGGCTCCAATTTAAGCAGAAATGGATTGCACCTCTCTATTAAACATCACAAACTGTTTTCTTTTCCTGTAATTACTTGAGAAGTACAAGTTTTTCTTAACCGTCAGTGAATGCAAATACAGAAAAGTGCTTTTGATATCCAAATAACATGCTGTCAGGTTAATCAAATTAGATGCGATTAAGTTCTATTTGAGAAAATTTACTCCAAAACTCTGTATTCAATATGCATGCAGATCAAACCAGCAGAGTCGGCTGTGATGGTAACATTCTCATTAGAAATTCCCTATGACGGCTATCAATCGACGTACCCAGTCAAAGCGCTCATGAGCACAGTAGTCGAAAGGGGCCGACGGAGAAGGAGAGAGAAGAAGGTCTTTTTCTTTTTCTTTCTTTGTTATTGTTGTTTTTGAAAGTGTAAATTGGTGCCTGGGTTCGCGGTATTACGTGAAAAGTTTCCAAAAGAGCCCACGCGTTTTACTGTTTTCTTCCCCCCCCCCCCCCCCCCCCCCCTATCTCTCTCTCCCTCCCCTTCTTTGAATTTTTATTTAATAAATTAATTTAATAAATAATTAAGCTTTTAACATAAAATTTTAAAAATTTAAAAATTTAAAATCGGATTATCTATTTAACAGACAATCCCTGCCAATGTGACGGCCGTCTGTTGGGTGGCACGCCATCTAGATATAAGGTCGTCTATTAAAAAGACGACTCTAAAGTCGCCTCTTACGGAGGAATCATACCTCTTCATAACCCGAGCTCAGTTCTCCCTTCTCTTCTTCTGTTTTTTTCTTTATTCCTCCGTGAGCTCTGCCGGCCCCTCTCCTATTTTTTTCATTTTCTATCTTAATTTTTTTTTTTTTTTTCGCAATATTTTGTAGATTTAAATTAGTTATAGCTTAATCAACCGAGTTTCAAAAGAATTTTTGAGAGATACGTTATATTTACGAATCCTCTACGATTTTGAAATTTAAATTTTAAATTTACAAATTTCTATATATATGTTTGAGTTTGAAATTATAGATCTAAGTTTTTGTAAGTTGATAGTATATTTTGACGAAATAGAATATATTTTTGTGTATATTATAGAAATACGGTATAAATATATGTATATACACCTTATAGATTGTATGAAAAATATAGATTATATGTAAATCAAGTTAATTAGATTTTTTTAAATTAATACTATTTATGTGAAAAGATTATTATGTGTATAAATAAATTAGTATCTTAGTAGTATATTGCAATTTAAGTTGTAATATGTTAATTGGTAGATTTTGTTTAATATAATGTGTATACTAGTATGGTATTTTGTGTAATATATATGTTAATTTGTATGTTAGTCAATTACTATAATTATTGTATTAGAATATTTATATATTATTATATTAGTAATTAGTCTATTGTAGAATGGATTGTTTCGTATGGAGCATGTAGCCTCATTATGAATGTTTTTATGAATTAGTTGTGGGCAAGATTAGCAGAAACTTAATTTGTAGCCCTTTTTTGTATTTAATTATATTGTGGATTGGATTATTTCATACGGAACGTGTGGCTTCCTCTTGAATGTTTTTATTGAATTAGTTGTTGGCACCAATAGGACATTTGTAATCCTTTTTTTATGTTTCATTATATTGTGGCATGGATTGTTTCGTACGGGGCCTTTTTTTGTATTTCGTTATATTATGGCATGGATTGTTTCGTACGGGGCGTGTGGCCTCTTTTTTAATATTTTTATTGAATTTTAACGTTAAGTTTTTTATAAAATACTGAGAAGGTTCTGCCGAAAAGTTGACTAAATATAACTACTTGATATTTTTGGAAAGTATACTTTTATACTTATTCATATTTATACATATGTTGAATCTTTAGTAACTAATATATTAGTATTTTTTTAATTAGTAAATTTAAAAGTTATCTGAATATTTTTGTGATTGTATGCTGCGTATTTTTCTTAAAATTGACTTTCTTGTCATGATATCTCAGCTGCCAAGTTGAAAAGATAACTTTGTATTAAGGAGATAAACATCTGAATTAGAGTTTATGCTCGAATTTATGTCTTTTTCATATATTATTCTGATTTTTAGGTTAAAGTTTTCTTAAAGGTCGATTTTTCATGTTGGTAAGTGATCGAATGTTTGTGTCTTTTGCAGTGGAAATACTTAGTTGCTGACATTGTTGTACTTCGTTATTGAAGAGTTTCTTTTTTCTCTTTTTTTTTTTTTCTAGTTGGAGGCTGATTTTCATTATGGTATATGCTTATGCATCCTCTAATTCAATTATTATTATGGCTGAGTAAGTTTAGAGGAATCTTTATTCTAATTATGGTTCTCCACAAGTATTTATTACTTGAACTTTAGATCATTTCACTCATGGACATCTTTATGTCATCACGTTCTGAATCTGATTAAGTTAAATGATAGAGGAGGATCATGGTTAAGAAAGTGATTTCTTTTATCAACTTGAACTTGGATGCTTGTAGTTATATGTCACCTATAGTATAATTCAGCTTTAAGAAGAGAAATAAGATTTCAAAGTGCTTGCTTTTTTTTTAACCACTTGATATTTTTGGAAAGTATACTTTTAGACTTGTTTACATTCATATTGTTATTTAATCTTAATTTTAAATTATCTATAGTTGTGAAGTTGTTCTGAACATTTGTTTAAACTTTACAATAAAGCAGGATATCATGGACCCTAATCCCGGACCTCTCGATCGCAGTGTACTATACCTACAGGATCAGCACCAATCGCAGGATGTGGACGGAGATGAAACTGTCCTACGAGTTCGTCGACTAGATACTCTCATGCATGAGTATGTAGAGCTTGATCCGCGCATTATCCCGTATCTGCAACGGATAGGCTTGTATAGTTTCAGGCGTATAAGCTTCATGCAAATTGATCAGGCATTGATTACGGCCCTTGTCGAGCGATGGCGGCTGAAAATGCATACCTTCCATTTACCTGTAGGAGAGTGTACGATTACATTACAGGATGTTGAAGTACTCTTAGGTTTGCCTATGGACGGCAAGCTGGTGACCTGCTCTACAACATGATTTTTTTGGGACGAGCAATGTGCGAGGTTACTTGGCAAAATACCTCTACTGGATAGAAAAAAAAGGACGGCGGGTTAGTATAAAATGGCTCTTCGAATAGTTCTCTGTTATACCTCCAGGAGCAGATAAGGCCATATTAGATCAGTATGCCAGAGCTTATAATTTTATGTTGCTTACTGGTACTTTATTTTTTGATACATTTGGCGCTTTGGTTTATTTATCTGTGCTACTATTACTAGAGGCTTTTGATGAGATATCCAGTTATAACTGGGGAGCGCTGCTCTTGCTTGGTTGTACAAATACTTGTGCAACGCTTCCAAAAGAAAGCAGATGCATATATCCGGTTGTTACATATTTCTGCAGTATTGGGCGTACGAGCATATTTCATTACTGCACCGGGGATAAAGAGCATACCGACCAATGCTGATTGGCAGATTGTACCATTAGCATACATGTACTATGTTTTCCACTATTTTTTTTTAAAACTGTTATTTGTTATTTCTATTGATATAGATTATATTTATATATGTGGTCGCAAGGTAATCTACAACAATCTGCAAATGGTTCGTACATGTTGAAAATATTTCGTTTCGAGCTAGACTCCATGACTGAGGAGCATATATGTTGTCAATATTTTTATCTTCAACTATCGTTGTTTATCATTAACATTCATATATATATATATATTATATATAATATAATATTGCAGATGATATGGTATCCTTATACGGAGGATATATTAGCTCACCTTCCAGAAATTTGTACAAGGGACAGACGTATTTAGCGCGCGCCTGTGCCCCTTATATTTTTCAATGTAATTGAGTTGCATGCGACCGACCGGGTCCTACGACAGTTTCACCTCCTCCAAGATATGTCCGACACTATTACCGATATAAATTTGCATGAGATAATTTTCTAATTCAAAATAAATTGGGATATAAAATATCGACCATATATTGAGATGTGGAACGACAGGGAGAACCGGATCGTATTGGGAAGGGGTGATGGTATTCACATTTATATGGACTGGTATAAAAAGTTCACTAGGAGGTTCATCTCTCGTATACGTCTAATGACCGATTATATGGTACGCCATTTTTTATTTCACAACGTGTATACAATGCCTTTTATGTACCGCTTATGTATTTTAATTCATTTTATTTTTTTAATGACAGATGGAGAATATGAGAAATATTTACAATGTTGCTGGTGAGCACATTTGTTCAGGCTACACTCACGGGGCATACATCCAAAGTGTTTGCAACTTAATGTTCCAAAATTATCACAAGTACGCACTTGGAATACGGGATGATATATTGCCGATGGTTCAGCCTCCTGTAGTATATTTTGATGAGCCAACAGCAATGAATGAAGATGCTGGTGGAGTACAGTAAATCCGTGGGAGCAGCAGGCCGTCCATGAGATGCACACAGAAACGGAGTGGCCCATCAGGGACACTACTGCTCATTATTATGGTACGTACGAGCAGGGTCCTTCTTATCAACAATTCGGAGATTATGGTCAATGGTCATCGCACGACAACGAGGAAGCTGCTACATCTCATCCTGGCAACATCACACAAGAAGTCCCCCACCAACAGCAAATTGAGACTCCTTATGAATTATGGGGTTTTTAAGGCGAAAGTCAAAGCGAGCTAGAAGACCTAAGCAACAAATATATAAAACATAAATATGATTTTAATATTTGTGCTATTTGTATAATAAACTGATGTTGTGATAAAAAAATTATTGAATATTTTATTTTAATATCAGCATTGCGATGTGTTTTATAATAGTGTCGTGAATATCTTAAATGAGATAAAAATTTATTGAATATAATATTTTATATATTTTAAATTGTTGGATGTGTACAGGTATATTGTGGAGATATATTGTGAATAGAAAGGGTAGGATTAGGCAGGAGATATATGCTCTCGAGTTGGGAGGAATGGTCGCCGGTTTAACAGGCGACCCTACGCCTACGTGGCGTGCAACCCAGCGGACGTCCGCCATGCTGGCATGGGTCGTCTGTTTAATAGGCTACTCGATTTTATTTTCGAAATTTTTTAAAATGTGATATTAAAAATATAATTATTTATTAAATTAATTTTATTAAAAAAAAGTTCCCCCTTCTTTTCTTTTTATCTTTTTCAAGCTTTAAAAATCCTTTTATTTTATAATATTTCAAATAGTAATCAAAATTTATATTTAAAAATAATTTATAAATATTTAAATTGTAAAATTATTAATACTACAAAATACCAAACTTTTGTTGTTCAATATTTTTAGAAATGTCACAAGTATGTTAACAAAATTTTCATGTGTGCAAATTGTTCAATATGGCTTAAACATGAAGTACAAATCGATAGGTGTATCAAATCCTAGCTCTAACATCACGTTAAGAAGTAAACGTGAGACCAAAAAATAAATTATTAACCAAAGAGAGAGCGCAGGGCGCCTAGGACGGATAGTTAGAACTTTCACCTCCTGAAATGGATGTCTCAGATTCGAATTCCACAAGTACCACCCATAACGATGTGGGAGATTTATCTTCTCTGTACCTTGTGAAGGATAACACGAGCCTTTACGCCTACCCAGATCGAAGGTTGGAACTTCTTGGTTGGTAAAATATGAGTTGGTACCACCTGTGAATTTATGTGTTACTGACGGTCGTACAAAAGTGGACCGGTTAAGGATAAATTTTTTTCACAATAATCTCAAAAAAAAAAAAAAAAAAAAAAAAAAGCCAAAGAAAGAAATAAAGGATCCAAGCTTGTTGTAACTATGAGACTATTATCTTCACAACATATATCGATTTCTTTCCTTTAATTAATTTAATTAAAAATTAAATTTAGTATTTTATGAAATTAAAATACTCGTTAGTTAAACTGACGATCAGGTGCCGGCAGAACAATGTGAGGCTACGTGTTGCCTATATAGCTAAAAGTTGCCAGTTGAACTGGCGGCTAGGTGCCGGCAAGCAGTGTGAGGCTACGCATTGCCTATATAGCTAAAAGTTGCAAGTTATACTTGCGACCGTGCTCGCTAATGTGAGTGGCGAGCGCACAGGTATAACACAAGCGCGTTCGCAGCCCCCCACTTATTTAGCCTATTTCTCTATTTTCTCTCCTCCGTCGATCCTTCCCCATTTTTCAAAAATTTCCCTACCAAATAATCATATTTGATACATTTTCATAGATCTAAGGTAATATTGACTAGATTTTCCCCGTCATTTATCCTCTCTCTCTCCTTTTCTCTCCTCCGCCCACGCCTCCCCCATTTTTCAAATTTCTCCTCCCAAATCCGTATCTTTCAATAAATTTTCGTAAATCTAAATCAGTATTGACTAAATTTAGCAATTTTGGAAGATATCTACGAAAAATATGGTAAGTTTATGTATTCGATACGATTCACAAATTTAAATTGTAGATCAAAACTTGTGCATAACTATGGTTAAAGTTTTGATTGTAGATCCACATAAGTATATATAGTTAAATATTATGTGCAAATCTTATGTATTTTTTTATGTGTTTATATAAATGCGGTATATATACAGTAATAAATTAATGTGTATAATGATATTATATATATGAAAAATGTCTGTAACTGGTATATCTACATTAATTAGAATATTAGTATATTGTTACTAGTTTTATACAAGTATAGTGTATATGTTATCTTTATTGTATAATATTGCTTATCTAATAGTATATAGATAATATGCAATATTAAAAAGTGTATTAATTGTAGATCTACATCATTGAAAGTACCGTATTGTTATTATATTTAGTATAAATATTGTTTGTGTTGTATGTATATTTTATAAATATTTTAGCAATAGGCTTTTAACATAGATATTGCATCGTCAACTTATTTGTTATATAAATGTCAATATAATGTAGCTATAATCATGCCATGTGATGTAGTGTCAGAACATGGACCGACCTTGGGTGCCGTCCATGGGAGTGTCAAACGTCTATCATTTAGGAAGGTGGGTGCATTACTTAGTTTGGGGCACCATTTAGGCCTGCAACGGAAACAAGGCCGATCACCCCTTGCGTCTCAACCGTTCATCCGGAGTGTTGGATTGGGAACACATTGCCAACCATTCAACAAAAAATCTGGTGAAAAATTCAAATCAATGCCAGGCTGTCGCCAACCTGTATAACAACCTTCGCCTACTTGTCCTAAACTTGTGCAAGTGGGTGAAAACCGTTACAGGGTATAAATAGCTATCTACAGTACTATAACGGGGTTCCACTTTTTGACTAGAGTATAGAGAGGACTATTACAATAGAGAGCTAAGAGCGGAATCCACCGAGCTATTTATAAAGCTCGGTGCAAACCCTTGTACATCTTACCTCATTCTATTTTTTAGTGGATTTTTTCTTGCTGGTCACGTACACCCGTGGTTTTACCCTGGATTGGACTTCGGGGGTTTCCACGTAAAAGATCCGGTCTCATATCTCTCCTAACTCTCTCTTCGAGCCATCCTCTACTTTCGAACATAAAATTACCGATCGAGTACGAGCTCGATCACCATGAACTACACATACACATATTTAGTCAGAAAGTTATGTAGAAGATTTTGTATTGATACATCACAGTACATATTTGCTCAAAGTATTGCCTGTATCTAGTGTTTTTAAGTAACTGATATGTTTCTTATATGCTATTACTTATTGATTGCAAAAGTGACATAGAAAGTTTCAACGGATTTTTCATGTATATTGTTTATCTATATTTGAATTTGGAGTGATAATCCATCATAAAGTCTCGACGATAATGCCAGAATGTGTTTTGGGGATAATCAATCTGAAGTTGCATGGCATCCAAAATAAGAGCTTGCGTAGGAATGTGTTTAGTGCAAAGTTTTAAAGCCAGGTGGCATGCTCGGTGCCGGAGCTGCCGGTCGCGCACCCGCATCATTTATTTATTTATTTTTTTTTAAAGTTTAAATTTTTTTAAAAAATAGAATAAAATATAATAAAATTTAAAAAATAATAATTTATTATCGACACGACCGACACGGTGCGGTCGGCACGTCTCGAGTTCGGAATTTATCGAAACTCGGCACGGTACGAAATTTAAAACCTAGGTTTAGAGATAAGAAAGCGTTGATTCATTTAGTGAATGCATAGTCAATCTATGTTGTAGATTTGTGTAGGCGTTTGTATATATTGTTTATTTGGATCTTTGCTTTGTTTGTATATAATTTTGTATAAAGCGTTATGGTTATTATTTTCTGCTGATATTTGTCACAACTTTATTTGAAAGACCGGATTGAGCCACAGATTCATGAGTGCTTTTGTTGGAGATAGTAAAACTCTAGGTATTTCGATGGTTGGAGACTCTATTATATGATCATGTGTAGCTTAATCATCGCCTGGTCACTTATCTACAACGGGCTGGCTTTTATAGATTTAGGTGTCTGCATTTCATGTCTATCTATACGGCCTTAATTATGACCATAGTAGAGAGATGGCGTCAGAAGATGTGTACTTTTCATCTGCATGTTGACAAGTGCGCCATTATATTGCATGATGTTGTTGTTCTGTTGGATTACCGATGGACAAGAAGCCGGTGACCTACGCCACTACTTGTACTTTTTGGTTGGATATTTGGTAAAATGTGTCTACCTAATAAGATTAAAAGAGGCCGAGTTAAGTACAATTAGCTATTAGATGAGTTTGTTGATATTCTTAATGGAGTAGATGATGCTATCTTGGAGCAGTATGCTAGAGCATATCTTTTTATGTTGATTTTTAGCACTTTATTTACTAATGCCTCTAGCTCATATGCTTATTTTTATATTTTATTACTCTCGGAAGATATTGATATGATTCCAATTTATAGTTAGGATAGCATGACACTTGCTTGGCTGTACAAAACTATGTACAATGCCAACGGAAGGTGGCCACACAGATGGATGAATGTATGATCATCTTACTGTACTACATATACGAGCGTATTACTCTAGCATATCAAGTATAATTTTCTACGTTATTAAATTCTTATTATAACAATTTAATTATTAGTTAGTATTTTTTATGTCATATTATATTTATATATAGGTAGTTACAAGAGCTAGCAATGTCAGCAAATAGTTCGTATGTCTTGGACATGTTTCGGTTTAATCTGGACTCCATGCAAGAAGAACACGTATGTTCACGTTTCTTTTAATTTTTCCTCTATTGCTAGTATCTTTTTGTAGTATTTTATATTGTAGATGATAGAGAGTCCATAAACTGAAATATACTAGCTTGCCTTCCAACCGTTGCACAAGGGAATGTGCCATTATATTTTTCTATGTAGTTGAGTGGTATACACCGGATCATATCTTACATCAATACAGACTTGTCCAATATATTTATGAGGCAATATATACATACATAGGATTGCATATATACAATTTTGCTGTTAATGCCGATTGTGATACACACCAAAGGATATATTGAGACTTGGAATGAAATGCTTAACTGAATTGCCATTAAATAGCATACGATCTTCATGTTTACGTGGACAGGTATAGCGGGTCACCAGAAGATTTATTTCCCGCAAGTGCTTTATAAATAATTATATGTTAAGATTATATGTTTCTTTTTATTGACAAAATATACATAAACTTATCATATATGTCACCGAAAGATTCCTTCTTCTGTCATACCGCTTTCATCTTCACTCCCCGCTCCCACCTCTCCTCGCGTCACGGTAGAGGCGTAGTCACCGTCGTCCAGCTCCCAGGGTGTTGTTGCAGGGATGGCCGTCCGCGTTCAGGACAGTTTGGCGTGAGTTGATAACCTCAAACATCAGTTTCCTGAGGCCCAGGTGCTGGCAAAGCTGGCTTCGGGCCTGGATGGCGAGGTGGTGTTCGTAGCACTCGGATCTGTTGAGATGGTAAGTGTTTTCCCTTCAATCCTTTTTAAGTTTGACTTTATCATTGGAATTCTTATGTCCCAACGGTGGTGCTGGTCGCGCAGGTTGCTGGGTGGGCGAGGAAAGCCTTAGAAAGGAGTTTCCAAGCTCGGCTCAACCTGCTATCTTTAGAGGCCAGACTGGCCTAAGCTCTGGGCGAGAACGCCACTCTGCACCTTAAGGTGGTTTCTAAGGGCGAGCGGTTAGCTGCGGCGGAGGCTCATTATAATGTTCTGGAGCAGAGGAAGAACGCTGAGGGACTGGAGATTTAACGCTTGCGGGATGATTTATCAGCGGCACGCTCACATGTGGAGTCCTTGAAGGTGGACATTGCACTTTCTTCCTCCGCGGGCCACTCTAACACAAGCAGCAAGAATCGCTGCTGAGGCTCGTGCTCAAGACCTTGTGGTGCGACTGGAGAAGGCTGAGGGGGCACGAGACGGTTTCTAGGCCGCTTTTCTGGCCGTCAAGGAGGAGCGAGATGGTCTCCGGGCTGCTCTTCAGATGGAATGTTCCGCTGCGGCCAAGGCTAGGGCTGACTTGGAGACGGTAGGAGAATGTGTAGAGCAACGAACTGTCTTCCAGTACTTGAATGCCGCACGTCATATGTGGGTAGATCTATTACTCCGTCAGTTCCCTTCCGCCGACCTTGAGGATCTGTTAGCTTTGCCGCCAGTGATTGATTACATTGACAGCTGTTGGAAGCCGTGCAGCCCTTGGCCGATCCTTCTCCTTCACCTCTTGCAATCTGAGAGAGTTTTGTCCCAGCGGGTTTGCCACTCTTTCTGTGACTGTTCTCCTTTTTTAACTGATAGAACTTCCTCAAATTGCTTGCATGCCATATATAAGGGACAGTGGCGCCATCCAAACGCTTCAGTTTGTACGTCCCCTGCCCTTTCACTTGTATGATTTGGAAGGGTCCGTCCCATTTAGGTCCCAATTTTTTATTGCTTGGATCCTGGGCGCCTAGAATCTTTCATAATACCAGATCTTCTTGTTTGAATTCGCGGGGCTTTATTCGGCGATTGTAGTATTTAGTCGTGTGACGTTGATACGCCTCTGCCCACACCCTTGCTTCTTCCCTTTTTTCTTTAGTGACGTTGAAGTCGATTCTTATTTGCCCGCTATTGGATTCTACGTTCACCTATTCTATTTTGAGAGTCGGTTCACCTATCTCGACGGATAGAATGGCTTCTGTACCATACACGAGGTTGAAGAGAGTTTCCCCTGTAGCTTTTCGATGGGTAGTCCTGTATGCCAAGAGCACTGTTTGTAGCATGTCAGGCCAGCTTCCCCCTTTGTCCTCTAGGGTTGATCGTAACCAAGATATGATAGTCCGGTTAGTATTTTCTATTAATCCATTTGTTTAGAGGTGATATAGCGATGAGAATTGGTGTTCGATGTTGTATCTTTTGCATTGCTCTGCGAAAAGTTGCTTTTGAATTGGGTGTCATTGTTTGCTATTGTATCCGAGGGAGTCCATACATGCAAATAATATTTTTTTAAAAAATTTTCAACAATTATTACCTGTTATAGTGGTTATGGGTGTTCAAAAAAATACCCGACCCGAGAACCCGTGCGGACCCGACCGGACCCGAAGGATTTGGGTCGGGTCTATTGGGTCTGTGGGTCGGGTCGGGTCTTGTTTTGAGACCCGAGCTCGGGTCCGGGTCGGGTCCGGGTCCGAGTTGTTGATACCCGACCCGACCCGACCACATTATATATTTATTTATTATTAATAAAATATATATGTATAAATATATTTTTAAATAAAAATATATTTTTTGATTAACAAAACTATGACATAAAGCACTCTTATATAGACTCAAAACTTCAACCAACTTTAACCCATAGTTGATATGGGACAATTTTATAATTCTTACACTTAGTGGATTTAGCCCATTTAAACCATAAGTGATATAGCCCAAATACAAGTCTACAAAATATTAAAAAATTATCCCATATCATATATGTGTTAAATATAGTAAGGATGTTTAGTCTATATAAGAGTTCTTAATGTAATAGCTTTGATCACCAAAATAATATATTGCTTATTTATTATAATATATATAATATATAAAAGTTCTTAATCTGATATATTTTTTTATATTACAAATAAAAAAATTAAAAAAAAATTACAAGACCCGATTAGACCCGACCTGACCCAACCAGACCAGACCGGACCCGAACAAGCTCGGGTCGGGTCGGGTCTTGGTCGGGTCGGGTCTGGCTGCCCCAGACCCGAGGGGGATCGGGTCGGGTCCGGGTTTGGTCGGACCCGACCCGATTTTGAACAACCCTAATAGTGGTCAATGGTCATGCTTCTATCCACTAAGAAATACCAATCGATACTTTTATGAATTTGCGGCCTTGTGTTGTAGTCAGCAGTGGTTCCACTATGTCTATCCCTAATGGACGAACGACCACGGCCCGCTGATTGATATTTGATCCGCCGAGGGGAGATGTGTGATGTTGGCATACCTCTGACAAGCCTCATATTTTCGCACCAACTCCTCACTATGTTTTTTGATTGAGGGCCAATAGTACCATTGTCGTATGATTTTGCCGCTAGTGTTCGACCGCTGAAGTGCATACCACAATCACTACTGTGTATTTCTTGTAAGATTTAGAAGTGTTCAAAAAAATACCCGACCCGAGGACCCGTACGGACCCGAAGGATTTGGGTCGGATCTATCGGGTCCATGGGTCGGGTCGGGTCTCAAAACGAGACCCGAGCTTCGGGCCCGGGTCCGAGTTGTTGATACCCGACCCGACCCGACCACCTTATATATTTGTTTATTATTAATAAAATATATATGTATATATATTTTTAAATAATATATTTTTTAATGAACAAAACTATTGCATAAAGGACTCTTATATAGACTCAAAATTTCAACCAACTTTAACTCATAGTTGATATGGGACAATTTCATAATTCTTACACTTAGTGGATTTAGTCATTTAAACCATAAGTGATATAGAACCCAAATACAAGTCCACTAAATATTAGAAAATTATCCCATACCATATATGTGTTAAATATAATAAGGGTGTCTAGTCTATTTAAGAGTTCTTAATGTAATAGATTTGATCACCAAAATAATATATCGCTTATATATTATAATATATATGTAAAAGTTCTTAATATAATATATTTTTTTTATATTACAAATGAAAAAAAATTTAAAAGAAAAATCTGACAAGACCCGACCTGACACGACCCGACCCGACCGGACCCGAACCAGCTCGGGTCCGGGTTTGGTCAGACCCGGACCCTACCCGATTTTGTAACACCCCTAGTAAGATTTTTGCTCCTTACTGGAGCAGAACACGTTTCAACAACGATCGGGCAAACGCCCGCTTATATAGCTAGCCTCTGACGACTAAGAATCGTGTGGCTCGCTTACGTAATTTCTCCGCTTTTCGCTTATCTTATGGCAAAGTTCCCTCACTCAGGAATTGAGTTATTGGGGTCATCCAGGTTTCTTGAATCTCCTTTATGCACATATAGACGTTGAACCATCTAGATCAGAGTGTTCGACATCTAGGCATGAGTGTTTAACTTCCTCTAAGAATAGTTTCTGAGGGGTGAATTCCCACTCAGAAGTCGCTAATTTTGATAGTGCATTTATCAAAGCATTTTATGATCTTTGAATGTTGTATAGTAAAAATATCTAACCTTTTGATCATCGCCCGCTTCTTATCAAGGTATCTCACTATGTTGAGATCTTTGGCCTCGTAGACTCCCGCTATCTGGTTCACTATTAGCTCGGAGTCTGTTATGGGCTTCAATTTTTTACACCTAACTCCTTTGCGATTTGCAATCCGGCGATTAAAGCTTCATATTCTGCTGCATTGTTAGCAGCTCAAAATTTGAGTATCAGAGTGTCGTCTAAGCGCGCTTCGCATGGACTGGTTAAGATCATTCCAGCTCCACTCACTGTTAACGTGGAAGACCCATCTGTGTATAAGTGCCATGCTGCAGGCTCTACCGTTCTTCCTTTTGCTGTCATTAGGATTTTCGTCTCCAGTGTGCTTAACTGGGAATACTCGGGGATCGGCGTTACCGTCTCCGCTAAGAAGTCTACCAGTATATGTGCTTTGATAGTAGGCCTGGGCATATATTGTATATCATACTCAAACAGCTCCACCGCCCATGTGACTAGCATGAATGAGATCTTCGGCTTAGATAAAATATGCTTCAAGGGTTGATTAGTTAGTACCTGGATGGTGTAACTTGAAAATAAGGTCGAAGCCTTCGTGCCTAGAATACAAGAGCTATCGCAAGATCTTGGTGACATAATAGGTACAAGATCTTGGTGACATAATAGATGGACAGCTCCGCTCCGACAAAACACCTGATTAGGACTGAGCTCACCGCGGCCTAGGTTACTTCTAGATATAGGTATAAGATTTCCCCTGTTTCTGGGCTAGACAGTGCTGGGGAAATCGCGAAGAATTTCTTTATGTTCTCGAAAGCTGCTTTGCAGTCTTTGTCCCATATGAAAGTTTTATTTGTAGTGCTTGGCCATCCTATTTCTGCAGCTTTCTTTTTGAAGTGGTAAATAGCGGTTTGCTCTGATCTTCCAGTTTCGATACACATCGCCCTAAGGCTATTATTCTTCTCGCTAATCTTTGCCTCTTGGATGTTGGCTGGAGGGGGCATGTCTAGGGCTGAGCATTACCCGAATTTATCCGAAAATCTGACCCGATCCGATCCGAATAAAGCCAAGATTTCGGGTTCGGATCGGGTCGGGTTCTGTTCGGGTTAGAATTTAGTCTATATGGGTACATATAGTTCGGATCGGGTTACGCAATCGTAATTCGGGTCGGATCGGGTTGGACCCGATTTTTTAACTGTTTTTAATATGCAGCCCATTTTAATATGCAGCCCATTGCGCTCGGCCCAAAGCCTCTTACATATATACATGTGTTATGTATCCCCTCTTCCCAACCCTAATCCCTAAACCTAATCCGAGTAGCACAGCAGCCACTCCTTGAGTCCCTCTTCAATCTTCTTCCCTAATCCGAGCAGCACTAGCAGCCACTCCTTGAGTCCCTCTTCAATCTTCTTCCCTACTTGCTGTACTGCTGCCGCTGCCCTGCTGCTGTGAGACCCTCCGCTGCTCCCCTACTTTCTTTTTTTTTTGTTTGTGATAAGTTCTATAATTCTATATTTTTATTTGTTAATCTGAATTTTGAGATGTTGTTTATACTTGTGAAGTTGTAAGTTTAGTTAGTTGTGATTTTTGTATTAGTTAGTTTGCTATTTTGTGCCATTTAATGTTCTTCCAGCAAAAAAAACAAAAAATTTTATAATTCGGGTCAACCCGGACCCGACCCGAACCAACCCGAATTTTCTTTGGTTCGGGTTGGTTCGGGTTGAGTTGTAATTCGGGTCAGATCGGGTCTGTATATTTCTGGTTCGGATTAGGTGTTTTAAATTCAGATCGGGTCGGGTCGGATCGGGTTGACCCGAATGCTCAGCCCTAGCATGTCCAAGATGGCTGATACTTTTTCCGGGTTAGTTTTTATTCCTCTATTCGGTACCATGAAACACAGGAATTTACCTGAGGAAACTCCGAACAGACTCTTCTCTGGATAAGCGTAGGTCCGACTTTAGCATCAGTTCGAATGCTCTCTGCAAATCTTGAAGATGATTCTCTTTCTTCCGACGTTTGACTAGCAGATCGTCCATGTATGCCTCCATGGTTTTCACTAATTCACTTTTGAAGATTACATCCATGGCCTACTAGAAGGTGGCTTGAGCATTTTTCAAGCTGAATGGCATGACCTTATAATAATAGGTGCCCTCCTTGGTGACAAAGACTGTGTTTGGTGCATCTTTCTCATTCATTTAGATTTGACTATACCCGTTCTTTCTCATTCATTTAGATTCTCTTTCTTCCGACGTTCGACTTCTGCGTCTGCCATTATTACCGAGATAAGCAACGCATCTTCGTGGGGTAGGGAAATACCTACCAAATCTTCCGGACAAAATGAAATTTTGGCCTCTGCGAGATCTTCCATTCTTTCCTTTTTTGCTCGTAGGTGGCAGACTTTCTTGCCGAACACCTTCTTTGTCCGTCTACTCATGTCTGCATAGGTGGGTCCCCCCAAAATATAGTGGACTTTCCGTATCGCCATTAATGGTTGGGAGGAGCATTCCTCCTTTATGATTCGCCTCTCCTTCCTTGATTCTCTTTATTCTTCTTGGGCGGGAGAACGCTGCCTCCTAATCTCCTCTACTCGTCTTGGGCTCATGACGTGTTGTCTTCTAGGATTGCGCGATCTCTTCTTAGAAGGGCTCTGCGATCTCCACCTGAAGTAACGGGGGCTCCGAGATCTGCGTCTCCCTCGTGCATTCTCCATGGTCGCCCTTCCTGTCGTTTTTAGATGGTTGTGTAGTTGCCTGCATTCCTAGCGTGGAGTGAGTGCTAGACTTATGAATTTCAAAAAGACGTTATCTTCTCCGTGGGGCTTCGCTCTCGCCTTCGACTTGGCCACTCGGTTGAGGGCCAACACCTCCATGGGGGATTTTGACGAAGGTGCCTTGAAGGTGAACCGCTGGGCGCTCTTATTCTCCTCCCTCTTTGCACTTGCCTTATCTTCGTAGGCCTTCTTGCGTACATATTCTGCAAATCCGAGGGGGGAATGATATGCTCCCATAGTTTTGGGTGTCGGATTCCGACTTGAAGGGCCGCCATGATGACTGTCGGATTCACATTCCGGACCTTTCTTTACTCCTCGTTGAACCTCTTGAAGTAATCCCTCAGACTCTCGTTTTCTTCTTGGATTACTGACAGTAAGATCCTATTGTCCTGGTAGATTATGGTGTTGGAGTAGAAGTTGGCAACGAAGGTCTTTTCCAACTGTGCGTAGCTGTCGACAGAAGATTGCGGAAAGTTCTTCCACCAGGATTTCACGGACCCAACTAATGTATTGTTGAACGCCAAACAACACAGTTCATCCGATGCCCATTTGAATCGCATTGCCGTCCGGTATTTCTCTAAGGTGGTGTTTGGATCACATGTACAAGGGTGGTAATGTGTGCTCGGGTAATTGTTACCGTCCATTACCCACGTTTGGATACCATGTAAGTGCTACCGGGCGGTAATACTCAAAATGAGAGGTGTTTCGGTTTACTCAAAATAAGATGGGGAATCATTAGGGATCGTGCTTCCTACTATCCTATCAATACTCAAATAGATATTATTTCCGCATGTTGTCTTCTCCATAATCACATACGAAGAGAGATGCGAAATGATCCAATTGAACCAACCTATGATGAGAATCCTGGCCTTGCTAACGTACAGGGAGATCGTATCCAAATTATGGAGACTTCTAATGAATGGACAACTTGGAGAGATAATTTGGCCACCGAAATTTACGACAATTGGAGAGCTGGACAAACCCGGACTGTTTAGTAGGATATTATCATATGTTATTGGATTCTCTTGTATGGTTATCAACTAATTTATCGTATGTTAGTTGCGACTATAATTTGTGTTGTCTTCATGTATTGATTTATGTAGGTGATATTTCCTATTATCATTGTTGTTTACATGCATGGAATTAATTGGATGCTATTTTGTTATTGTTATAATGCCTCTTGCTATTGTCAACTATTGTTTAATAGGTAAATGGAGTCGCAAGAGGAAGTTGGGCAAACGAGTGATAAACGAGCATCTCGGAAAATGACATATGAGGAAGACGTGTGTATGTTAGAGTGCTTATTAGAGATGCAAAATAGTAGGCAATGGAAGGGAGAAGGAGGGTTTAAGGCGGGTTATTTGAAGCATCTGGAGAAACTTGTGCATGCGAAAATGCCTGGAACTGACTTGAAAGCGGACCCACATATGGAAAATAGATTGCGCTATCTCAAAAAACAATTCTATGCCATCCTTGATCTAAAGAGGGACGGTAGTGGCTTTGGGTGGATTGAAGACAAAAAGATGGTTACAGGAGACAAAAAAATCTTTGATGGATGGGTTAAGGTAATATTTCGATTGAGCTACTTATTTTGTAAGAGATGTTTATAATTGAAATCTTATCTCTATTTATTGTTCACATTCATTTTACAGGGTCATCCAAATGCAAGAGGGTTACTCAACAAACCTTTTCCTTTGTTTGACATACTAGAAGAGTTATTTGTGAAAGATAGAGCGTTAGGGATAGGAGCCTCTCATGCAGGAGAACGACTAGAAGAAGAAGTTGATGGTCCACCTAATAATATGGAGAGTACTGCACTTGATGGGTGTGATGCTAGGCATGAAGATGACGTATGCATCGAAGCCCCAAGTGGTAGTAAAAATCAAAGCAGTGGTTCAAAAGGTACTAAGAAACGAAAGCCCAAAAGTAAAGCAATAGAAGCCGTACAAGAGCGACTCGTTGATGTTTTTGAAAAAATGGTCAAAAGTAGCAATGAACAACTTGCTACGTTGGTCGATGCTCTCAAGGAATCGGAAGAAGTGGATAGAAGCAAGTTGCATGCGGATTTATGCAAAATTTCCGGTCTAACTAAAGGTAATATGCTCAAAGTAATGAGAAAGATGACCACTAATGACATTGCTAACTTCAATGTGCTAGAGGACGACGACGAGAAATTAGAGTTCGTAATGATGATATTGGAGGATAGTTGAATCGCCGTATCAAATTCATTTGCTGGACTATTTTGTGTTTTGTGGTGGTGGGTCTTGAAGTGGGCATCACTTGGAAGTCTAACTAGTTATTTATGTGTAATGGCTTTTGATCCTTGTACTGGACATAAACATAGAACAAGCAGTTTTTTGTGGTGTATATGATCTACAATTATCTTGCTATGTACATAGATGCAAGTGGATGTCCATCCCTGTAGGATGTGATACAATTATCTATTCTATGGACTATATTTTGACTTTGTAATTATTTCTATGATTAAATTTGGTTTAGTACTTGAATTGTCTTTTTCGTGGTTCTTGTGTATTTTCTTGCTGGTGTCTTATTGATGTACCACATATTCTGACTAAAACTGTATATTGTTCAGTTATGTATAACAAAAAAAGAAGGCATTTTATATATTTAACATATATAAAAATGTCAGCCATTTTCTGCGGGTAACATGTACCCATGTTTGGTTCTCGGGTAACTGTTACTCAGGTAACGGTTACCCATGTAATCGTTACCCTCAAACCAAACATAGGTAATAGTTACCCACGTAACCTTTACCGGCGTTCCAAACGTGGGTACATATTACCGACCTGTTACCCATGTAATACTTTTACCCATGTAAAAGGTACCCTTACCACCCTTGTACATGTGATCCAAACACCACCTAAGTGAGACTCTGAGTCCCTAGTGCCATCGAAGTCCTTGAGCTTTGGTAGTTCAAAGGAATCAAGGTCTCCAGGACCCTCTTCGTCAGGGGTGAACGCCCAGTACCGGTGTAAACCGATAAGGGCGAACGGTCACTACTCTCCCTCCCTTGGCAGAGGGTTTGTTGATTTATCCTTCTGCTTCAGGGTTCCCTGTTGCAGCGATCGGGGCTTCTTGTCTTCTAGTTGCTCGGCTCTGCGGGGGAGGTGATTCCCCCGCTCCTTGTGCTTGTTGTTTTTGGCTTCCCCTCGTGACACCCCGTCCTGCGAGAGGCGAGCCCCCGCGGGCTCTTAGCTTGTTCCAGACATTGCCACGGTTGCCGCTGTCCGCCGGTTGCCCCGATCGTACCGTGGGCGGATTACTCGGGACAGCCGTCAACATCGCTCGAATTTTGCTGAGGAAATAGTCAAGATTTTCTGGTGTGATGGGCGCCGGCGCCTGCCGTGCCCTAGTGGGCCCATTAGAACTAGCTTGTTGCTCTTGGTGGTCGTCGTCATTATTGTTGGTGCAACCACTAGTGGCTCTGGCTAGGTTGCGGGTTCCACCCCACCATCGCTTGCCGGAACACTGTTCCTCGTCGAGCTATTTTGTGCTCCACGTTTCCGTCCGACCATCGTCTCAACGTTTTCGTCCCCACAAACGATGCCAAATGATGGAAGAGCTTGGTGATTTGGGGATCAGACTCACGACATCGTAAAAATGAACGGAAAGCAACCACAAAGCACACATAGATTTACGTAGTTCGACGAAAATGCCTACGTCCACGTGAGGGAGAGAACACTCTATAAGACTATATCAGTGGTGATATAGCTGAATACATTTCACTTAGGATGTTGGAGTCGAATTCCTTATATAGTCCTGAGATCCGCTGCCCCTAATCCTAGTCCGCTTATCCCATAATTTTGCAGTAGAATACACAAAATAAAAAAAGGTAAGTCAAGATCTGAGTTACCTGTATCGGCTCTTGGATTGCCTGGCATGGCCGCCTATTAGCTTGACTCTATTAGTTGCAAATTGTAACTCCATCAAACATATATTCAGAGTATATACAGTGAGATGTTTTGGCTCTATTATGAATTTGCTCTAATAACACGTGCGTACATTCTTCTAATGGTAATATCTCCTGCTGTACATAATGACGAAGCTAGTATGATAAATAGAACATGAGGGAACCTGTGACATGCACCTTCAGGAGCCTCCACAATAGGAGTCAAAGTTGAGATTTTGTTGCATACTTTTGATGTGGTCCATATATACGGTACATATGAGTATGGTCCGTCTACTTTTCAGTTTGGTGGTTATGCTTAGAATCAATCTGCATCCCATTATTGGAGATATGACATGATCCATCTAGTTCACAATGTGGGGGATACAAGTGAGGTACCTCTACTTCGCACTTTAGAGGTTACAAGGAATCTTGTACAGCTGACCCTGGTGATCATCATACTCAGAAGGTATCCTAACATGAGCAGGAATAGGAGCCACAGCCTGAGCCACACTTGTAGGAGTGGTGATGTTTTAACGGATTAAATTTTTTAAGGAGGTCAAAACTAGATAGAATGCATTCAAAATATATATATGAAATATAAACATATTAATATTATATTCATTTTGAACTTAGTTATTTATATTGTGAATCTACAGATTTTATCTTTTATTTATTTACTAATGTTGTCTTTTACAAAATATGATGATGTAAAATAGATTGGGAGAAAATAAAAGAGAAGATAATAAAGAAGTGACTGGACGAAAAGTTGGCAGTAGCTGAATTGAAATTGTACAAATTGATTTTAAAAATATAATTTTAATTAAATTAATTTAAAAGAATCATATAAATTCGTTGAACAAATAACTACGCAAAAAAAGTAATTCTTGCCAATTTTAAATTTGAAAAGACTTAAAATCAGTTTTCCTTGTTCTGTTATATAGCGATGTACTTGAATTTTTTATTTAATATTATTTTAAATAAGAATTATAAATCTGCTATCATTTTTAATAAATTTAAGGAAATAAAGCCCGCTCGTTATTTAGAATGGCGAGCAGGTACAACCGTGACAACGATGTCCGGGTGGAGCTACAACGGCAATTTCACCAATTAAAAAGGTGAGAATTAATCTTGTCATTAAGGTTGGCAAGATCCATTCTAGCCAATTAGAAAGGGATTCAAATCCTCTGCCCCAATTCTCTATTCCGTCCTCTGTCCCAAATCCTCAAAACAAATATTTATAAGTATTTTTTGAAAAAAATTTCAACATAAAAGTTATAGATCTCATCAAGATTTTCACAGTTTTAATATCCGTTAAGATGTTAATATTTTGGAACCTAAAAAATACATATTTAGAAGTATTTTTTGGAGAAATTTTCAATATGAAAATTATAGATCTTGATGAGATCTACAACTTTCATGTTGAAAATTTTTTCAAAAAATATTTATAAATATGTGTTTTAAGGATTTGGGATAGAGGACGGGATAGAGAGTTGGGACAGAGGCGATATCTATAACGGTTCACACCATTTTAAAGAATGAGATTTATTCTTGCCTTTTAGAATGGTGAAGATGGATCGGTAGTTAGAATATTCATTCAATAGGTCTTAGGCTTGATCCTCTGACCACTAATTTTCGTTTCTTTTAGTCAATACTTATAATTTTTTCTTCTCTTGCCACCAATTTTGTTTTAATAGAAAAAATCACAACATCAAAATTAAATTTTCGAATTCAAAATTCCTCAATTGAAAATTAAAAATTTACATTTCCAAATTTCAATTGTGAAATTAAAATATCAATTTCCAAAATTTAATTGAAATTTAGAATTTCAAATTGCAAATTAAATTGAATTTTGGAATTTGAAATTTTAAAATTTGAAAACTTTAAATTTCGTGGCAGAAATTTTGACCTTATTGCTTATTTTAAAAAAAAATTCAAAATTTCAAAACCTAAAATTTGTGGTTCAAAATAAAAAATTCAAATTAAATATTGGAATTTGATAATTTAATTTTGAACTTTTGAATATTGAATTTCAAATTTTGAAATGTGAAATTTCAAAATTTTAAAATTGAAAATTGAAAATTAAATTTCAAAATGTAAATTTTCATTTTTCAATTGTGAAATTTTGGAAATTTAAATTTGAATTTTTAATTTTAAAATTTTGAATTTGAAATTTTAATTTGTATGTTGAAGTGAATTTTTTTAATTTTAAAGAATTGGTGAAAAGAAAAAAAAAAAGCTATAAGTACTAAACAAATGACAAAGTATTGGTGGTTAGAGGATTCGAATCTAAGATCTATTTTATAAATGTAATACATCATAACCAAGAGTCCATCCTCACCATTTCTAAAAAGTAAAAATGATATTTTAGAATGGCGAGGTCCGTTATAGATCTCATCTTTTAAAATGGCAAAATCCATTCTTGCCTTTCTAATTAGCGACAATAGATTTTGTCAATCTAAATGGCGACATCCGTTCTCACCTTTTTAATTGACCAGAATACGACGTGGCTCTGCACGGATATTCGTTGCCATGGTGGCACCCACTCACTATTCTAAATAGCGAGCAAATTTTATTTTCATAATTTAAAATAATATTAAATAACAAAATTCTGATGTATTTTGTTCATTTTGGGATTCATCCGACATCTAGCCCTCATTTATTTTGCTTTTTTAACCAAAGTTTACTTCACTGGATTTTTAAACGCCGCTTGTTCAGTCTTGCTAGTGGGAAATGCGATCTTCACTTGGCCCATCGCATTGTATGGATATCAAAAGAAATGCCAGAAAGATTAGCTCAACAAAATCCGAACAAATACATAGGCTACAGTTGGAAGTTCTATTTTCATAAGAATAGTCCAGTTTGGAGTTTTAAGTCTAGAGATCTGAACCATCCACTGTACAACTAAATATCTACCACGTATCCCATGTACAGTATATATATGATAGTCCTAATAAATAACAATACTCTAATATCTAACTAGCATGTAAAAAAGGGCACGGTTGTCCATTTACTGCATTATTTGCTTCTGCTCCAAAACTTCTCCAAAGTCCAAAGCAGATTCAAGCTGCCAATTGAATAGTCCAATAAAACAATCATTTGGAATCAGATAAATGCTACATCCAGCTTTCATTTAGCCGAACATCAAAGCCTCCAAGTTACAGCGTGATGTACTGATATACAATTAGAACAAATGGAACATGGATACATTCATTTATAGAGCAGTTCATGGCCAGCTTCTATCACTGGCAAACTATAATCAAGCAGCTGGAGCATCCAACAATTGGTTAGGAGTCAAACCCGAAAAAAGCAAACCCGGAAATATATTGGCTATCCTAAGACATGAACACTACTCTTACATAAGAAAGATGATTTTAAATTACTTTTTTTTTTTTCTTTCTTTCTTCAAGTAAGTTTCAAATCCTGATAAACTGGTAGCATCGAAAGTTTGAGCTGCTTCTCAAATGGCATGTATCCCTTCAAAGAAAGACACGTCTGGTGCATAGCACGTGCCAGGAACGACAACCTTTCAGTCTCAGTAGATCTAATTACGTCTTGAGCAGGAGAACCAGACCCATCTGTTAATCTTTTGATCAAGCTACAAAGGCGTTCTGTACAGGTCCATACCATACTGACCAGATATTCTGCTGAAGAATCCCAGCTGATATCCGAGAGAAGTGAAGGTAGAGTAACTGGTAAATCATTGAGGACCATAACTGGATCGACAATAAGTAGTGGCATATGTTTACAGCAGCTACCTGACAGCAGACCCACAAATTGCAATACCTGTTTTTAAAAAAGTACATAGAACTTGGTCATTTTTTACTTCTATTTCTAGGATAGATGTTCTTATTCAATCTTCATCTTCAAAATCATCTGAAGAATGTGTTTATATGACTTTGAGATTCAATTACTGGTTAAAGAAGTGGTGTTTAATGCTACAACCAAGAAAAAGTATTTGAATAACTTTCTCAACTGCTCTTACGGAAATAAAATTGTTCAAACTAGACGGCTCCATCTTTCTCAAGTTATTCCATTTGATATCTAAACGTCTAAGTAGGAGACACCCAACATTAAAAAAAAAAAGTTTTTGAAAAAGATGACAATAGATTCTTATAATTGTGTTTGAACAGGTTATCCAACACTCTTAATTGTTAAAAAACAATCTCATCTCTACCAAACAGGTCTATGGTAGGACAAGCTAATGGTCCACACAAGAGAGCAATTATGTTAGACGGTGGAAGTTGGCGTTTAAAAGTATGGACATAGGCATGTCAAAATTTGTAGGCAAACTATACCAGCTTATTCTGCATGCTTCATAAGATGCTAAAGACGTCCAATGGTTGGACAAACTCACCGACAAAGGATAATCAGTTACACAGCTTATCTCAAGGGCTTCAATAAGCCATTGCCACTTGATACTGAAATTTGCAGTAGACAGAGCAGCAACAACTTCAACTAGAACACTCCAACAGGCGTCTGCATCTGCATATTGCCAGACAAATTATAAATATAAGCCACAACGAAAAGGAAATTTTTTTTATATTTTTATTAACTGCTATGAATATTTATTAAGATTTATTCGAAATAATTCAAATACAACTTCTAATTCTCTTTTAGAAAATCTATGAAATAAAAGAATAGACACCCACACGTCCAGGCAATTGATCACGTGACTGGTTGCGTGATTGAAATCTGGCTACTTTTGTGGCCGAATTAAAACCCAAAAAAGAAGGTGAACAAAGATATACGAAAGCCTAGCAACAGGGCTACGCTGCCGGAGCAGCTGGTAACCCAAAAAAAAAAAGAGGAAGAAAAAGATACTATTATCGTTCTCTCATCTTCTTATTCCCTCCCATCTTTCTTCATCTTTTTCTCTCCCATCAGAATCCTTTTCTTTTTTTTGTTTGTTTTTTATGTTGAAATCATTTCGATTAGCTGATATCGACCGAAACTTGCCATTGCTGGCTGTTTCCCTTCGATGAACTTGATCATAACCTACTAATTGGGGAGGCAGATATATCAACCAGATAGGAACCTGGTGCAGCAAATCCTAACTGATTTGGACATCTAATCGGGGATCACCAATCCCGCAAACCATGCATTCATCTTGTAGATGTTTGATAAAGACATTTAGGTCAGGAAATTTCATTTATTTTCATAGTGCAAAGACATGTTTAGGAGTAAAGTAACCTTCAGAGTGTGGATTGAATATGTAATTTTTCATCTTGCCCAATTCAGGAAATGAAATCTTCCCCATCCTAACTAGCCGTGCTTTAGCTGAAACCCGTTTTGTAACCTCACCAATATGGTTTCCCCCGAGCTTCGCATGAATGTCAGGAACCTACACAAAACCTCAAGTTAATCATATTTTATAGACGAATAACATGGGAAGGAATCAATGAACATAAAAGTTTTTAGGTCTACCGAGACTTTTTAGAAGTCAAGACTTCTCAAGAAGTATAGAGAATACCTCAAGTAAGTTCATAAGCCAATCCTGTTGAGACTTCGCCAAGCATCTCACAGCAGCTGACCACTCTTCCTCAAAACATGATGCCTCTTTTCTAGTACTTCCTTTGAAGTTCGACAGCGGCAACAAATAAAAAAGATGCCTCATGCAATTCTCCATCTTTGCAGCACAGGGTAACTGCTGAGCTTCAGGAAGGCAATGAGAAAGGCCTTTCCATACTGAAAGTCGCAGTAGACTTCTTTGACTAGTGCTAAAATTCAAGTATGGAGAAATGGAAGAACTTAAGAACTCAAGCAAGTCATCAAATAACTTTTCTACCCTTGAGAAAGAAAATATTCTCAATAGGTTAGGCAGATGCTCCAATAGTGATTGTTGCAGATTAAACTCTAGCATCCTGAACCTAGGTAGATCAGTGAGCTCATCCAGGAAAAGCATTAGGGAGCTCATACTAACTGCATGGGCAACAGAAAAGTATAGACATTCTTCACGCAATAAATAGACCTCCTCCTTTCCAAACAAGTCAGAATAATCGACTTTGTATCTCATACAGAGTCTGATTATGCTTCCCCAATCGAGAGCTGGCAACCTAGGAGCCTTTGAAAGGCATCTTAAAACTGATGCAACTATTCTTGCCTGCGCAATTTCCCCAGACTGCAAATCACCAACAGTGAAGAATAAGAAAGGAAGTTTTGCTTATTCTAGGAATATCTTAAAAAAACTTGACATTGGAGTGTGTATGGTTAATGTAATATTAAAGGATTAAGGAATAAGGACTATCATATTGTAAATAGTATGTTGTGATATATATATATATATATATATATAAATACGTTACGACAACAACATTATTTGCATATCCTACCAACCAGGTTGAAGTAGGGTCATTTGACTTCGAATTAGCCTGCATGCAATAGCCATATCATGTTATTACTGCATAAGCTTGTCTAAACACCAAAGCCCCTACGATTTAGAGAATGCTGCGATTGGTGAAAAAAAAAAAAAAAAAAAAAAAAAAAAAAAAAAAAAAGAAAAGAGAGAGAGAGAACAAAAAGAAAGAAAAATAAAGAAGAAGAAAAGAATGGTACTAAGATAAAGGAAAGAGACACATATAATAAGGCTAAGGTCCCGATTTGCTGAATTACTGGGCACCTTTGTCACACAGTAGTGAATAAATTAGGAAGTCCAAATATTTGAAGACAATATTACGGGATATTTTGTTATGTATCAAGTCAAAGGAGTTCGAGCCGCATGAAGATATGGATTAAAAGTCAAGTCTGAATTTAGGGTTATGTATTAGGAATATCATGTGGATAATACTCGTACTAAGAAAGATATGCTCGGATCATGTCGGCGGCCAGGATTCAAAGAGATATATTCGGAATTCTACTAAACAGCCCCCTCCCCTTTGTTATAACAACTTATCCTATGATCTCCCTAACAAACTGGCAATGACGGTGGAAACAACCTGCCTCCTATGGCCGGGCGACTTTTGATTTTTTACAATAAGACATGGACGGATCACGTAGGTGGTCTGAAAGCGGTGAGATAGACACCGGCGGCCCGATGGTGGCTCTATAAGTACCATAATTCTACAAACTAAAATAATTATTGTTCTTCCATAATTAATAACAAAGAGTACATCCATATTTACAGAGGCTAGCCCTCCAAAGTCCTAACATAAATTTTTTCTAAGTATCCTCCTAAAATAACTCCAAATAATATATTTCCTAATACAAATATTTTGATATTCTCTACATAATATTTACAATACATAACCCTAAATTCATACTCAAATCAGACTTAACCTTTGATTCATGTTTTCATACGGCTCGAACTCTCAAAAACAACCTTATCCTCAAGGTTGGTAGTGAACAGAAATCCACACAAATTGACTTGATGCAGATAAGTTGTCATTGACGCGGACTAGATTATAATCCGACGCAGGCCGACCTTATAAATTGGTGTGAAGTGATGCAGATCAATTCCCAAATCATAAGTGAGCTAACACGGATCGCCCCTGAAATATGAATCGACGCAGATTGAATAAGGATGATATGTAATTCTGGATAGACGCAGATCAATCCCCAAATATAGATGGACCAATGCAAATTGATCCGAAAGACACGAATCGTCGTAGATAAACTCGTGATGGTGTAATCCTAGACCAACAAAGATCGATCCCTAAACAGAGATAGACCTACGCAGATTGATCCCCGAGACATGAACCAACGCAGATCGACTCACGAATGAAATTCCGGAACGACGCAGATCGATCCCCAAACACTGATGGACTAACGCAAATTGATCCTTGAGACATGAATCAATGTAGATCAACTCATGAATGTAACGTGGCCCCTTCTTCTTACTGCAACTAGGCGGCCCTACTTTTGTTTTTTTAGGGATCTGGTTGGGTCAAAACTCACTTTAACAGTTCCTACATAGATATAAATCAGTGCTATGAATTCGATATTCAAATTATCAGTGTTGTGAATTTGATACAAAAATTTATCAAATCCGGGCTGGTCA
The DNA here is from genome assembly GCA_002076135.1 of Xerophyta viscosa. Taxonomy (NCBI): domain Eukaryota; kingdom Viridiplantae; phylum Streptophyta; class Magnoliopsida; order Pandanales; family Velloziaceae; genus Xerophyta; species Xerophyta viscosa. The sequence continues at coordinate 459,323 of MJHO01000115.1, read as the reverse complement.
AGCTTGAAGTGAGCTTGAATTTATCAGATTCACAATTTATCCGCTCTCGAGCACGTAGGTGGCTAATGTCAGCCAAAGAAGAGGACGTCGATGATTAGGGAAGAGAGTGACAGCGACGTCAGCTGAGAGTGACGGCGACAACGACAAAGTTGGCAGCAGCAAGCTGCAGCGACTGCAGTAGCAACAGCAAGTCGGTGACAATGGCAGCAGCGGCAGCAACAATAGTTGAGGACAATCAAAGAGCATAGCCGGCGACAAAGAGCAACAACAACAATGGCGATTGATCGATGATCAGCGGTGCTTATCGACGAGCAGCTGCAGAAACGGCGACGACGATATGTATGGGAGACAGACGGCGACGGCGATGATTAGAGATGACATCGATGATTGAAGACTACGGTAGTGGTGGCAATAGGGCTGCAAGCTGTGAAGAAGTTGGGAGCGAAGTGGTCGCGGCGAAGAGATCAGAGATGATGATCGCGGACGCTGGCAGATTTTTTTTTTTTTTTTTTTTTTTTTTTTTTTTTTTTTTTTTTTGATAAAATCGAGGGGCGATGGTGGTTGATGGTGATGAAGATAACTAGCACCGCGCAACGGCAACGGGGTTTGGAACCGTCTATACCAATTGTTCTGAACCAACTTAGTCAGATCACGTCGACGGCCCGGACGTGGTGAGATAGAGACTAGCAGCCCGGTGGCAGCTCTACAATTACCCTAATTGTACGAACAAAAATATCTAAAACAATTATTCTTCTTCCATAATCAATAACAAAGAGTACATTTATATTTTTAGAGGCTAGCCCTCACGAACCCTATCCAAAATTTCTCCTAAGTATTCTTCTAAATATACTTTCCTAACATAATTCCAAATAATATATTTCCTAATGCTAGTATTCTACTAAATATTCTCCACAAAATATTCCTAATACATTACCCTATATTCAGAATCAACTCAGACATGGCCTTGACCATGTCTTTATGGGGCTTGAACCCTTTTAACCTGGTAATGTTGCTAGATGCACAATAACTCAGATAACAACAACGATCCATAATTATCCTAGGAGAAGTCACTTCCACTCTATCCGAATGTCAGCTACTAACATTTAATATCTGAAAACAAATAACATTAGAATCCCCATGCCAAGATAAGCATTTGACTAGACAATATTTCATTCATTTAAAAAAAAATGACGTTCATATGGAATAGCATGAGAGAGTCTGATGTTTTAAGAATACAACATATAAAAGGTAGCAAAGTTAGGACACGCACTGTCTGAGAATTGATGTCCTTTACCCACAAGGAAAGCTTCCATGCTAAGGTATCCTCTGCAACAATGTGATTGGAAAATTCGGAACTACTATTTCCTTGTGAAATGTTCACATTTTGTGCTCTCTTTGACATCCATTTGTGTCTCAGAAAGGAAAGAGCCCAAGAAGCATAAGCGCGCAGCTGTTGATTTTTGGAATCTTTTGCAAATAGATAGATATCCTGGATCAGAGATGTTGTAATTGACTCACAAATTGGATTTGACAATATTGGACCCTTGATAAAAGATGTATCCTGCTTGATATAAATGCATAATGTTAGATAAAGAAGCCTAATAAATATGAACTGAAGTAAATAAAAGCTCATGACCTGCTCATAAAGGATCAATTGAGGATTGTGGTAGGGGTACATTTGAGCAAAATCGCCCACATTAGCACCAAATGCATTGACAATTCCAAGCATTGCGCAAAAACGCACATCAGGAGAATTCTTTTGCATATAAGCTTCTCTAAGAATTTCTAGAAGATGTTTTGCATCATCAAATTTCAGTGTCTTTCCTCCATCACCTATGATGACTGATACTAAGGATCCAGCTCCAATACAGGAGGTCATTAACAAAGTCTGATAGAGAGTTCCAGAATTTTTGTATTTGAGAAGTTCTGTGATCATAGTACAATAACATGCTAAGAAGACATCCAAGTTGCTGTCCAAAAGTTCAGTTCTCTGGCAGAATGCCAGTACAGTTGGTAATGTTAAACATGAGCCAATGGACAACCGTAAGTCCACTTGTTCATTAAGAACGGGTGTGTAACTGCCAGAAGAATCCAACTTGGGAACCCAGGAAGCAAGCATATCTTTTATTTTGATGACTGCATCACAAGTTCCGAATCTGTACAATGCCATGACTGAATGTCCCAATCCTAAGACAATCCCAGCAACACCCCACAAGTCATCTTCAGAGTCCTCGAGTGAATTTGAAGATTCATCTTGATGGCCCTCATTTAGACCAAGTGGAAAGCTCTCATTGAGATTTTTCAAATAACTAATCACATCAGGACACATCTTGCACATCAGCTGAGACATAGTCCTTACAATATCCCCAAGCAATGCTGCTTCTCTTGATTGCACAGTTCCTCCTTCCATCTCTGGTTCATCAACTTCACCTCTTGAAAAAAGACCTTGTGAGGCAAAACCTAATCCTACACAGCAGGCACCTTTTACAAGATGGCTTTTGCTGTCTCGAGAAACCTGATGAGCACATTCAAACATAAAGTTGGCTTTGTAGCATTCACTATATAAAATCAAGTTGAGGAAAATCAAATCAAATGACTAAAACTCCAACCTAAGGCATGCAAACAAAATCTAATAAAGAAAAAAGTTGGGGTTTGTAAAAAAAAAAAAAAACCCTGCTATGCAAAACTTGAACAAATCAACCAGGAAAATGAAAACTTTAGCTCATCCGGAATACTTTTTAGCTCGCCGGAACACGGACCACTAAGATAGCCCGTCTGGAACACTTTCGCGCGAAAAGTATACTAGCAATCTAGAACACTAAACTAGCCATGTGGAACACTTTTGAGTTTTTTACCACGGACCTTTGAAAAAATTGAAAAGACGGGATGATTTGTACGAGTTCTGAAAAGCAAGGGCTTTTTTGACATCACCCAAAAAAAGTTTGCATAATTTCTGCATATAGTAATTTTATTAATGATGTTTCAAACAACTAGCAATGCATTGTTTTCATGGAAACCAAAGGTAGAAGCCTTGATTAGGCATTTTCCATAATCAGACCACTCAGAAGTACTTTCAGCAGCATCGCTGCCACCTAACCTGATTTACACATTCAACAGCCTACGCAATGAAATGGCAACTGCATTCTACCAAAATATGCAGCCATCCTTAAAAGTATGAAGCCAAGTAAGGTTAATTACATAGTGTACAGGGAAAATGAAGCCATGTGTGCATAGATACAGATTACACATACAAAAAAGCACATTGACACACCTCGGATTTCAATGTATGCTTAGATTTACATATTTTGAACTATGAATGTACGTGGCAAGATCACGAAGCAAACTGGAAACTATGCACTTTCTATTTAACTACAAAATTCAGAGAGGAGTTCAAAGATATTGTTAGGAATGTCAATCTGAATTCTATTAAATCAGTAACTATGCCAAGTGAGTAGGTTCTAACTGAAAGATATGGTAAGATACTAAGAAATTTCAACCCGGCCTGGTTGTACGGTAGCCAGTAAATGACCCAATTCCAACAGACCTTAATTGGCAAGCTAGAATCAAAGATGCGGAACCGTGCCGAACACCTACATCAATCAACAATTTCTATGAAGAAATCAATTAATTAAATCCTGTAACAGCCAAGATTAGCTGAGAACACTTTGAATTTCACTATGAAAGGAAATTACAGAGGAAATTGAATAAAAAATGGGGAAATACAGAAGAGAGATGGAGTGTTATGTTTAGAACTTTGCCAAATGAAAACAGCAGCTACGTGCGGTATTTATAGTGAGAAGACGACCGCTGACAAAACGCTTTTGCCCCTCCAACTCACGTGAGCTGCATGCGCATTCATAACTATTCACGCGATAGCTAATCCAACGGCTGGCACGCTTCGATTGCACGGCGCACATTCAAAGAGCCATTACAACTGAATTAACCGCCGTTTGAATGGGAAGAACGGCAAGGCGGCAATAGAAAGAGCAGCAGCAGATCATCAACAACCACAGTGAGATCCTGACATTAACATCTGGTGAATCTTTTAAAATGTTTTCCGTTATTGGTGACATCCTGACATTGCCACCCCACTACAAAGTATGATAGTCTTCACAAGGGGCTTCCTCAATAGGCAAGTTGGCCCATTGCACCAGTATCTTAATGATTGCCCTGGCGCATTTCCTTATCATTTTTCTAAGAATCGCAGGGGGTTCTGTTATTAGTTGTCCATGGTCTCCCAACGGTGGCAAAGTTGGCTGCACATCCAGATGAGGTCCCACTTAAAACAGGATGGATCTTACTCCCCTCTGGTAACTGCAATCTGACGCAGTCATTCAAGCCCATAATTACATTGAGAAGACAGATAGGCTTCAATCTGATCCGAATACTCAATAATGGTCCATATCCGAATACTTCAACTTCTGATCCGAACACACCATAACAGTTCAGATCTAAGGATCCAACGAAAGGTCTTATTAAGTATTAACCGATGGCTTTTCAATTACCTTATTAATTATAGACCTTATTTCTATTTTATGGCATTATTAGGAGAAGTTGTTTTTCTTCTTAATGAGGTGTTAATGTATTAATGGGAAATGCTACTATAATCAACTCATAAGTATGTAACCAAGGCAACATGTTTAGGGACGTTGATTTTGAATATTGAAATTGAAGGATTTGGTGCTTATTATCCGGAGTTTTGCAGAGTATGTATCTGAAAATTTGAAGGCTATCTTTGTGCTTGTGCGTCTGAGATCTCCTTATGCGTTACACGATCTGGATTGTGTAAGTTGGTATTAGAGCGAAGGATACGATCGTTGAAGTTGTCCTACGACAAGTGGCAGGTGGCCGACGTCGTAATGAACCGAATGAAGAAATCACTGGTGATCGTCAATAAAGAGAACGAGACCTTCGTGACGTAAAATTCGATTATTTGAGAAGATAAGTGGCAGTTCTTGCAACTCATGTAGCACATGTGGTGCGTCGACGTGAGAAGGCTTGTGAAGGACGATATTCTGTTTGGATATTCAATAAGCTACAGAGATCCGAACAAGTGTTTGGATAATTCTATTGTTTAGGGTTCACACGAAGAAGGCTTGTGAAGGAAGATAGTGTTTGAAGAACTTTTGAACACACAACTACTGTTGATCCTGTACGAGAGTAGTTCATGAATGTGTTATCAAGCAAACGTCCTGCCAGACTTCCACCCAAGCGGGACATCCAATCCCACATTTACTTCATTCATAGCCCTAATTCTTTGGAGCTACCTTTCAGCAACTACTTGTTGATCGAAGATCACAAGAAGTTCGATGGTAATGTACAATGGCTTCATTCTTCCGTTGCTTAAGATATCAACATTATGGTTTTCTTTTTGCAGATGTCCAAAACTTGAGGACGAACTTTTATCAACCCCGGTAGAATGATGCAACCCTCAGATCCACTAGACATCCTTCACAAAGGGGCCAAGTCAAAAGAATATGCGTTCAGTCTAGTTGGCCGAATACTCTAGTAAAACACGTCAAATTTCGGTTGAACACATTCAGCGTTCGGGCACGAAATTAAAAGCCGGCATTCATTACGATGTAGCGTTCAACGAATTGTTTAAAGGTGCTAATCGGCAATGACTCTTCGTATTCTAGGAGAACTTCATTTCCAAACACTAAAATAATGGTCCAGAGCTGAACACTTCAACTTCCAGATCCGAACACTCCAAAATAGTCCATATTCGAAGGATCCAACGAACAGTCTTAGTAATAGATGGCTTTTCAGTTACCTTATTAATTTTATATTTTATTTCTATTTTATGGCATTATTAGGAGAAGTTATTTTTCTTCTTAATTAGGTGTTAAATGTTTTAATGAAGAAGGTTACTATAATAAACCCATAAATATGTAACCAAGGCAACATTTTGAGGGAGGTTGATGTTTGAATATTGAAATCGAAACATTTGTTGCTTCTTATCACGAGTTCTGCGGAGTATCTCTGAGAATTCAAAGGCTATCTTTGTGCTTGTGCATCCGTGATCTCCTGCTGCGTGTCACGATTTGAGGATTGCGTCAGTTAATGTTGCCAAGTTCGTTGAAGATTTATGATGTCTGTAATATAAAACATTTCATTCCTTATGTTGGTGAGACATCATCCGAAGACTCATCAAACTCAAGGTCGAGTTTTTGACAACCCAGGGAGGATGACGCAACCATTCAAGCCTACAATTATATTGAGAAGATGGATAGGCTTCACCTTCAACTTCTAGCCCGAACACTCCATAACGGTTCTGATACGAACACTTCAACTTCTGGTCCGAACACTCCAAAAAAGTCCAGATATGAGGGATCCAACGAAGAGTCTTAGTAACCGATTGCTTTTCAGATACCTTATTAATTATAGATTTTATTTATATTTTATGGCATTATTAGGAGAAGTAAATTTTCTTGTTATTTGGGTGTTAATGTATTAATGGGGAAGGTTACTATAATCAACCCAAAAATATGTAACCAAGGCAACATTTTGAAGGAGGTTGATTTTGAATATTGAAATCGAAGCATTTGTTGCTTATTATCCCGAGTTCTGCATAGTGTCTCTGAGAATTTGAAGGTTATCTTTGTGCTTGTACGTCCGAGATCTCCCACTGAGTTAAATGATCTCAGGATTGCATCACAATGTGTAAGCCAGTTGGCCAATCTTGCCCACTACCTCATATGGACCATAAAAATTAGCTAGCAGTTTGTGATAGTTCCTACTAGCCATGGTAGATTGTGTATAGAAGAAGAAGATGAGAAGAGAACCGCCGCCGCCGTGGAGATCTCCCCTCTCACCCCATCCCTCTCTCTTTTTTTTTTTTTTTTTTAAATTTGGGGGTAGCTGTAAAAGGTCTAATCCTACATGGGAGGGCCAGCCATGCAGGACTAGGATTTATACATTTTTTTGGAAAAAAATAGACATTTTTTATAGTTTCAAAAATTAGAAAAAAAATTAGGGATCGACGTGGCCAGCATGGCACGATCAGCACGTCTCAAGTTTGGAATTTACCGAAACTCGGCACGAAACAACACCTTAAACCTTGACTCTAGGGATTAGTCACCATTGTATCCCTCTCCTTAGTACATTTAGGACTTACAGTAGCTTGCTTAACTACCTTTGGTTCTTTAATAAACTGGTTTAAAGTCCCATTAGCTACTTGTAGCACCTCTGCATCAAAATCTCTTTTTTAGCATCTTCTTTAACTTGAACAGTTGTCCTCATCAATAACTGGATCTACCTTCTGCCAACTCTTTGTTATCAACTTGATTTTCTATAATCTGACCTCTATATTATCAAGAGATGATGCATTCTTGGGGACCCAATGTCCTACTACCTTCCTTTTTGCACTGGAGTGTTTGAGTAGACATGCCTGACCGAAATGCTGGAACTAGTCTTTTGAGTCACCATCATATAGCCTAGACCGCCAGCTAAAAATAATTAGCAAGATTGTCATGTACATTGGTGACCGTTTTCACTCAACAAATGAACATGGTTTTATCTGCCAGTAGGCATAACATGTGCCGGACATCATGTACTTGTCTAAGCAGTTATCGACACGGCGCGAACCAACCAAGGTTTTTTGTGGCGTGCCAAACCGAGTTTCGGTAAATCTAAAAATTGATAAGTGCCGATCCTACCGATCGTGCCGTGCTGACTATGCCGATCCCTTTCTTTTGAAATTTATTACAACATTTATAAAGAAAATTTTAAAAAAATCCACACTGTACATGGGTTGGGCAAGCCATGTACAGCCAGCTAACAGCTGCCCCTACAAGGCAGCTCTAAAATATCAAAAAAGAAAAAAAAAGAAGAAGAGAGAAGCTCTTCTTCCTCGGATGAGCAAGGAAGAAGAGAAAAGCTTAAGGATAGGGGGAGAGAGAGAGAGCGAGAGAGAGAGAGAGAGAGAGAGAGAGAGAGAGGGAATGGAGGAGAGATCTAGATGTGTGGTACCTGCAACGACAGCATGCCTCATGGCTTCTCCTCTTCTCTTTTCCTCTCTTTTCTTTTGAAAAAAAAAAAAGTCTCAGTGCCGCCCAGCTCGGGTGGCACTGAGACTACATGGCCGGAACAGCCCCGGCTTGGTGCCGGATCCTGTGCCACCCGGCATGTAAAACTATGGAACCAGCATGGCATATGCTGAAAGCCTTATATTTGAATTTTTAATTAGTTTAATTTTTATTGTTACTTAGAAAATAACAAATAAATGTATATCGGCATGGTACTATCTACACGGATAACACGTGCCGGGATCTGAGTTTAACGAAATTTGGCTTGGCTCAGCATTGGAAAACCTTGCAAATGAGTAATCGAGACGCCATACTCAAACACTACTACGTATACATACTAATGACCTTTACTAGAGCATCTTGGTAACTAGTAATACGAAAGGACCATTTACTGGCACATATTGCTACACGAGAACACATTTAAGATTCCTGCAAACAAAGCAAATGCAAGGGACATCAATTGATCTTAGAATCCAAATTGTCATAACTACGAAGATGTGACATAGGAACCAGGATTGCTGCGTCAATATCTAATCATGTAAATTATCCATACTAATGTATAACTACATGTTCTCAAGCCAGTGGAGCAATTTACAGACAAAAGCAGTAAGCACTCGGCATACCTTAAGAAGACCGGAGAGAATTTCGAACCTCAGAGTTACATCGATGGCCTGAAAACAATTTGCAATGAAACCCAAGGATATTGCAGCAGACCACTGTTGATATTCATGTCCATACTCAAACAACCACTTCAAAAGAAACTCAGATGCAGATGCGATTGTTGCATAAGCAGATGGGTGTAAAACCTAGAAGCAAACAAAACAAACAAGAATGAGAAGCCTAAGCAGTAACACAACTGCCACAAAGTACTAGGAAGCACTGTTTAACAACAAGATCATAAAAAGGTCTGTAGTACGTTACTGTTCTCCAAGATTTACGATCTACGAAATGGAAGATATGCAGTTATTATCCTATGGCGAAGATAGCCGCAATGTAAGATAACTGTTAGATTTCCTAGTTACCAAAATAATAGTTACCAAATAATAGGATTCTATTCTAGTTAGATTTCCTATTATATAGTTTCCTTATAGTTAGATTTCTTACTTTTCTATGTACTTTCCTTTCTTGATCTCTTTCCTTGGTCTATAAAAGAGGAAGAGATCTATCAATGAGAATACACAGAAATTCCTTTCTACACTTTCTAACATGGTATCAAGAGCAGGTTCACAAAAACCCTAATTTCATCTTCTTCCACCCCTTTTTTTTTTTTTCTTCAAGTTTTTCTTTTTTTTAAGATTCCGGCTCCACCACCACCACCACCACCTCCTAAGCCACCAACTTTCAGGCCGTGGTACTGTTCACGGTGAACAATACTGCTGAACACTGTTCATCATGAATAGTGCCTAGATGGCACACTAAGTTCTTTAGCCTCATATGTGCGTGATTGTGCCTAGCTACTCTTTGTACTCAACTATTGTGCTCCTAACTGTCTGCACGCTCTATATCTGCGTTTATATATTGTTGATCCTGTTTCTATGGCCTCCTCCGATCAGAAAGTGCCTGTAGGAACTCAATTAAAGTCAATGGTGCAAATCACACTTCTATTGGTAGGAGCTATAGCGAGTCCTCTCGTCCATTTCGACAGTGTTCCCATTGTGGGCGGACTAATCATATCTCTGAGAAGTGCTGGGACAAGTTTGGTAAACCTGATTGGGCAAATCATGCTACCTCAGATGCTGTCACTCCTACTGAGACCGACGGAGTCCTGATTTCTAAGGAGGATTACGAGAAGTACATCAAGGGCCAATCTTCACATACCGCTTCACAAGCTCCACCAACAGGTAACGTTGTGTTTAGTGCTTCGCAAGATAAACCAAGGATAATAGATTCCGGAGCAACTTCGCATATGACAGGTAACCGATCTAAATTTTCCTCGTTGCATCTATCAAATTCTATACCACCTGTCTATGTTGCTGATGGTACTACATCTCATGTTTCTGGGCGTGGGATTGTTCAGACTCCATTGCCCCTAACTCTCAAAGATGTTCTCTATATTCCTAATTTTCCTGTTAGTCTCCTCTCAATTAGTCAAATTACTAAGTCGTTAAATTGTTCTGTTCACTTCTACCCTTCCTATTGTGTTTTTCAGGATCTCCGTACGCGGATGAAGATTGGTGGCGGACATGAATCTGGAGGTCTCTACTATCTGGATGATAAGTTATCACCTGCCGGAACTAGTGTTGACATGATCACTGCATTTTCTGCATCATTATCTCCTTACCAATGGCATTGTAGGTTAGGGCATCCTTCCCTTCAAAAGTTAAAACAACTCATGTCTTTCAGTCAACCTGTATCTTCTTTAGAATGTGAGGCTTGTGAGCTAGGCAAGCATCATCGTACTTCTTTTAGGGCTAGAGTCAATAAACGAAGCTTAACTCCATTTACTTTAGTGCATTCTGATGTTTGGGGACTGTGTCGATTTTCCACTGTGTCTGGTCATCGTTATTTCATCTCCTTTATCGATGATTGTACTCGCATGACTTGGTTATTTATACTTAAAGAAAGATCTCAAGCTTTTCATGTTTTTGAAATTTTTCAGAAAGAGATAAAAAATCAGTTTTCTACTAATGTTCGAGTCCTTCGTACTGACAATGCTTTGGAATTCATGAAGAAGGATTTTTCTATTTTTTGTGAATCCAATGGCATCATTCATCAAACATCTTGTGCCCATACATCTCAACAAAATGGTGTTGCTGAAAGGAAGAATAGGCATCTTCTTGATATTGCACGAACTATGATGTTTCAAATGAATGTTCCAAAATATCTTTGGGGTGATGCAGTCCTTACAGCATGTTTTCTTATAAACTGAATGTCATCTTCTGTACTAGGTGGAAAGATTCCTAATCGTTTACTTTTTCCAGATCAACCTCTATTTCATCTTCCACCACGTATTTTTGGTTGTGTGTGTTTTGCCCAAGTTTTAGGTTCTGGCCACGATAAACTTTCTCCTAAATCTGCTAAATGTATTTTTCTAGGTTATTCTCGCACTCAAAAAGGATATCGATGTTCTGATCCAGTTTCTCGAAAAACCCGAGTTACTGCTGATGTGACCTTTTTTGAAAATACTCCTTTCTTCTCAAAAAATACTTCTGCTATTGTTGAATCAACTAATGTACCTTTACCCCAGCCTTCTTCTTCCATCGATGCACAAGATGTAACCCCTCATGTCACTACTAACCCCTTGCAGGTGTACACTCGTCGTCCAAAGCCGACTCTTCCTGCTCAGCCGCCCACTAATCTTCAACCCTCGGAAGGAGAACCAACCTCAATCCAGGTATATGATCTTGATATTCCAATTGCTCTTAGAAAAGGTACTCGTACATGTACAGCTCATCCTATATCCAACTTTGTTTCCTTTGATCGTCTTGGTTCTTCCTTTTGTTGATTTGCCTTGTCTTTGTCTTCGGTTTCTATTCCCAGGACTGATCAAGAAGCACTAACACATCCTGCCTGGAAGCAAGCCATGGAAGAGGAAATGTCTGCTCTTACTTCTCGTGGCACTTGGGAACTAGTGCCTTATCCTACTAACTGTGATGTTGTTGCATGTCGTTGGGTGTTCACGGTGAAGTATCTGCCTGATGGATCTATTGATCGGTACAAGGCTCGTCTAGTTGCAAAAGGGTTTACTCAGACACATGGCGTAGACTACTTCGAGACATTCTCACCAGTTGCCCGACTGAATTCCATTCGGGTTTTATTCTCTGTGGCAGTAAATAATGATTGGCCGATGTACTAGCTGGATGTGAAGAACGCCTTCCTTTATGGTGATCTTTCCGAAATAGTTTACATGGAGCAACCACCAGGGTTTGTTGCTCAGGGGGAGAATAGAGTCTGCAAACTCAGAAAGGCAATTTATGGCCTCAAACAAAGTCCACGTGCCTGGCTTGAAAAGTTTATCCAAGTTGTTACTACTATTGGATTCTATAGGAGCCATGCAGATCACTCTGTTTTTATTCGTCGACGACCATCTGGTATTGTTATTTTGATTGTGTATGTTGATGATATCCTTCTCTCTGGAAGTGATAGTGCTGGTATTGAAGAAACTAAACATTATCTGAGGCAGCATTTTGTAACTAAGGACATGGGACCGCCTCGTTATTTTCTTGGTATAGAAGATGCTAGAAGCAAACATGGTATTGCATTATCTCAGAGAAAGTACGCACTAGACCTCCTCAAAGAAATCGGTCTTTTGGGATCCAAAGCAGTTGATACACCAACGGAACAAAATTCCAACTTGTGGCTTGAAGATAGTGAGGCGTTTGAGGACAAAACTAAATACAGACGTCTAGTTGGTAAGCTCATCTATTTGACAGTAACTAGACCTGACATTTCTTTTGTTGTGGGTATGATCAGCCAGTTTATGGAAAAACCTAAACAATGCCACTGGGAGGCTGCTTTAAGAGTTCTAAAGTATATCAAAGGAGCTCCAGGAAAAGGTCTTCTATATAGTCGTCATGGACACTTAGACATTGAGGCTTACTCGGATGCTGACTATGCTGGCTCTAAAATAGATCGGAAGTCTACATCTGGTTATTGTTCTTATGTTGGTGGCAATCTTGTTACATGGCGAAGTAAAAAGCAAACGGTGGTTGCTAGATCAAGTGCTGAAGCTGAATATAGAGCTATGGCTCAAACTGCTTGTGAGATGATGTTGCTAAAATCTCTCATGACTGATTTATCAGAAACCTATGACGATGCATTGTGACAATCAAGCTGCCATATTCATTGCAAGCAATCCGGTTTTTCATGAGAGGACAAAGCATATTGAAGTAGACTGTCATTTTGTGCGTGAAGCTGTTTTGAGCTAGAAAATTTGTACTTCCTACACTCACTCAGAGGATCAAACTGCTGATATGTTCACTACGCCTCTTAGTAGTAGGTGTTTCGTGCGTTTAGGTAACAAGCTGGGCATGGTAGACATATATGCTCCAGCTTGAGGAGGAGTGTTAGATTTCCTAGTTACCAAAATAATAGTTACTAAATAATAGGATTCTATTCTAGTTAGATTTCCTATTATATAGTTTACTTATAGTTAGATTTCTTACTTTTCCATGTACTTTCCTTTCTTGATCTCTTTCCTTGGTCTATAAAAGAGGAAGAGATCTATCAATGAGAATACACAGAAATTCCTTTCTACACTTTCTAACAATAACAAATGTTGACTTTGCTGGACCATGTTCTTTCCGGCACACACATATTTTCACCATCTTGCCATAGCTTAAACTAAGAAGCTAACACAGAAACCATTATGTGATTCATAAGCTGATGTCAGGAAACCCACACACGCCACCCCCCCCCCCCCCAAAAAAAAAAAAAAAAAAAAAAAGGGACAGAATCCTCATGCAAGTTGATACTTGAAGGTAAAATTATATGACAAGCAACAGTTAGACAGCTTTGAAAGGTTTGACAGTGAAGGATGAGTATCATTATTGTACATGCATCAGAGTTATCATTTAGGTCCTACAATCATTTACACGGTGCAACAACCATTACAACTTCGACTTATTTTCGTGAATCTTGAAAAGAATGGATGTGGGACAGCAAAAACTTACCATGCAAAAGGCACCAATAGCTAAAGCTACATTTACAGCTTTGCGAGGGATGGATTCCATTGCAACTTTGCACAAAATCTGCATCATATGATGAAAGATAACGATTTGATCGTATTGACATAAAAAAAAGTTATGTCAAAGAAGCATCAGCAAAATTAACAAATGCCCAACAATATGGTACCAAAGTTGCTATGACTGATGAAGAGATGAAGTTATAGCTACTTTGCAGGACCGCCTCTCGTACTTGTTATTTCAGAATAAACAGGTAATCATCACTTAAATAATCATAATGACAACAGTAAAAACATAATTCTGTATCAAAAGTATACAGATGCCAAGACCTAAAAAAACATCAAAACTAATAAGGTAAGAAAGGTAAGAATTGTAATTAATGATGAGGCAATAAAGTTGAGACAGTACACAAAAGACCTAATGTACTGAAGGCCAAATAAGATATTGCAAAAATAATAAGGGTCAAGACCTTTAAAACGTCATTTGCAGCCTTTGAACCCCCATCAACAGCAGATGATGAAACTTTATTTTCAACAACAGCAGCAGCTGTCCTTAACCATCGCTCAATGAAAGGCTTCCATGATTGCACGACCAAAAGAGCAAAAAAGATGTTTCTTGAAATATGAAGGGACTGAGACACTTCATGAAGTATATCCTCATAAGAAGCATGTAGTTGCGGTAACCCCTAAGAAAAACCAATAACAGAAAAAGAAGTAAAGATCATGCCTTTCAGAAACTAATATTTCTAGTCCAGATTACATAGGCAAAACAAGCTATAATATAATAAACTAATTAGCTCACAATAATAAAAATTTTCAACAACTCGCGCTACTGTTACCTTAGCTTTGCCTTGCTTCTGAAAGTCACTGGGAGTGAAAAATAAATTAAATAAAGATGCACCAGGTAACTCGTTAGCACTGCTCTTCTGATTCCCTGCAGAAAATATACCTTAAAAGGGAAACATTCATTGTAGAAATATTTCTAGTTAGAAAGAACAAGCAGTAGATAAGTAGGTTCTACGTGCCCACAACCAGAATACAAACAATTAAAAGCAAAGGATGACTTAAATGAAAGGTAAAAAGCAAAGGCACAATATCTTGGGGAACACACAGGTGACTTCCCAGAGAGAGTAAAATGCTGAGTAAATAGCAACCGAACACTGAAAAGTACTTTCAGATCCGTTGTTATGAATCCAATCAATTTAAGTCCCATATATTTTCAACTAAAGTAAAGCTCTTAGTTGGAATGCTCTACTTCCCTGTTTCAAAGCTATATGCTATACAGTCTGGTATGCTACTTTAGCTTTGAAAAAATGCTGTTATAATTACAATATTCTTCCCCAAGAAAGATATAAGCTTTTACAACGACGGACCACAGATCAAAGCCAATCATAATAAGGGACCCGAAGTTTAGTTGATACGGGGAATCCCAGAGCAAAATTAAACATAACAAGGGCCCTAGGTAATTACCACAAAAACAATTATCTCCCAAATCTACCTCTTGGGAGATAATACTTCTCACACAAACTCCAGTTTTTCCAATTATCAGAAGAGAGAATCACAGTGACCATGGAAAGACAATAACAATTAAAGGCACTTACTTTTATATTACAATCTTTGTCTAGTTTAAATATTACCAAAAAGAAAAAAACTAAATAATTGTATCAGAATATGCTTCCCTAAAAAAGCATTAAAAAAAAACAATTTACATGCTTCCATCAAAAAGTGGTAACATGATATACAACATAACAGTTCCCATTGTAGAATGAAGATGGACCAAACATGACAGCTGAAGTTGATCATGAAAGTCAAATCCCGATCAACATCTGAACACGAGGCAGATCTGGACAGCTAAGCCAGAAACGATGATCTAACATTAGGCTGGATCAAAAAGATGGATTGATCAAAATCATGTACAGAACCACCAGTACCCAAGAGACCAACAGAAGAGCAGACATGGCTCTTCAAAAGCCACTCAAATGGCAGCCATGGCAACCACAAGGGTAGCTTCCCACACCTTGCAGAGTTGCAAGCATAGCATACGGGATGTGTTCAGATAACCATACTTCAATCCAAGACCAAGAGAATGATTTGTTTTTTTTTTTTAATATAAAATTACTTAAAAATACAAATATAAGATTTTTTAGCATGTGCCGTGCCGACAGCTGCCGGAACAGGCACGTGCCACCCAGCACGGGCTATACCTACCGGTACAAAAAACCATGATATACATATATATATATACACCATGGTTTGACGTCTCGGTCGGCACGCGTCGTGCCGACCGAGACGTCTCGGTGCCGCCACTTGGCGGCACCGGAACGGCCGAAACGGCTGTTTTTCGGCCGTTTCGGCCGTCTCAACCCGTGCCAACCATTTATTTTTTTTTTTAATTTTTTTTTTAATAATGAGTATCATCATATTTATTCATGGGATATGTGGGTATATTATTTTCAAACAAGGCACGGAGTAAATTTATATAATTTAGATTTCGTCGATATCAACCACACCAACACTCAATGTGGTAATAATTTATAATATGTGCTTTGAATTTTAACAAATGAATGAGACTTCTTGTTATTTAATTTTTATTACTATTTATATAATAAATCTTATATTTTTTTATATAATTGTACGATTCGGCACGGTCGGCACAGTCGGCACGGCACGGTCGGCACGTCTCGAGATCTGAGTTTACCGAAACTCGAAACGGCACGGTAAACCTTGATATACACACACACCATAGTTTTATGTGGCGACCGTCTCGGTGCCGCCGCCCATGCCGACCATGCCCACCGTGCTGGTCGGCACATAAGTTTTTTCTTATTTTGCTTTGGATTTTACAAATCCCTTCTATCAGTCACATCGATACTCTATGTAGTAATGAGTTATGTATTATATACCTTTGCTATGTAATTTACGACTATTGTATTTAGTATTTCACTAATATTTTTTATTATTACTTAAATAATTTTCATATTTTAAAAATAAAAAAGTTTAAGGAGCGGCACGGTCTGCACGGCATAATCGGCATGGTCGGCACTTCTCGAGTTTCAGATTTATCGAAGCTCGGTTCAGCACGGTACAGAAAACCTTGAAATATACATATACATACGTATGCGTTTACATATGTATATTAAAGGCCAACTTGAAAGCCTTCTTTCTCAGCAACAACCATCTCGATTAACAGCCAGCAGTGACCGGAGACCACAATGCATATCAATTTCATAGTCCCTAGCTTCAAAGTGTTATGTCCTCGAAGACTCAACATTGATAGTTAGGTGAGACAGTTTCGGCTGTGCCTGTCAGCACAGGATGACTGGTGTTGTCTGAGCCACCGGCACGACACTGTTTATAAAGAAAAAAAAAAAGAAGGGAAGAAGAGAATAGCCGCTGCCTAAGGGACAACTTTTACTGCACAGCTGCCCCTTAACGCACCGTTTGGTATGGGGGAAAGTGGATGGAAGGAATTGGAAGGGGAAGAAAATGGAGGAAAATAAAGTTTTTTCCTTGTTTGGTTTTGGAAGGAGTTTGGGAGGGAAGAAAAGATGGAGAGATTACTTTCTATGGGCCCCACAAAATTTTGCTCCCTCCTAATTGGAGAGAAATCCAAAGGAAAGTTGATGAAATGACAAGACTACCCATTTAGCAATTTTTCTTCTCTACTTTTTCGTCGTATATTTGTGGGGTTATATTGGTAATATAATTTTTTTTTGTTTTTATTATTAATTAGCTTTTCCTTCCTTCATTAAACAAACATGTTGGAGAAATTAGGTACACCACTTCCTTTTGTTTTCATTCCCCTATAATTTCTTCATCTACACTTTAATTTCCTCCCCTCTTGATATCCAAACATAGCATAAGGAGCAATTGAGTAGCTTTTATAACTGCCCATTAAAGAGCTAAGTCCGGCCTATGGTTGGACAATCGATATAGGGCTGGAATTTCTTTTTTAGTTTTAAAATTTTTTAGTCTTTTTATTTATAAATAGTTTAAAAAAAAAAATTTAAAAATTACGGATTGGCACGCTGGACACGGCACGTTACGAGTTTGGAATTTACAGAAACTTGGCATAAGACGCACCTTAAAACCCTAGAACCTTGGTTCTTGGATAGTTAACCTATGATAGCTTGAGAGACTTTCTCAATGGTACTAAATAGGTTAAGTGAACCTCTCAAGGATACATATATGACCGTTTTATGTGCCGAGTGACACGTGCCGGATCCTTCAGGATCCGGCACGGAGATGGCACGCTAGAGCGGCACGTTGCGAGTTTGGAATTTACCGAAACTTGACATGAGACGAAACCTTAAAACCCTGGAACCTTGGTTCTTAGATAGTTAACCTATGATAGCTTGAGAGACTTTCTCAATAGTACTAAATAGGTTAAGTGGACCTCTCAAGGATACATATATCACCGTTTTATGTGCTGAGTGACACGTGCCGGCACGGAGACGGCCTACGGCCATTTTCCGTGGAAAAATCCGTTAAAACTTTTGAGCGCCAAAACACTTATTTAGAAGTATTTTATAGGAAGTTTTTCCAAAAAAAGAATACCTTTAAGTATTTTTTGTCATTTATGTCATTTCACACAATCAAGAGGACATATTTGTTATTTGACAGAGTCAGGGGGGTACAAAAGAGCTATTTGAATTAGGGGGCACAAGTTTGCTATTTCAGATTATGGAGGGCATAAAAACGTAATTCCCCAATAATTAAATTCAAGCAAGGATGAAAGACGCATTTGCCCCTCATTAAATAAAAAATAAAGTTAAAAATAATTTAAAACGATAAAAATAATTAAAAAACTGCCACATTAGTTTGACAGGTGCGAACAGAAAGGCAGACGACAAAGTTATCACGGGCATTGTTTTGTAGGTCAGGGATATCGCGGGCACTTTTGAAAGTTTAAGATTATAGCAACACATTTAGTAAAGTTCAAGAGACTAAACCTTATTTTTTGCCATACACACACACACACACACACACACACACAAACACAAACACACACTGATATGTACATATATATACATATATATATATATATATATATATGTGGCGGACGCAAGATTTTACTCTAGGAGAGGCGAACGACAAACTTATATGTTATTGATATCCAACAATCCAACATACTATATTATCGTAGTCATTAATATTATATTAGCTTAATTTTTTTTACATTCTATCTCAAAAGTCAAAACTAAATCACAACATAATGATATTATAATTTTAACCCATAAAATCTAGCAACACTAATTAAACACCAATCCTAGAAGTATATAACTCTGAAGACCTATTTTCACTTGAATTTCCTAAGTCTAAATTCCTAGAGTCTAGTGAATACAATACTATAAGTGATGAGTCTATAATTACTAACAACATTAAGAAAATGTACCAAAAACAACATGAACTAGATCCAATAACATTATTGTCGTTTTTGTCGTATAAAACAGTCACAATAAGTAGCATTCTATTACAAAAAAATTGGCTCACACTGTTTTGGAGATGGAGTTGTAAACATGGACAAACAGCAATATCAGCAGACTGCATACTTGCAACCACATTTGCTGGAAAGTTCGACAGCGCACACAAATGAAGAAATATATGCTTCGGATGCTTACAATCAATATCCAATAATATAGATCGCAAAGACGATAGAGATCGGGTAAAAAAAAAAAGTTAGCAAATACACACCTTCACTTTCTCACGAGTTGCGATCAATTGGAATGGAAATTTTTATTTACCTGGCAGAGCTTGGAGAGGGCAAGAGAAGTAGGAAGGTGCTCGACTGCTTGGAGAGGAAGAGAAAAGGGGGAATGGTGCTCGATTGTTTGGAGAGGGCGAGAGAATGGGAAAAGGTGCTCGGAAAAAGAGAGAGAGAGAGAGAGAGAGAGAGAGAGAGAGAGATGGGAAAATAAGGCACAGCCGCACAGACCCCTATCAAACAATCCTATTGGGCTTAGATGCTTAGTGGGCTTCGCCTTAGGAATTCTCAAAATCATGTATATATTGAATTATGTGCCAGCAACACCAGGAACCCCCCGGCGTTTGGGGGGGGGGGGGCATTTGTCCCCCCCTGTGGGTCCGCCCCTATATATATATATATAAAGTGGAGGGAACAACTTATAGATAGATGTCTCATAAAAGAATTCTCACTGTTCTTTCCGTATTACCTGCAGGAAACATAATCTGAGGAAAGGCGTCTAACAGCCTCTCTACCTTGTACACCAGGACCTTTTTCTCTTTGATAGATCTTCGCCGATTCCTAACCAACATTCCGATTTTTCAATATAGCACTTTGTTAGACTCATGAAAATGCGACAGTTGCGAACCAGAAATACACTAACATGTGTTCAAAATTTAATATCTTGACTTGCAAATCTTCCATGGCCCGGAGTACTTCAGAATCATTCTCAGAAACAAGATAACGGAAGTTTTGTTCTTTAAAATCAAGGATGGCTTCCTGAAGATTCTGCACCTGCAAAACAATTAATGCTGGAAATTAATGAGAATTTAAATTATACTATGTCACAAGCTAGAAGCTTATAATGTTACAATAAAACCATACCTCATATTGGGATAGCGACTTAAAAGCAGAAGCACGAGCCTTTGTCCAGAAGGATGAAGAATGAGAACTTGTGACCGTCCCAATTCTCCACAAAATTTGGATAATATTTTGAGAAGTTTCTGCATAAGCTTCTGAGTCCAGGCTACCCCATCGTAGCAAGATGCTCAAACTGCAAGAAAAAACCAATAGTCAAGCACATAAAATGAAGTTTAAAATGATTCTCCTAAACAACAAGGAACAGCAAAACTGAGATTTACAAACTAATCACCTAGTTAAACGAGCTTCCACTAATTTACAAATGATAGATTAGTGAAACTTTTACAGACAAGAAATGCGGATGCATCTAGGAGTACCAAGAAAAATGGGGTAATACTTATGTGCAGAGGTTAATTGAGGGGAAAAAGTTGTTCGGCCCGACTACTTTACCCCGAAAAAAAGCCTGAACGAGTGTTCGCCGCCTCGGGATCAGTAAATCTTTGGTCGGGCCGAATAGCATTACCCTAATTGAGGTGCATGTATTATGTAAAGTGGAAACAGAAAAATACAATAGCTAGCCCCATATTGCACTTTCTTAACAATCAGGCTCTATATAAGCAACTGATTTTGAAAAGACATTTGTGCATGATTTCAGCACACCGTCCAAGCTTGAGAATGACAAATAATTTGTTGCCTTACCTATTTGCAACTATAGGATCCGATGAATAATCCTTTACATGCTTTCTGATAACATCCCAAGCAGTGTAAAAATCTGCAAAGGAAAATGACGCTAACCAGCTACACCATTATAGCAAACCTTTTGCTCAACAAAAAGAAAAGGAAAGAAATTTTGGTAAAGATCTATCTAGAGGTAAGTATACAAACTTGAAAGTATCTGAAATCGTACTAATGAGAATGAGCTATTCAACCCAAGAAAATGAAGAGAATAAGGATAAGAGCTATTCTATCATTTCTCAATTTCTTTCTTCCAACTTTACTTTAAGAAAGGAGCAAGAGGAACTACAACCTGAGAAAAGGAAGTTGATAACTTACAAGATAATAAACAGTTTAATTTTACTTACGAAAACACAAGAAAACAAATTTCTTAAACTTAGTTTGTCCTATGTTGAAACTGTAGTACTTTTGTACGCCATCAAAGTAAACTGGCTTATCTACATTTTGGCCCCTGATAGTGCTCAACTTGTTAAAAATTTAACCTCTTCATTAGTCATGAACTACCCAAGTAGGTCTACATATCATGTTTTCAATACTCCATATGCAACTTATTTGTTGCGTTCTATACACATAACCTTTCTATTTTACTGCCAAAAAATGAAATGTATTCAGGTAGCTGTGTTGCACCAGGATTGGAATCGCCATTATTATTTTCTTTGCAGCAGACGGAAACGAACCACATCAAATTTGTGCATCAGTTTTGACAAAAAAAAAAAAAAGAACAAAACACAACACAAAAACACAAACAGCTCACAAGCCTAGCGTGCAATCAATAAAACCCTTTAACAAGGAACAACAACGTAGATTGTTTAAAGGAAAAAGGGAGAGGGACAGAGGCATACATAGAGGAGGTGACACTACTGGAAGTAGAAGTTAACTTCTGTTCTTTTTTTAAAATTTTGTATATATTAATTTATTTTTTTTAAATTCTTTTTTGCGTTCTTTTTTTTATTTTGGGGGGGGGTTTGCCTTTCACGCATGCTAGGAGACCTGGTACGTACCAAGCGGCATATGTCATCAATTACATTAGCCTGACCATCATTTGTATGCACTGAGTAGAGGTTATAATATCATAAACATAATAAAAGATATATATTTATAACAACAAACGCATGACTTGCAATTCCTGAACAAATTAGTGAAAATCTAATCTATATATATGAATTTTAGAAGTCATAACATGCACTACTATTTTTAACCAAAAAAAATAATAATAATAAAATAAAAACATCATATGCATGTCTAAACATCTCGACCCTTGTGTGTACAGCCAATCCAGCAAACGAAGCAGAGCAATGTGGGAGGCCTGCCACCCATTATTCATTTCAACTCCATTTAGTGCAGTATATTAAAACCTTAAGCAGTTATTAGGACATCATTGCAACAAAAAGAATTTAAGAATAGCTTGTGTAGTAATATAATGCAGATATCTCCAAAACAAAATACATCATATGGCAACATAGTACAGCTACCATAAAAGCCCTAAAGTATTTCAACTAAATGCTGTTTGTGAAGAAAAGTTACCCACTACATCAGCTTCACAAAGATGGGCAAGACTCTCGAAACCAATTGCTTGAAGAGTGGAGTCCTGGCTCTCAGCCAATGACTGCCAAAAAAACAAATTGAAGATTATAAACTAAAATCAAAGCACAAAGGATGTGATCAGATTGTTACCGAAACAGAAAGTATAAGATCAACTCCTCGATCAGGATTTTGCCTGCAGATATCACGAACTGAAGCAGCAATGCTCAAGCAAACCTCTCTCTCAGATAGGAAATTTGAAAATGCTTTAGAATCCAAATGCCCCTAAGACCAACAAGAATCAAACATAACAGTTTGCTACTATTCAAGGTAACAAAGGTTCAAGTTCTACGACAAACATTTCAAGCATCTCATAGAGTATAATCATAATCAATAGAGCCGCCTGCTAAGTCATGCCTTCATTATTGAAACATTTAGTATTAAAAAGAAGTTAACAGTTTACATTGCTATTCACGTTCGATCAGTTCATCCCAGTTCCACATTCATATACTAGAAGAAAAAGGCATTTAGTAAGCGTTTAGCATTTCGTTGGGTACGTGAAATCAGTATGAACCATTTCATGTACCAAACCGACTTATCACTCCGTTATAGTGGCAACATAGCTAGGTATAAAGCACGAATTAGCAGAAAACTGATAAAAGCTGCAGACTCAAAACTACAGTTCTCACATCACATGCAGATACAGTGACAAGATCTATATATAACATTATAAGCTACGCAGCAGCAAAATAACATAAAACACAACTTGGTTAACATCTTTTTTTTGACAGAACAACTTCATAAATAACTGCATCAGAAAAACCAAATCTCGGACATGGCAGTATCATTCCTTTCACATTTTCAGGCTCTTATTTCTGCTTCTAAGTTCTAAACCATGTCAAATTTGTTCTATTAAGCAACTTCTATTGTTCTGGTTTTTAGCTAAGTCTAGCTGGCAAGGACCCCAAATCTACCACAAAGCTCTTTGCAATTAGACGATGTACATCCAGGCATCATTTAACAGCTTTGTTCTTATACACAAAATTCCCCCTCTTCTTGTGTAAATATCCATGTCATGTTTTGCACAAAGCAGAAGGCATCATATAACAGCCTTGTTCTATACACAAACTTCGCCCTTCTTCTTGTGTCAAATTCTTTGTCACATTATGCATTAAGCAGAATAAGTATTACAAGTTCACTTAACATAGTTGAAGGAAAAACCCTTACTTGCAAAATGCCAAATACTCGATCAGTTGCCAACCATGTCTTACAAAACAAGCGAACTGCTGCAGCATATAATACTCTGAAATATGATATAGATAAAAGAAATTTAGCAACTTCATATGTGATAAACTAGATATTCCTGTTCTACAGCTTCTACGGAATAAATTGCCAGGAATGAAATAGAGAAGAAAGGAAAAGTATAACAAATGACTATATTTAATAACAACCTAAACATATTTCCAATTTAAATTTAAGCCTCATACTAGAGTTTTTTTCAAACACTTACGATAAACATTGTCTCCTTAAATTGGCGTTTGACCTCTCAAACTAGAAATAAAAACATTTGACAATAGAAGATTGTTATTACTGTGTAGAATCATGTTTGTTATTACCGTGTAAAATCATGGTTGACCTTTGCCAATTTCAGAAGTTTTATCAATGAAATACATTTGCACACCAACTATCAAATGGAAAGAAAACACTCCAAGACTTTCACCCATATCAGTGTATTAGGATGTAAAATGTCTCCAATCAAGGAGTTTCAGTGTTGGGCTGCTTGGGCTTGGGCAGATACATAGCAGTCCCAATGGAACAGGAACCTAAGCGATTAAAGTCACCTTTCTGCCTTCCAGCCATGCCGACTGCAATAGTTTTTTAGGATAAAAAGCTGCCCATCACTGGTGAATATTTTTCCATGAAAAAACTACAGGAATGAAGAAGCAAAGGAACCGGATGCTATCTCGTCGCCGTCTCTCCTCAATTTATTTTTAAGAAACTTATGTGATTGGCAATCCTTGTCCATAGTCTGCCGATCCATGTTGACGCCGCCAAACTACGGTTACCAAAGTTGCCTCTCTCTCCTTGCTCTCAATTTTTATAAGATATTGCCCATTATTTATTTTTTATCTTCATGGGGTAAGGAGGTCATGTAACAGCCTGCCTAACATTTGAGGTCACGCGACCTTTACTAAAGAAGCGCACCAGTGACCTAGTTTATTTTTATATTTATTTTTTTTAAACTATCTTTTGAATTTTTCGACTATCGTGGAAAAATTCTAAACGTAACTAGCATTGTCCTTTTGATTTTTTATTTTCTAGATAATACAGAATATAATTATCGACATAGTGAGCATGTACAGGGATCAGAATTGCCAAAGCTCAACTGGGATACAAGAAAGAATTATTTAAAATATATAATGTCCACTGGGACGGTCTAGTACGATTGGAACCATGCCAAGCATGGCACAGCGCTGTTATACACACACACACACACACACACACACATGGACATATGCATATACATACATACATATATACATACACATATATATACGTATATGTATATACACATACTCATGGACATATACATACACACACACACAAACGGACATATACATATACATACATACATACGCCTATACATACGTATATGTATATACATATATACACACACACACACAAATCATGAAATAGATTATATGGTATTATTGTGCATGGATTCACCATGAAATAGATAATATGATGTTATATGTGATACATGTTGAGGCAGGTTATACAAGAATTGTCTATATGGTGAATTGTGCTTGCATGTTACATTGCGATGTTAGAACATGCTGAAAATTTGCTTCATTATACTGACTATATGAAGTTACAAGTATAAACTTGCTTTGTTAGTTATGCCTACTCATATTGCGATATGTAGGCTAATATGCCGTATTGTTCTTGCAGAAGTTTGTAAAGTGCTGTAGAAGATTGTAAAATGCTGTAGAATACCATTTATGAATACTATTTCACACTTCCTACAGCAGCATGTACTGGCCTGCGGTTGCATGATAATTAGGCGAAAATTGTTAAGTTGGTGAACATGTTAATAAAGAAATGCCATAAGATGATTAATTGGGTTCTGCGGAACTGGTGGACACCATGGACTGCCTAGGCTCAGGAATGTTCTGATGATATACACTGCTCCAAAATGTGCTATCGCAAGCAAGGACGGGTCAAGATTAGCCGTAGGATGCTATAGCGGTTCTATTCCATCGTTATATTTATGGATGTGAGCCAGTTTGTGCGTGCAACGGGACGGCCACGACATTTATCGTCAACAAAAAGCCCCATTGCAATGTAGTTGCTACCATTGACTTCACTTAATGGCGAACGATGAATGTTGATTGTGGTAGATGGAAATTCTATCAGCTTTAATTGATGGTATTGTTATTATTGTTATGTGATAGTAGCTCTAGCACTTGTCCAGGGAGTGCTAGAATCATTCGCTCACTTTGTACGTGAATAGTAGCTCTAGCACTTGTCCAGGGGGTGCTAGAATCAATCGCTCACTTTGTACTGATGCTCTCATTTCCCTAGTGCTAGTGATAAGGTCAAGGCTCGTGCCAAGTTCGAATAGAGTTAGCGTGGTATTAGTGCTTGAAGAGGTAATCCTAATTTCGGATGGTTGGGTTTGATGTAGAACTTGAGTTATTTTTGGTCTTGGAAAATCATGTCTCGTTGCAAACAATGCAAGCATATCTGTTTGAGTATTTGAAAGTTGTTCATGTGATTTAAACAGATTCGACTCCTCTTGGTAGGTTTTGAACTAAGTACTTTATCGTTTCAACATTTTTTGGTTGAAGTTTAATTAAATGGTGAAAATGTAAAATATATTAAAATGATGTTGCAAAGCTGCCAGTATGTTTCTTTAGTCATTTGAAATATTTTTGGATTGCTGGAATGGTTTTGAAACGTGTTAAGTGGATTTGAAACCATTGATTTATAGATGTTTTTATTGTTGCAATGTAGTAGCAGTAGCGGTTGACCGACAGAGTAAATCGGTCGGCCGAAACTGAAAAATTAGGTCGAGAAAGAGGGCTCTGTATGATTTCGGTGAACCAGTATGCTGGGTCGATTGAGCGGCCAACCATTACAATTTTCCTCTTTTTCAAAAGGAAAAGAGATGGGTTGTCTGGCACAGTTGGCACGAGGTCGGCACGGACGGCACAAAGCATCCGTCCAACCGGCACTGGCGACACCAAACAGCCGAAAAATAGTAGTGCCAGCCATTTTCGTGCCGGATCCACAAGAATCCGACATGTAAGACTGGTTAATTCAACATATACAGTTATATGGAACAAGCATATCATATAGTTTTTGGATTGGCGCCAATTTGTAAGACACAACCAATAGAATTGGAAGAAAAAAGAAGACTTAGTAATCAGCAGTAGTTACAAGAAAAATAAACAATGAGACAATTGAGTTATTAACATGCCTTAATTCTGCTTCAAATCAAAGCACTTTTTAATATTGCTGTGATTACAAATTACGAGTTATTAACTTAGCCTGATGCTGTTTCGAATCACAGCACTATTCACATCAACAAGATTACATGTTTTTTTCAGAAAAAAACGAATTGGCATCTAGATCTAGGTATATAGTGATAAAAATATTTGCACAAAATAAAGAGGATGCAGATAAAGAGAAATCAGATAACATACGGTTTGGCATCAACATGAATCATCGGCGATAATGACTGCATGATAAGAGGTGCCATATTGGAATGTATAGCAAGCTGAGGAAGCAGTTCCAACAGTTTAAGCTGCATCCATATATACATAAAAGAATTATAAGCAGAACTCTTGCTTTCCTTCCTAATGCCAAAGAAATACAATCAGAACTTACCAGCATTGGAGGTGAGCTTTTTTCATGACTGCAGAGCACCTTAATATAGAAAAGAACAGCCAGCAGCAACGGTACTCCTAGTACAGGGTCCATTTGACCAAGAGCAGCCAATGAGTCAACAGCTGAGGTACCCAACATAGGATGTACCAGCACAGTTATCACTACAGAGCTTATCAGCATAGAAATTCCTGAACAGTATGTTCATTCATTCAGTAATGGAATCTTACATTTCCTCATTTATAACAACGCTCTAGATACGAGAATAGATAGCACAGACCTGAAGAAAATTTCCCTTGCAATTTGCTGGACTTCAGTCTTGTAACAGCCGATAGGTATCGTAATGATTGAGACATGAATTCTTTTTGTTGACTACTTCCTGCCGATTCATCCAACTCATGATGGAAACTGAATTCCAGGTAATTACGTGGAAAATGAGATTGGTCCTGAATAGGATCAAAAGGTTAATTACCACATTATATTTCCAGCTAGCATAGTAATGAGTTTCCAGTGCTACGAACTGAAGCAAACTACCACTAAGGTAGTAGCAACAGGAGGTTAAGATTAAAAGCAATATCGCAAAAGCATGCAAAAGAAAGAATGATCACGAAACTTGCTAGCAAGCAGCATTAATTAAAGAATGAAGTTGCTTGAAAATATTAACTCCACAAGTAACATCTCATTAACCACCACATATGGTAAGGATTATCACATAAAAGAGTTTCTTATCTCAACAAGAGGGGGTAATATCATACAAAAAAATGTGCCGGACAAGAGCCAATCCTCCACTGTGTGGGTACATGCACTTATAATGTGAGCGTATATGAGCAATTACACATATACAATCTACAAACTAGATGACGTAAAAAAAAGATGCACCTGAGTAAGCACATATATTAGCATGCATCTATGTTATCCAATATAGTTAAATTTAAAGAAGTGGAAGAAGAAAGGATAACTACTAAATATGCGCCTATTGCTTGTGCAACAATACATGAATTACACAAAGTCTTGGAGTTCAAGATGTTCGTCAAACAAAAAAAGACAATGACACGAACATAAAGCAATATTTCTATTTTTGTCCATAGTTGTCAAAGGAGCGCCTAAGCGCTTCTCACCTTGTGCCTAGGCCCACCGACGAACATTGCGTCTGCCACCGGTCAAGGTGGGCTCACTATTCAAAAGGTGCGCACCTTGTGCGCCCGGGCGCCTTGCGCCCAAGCTCATCCAAGTGCGCTTTTAAACCCTAAGCCAGCAGTAGTCCTAAAAAAAAAAAAGGAAAAAAGAAAATAGGTTCACCGGAATCCTCAACTACCAACATTAGTGTCGTATTCAATTCACCATAATCCGGTTAGGGGAGAAGGAAAAACACGTATATACTTGTGAGTGAGTAAGTAAGAGAAGAGAGAGGAAATTGTTCCGGCCACTGCCTACTCCTTTAATTTCTTCCAAAAGTAAATATTAGTACTCACTAGATCTATAACTTATTGCTCTTATATGTGAACACAAACTTACACTTATCACAGCTAATCATCTAGAGACTTCTATATTAGTCCACCGACACCAATGTTGCCTACACTAAAATGTCATATTCTCTTCAATTATAATTTTTCAGACAGACGTTACAGAAGTGTATTATGGGCTTGCATTACCTCATCGGTAACGATTATCGTCATGTCGACTTAACAATTAAATTGTTAAGTCAACTTAACAGATACCAATGCGTATCAATTTATTGCTTCTACGCAGCGCGCCTCATCTTACGCGTTGCACCTAGGCTCCAAAACCCTAGTTGCGCCCTGGTGCATCTTGCACCTTTGACAACATTTTGTCATGTATAACTCATAGAAACTAAAGTTTAATAAGTGTGATACCATCTCGGACAACAGATGACTCAGAAGCCTAAATGGAATGTACTCAAGTTTGCCCGTCGATGAAGAAACAGTAGCAGAAATGCCTAAATTCCTCTCTGCAGATACCAATGCATCTGCCACATGTTTTTCTAATATAGAAAGTAAATAAGAAGCGGCAGCTTTGACAGACTTAGAAGGAGATGACAACAAGCTGATAAGAGGGAGGAGGTATAGAAGCTCTTCATTAACGCAACAATAAGATCCTCCATCATTGCAACCTGAATCAAATCCAAGGACGTAAATAAATACAGACTTTAGCATCCATAAAAAAAATAAGATACAATGATTTTAAGGATTACAAAATTACCTACTCCCTAAGTTGTAAATTAACACTGATCCATGTGTATTCTTACAAAATGTTTAATTTACAATCAATAACTTTACTCTCAATTAATTAATTATCTCCGTCCCTAAGACGTCAAAAGCCATCTAATTTTGAACATGCAGTGGCATGCAACAGCTTTGTAACTGTTGAGAGGATCTAAATTGTAAATCTTGATCATTTTTATATATCACTATTTCACAGTCCACATATTCTAGAATACAATGGTTTTGCTAAGCATAATACTATCCCATGTAGAAGATGACATATCCACCTAAGCATCACAAACTCTTAAATCCTAATCCTGATTAAAATATTCCTAATCACACAACTACAACCTCAAGTGTTCTGCCTTACCCAGTAAATACATGCATATTGACAGAAAACAGTGCATGCACATGTTAATTTCCAGGCATCCCTAGTCTTTCGCATCCTAATCCTGATTAAAATATTCCTAATCACATAACTACAACCTCAAGTGTTCTGCCTTACCCAGTAAATACCTGCATGTTGACAGAAAACAGTGCATGCACATGTTAATTTCCAGGCATCCCTAGTCTTTCGCATCATCTTTAATTCTTAAATAATACGCCAGTAAGCAAATCAGCTTTCGCATACACATTACTAAATTTTACCTACTTCCAGTAGTTTCAACAATCAGCAAGCACTATACTGAGTTTTCCATTAAATATGTCAAGGAAAGCAACACATCAACATTAGCTAGTCAAAATTCATTACAAAGGATAAAGACCACGCACCATACTGAACTTTCCATTTGAATAGCAAAGTCAAGATCTTCAAAATAGAGAGATTCTCATGTTCTAACTCCACATGGGTGAAAATGAAAGTGATATGTTGAATAACCAGGCCAAACTCAGCCAAGTAAGGCCAACCACAATCTTTCTGGGCAGACAATAGGCGTACTGAACTTTCTAGGACAATTTCAGTTCCTCTATCATGCTTACTTAGAGAAGTATGTAGTGATAGGATTCTGTCCAATAGCTCCAAACAGCATGCTCGGATATCTTTTACCAACTGTTGCAACAATAAAATAAATTTAGTAAAACAGCAGTTTCTAGTGAATGGTTCTAACGCAAAGACCCAAAGAAAATAAATTCCACGTGAAACACATTAAAATTTCCATGATACGGAATGTATCCTAAGTAACAAAAGTGAAGCAGACACAAAAAGCAACATGACCGATACATAAATATCCAGTGCAAAGACAAAAAAGATAAAAATCAAGAAAGCAAGATATGAGGGGCGCCATTTTCATAACAATTATTTAATAAAGGTTAGAGCAGTTAAGAATACGCCTCTATGTAAGAAATCATTGCCATTGTTTTGGTGGTTACAATTATAACAAACGGTTAAAAATAACTGTCGACCACAAAGGGTTGAAAAGCCATATATCATAAATGTAATACGACATCCTTTTACAGCTAATCCAAACTTGGAAATAGGACGATTGCCACAATAAGTGAACAAACAAAATATTTCAAGTTTCAGTACTATTAAAAGCACGCTAAAACTAGCCATTAGTGTTACTACACAAAAATTCAATGAGTATTGTATAAGTACCGTTTCATTGGCATAAATCTGCCCCATCATAACCACAACCGCATCAACCAGATATTCTGCAGAACTAGCAAGAAATCGAAACTCCTGGAGATTCAATCAAATATCTTAACAAAATTAAGTAAGTTGTGTGACTTCATTCAATGACGTGATTGTCAAATTTACAATCAAGATTGCATCAGAGAAGATATGTAAGAACAAAGTGCTAAATAAACATTAACCAGTTTCAGGAAAGGAAATTTACTGTGGGTCCCTCACTAACAAGCCAAATCCTATGAGCTCCCTCATTTGTTTCCAATTAATCTAGCGTCCCTGGTATTCGAACTACGCTTTTATTTGGGGAACTATCTCATTATGCAATTATACTTGCTGTGCTTCAAAGCTACACTGCTAAATATCATCTTTAGGTTTGAAACTATACTACGTAATTTTCAATATATATATATATATATATATATAAAGAGAGAGAGAGAGAGAGAGAGGCTATTCTCAGCTCGACCTGAGAATAGCTTTGGTAAGCTAACATCTCAGCCGTTGATCTTCTTGATCTAACAGCTGAGATTTAATTTTAACACTTAACAGCGCCGTTAAATACTTAACGGCGTGAATCGTTATTCCGTTAAGTGTAAAATTAAATATCAGCTGTTAGATCAAGAAGATCAACGGCTGAGATGTTAGCTTACCAAGGCGATTCTCAGGTCGAGCTAGGAATAGCCTCTCTCTCTCTCTCTCTCTCTCTCTCTCTCTCTCTCTCTCTCTCTCTCTGTATATATATATAGACCTGTGGGTCCCCCTTTCTGAATGTATGCACCCACACATATATGTGTGTGTATACTTTTGGAAAGAGGGATCCTAGATTAAAGTCAAGCATAATGAGCGACCCAAATTAAATTAATACATTAGGAACCGAATAGAAAAAATAAACATAATGAGGGACCTAGGTTAAGTGCCCCTTTCCAAAAGGGTGTTTATTTAATTGCAATAAACACACGCATATGCATGAACATGCACACATATCATAAAGTTCTACTAAATTCACATATTTTATGAGTTCCAAAGGCCAACTTTAAACATATAAGCACACAAAATCTCATTGATTCACAAATTTAATGAATTCCAAAAGTCGGCTTCAAAACAAAGGCAAGCATGCATTACCTCTTCCTTACGACTGGGAAAGTACATCAGGCAATTCATTAATAGCTTAATAATAGGTATAGCCTCTGGCCGAAGTGAGGAAGATAGAGACGCAACTGATGCAAACAAATCCTTCGCAAAAGAAGAAGAAGAAGCCAAAAATGGTAATCGAATTATGGAATACAAGATAAACGGCCTCAAGAACTTCACTACATCCTCCATTCCAGCATACCGATTGTGCACAATAAACAGTGTGACTTGCCGAACAAGCTCAAACTGCACTTCATCTCGACATGACATCACCTGCAAAAGAAAATGAAAGTAAATAGATGAGAATGTCCAAATAGAACAAGTTGCATCTTGGAAGTCCAAATAGTCGTTAGTTCAAATGCAATAAACATGGTGTGATATCTGTTATTACCCAGCTCCTCATGTAGAGGATAATGACTTGGTGCAACCACAGACACTAGTAACAAGCTGCATTTACATAAACGCATTGCTTATAATGCATGGACCATCCAAAAGATAACGCATCATCCAAATGCAGCATATAGTTGCTGTTTGGTTTGATGTATTTTCTATTTCGGTTGGGGGTGGGGATCGGTAAAAGAGATTGGTGGGCTGTTGCCCAAACAATACAAAACATACCTTCCCTATTGTTTGGAGTATATGGGCATATAAAACCATTTAATAGGCCATGTATTTTCAGGAGAATAAGGATCAATCAACTCTCCCTTAGAAACGGTAGGAGAAAACTGCATTCTGCACATTATCCCCCTGGAAACCCATAGGATGTGGTCCCCTACCTAATTATTAATTTGTGAGGATAACTTATTCTGCATACGCTTATATTAAAATATTAATTACTTTATGCATTGTTATGTAACAATTAAATTAATCAATATTGTTGTCAATTAATGTTCAATTCAATTATTTAATTATAATGATTAACTGTATTATAGGTAGTTAATGATCGATTATTTATATTGTGATTATCAATATGATAACCAAATGAATAATTGTTTATTTTTTATTAGGTGAATGATAGCTATTAATTACAATCAACAAAAAACAGGGTAACTAACTAATAACTACTATTGCTGTTAACATTGCAAACTGCAATAATCACCTAAGCACAACCAGATCATCCAAACAAGTCTTTGAAAACCATTCATTAATTCTTCCATGTATAGCCAAACCAAGGGATTCAGCTCTCCAGATAGATTAGGATTCTGTATATAGTCCTCTGCATAGTATCTTAATCTCACTGACTGGGGGCACTACAGGATAAATGAACCGACTGGCGGCATTACAGGATATATTAACCATGGCTGCAATGTAATGCATTTATGAACAAGCCATTGATGAGATCATCCCACATTCTAATATAAGAAGGATGACGCTGCAAAAGCATAAGCAATGATCAAATAAATACTGTGCCGTATAAGTTGATTTATTATATATGAAGCAAGTGTATCTCTTAAAGCACAGAAGTGACAGAAGAATCAAAGTTGGACCCTGCTTTGCACTAAGTGTATCTCTTGTTCACATGTTGCGTTTAGGTTAGTGAATGGGGCATTACTGGCCATCCTATAATAAAAAAATAAAAAAATTTAAAAAAAAAAAAGAGAGAAAACCCATAATGAAAAAGGTTTATTGTTGCTGAAGGGAACTGAAATAAATACTTAATCATCAAGAATTTATCTTGACTTTCTCTTTGTTGGTGCAAGCCTAAAAGATCAGCTAAACTGCAAGGAACATAGCTAACTACAGATAATTTCTCCTTTCTTAAGTGGACGCATGCACTAGGTGTATCTTCAT
The DNA here is from genome assembly GCA_002076135.1 of Xerophyta viscosa. Classification (NCBI taxonomy): domain Eukaryota; kingdom Viridiplantae; phylum Streptophyta; class Magnoliopsida; order Pandanales; family Velloziaceae; genus Xerophyta; species Xerophyta viscosa. The sequence goes on along the minus strand of MJHO01000115.1, from coordinate 425,215 downwards.
CACATTCTACCTAACTATACATTACATAAAATACAATATGACATCATCTGGAGACAACTATTGACTGCTATCAACAATGATCAAGCCTCATCATCGGAATGAGCTAACCACCCAGAATTCCAAAATTAAGTGGAAGGGAAAGATGTATGTGTGGCTCGAATTCAAACCAAAGTGTCTCTAAATAGAGAGTTTTAACCTGCCAAAGTTACGCACTCAGACAGCCAAATTCTATGTGAATTTTACATTATGGAGTCAAACATACTTCCAACGGTCAATTTCAGAATTGCTCTTACTTATTTGTTGGTGTCTAACTTCCCATACTTCAGAGGATATATGGGATTTTGAGAATCCATGTTTATCTAGGATGCAGTGAGATGGGTTTCAAGTATATTACAAAAAGGATAACCGAACAAGGTTTGTGAGCAATTTTCATTGTAAATCTCTTCCATATAGTGAAAATCCTTTGCCGATGCTCTGTCCTTTTTCCCCGGTTTGAAAATTTCCACGTTAAATTTTATGTCCTTCTTTGATCTTATTGTAAATTTTACCTTCATTTTTTTTTATTTCCATGCAGGTTAAAGATATTCTTCTCGTTGGCAGATTTTAGTTCTCAGAGAGTTTGTTCCCGGAACAGATGCAGAAGTCAACGATGCAACTAAGAAGCTAAGTAGATTTGTTATCGCACATTTAGAAGGACACATCAACTGTAAATAGTACTCAATATGGACTGAGGTTAACAACAGGCTTAATATATTTCATCACTGTTTAGCAAATGATCAAACCTCACAAAAAAATAAAAATTACCTGTAACTAAGATTAACCATCGATCAACAAACTAAATTCAGATTATAATGTTGCAAGCATCAACAAGCGTTGCTGACAAAACAAACCTTGACAAATGGGTGCAGCTCTACGCGATCAAATTGACAGCCCCATTTCGGATCTCTTTCGAATTCGAGGCGACAAAGAAGTCCAATTGCCTTCACGAATATGCCGGCGAGCAGCGGTGAGGAGTCCTCCAGAGCGGATTGCAACTCAAGTAAGGCTTCGGAGGGCGAGATAACGCCGCCTCTGGCAAAGCGACAGAGCTCGCGGACGGCCTGGTCTGCGGCGGCGGGAGCAGTAGAGCGGAGACATTGCGACAGAACTTGGAGACCGTGGTCAGAGGCGAGACCAAGCGGCGGCGGCGCGTCCTTCAGCTTCTGGAAGAGAGAGACGACGGCGTAGCGCTGCAGCTCTGGCTGCGGAACGCGAGTGCGGTCGAGGAGGTGGGAGTAAACGGAGGAGTCCATTTTCCCCGCGAAGAAACGGGACGAAGTGGGATAGAAAATCGGGGTTTAAGAGTACCGGCCGCGGCCTTTTCCAGGAGGGAGCAGCAGGTAGACCTGAGAAACGGCCGGACCCGCCCGTGGGTCAAGCGGGTGACGAATTGATGGATGCGGGTCGACAGCTAGTCAAAATTAGATGGGTCAAAACTTAAATATCCATACCCGTCTGCGCCTTTACGGGCAGATCCGCGGGTACTCGAAATATTTTCGGCCCAAAATCAACCCAACAATCAACCGAAATCCAAAAATAAAGAACGAGCACAAAATTGAAACATTAGCCGAAGAACCGGTGCTTATTTTTTTTCTTTAGTAGATTGTTCTTTGAAATAACATGGTCTTCTTTCATTATCAAAGTATGTTGAATGTCTGCAAAAGCTCTCAAAATCGGATGTGATTTGCTGTAACAGAGACTGAATTTCTACGATTCAAAAGGAAACATTATAGAGCAAATACCATGAGAATAAAATAAAAATAAAAAGTTAAAAAACGTTAAAAACATAAAATTTGCATCAATGTAAAAATAAAATTATTTCTTTAGTTGCTATACATAACCAACAATTCAAAATCAGAAAACTATAATGATAAAAAAAAAAAATTCCAGCCGGTAAAATAAATAAATTTTATATATATATTTCTAAAACTTGTTTATGAATACAAGCTGTATAAGTAACTTGAAAAAACTACATAAATAAAAAAAATGAGGATAACAAATCATATTATCAATGATAAAATAGGGAGTAAATACATTAAAAAAAATTTAAAAAATTATAAAAAAATCATGACCTAGCTTCGATGAAGGGAATCTATTAGATCGGAGATAAAGATTTGAAGACTGAGTAAAATGTGATCTATTAGATGGGCAATGAAGGACATCTATTACTGTTAGATAGGAGATGTTAGATGAAAAAGTTGAGAAGAAAGAATGAATGGTTGGATTGAATTTGGATAAATCTGGACGGCTGAATGGATTAAATAGCAGAATGGATGCGGGTACTCACGGACCCGTGGGCACCCAGCTATTTTACCCGCTTTTGATGGGTACGGGCGTACCCGCATCCTTTTTTCTTCTATAATTTTTTTATTCGTACCCATCCGTTGCAGGCATATATTCGTCTATTTGTGGACTCGTGGGCACCCGCTTGTTTTACCCGCTTTTGACGGGTACGGGCGGGTGTTACTCGTATCTTTTTTTTCTTATGCAATTTTTTTTATCCGTTCCCGTTCGCTGCAAGACGGTATCAGTCTACCCGCCGGTACAGGTAGACATTTGCCAGCTCAAGGAGCAGGTCTATCCAATGGGTCTATAGGTTCCACATACCCACGCGACCCGGCTCGGCAAAGGCCTGGGTCCCGAGCCGAGTCTTATATTAAGAGGCAGGATTTGGGCTATTAATTTGGGCCAATTAAATATCGCCAGGTGGCCCAATTTTGTATGAGAAGTATAGTTCTAATTTTAATCTATATATATACACATAGAAAACTATCGACTACGTCCCCAACTTTTTCAAAATGTGAAAGAAGGGCAACTTCAAATTTCATAAATAGCTATATGACAATTATCAAAATGGGCTACTGTTGACGACTTTCCTCCGGATAGAGTAAAAAAAGTTTGGAGTCGCCACCTAATTTTTATAGAAAATTAGGAAACCGGGATAAGGCACGTTGAGATTCTTGGGTTCGTTGTCGGTTACGTGTGGGGAAGACAGAACACCTCCACAGCGCCCCTCCGAAGAGGGTACTCTCAATTAAACGGCTTATATTTTTTTTGAAATTGGGATTCATCATTTTTATTTATGATATTTATATGTTATCGACTGCGCGTGTTTTGGCTTCTTCTTAATTTTGACGTGTGAAAATATTTTTTTTTTTTCGAAATATAGAGTTCGGATAACCACCTCATTCTAATCTCATTTATTTATTTATTTATTTATTTTTGGGATAAGGGAGTAGAGATCGGTTAACCGCCTCACTCTAACCCAAAAGATATTTATAAGATTTTATATTTATCAATTTTTATGTTTTTTTTTTAAAAAATTTTTATTAAGGTATAGAGATCGGTTAACCGCCTCACTCTAACCTTTTCTTTAAAATGTTTTAAGATTTATTACTTTTTATATTTTAAATAATTTAATAAGGTGTAAGATCGGTTAACCGCCTCTCTCTAACCTTATTTTTAAAAGATTTTAAGATTTATCTTTATTTTATTATTTTTTCATATCTTAAATAATTTAATAAGATGTAGAAATCGGTTAACCGCCTCACTCTAACCTCATTTTAAAAGACTTTAAGATTTATCATTTTTATTTTTATTTTTTTATATTTTAAATAATTTAATAAGATAGAGATCGGTTAACCGCCTCACTCTAACCTTATTTTTAGAAGATTTATGATATTTTTGATGTTTAGAGCCATCTTTATAGACAAAAATCATGAAATTATAGCTTAAAATCTAATTAAAAGTGATCAAAATTAATTAAAACTAGGTTTGGACCACTAAATAGGTTCATAGGGTCAAAATGGCTCGGTCAGAATTAAAATGGCTCGATCAGAATTGAAAATGGCTCGGTCAAATTCGATTTGGGCTCGACCGGATCGAAAATGGCTCAGTCTAATTGAAATTGGGCTCGGTCGGAACGAAACCGACCGAGCCCGAGCTCAGTCAATGGGGCGCGGGCTAAACCCGCGCCCGAGCTGATTGAATTAAAAAAGACGACCGGCTGAGCCGGTCGTCTTCTCCAAAAAAAAGAAAAAAAACAGCAGCCGCGAGCTCGCGCGGCCGCGAGCTCGCGGCCGAGCTTTCATGGCCGGCGGCGTTTCGCCGCCGGCTGTCTCGTCCTATATATGTGTTTTAGGGTTTTCGATGGTTCCGGATCTAATGGCGATGTTAAAATTTGATTTCGACGCTTGTACAAGGAGATATTGGAGGGTATAATTTCGGGATAAAAAGTTTTTTATTATTTCGCCGTCGGCGAAGCCACGGCGGTGTCCCGTCGTCTATACTGTGTTGAGATCTTAATATGATGGTTTTTATAAAGTTTGGATGCGTACCTTGATTAACCGAAGTTTTCGATTTTTTAGCTCTTCCGGCGGCGGTGATGGTGCAGCAGCGCGACGGCGACGTCGTCGTAAGTAGTCGACGGTGCTGGTGGCAGGCCGTGGCAGTGCTCTCTCTCTCTCTCTCTCTCTCTCTCTCTCGGATTCTCTTTCTCTCTTTTTTTTTTTCTTTTCGGCTGAAGCTCCTCCTCCTCGTCGTCGAGCTCGCCGGCCTTTATAGGCGTCGTGGGCAACCATTGCGCGGACGACCAGGGGTGTGATCGCGAGATCGTGGGATCGCGGGAGGCGCGCCGTTGCGCGACGAGAGCGGCGGCCGTCGACCGAGTTTTTAGGTTTTTACGATATTACGCGAAAAATCCTTTTATTTGCTAAATTGCAAAAATGGCCCTCATTAATTTGTAAAACGCTAGGCTCATATTTTCTGTTTTGGCAAAACTGGACCCTCTCGTTTAAATATTCGATTTTCGCGAAAATTTCTTATTCGTACGTGGTCTCGTTAGAGTTATAAACAATTATATTCGTCCACATAGCCTCAAATTAAGCTAAAATAAATTTAATCATGTAAATCAAAATTTTAAGCTTAATCGAGTTTAATCAAATAAAATCGGGACGATAACCTGGACAAAATGGGGTGTCTACAGTTGCCCCTCTTTGTTCGATCCTTCGGAGAAGGATTGGACAAAGATAAGGAGATACCACATTTTGTCTGGAGAGAGCGAGAGAATTTGAGTATAGTCACCTTATATCTAGAATTATAGTCAAAATGTCGAAATGAGATCAGTCGTCTCACAGTGCAACACAGTCGGCTTATGATAAAATTGAAATTAGATTAGTCATCTCGTGAAAAGCACAGTCGGCTAGAAGATAAGATTTGAGATGAGATCAGTCGTCTCATAATGTAGCGCAGTCGGCTTAAGATAAAATTAAAATGAGATCAGTCGTCTCGATGTAAAGCACAGTCGGCTAAAAGATAGATTTAAAAGTGAGATCAGTCGTCTCGATGAAAAGCACAGTCGGCTAAAAGATATATTTAAAAATAAGATCAGTCGTCTCGTTATGAAACACAGTCGGTTCATGGAAAAATTTGAAAATGAGATCAGTCGTCTCGTGATGGAACACAGTCGGTTCAAGGTAAAGACTTGAAATTGAGATAGGTTGTCTCATGATGGATCACAGTCGGTTCAAAACTCAAGGTAAATTTTGAAAAATGAAACAATCATCTCGTGATAGAGCACAGTCGGCTCAAGGAAAAATTTGAAAAATGAGACAGTCGTCTCGTGATATATCGCTCAAGAAAAAATTTGAAAATGATAGTCGTCTCGTGATAGAGCACAGTCATCTCAAGGTAAAACTTGAAAAATGAGACAGTCGTCTCGTGATAGAGCACAGTCGACTCAAGGTAAAACTTGAAAAATGAGACAGTCGTCTCGTGATAGAGCACAGTCGACTCAAGGTAAAACTTGAAAAATGAGACAGTCGTCTCGTGATAGAGCACAGTCGGCTCAACGTAAAATTTAAAAATGAGACAGTCGTCTCGTGATTGAGCACAATCGTCTCATGATGGAGTACAGTCGACTCGAGGTAAAATTTGAAAAGTGGGACAGTCGTCTCATGATAGAGCACGGTCGACTCAAGGTAAAATTTGGAAAATGAGACAGTCGTCTCGTGATAGAGCAATGTCGGCTCAAGGAAAAAGTTGAAAAATGAGACAGTCGTCTCGTGATAGATTTGAATGAGAACTACGTCTCAAAAGATTTTAAGACGAGAACTGCGTCTCGTGAAAAAGATTTTGTGAGGACTACGCCTCAAAAAGAATTTATGGTGTCAAATTCGTGATTTTTTTTATTTTTTTTTTTGATTTTTTTTAAAAGAGGTTGTCGAACAGAGTGAGTACAATTCATTTTGTTGCAAGTTGATATTTGTCAAAATTTTTTTAAAAGCAATGTTGAAGGATTTCTAGTTGAAAAAAAAAATATTGTCAAAAAGTTTTGTAAAAATGATTTATGTTGTGGGTGTTCGGTCATCCCGACTATTCAAAAAGTCATTGCCCCGGCATCACTTCTTTCTTCTATTTTGTCTTTGTTTTGCTTTTCTTTTTGCAGACAGTTGTTTTTCAAAGTCGTCACAGCTTGTAAGCGTGTCAGCTGTTGATATTGGAGATCAGCTTCTTCACAAATTTTTCTGAGAAAAATTTGCCCAGTGATGATTCATCAAAATTCTGATCAAAATTTGCTTCATTTGGTCAGAGAGTGTGTTTATTCCTTTTCTTTCTTTTGCAGATATGCGTTTTTGTCAGCTGTCGATGTGTATTCTGTTCTGAGATTTTTTTTTTAATGTCTTCCGTGCCTGCTTTGCTTTGATCAGTCTCAAAATTTTCGTACGAAAATTTTGCCCCAGTTTTGACGTATGGATCAACTTTTTTAAATTTGCCCCAGTTTGAGTTGGACTACTAGTTTATTTGTTTTTAGACAAGTTGTTGATAGTTAAGTATACATTGTACGTTACATTCTGCAAAATTTAGTGAAATCGTGGAAGTTTATGAAATAAAACAATTTTATGATTAAAGAAAATCCATTCCGAGTTGCACTCCCAATAAGAATAATTCATTAAAAAGATAAAATGTAATAAAAGAAGAATTCAAGTACATATAGTGACCAGTAACAGACCAAACATAGTCCTACCATGACTTTATTGAAAAGAAACAGACGAATAATAGTCAGTCATCCTGGAACAAACTTGTGTCGATGTCATTGATTCCTCCGTCATGAGTACTAGTAGAAGCAGCATTGTGTGCAGTAGCTGTCGGTGTTGTGTCCACTTGGTTGATTTTTATCTTTCCAGTTTGCAGCAGTTCATATATTTTATTTCGGAGAACAAAGCAGTTGTCAGTGGAGTGGCCTTGGACACCACTATGAAATTCACAATAAGCATTTACGTCGTACCACTTAGGAAACGGAGGCGTGAATTGTCGTGCCGGCATAGGCGTCAACATGCCTTCCTTGACCAAATGTCGATATACTTCCAATTGGGAGACAGGCAAAGGATCCCGAGAAGGTTGATACTGACGAGCTCTCAGGATTTGTTGTTGAGCAGGAGCTTGTGGCCGCTGAGCTGGGATCTGTTGATGGTGAACTTGATATGTTTGATTGACATGCTGAGGTTGGTATGTATGTTGCTGAAGTTGCTGATAGGGGCGGTTCTGGTTGTATGATGGAGCCTGATATTGTATAGCTGTTTGTGCTGGAACTCGATACAGTGACTGTTGGAAATTGCCTGCCCCGCTGATATTGTTTACTTCTTTCTCTTTCTTCTTGGTCTTTGCTTGTTCTTCGGCTGATTTGAAGACACTATCATGTGCCAGCTCAATTCTTAGACCAGCAATAATCAGTTGAGTGAAGGTAGAGGCAATGGCACATACAGTCTTAATTTTATCATCAAGACAGCTCAAAGTCATAAATTCGTCAATTAGTTCTTTTTCAGTCATTGGAGGGGTGATCTGAGCAGCAAGATTCCTCCATCTTTGAGCGAAAGTACGAAACTTTTCATCCTTTTTGGGAGTTAAAAGCTTCAGTTAGGATTTGTCTGGTGCTAAATCCTTGTTGTGCTGATACTGATTGAGGAATGCGTTCGCGAGATCTTTCCAGCTTTTGATTTCATTCTTGTTTAAATTTAGGTACCAACGGATTGCTGGTCCTTTTAAACTCTCCTGAAAATAGTAAATCAGCATCTTCTCGTTCTTAAGATATGCCCCCATCTTACTACAGTCATCGAGATATGCACTTGGGGGTCATCAGTTCCGTCATATTTTTCGAAGTCGGAAATTTGAAATCTTTCGGGATCTCAAGATCAGTTATAATGCATAATTGTGCAGGATCTACTGTTCCTCTGATGCATTCCAAAGTATTCAGACGATTTAGAATGGTTTCTACCTTATCTTCAATTTGTTGGTTTTCAGATGGGATAGAGTCATGTTTCTCTTCGATGCTGACAGTGACTGGTATAATCGGAGGATTGGGAGGCAATACCCCTTGAGTTTCTGGTTGAATTGTTGGAATGTGTTGGGGCTGTTCTGGTAAGCCGTAAGGATCATACAGATTTGTTGTGCAGATTGCTGTTCTTGGGTTGTACAGACGATTTTGTAAGGTTGTTATTTTGTTCAACAAGTTGTGCCATCATTGTCGTCAAACGTTCCAGCTGTTTACCCATGTCATTAAGTTGTCTGCGAAGGTCTTCGTTTTCTTTCATCAACTGCTCGTTCATTTCATTGTCTGCCATTGCTGTAGAAGTGTGGCGTCGGGACCGAAGTAATAAGGGCTTCTTTTTGCGATAGTCGTCTTGACCGTTCTTTGTAAAGAAAATGTGCGTCAGTGATATGCAGAAATTCAATTTTCAAAAAATGTTTATTGTGAGAAATTTCGAAAAGTTTTTTTTTTTTTTTTTTTTTTTGTTTTGTGAAAAGAAAAGAATTTTTTTTTTTTTTAATAAATGCTTAGGGAAAAACAATAGAAAAGAAAAAGAAAATAATTTTGTGTGTTTTTTTTTATTTTGATGAAGAAAAAAAAAATTTGTTTGAAAATAATTTTTTTTTTTTTAATGAAAAGAAAAAAAAGAAGTAATATTTTTTGAAAAGAAAAGAAAAAGAAGAGATTTTCTTTGAAAATAATTTTTTTTAAAAAAATTCTTAAAAATTTTTAAGGATTTTTTGACAAGTTTTTTCTATTTTTTTTTTTGAAAAAAAAAATTATTTGAAAAGATATATAATTTTTGGAAAACCCTTTTTGAAAAGAAAATGTTTTTTTTTTTTTAAAAGAGATTTTTTTTTGGAAAAAGGAATTGAAATTTCTTTTGGATGTCATGACTGTCGTTACATGAGGATATGCAACTATTGGTGTCTTATATGACTGGTTTCTAATAGCCCGTCATTGCTGGGGTTCCGCAGGTTACCAGCATACATAGTATGTCAGTCCTGGTACTACCCAGATAACATATAGGCTAGGCTGAGGGCTGGGTTTTACGACTACCCGTATGCATTGCACACGAGCTTCGATATTATCCCAGATCTTAAGGCCGGGTCGAGGCCTGAGGTTATGTGTATGCCGTGATGTGTATGCAAATTGATTGCTAAAACAAATATATACACAAAGATATATGCAACAATAATAAAATGATCAAAACAAAAATAAATATACATCAATGATATTTTATATTAAGTGATAAACACCAAATTTAAAAATTTAAGCCATTTAATTTTAATGAGCCTGACGGGTCCCCAGCGGAGTCGCCATCTGTTGACGACCTTCCTCCGGATGGGGGAAAGAAAGTTTGGAGTCGCCACCTAATTTTTATGGAAAATTAGGAAACCGGGATAAGGCACGTTGAGATTCTTGGGTTCGTTGTCGGTTACGTGTGGGGAAGACAGAACACCCCCACAGCGCCCCTCCGAAGAGGGTACTCTCAATTAAACGGCTTATATTTTTTAAAATTGGGATTCATCATTTTTATTTATGATATTTATATGTTATCGACTGCGCGTGTTTTGGCTTCTTCTTAATTTTGACGTGTGAAAATATTTTTTTTCGAGATATAGAGTTCGGATAACCACCTCATTCTAATCTCATTTATTTATTTATTTTTTGGATAAGGGAGTAGAGATCGGTTAACCGCCTCACTCTAACCCAAAAGATATTTATAAGATTTTATATTTATCAATTTTTATGTTTTTTTTTAAAAAAATTATTAAGGTATAGAGATCGGTTAACCGCCTCACTCTAACCTTTTCTTTAAAATGTTTTAAGATTTATTACTTTTTATATTTTAAATAATTTAATAAGGTGTAGAGATCGGTTAACCGCCTCTCTCTAACCTTATTTTTAAAAGATTTTAAGATTTATCTTTATTTTATTATTTTTTTCATATTTTAAATAATTTAATAAGGTGTAGAAATCGGTTAACCGCCTCACTCTAACCTCATTTTAAAAGACTTTAAGATTTATCATTTTTAATTTTTTTTTTATATTTTAAATAATTTAATAAGATATAGAGATCGGTTAACCGCCTCATTCTAACCTTATTTTTTAGAAGATCTATGATATTTTTGATGTTTAGAGCCATCTTTATAGATAAAAATCATGAAATTATAGCTTAAAATCTAATTAAAAGTGATCAAAATTAATTAAAAATAGGTTTGGACCACTAAATAGGTTCCTAGGGTCAAAATGGCTCGGTCAGAATTAAAATGGCTCGATCAGAATTGAAAATGGCTCGGTCAAATTCGATTTGGGCTCGACCGGATCGAAAATGGCTCAGTCTAATTGAAATTGGGCTCGGTCGGAACGAAACCGACCGAGCCCGAGCTCAGTCGAATGGGGCGCGGGCTAAACCCGCGCCCGAGCTGATTGAATTAAAAAAGACGATCGGCTCAGCCGGTCGTCTTCTCCAAAAAAAAGAAAAAAACAGCGGCCGCAAGCTCACGCGGCCGAGCTTTCATGACCGGCGGCGTTTCGCCGCCAGCCGCCTCGTCCTATATATGTGTTTTAGGGTTTTCGATGGTTCCGGATCTAATGGCGATGTTAAAATTTGATTTCGACGCTTGTACCGGGTTATGAACCCTGAGTTTGTGATGATAGTTGTTATGAGATCATGCTATATGCCTTTGTGATGCTCATAAGATGCTAAATATGCTAGCTATGTGAATGTACCTATAATGTGTACATATGTGATGATTTTCGATGTTATGAACATTGTTTGGTTGCTCTATGATATGCTATCCATGATGATATTGATAATTGAGCATGCACGAGATGTGGAGTGAAATAGCTCTTGGAACTCGTGATGTTTGTGCCTTAATAAAAAAAAATGTGGGCACTCCGTATAGTTAGTTCTCCGTCGAGTTTCGATTGAGTCAGCCCGATGTGATGATTCCGGAGGACATATATATCGGGGGCGGATGGTTCTAACTGGGGTACCTAAGGCGGTGAGTTTGCCTCTACGGAGGACGGTAGGCGTAGTAACTTGCGGATCAGCCGTTGGCCAGACGATTGCTACGTTGAGCGAGACTCTGTTGCATAAGGCGTAAAGAGTCCGAGTAGCCCCCATTTTACGCTGTGGGGTCGCCCCTACCGTGAGTTATTGTTGTGTCACGACGGATGACCCGGCGACAGCCTTGGTATGAGTGCGAGTGTCCGGGAGTGCCTTAGTCCAGGATGGGGTATAGATGCCCTGGATTTGGGAGTTCGACTGGACCCGCCTTACTAGAATAAACATGAGAGAGGACTAACTATGGGTTAGATCACACTGACATAAGAAAGAGAACAGCATAACCTATTGGGTTGGTGTGTGATTATCTTTGTGTGATGCTATGTTGACTCTTACTGTTTATTGTGACTTTATATGGATTATGTGGCTGATCATTGTTCATGTTGGCAGTATATCGCGTATGGTTATGCAAATACATATGCAAATGGTTATGCGTATTGTTATGTGGTGGGTTTTGCGTAAGTCCACTATTGGTGGCAATGCTTTGTTTGTTGTGATGTGCATGACAATGTTATGCTACGATGTTAAAGCATGTTGTAATATTTCGTTTTGCATGCTAACTTATGGATTTGTGTGATTATGCTTGTAGTGAATTGTCTACTCTAACATGTTGTGATAACTTGTTATATGTTCGTCTATTGTTAGAAGATGATTAGAATACAACTCGTGTGCCTAGATATGTGTTGCGCGTGCGGATTGTATTGGCATATAGAGGTTTAATATGTATGACTTCTATTTATATGCATGTTCGCATCTGCATGTATGCCTTTTGGTGCTTGTATGTGTTTGGTGTGTGGCCGCAGCTCTGGTGGTTGCCTTTGCCTGGGTGGGTCACTCACTGAGTAAATTTTATATACTCACCCCCTTCTTCTTCCCCTTAGTTTTTTGCAGGGTTTGCCGACGATCGTAGAGCGAGCACGGGGTACAGAAGATGGTTTTGGGTTTAAATATGTAAAATTTTTTATAGTTTCCGCTGTATAAATTTAATTAACCTGTAAATTTAGTGTATTATTGAGAATTGGAAGTACTAGCTTATAACGTCTTGTGTTTTAGTTGTTTATTATTCAAAAAAAAAAAAAAAAAATCCACTCTGTTTGATTTTTCGTGACCCCCGGGGTGTGGGGCGTCACAATTTATGTTTTAGTGTGTTTCCAAGTATAGCTCAGCTTTACAAGGGAACCATTGATGCTCGTCGAATTCACCAAAAATAAATTATTGTTCTCACCAATTCTTGTAGTATTAGAAAGTTCAGGTCGAACCCTAGAGACTGATTATGTTGATCAATTTTATTTTCTAACCTAAGAAAAACTCAACGTAATTAAAGGATAAATGAGGAGGGGGAGGTTTTGAAACCAGAGGCAAACAAGTTAATTAGAGCAATAACTAATTGAATCAAACAAAATTATAAATAATTTCAAGCAGATAAATTCGGTTCAGAGATTTCTCACTTACAGTTACAGATTGATCATCGGCAATTAAGATTTTATTCCTATTCGAAATATTTACCAAGAATTATCTAAAAGCTAAATAATCCTTTTTCTTCCCCGATTTCATTAATTCAGCTCAGCACTAAAATCAAATTCTTGTCAATAATATGTTTTGGTATTAAGCAATCCAATTCATCTTAATGACAGCATTACGTGTTAGGAAGAGGTTAAAGTCGAATAACAATTCACCCAGCATGAACTATTTAATTCTTTCTATATTCTTTTAGGTTTACAACAAAAACTGCGATCATAATTGTGTAACCTAATTGCTATATTCATTGACTTTCACAACAATTACGGATTATGAAATTAATGTAGCATTCAACCACAAAGACAATTAACTAATTAGCTACTTCAGAAAATCGTCTATGCAATCATATTAAATCAACACGAAGAAACACAGATATTCAAAAAGAAATAAATCAGAATTAAAACCGGTGCCTCACAATCTTAGAAACTGAAGTTTAAATATCTCTTGAACCGAACAATGATTTTTAGCTACACATGGTGAACAAAAACCAAGTAAAAAAAAAATTGAAAAGAAGATCCCCCTTGCTCTAACCGAGTGCCTCATATTATACTTGATGTTCTGCATTAAATTCCAACCCTTGATGTATTTCTGTTTTTGGCTTCCTTGAATCTAGTCCGTCAATTTCGTCTTTGGCCATTATTGTTAACTCAATTTTCTGAATTATTTCCTTCTATTTCAGCCCCAACCTTCTTGTTATATTTGTTTGCTCTTTTGGTAGCCATAAGTTTCTGTTTTCATGCAACAAACGTGCTATTTCTGGTCCCTAACTTTCAGCCTTTGTTGATATGTTATTTCCATATTTCAGATCTTCCATTCCAGCAGCACCTTCCTATTCTGCTTCAACTTCCAAGCTTATTTTCAGGCTCTAAACGACTTTTCTGAGCTTCGATTTCTACAGAAGAGTTATAGGCCTAGTTGTTTAGATGAATTTGGGCTTTTGAATCACCTCATTTGGACATCGGAAGCTTTAGATATGTCATTTTAAAGTACCATGTGTCGGATGTTTACATTAGCTTCCCAGACCAGAACTTGGAACAACGTTTGGAGGCCCAAAATAACTCGGATTTCGAATCATTATACCATTCCGGAAAGCTTGAGAAGTCATGTACAATTTCTCTGAAGACCAAATGCTTCCTTGCATTCCTTGCCAAACTCAAAGAACACCTCCTTTTGCAACAATCTGGATAATGGTAGGGCAATCTTCGAAAAATCTTTTATGAATCTGCGATAAAAACCTGCATGTCCAAGAAAAGAACGCACTTCCCGCACACTTGTGGGGTAGGGTGAGTTCACGACTAAATCAACCTTAGCCTTATCAACCTCAATGCCCCTACTTGAAACGATATGACCTAAGACAATGCCTTGTTCAACCATAAAATGACATTTTTCAAAGTTCAGCACCAGATTTGTTTCAATGCAACGTTCAAGCACACGCGATAAATTATCCAAACAAATATCAAAGGAATCACCATACACAGTGAAATCATCCATGAAAACTTCAATGCAATTTTCAATCAAATCAGAAAATATGCTCATCATGTATCTTTGAAATGTACCCGGAGCATTGCAAATTCCAAATGGCATCCTCCTAAATGCAAAAGTTCCAAATGGGCATGTGAATGTTGTTTTTTTCTTGATCCCCTGAGGCAATGACTATTTGATTATAACCTGAATATCCATCAAGAAAATAGTAAAAAGATTTACCTGCTAGTCGTTCTAACATCTGATCAATAAATGGGAGAGGAAAATGGTCCTTCCTTGTCATCGCATTCAGCTTACGGTAATCTATGCACATCCTCCATCCACTAACAACTCTTGTTGGAACGAACTCATTGTCTTGGTTTTGAACCACCGTAACTCCAGACTTTTTCGGCACAACTTGAACTGGACTCACCCATTGACTATCTGAAATCGGATAAATAATTCCCGCATCCAACAGCTTCAAAACCTCCTTCTTCACGACCTCCATCATTTGAGGATTCAATCTCCTTTGGGGCATCTCTGCTTGGTTTTGGAACCATCTTCCAACAAGATCCGATGCATGCACATTGAGGAATAATACCCTTGATGTCGGCTATAGTCCAACCTATTGTTGTTTTGTGGTCCCGTAGCACTTCTCAACAATCTCTCTTCTTGCAGTGAAGTCAGGTTCTTCGCGATGATGACTGGTAATGCCTCATTATCGTCCAAGTAAGCATACTTCAAGTGGTCAGGGAGAGGTTTCAATTCCAAAGCTGGTGCCTGCACCACAGAAGGTAGCAATTTTGTGTGAGATGATGGTAATTCTAATTTACTAACTTCATACCTTTTTGTAATTGGAGCTAATGACTGCAATGCCATGATCATCTCTTCAGCTTCAGAACTCAATGGCATTATTGTATCAATTTTTGCAAAACCTTGACTAAGTACTAATTCCAGCTCATCTTTGTTGCTCAACTCAAAAATCTCCTGCGCAAACACATCAACCATATCAATAGAAAACACAGAATGAATATCACTACTAGGGTACCTCATGGCCTCGAATATATTAAATTTGACAATCTCCCCATCAAATTCCATGGTGAGGGTACCGTCATGAACATCAAACTTCGTCTTAGCCGTTTTGAGGAAAGGCCTTCCTAGCAATATCGGTGCAGAATCTGTAGATGCACTGTCCTCCATATTCATAATGTAAAAATCAGCAGGAAAAATCAGCTCGTTCACCTGTACCAAAACATCCTCAACCATCCCTTCAGGGTATGCATTAGAACGATCAGCTAACTGAATAATTACACCTGCTTTTTGTAAAGGACCTAAATTCAAAGATGCATAAATTGACTGTGGCATGACATTTATGGATGCACCCAAATCTAACATAGCACGTTCAAATCTAGTATTACCAATCACACAAGGAATCGTAAACGTACCTGGATCTTTACATTTTTATGGTAACTTACGCTGAATCATTGCTGACACGTTCTCCCCCACACTGATCTTTTCATCACCTCTCAACTTTCTCTTCGAAGTGCACATCTCTTTCAGAAACTTTGCATATCTTGGAATTTGCTTAATGGCGTCGAGAAGAGGAATATTCACTTCTACCTTTCGGAAAGTATCAAAGAATTAAAACCGGTGCCTCACAATCTTAGAAACTGAAGTTTAAATATCTCTTGAACCGAACAATGATTTTTAGCTACACATGGTGAACAAAAACCAAGTAAAAAGAAAATTGAAAAGAAGATCCCCCTTGCTCTAACCGGGTGCCTCATATTATACTTGATGTTCTGCATTAAATTCCAACCCTTGATGTATTTCTGTTTTTGGCTTCCTTGAATCTAGTCCGTCAATTTCGTCTTTGGCCATTATTGTTAACTCAATTTTCTGAATTATTTCCTTCTATTTCAGCCCAACCTTCTTGTTATATTTGTTTGCTCTTTTGGTAGCCATAAGTTTCTGTTTTCATGCAACAAACGTGCTATTTCTGGTCCCTAACTTTCAGCCTTTGTTGATATGTTATTTCCATATTTCAGATCTTCCATTCCAGCAGCACCTTCCTATTCTGCTTCAACTTCCAAGCTTGTTTTCAGGCTCTAAACGACTTTTCTGAGCTTCGATTTCTACAGAAGAGTTATAGGCCTAGTTGTTTAGATGAATTTGGGCTTTTGAATCACCTCTTTTGGACATCGGAAGCTTTAGATATGTCATTTTAAAGTACCATGTGTCGGATGTTTACATTAGCTTCCCAGACCAGAACTTGGAACAACGTTTGGAGGCCCAAAATAACTCGGATTTCGAATCATTATACCATTCCGGAAAGCTTGAGAAGTCATGTACAATTTCTATGAAGACCACTTTGATGTTCTGGATCTCGAACATATTGAAAAACCTGAAACAAGCAACAAACGTCAAAATGCTAAAATGCTGGAATTTCTTATATTTAAGCACAATTACTTCACACTTCATAGTTTATGTCTTAAACACAAATATCAACATTAATACTCATAATAAGACATGAAATAAGTCAAATAAACCAAATGTAAGGAGAATAAAAGAATAAAATATTGATCGTATCAAATTCCCCCACACTTAACTTTTGCACGTCCCTGGGCAAAACATCAGACATTCAGTTATTATACATAAGATCACTCGAGACACTGTCACAATGCATGGGTCATGTATTGCAATGAAACACACACACACACACACCAAATTTAATATGTGCAACCATATCAAGTACACTAAAGCTAAGCATACCCAATTCTTTTCATTTCTATCAACAAATACTCTTGATCAAACACATAAACCATGTAACTAACATAATCAATTCATGCATGACTTACCCATCAACCATTCCTCTTTACTACTACAAACCGGGTAGTAAATTAGGATGCTCTTTCAAATGAGTGTGTTTTACGCTCCATCTCATTCATGCATGTGTTTGCGAGTGAGTGCGTTTTACGCTCCATCTCATCCACCACATGCCTTGCTTTATCTCTTTTTTTTCTTTTTTTTTTTTCACTTTCATTCATTCATTCTTTTTTTTTTTTTTTCCTTTTTTTCACCCTATTCACTTAAACCCGAATTTAGGCCTAGCTTAAGAGAAATAGTCTAAGGGTCTATCATACACTTCTCAATCATGCGTAGCTACTAAGTTAATGCAATCTCACAAGAAATATCTCAATCAATTACTAAGACTGGAGCATGCTTAACTTTATTCTACTTGAATGTTGCTACATTTTAAACGAAGTGGTATGTTGCTAACAAAAGTTCAGTCAAGTCCTATGCATCATTCAAGCATCTCAAGTAAAACTCATATATAATCACTTTCTCACTCCTTTTTTTTTTTTTTTTTTAATCTACTAAAAATCCTAAAGAATGTTTTTTTTTTCTTTATTTTTTTTATTTTTTTTATTTTTTTTTGTTTAAATTTGAAACACAATCTAAATCCTCTCCCCCACACTTAAAACTTACATTGTCCCCAATGTAAAATAAATCATGGACAATTAAATTTAAAAGAAATAGGGTAAGGAGCAAATCTGATGGTGGCATGATAGCCACTCTTGGGTTGCCTCCCAATTAGCGCCTTTGTTTATTGTCTTTGGCTCGACGTAGCAGCTCTTCTCAATCAGAGTACACAGGTTCACCCAACTGGACTTCTTCTATTGTATGCTCCTGAAAACCTTCATAAAACGTTTTGAGCCTATGCCCATTGACCTTGAACACCTTATTAGTTTCGAAGCTTCTCACTTCCACTGCACCAAAAGGAAACACATTAATAACTTCAAATGGTCCAATCCAACGGGAACGTAACTTACCAGGCATTAACTTAAGTCTCGAATTGTAAAGTAAGACTTTCTGTCCAACCACAAATTGCTTCCTAGCAATCATTCTATCGTGCAATGATTTGGTCTTGTCCTTGTAAATTCGTGAATTTTCATATGCCTCTAGTCGAATTTCCTCCAGTTCTTGCAGTTGCAACTTCCTTTGCTTTCCAGCTTTGTCCATGTCCAGATTACAACTTTTCACTGCCCAGTAAGCCTTGTGCTCCAGCTCTACAGGAAGGTGACATGACTTTCCAAAGACCAACCTATAGGGAGACATCCCAATAGGCGTCTTATATGCTGTCCTGTAAGCCCATAATGCATCATCAAGTCGAAGGCTCCAATCTTTCCTAGTTGGCTTCACGGTCTTCTCCAGAATGGATTTGATTTCTCTGTTGGACACCTCAGCTTGTCCATTTGTCTGGGGATGATATGGTGTTGATGTTTTATGAACAACCCCATACTTCCTCATCAATGCCTCGACTACCCGATTACAGAAATGACTGCCCTGATCACTAATCATTGCTCTTGGTATTCCAAACCTGCTAAAAATGTTAGACCTGACAAAACCTACAACAGCTTTGGAATCATCAGTCTTGGTGGGCTTTGCTTCCACCCATTTCGAAACATAATCAACCGCAAGTAATATATAAACAAAACCAAAAGACGAAGGAAATGGACCCATAAAATCAATACCCCAAACATCAAATATCTCACATACAAGTATAGGGGTTTGTAGCATCTCATTCCTACGAGTCAAATTTCCTGTCCTTTGACACTGTTCACAATTCTTGCAAAACACATAAGCATCATGAAATAGTGTAGGCCAATAAAAACCACTATCTAGCACCTTCCTAGCTGTTCTCTTAGGTCCGAAATGACCTCCACAAGCATAAGCATGACAAAAAGTAAGGATAGATTGAATTCAGAATTGGGCACACATCTTCTAACAATCTGATCAGAACAATATTTCCATAAATACGGATCATCCCACACATAATACTTTGATTCACTTTTCATTTTGTCCTTTTTAGCTTTACTCATATCATCAGGCAAGGTCTGACCAACCAGATAATTTACCAAATCAGCATACCAAGGAATCATACCTTGTAATGCAAATAAATGTTCATCAGGGAAGAATTCTTGCACAGGCTCGGGGTTCTCTTCTCTCACTAACCGGCTTAAGTGATCTGCCACAAGATTTTCAGCTCCTTTTTTATCTTTGATCTCGAGGTCGAATTCTTGTAACAGAAGAATCCATCTTATCAGTCTTGGCTTTGACTCCTTCTTCGCCAATAAATACTTCAACGCTGCATGGTCAGAATACACAATCACTTTAGAACCAAGTAAATAAGATCGAAATTTATCCAATGCAAAAACAATAGCTAAAAGTTCTTTTTCAGTTGTAGAATAATTGCACTGTGCTGAATTAAGTGTTCTGGATGCATAATGAATCACGTGAGCTTGCTTGCCAACACGTTGCCCTAAAACTGCTCCAACTGCATAGTTGCTCGCATCACACATTATCTCAAATGGCAAACTCCAGTCTAGCGGTTGAATTATGGGAGCTGTAGTTAGTGCAATTTTTAGTTTGTCAAATGCTTCCTTGCATTCCTTGCCAAACTCAAAGAACACCTCCTTTTGCAACAATCTGGATAATGGTAGGGCAATCTTCGAGAAATCTTTTATGAATCTGCGATAAAAACCTGCATGTCCAAGAAAAGAACGCACTTCCCGCACACTTGTGGGGTAGGGTAAGTTCACAACTAAATCAACCTTAGCCTTATCAACCTCAATGCCCCTACTTGAAACGATATGACCTAAGACAATGCCTTGTTCAACCATAAAATGACATTTTTCAAAGTTCAGCACCAGATTTGTTTCAATGCAACGTTCAAGCACACGCGATAAATTATCCAAACAAATATCAAAGGAATCACCATACACAGTGAAATCATCCATGAAAACTTCAATGCAATTTTCAATCAAATCAGAAAATATGCTCATCATGCATCTTTGAAATGTACCCGGAGCATTGCAAAGCCCGAATGGCATCCTCCTAAATGCAAAAGTTCCAAATGGGCATGTGAATGTTGTTTTTTCTTGATCCTCTGAGGCAATGACTATTTGATTATAACCTGAATATCCATCAAGAAAGCAGTAAAAAGATTTACCTGCTAGTCGTTCTAACATCTGATCAATAAATGGGAGAGGAAAATGGTCCTTCCTTGTCATCGCATTCAGCTTACGGTAATCTATGCACATCCTCCATCCACTAACAACTCTTGTTGGAACGAACTCATTGTCTTGGTTTTGAACCACCGTAACTCCAGACTTTTTCGGCACAACTTGAACTGGACTCACCCATTGACTATCTGAAATCGGATAAATAATTCCCGCATCCAACAGCTTCAAAACCTCCTTCTTCACGACCTCCATCATTTGAGGATTCAATCTCCTTTGGGCATCTCTGCTTGGTTTGGAACCATCTTCCAACAAGATCCGATGCATGCACATTGACGGACTAATACCCTTGATGTCGGCTATAGTCCAACCTATTGCTGTTTTGTGGTCCCGTAGCACTCTCAACAATCTCTCTTCTTGCAGTGAAGTCAGGTTCTTCGCGATGATGACTGGTAATGCCTCATTATCTTCCAAGTAAGCATACTTCAAGTGGTCAGGGAGAGGTTTCAATTCCAAAGCTGGTGCCTGCACCACAGAAGGTAGCAATTTTGTGTGAGATGATGGTAATTCTAATTTACTAACTTCATACCTTTTTGTAATTGGAGCTAATGACTGCAATGCCATGATCATCTCTTCAGCTTCAGAACTCAATGGCATTATTGTATCAATTTTTGCAAAA
This sequence comes from Xerophyta viscosa, assembly GCA_002076135.1. NCBI lineage: Eukaryota > Viridiplantae > Streptophyta > Magnoliopsida > Pandanales > Velloziaceae > Xerophyta > Xerophyta viscosa. The sequence goes on along the minus strand of MJHO01000115.1, from coordinate 404,117 downwards.
CCTTGACTAAGTACTAATTCCAGCTCATCTTTGTTGCTCAACTCAAAAATCTCCTGCGCAAACACATCAACCATATCAATAGAAAACACAGAATGAACATCACTACTAGGGTACCTCATGGCCTCGAATATATTAAATTTGACAATCTCCCCATCGAATTCCATGGTGAGGGTACCGTCATGAACATCAATCTTCGTCTTAGCCGTTTTGAGGAAAGGCCTTCCTAGCAATATCGGTGCAGAATCTGTAGATGCACTGTCCTCCATATTCAGAATGTAAAAATCAGCAGGAAAAATCAGCTCGTTCACCTGTACCAAAACATCCTCAACCACCCCTTCAGGGTATGCATTAGAACGATCAGCTAACTGAATAATTACACCTGTTTTTTGTAAAGGACCTAAATTCAAAGATGCATAAATTGACTGTGGCATGACATTTATGGATGCACCCAAATCTAACATAGCACGTTCAAATCTAGTATTACCAATCACACAAGGAATCGTAAACGTACCTGGATCTTTACATTTTTTTGGTAACTTACGCTGAATCATTGCTGACACGTTCTCCCCCACACTGATCTTTTCATCACCTCTCAACTTTCTCTTCGAAGTGCACATCTCTTTCAGAAACTTTGCATATCTTGGAATTTGCTTAATGGCGTCGAGAAGAGGAATATTCACTTCTACCTTTCGGAAAGTATCAAAGATCTCCTTCTCTTGTTCTTCCTTTTTGGATTTAGACAACCTGGTAGGAAAAGGAAGTGGAATAGAATTAGTAGAATTATGCCCAACTGGTTGAGAATTTACCTTAGGGACGTTCACAGTACTGTTTCTAGCATCCTCCTCTACTTGATTCTTCTTGGCTGAAACTGAGGCATTCTGAAGAGTAGTATCAATCTTTCTTCCACTTCGTAGTGTAATGGCACTTGCGTTCTCCCGAGGGTTTACAACTGTTTGGGAGGGCAATTTTCCAGAACCTTGAGCTTCAAGCTTGCTCACTGTTGTAGCTAGCTGACTTACTTGATTCTCCAAATTTTGAATGCTTGATCTTGTCTCATGTTGGAATTGTTGTGTGTGTGTTAGGAAACTTTTAAACATATCCTCAAGAGATGTACCATTAGATTGAGCTGTTTGTTTAGGCGGATATGGCTGTTGAGCTTGTTGAAATCCCGGCTGCTTATTTTGGAAGGCATTCTGCATTGGCTGCCTATTTCCTCCATAGCTCAAATTGGGATGATCCCTCCATCCTGGATTGTAAGAATTAGAATATGGGTCATATTTTCGCTGAAATTGTCCTGGGGAACTTCCGATGGCGTTGGCTTGCTGGACTTGCTCTTCTTCTTGTAAAGTTGGGCACATATCCGTGACATGACCAGTAACAGAACAAATTCCACACACCTTGATAGCTTGCATGTTATTTACTGCCATTTGTCTCACCAAAGAAGTTAAATCTGACATCTGACGTTCAAGACTAGAAATATTCACCTCGTTAACCTTCTTTGGTGCATGATCCACTCTCGTCCCAAATTGTTGCGAATTAGCCGCCATGTTAGAGATTAGGGTCTTCGCAGCTTCTGGTGTCTTGTCCACCAATGCTCCTCCACTAGCGGCATCAATCATACTCCTCTCCATTGGTGATAAACCCTCATAAAAGTACTGGATTAGAAGCTGATCAGGAATTTGATGGTGGGGGCAGCTTGCGCATAACTTTTTGAAACGCTCCCAATACTCATACAGAGTCTCTCCATTGTATTGCCGAATGCCACATATCTCTTTCCTTATGCTGGCAGCTCGTGAGGCAGGAAAATATTTCTCTAGAAAGGACCGTTTCATCTCATTCCAAGAATTAATTGACCCTGAAGGAAGGTCATATAGCCAGTCTTTTGCCAAATCTGCCAAGGAGAAGGGAAAAGCTCGTAGCTTCACTTGCTCCTCTGCAACTCCTTGTGGCCTCATGCTTGAACACACCACATGGAATTCTTTCAAATGCTTATGAGGATCCTCACCTGCAAGACCACGAAAAGAAGGCAATAAATGTATTAGTCCCGACTTCAATTCAAATGCAGCTTCTAAATTAGGGAACTCGATACACAAAGGCTGTTGATTCAAATCAGGAGCAGCCAACTCCTTTAGAGTTCTGTTATTCAAAGCCATTTCTTTCTCTACTTCAGATGTTTTAGCTCGTGCTGCTGAATTTTGCCTAACTTCTCTCCTCAACCTACGTGCAGTTCTTTCAATTTCTGGATCAAACTTCAAGTCTCCTGTATGAGAAGATCGAGTCAATCGAGTCATAAACCATAAAGACAAAGAAAAGAAACAAAGAACTCTAAAAAAATAAAAAAAATAAAAAAAATAAGGTAAAAATTAACTAAAATGAAATCACAAAACTAATCAAAATAAATCAGTCCCCGGCAACGGCGCCAAAATTTGATGCTTGTCGAATTCACCAAAAATAAATTACTGTTCTCACCAATTCTTGTAGTATTAGAAAGTTCAGGTCGAACCCTAGAGACTGATTATGTTGATCAATTTTATTTTCTAACCTAAGAAAAACTCAAAGTAATTAAAGGATAAATGAGGAGGGGGAGGTTTTGAAACCAGAGGCAAACAAGTTAATTAGAGCAATAACTAATTGAATCAAACAAAATTATAAATAATCTCAAGCAAATAAATTCGGTTCAGAGATTTCTCACTTACAGTTACAGATTGATCATCGGCAATTAAGATTTTATTCCTATTCGAATATTTAACCAAGAATTATCTAAAAGCTAAATAATCCTTTTTCTTCCCCGAATTCATTAATTCAGCTCAGCACTAAAATCAAATTCTTGTCACTAATATGTTTTGGTATTAAGCAATCCAATTCATCTCAATGACAGCATTACGTGTTAGGAAGAGGTTAAAGTCGAATAACAATTCACCCAGCATGAACTATTTAATTCGTTCTATGTTCTTTTAGGTTTACAACAAAAACTGCGATCATAATTGTGTAACCTAATTGCTATATTCATTAACTTTCACAACAATTACGGATTATGAAATTAATGTAGCATTCAACCACAAAGACAATTAACTAATTAGCTACTTCAGAAAATCGTCTATGCAATCATATTAAATCAACACGAAGAAACATAGATATTCAAAAAGAAATAAATCAGAATTAAAACCGGTGCCTCACAATCTTAGAAACTGAAGTTTAAATATCTCTTGAACCGAACAATGATTTTTAGCTACACATGGTGAACAACAACCAAGTAAAAAGAAAATTGAAAAGAAGATCCCCTTGCTCTAACCGGGTGCCTCATATTATACTTGATATTCTGCATTAAATTCCAACCCTTGATGTATTTCTGTTTTTGGCTTCCTTGAATCTAGTCCGTCAATTTCGTTTGCCATTATTGTTAACTCAATTTTCTGAATTATTTCCTTCTATTTCAGCCCCAACCTTCTTGTTATATTTGTTTGCTCTTTTGGTAGCCATAAGTTTCTGTTTTCATGCAACAAACGTGCTATTTCTGGTCCCTAACTTTCAGCCTTTGTTGATATGTTATTTCCATATTTCAGATCTTCCATTCCAGCAGCACCTTCCTATTCTGCTTCAACTTCCAAGCTTGTTTTCAGGCTCTAAACGACTTTTCTGAGCTTCAATTTCTACAGAAGAGTTATAGGCCTAGTTGTTTAGATGAATTTGGGCTTTTGAATCACCTCATTTGGACATCGGAAGCTTTAGATATGTCCTTTTAAAGTACCATGTGTCGGATGTTTACATTAGCTTCCCAGACCAGAACTTGGAACAACGTTTGGAGGCCCAAAATAACTCGGATTTCGAATCATTATACCATTCCGGAAAGCTTGAGAAGTCATGTACAATTTCTCTGAAGACCACTTTGATGTTCTGGATCTCGAACATATTGAAAAACCTGAAACAAGCAACAAACGTCAAAATGCTAAAATGCTGGAATTTCTTATATTTAAGCACAATTACTTCACACTTCATAGTTTATGTCTTAAACACAAATATCAACATTAATACTCATAATAAGACATGAAATAAGTCAAATAAACCAAATGTAAGGAGAATAAAAGAATAAAATATTGATCGTATCAGCCATCTAGGTATAAATAATAGCACATTGAAGATAGATGATAAACAATAGAGAATCTGTCACCTCCTATGAAGGAGGAGAACATCATATGTGTCTTTGAATAGAACTAGCTCAGAAAATCCTTGGCCGAGGTACGATGTGAATTAATAAGAAACGTTCTTAATGTCACAGACGAGCAAATCTATTAAGATAGATACATATGATTGAGCTATATTAGAGTTTGACAGATATCCATACTCTAAGATCATTCGGGATGTTAGAAAGGAACAGAAAGATTATAGGGCATGAAAACAATTCGCATAAAGGTTTCAAGTGATGAATATTGATATTCATACCATACGGGTGGTCATGGCACGTTGCTAGACGTTAACCATGATCTGTGAATAATATATAATTAATTGGTTGAATTAATTATTTGTTAATTAGTTGAATTAACTATTTATTCACTGCCGGCGTGGTACTGAACCTAATGTGTCACACGCAAATGAGATGCGATCGCGAAAAATCGAAAATTTGTACATGAGGGGCTGCTGTTGCCAATGTCCAAAGTGTTGGACCGAAGATTTTGCAAAATACTTGAGGGCGGTTTTTGCAAAATAGCAAAGTTGTGGATTTTATGTCTAATACGGAAGTATATATATATGCACATGATGTTCGCAGCCGAAGCAGAGAATCCGCGAGAGTCGACGGCGCCGCGACGACGAAGAGCGAACCCTACCACCGCTAGCACGGTGTCATTGGCTCTTCTCCGCGCGCGAGCATCTCTCCTCCTCCGCCGTGTTCACCTCGTACCGGCGTCGCCGGGGCAAACGAGTTGCCGACGATCTCTTCGTGCAAACTTTGAGTTTTCAAGCCGACCAGACGAGCTTTCCTCTTCTCCGTCTAACCGTCATCATCTAGTCCTGTCGTCCTCCTCTTAGCCAGCCAGTGGAGAAGACGTTGAGAACCAGCGACGGTGACGACGTCCGAATCCAGAGTGCAAAGCTTGCACAAAAACGACGGTGAAGATCTCCGTTCACGGCTGCGTATGCTTCGGCGAGTTGAGGAGACGACGGAGACGTTGAATGATAGTTGATCAGTAGTTGCACCAGCGAGCGTCGGCGGCGAAGAACGGGCAGCAGTCGGGTGACATGAGAAGCAAGAGGAAGAAGAAGGAGAAGCTGCTCACGGGCTCCATTTCACGGCCCAAGTTTTAATCAAAGCCCAAATTCGGTTTTAATTAGATTAAAATCGAATTTCGTTTTCGCGAGCGTCTCAGCGTGGACTAGCATTAGAGGCCGGGTAATTTCGCGGCTCAATTCATAAGAATCTGAGGATCATAGCGCGGCATGTGCGACTCGCCAAGGTATATCGATAAACTCGTACCGCGATTAGAAGCATGATAAGATCGCGTTAAAATTAATTAGATTAATTTTAATTATCATGCTTGGTTTACATGCTATGTAATTGTTTCGATTATTATAGAATACCAATGTGATCCTGTATTCGGGTACACGGGGTTTGTGTTTTTTAAAATTTCAAATTTCCGCTGCACATCTGATGTATTTTTCGACCCCGATAACCCAACATAGGGGGCCGTTTGCATGGTAGGATCAGTACTCATTATAAATTCACACTTATTCTTGGTAAATAAGTTTCAATTAATTAAAGCTACTCGTTAGCAATTTTGTGAATTCTTTATTTCTTTGAGTATCTTCTATCTCCAACTTATATTTTTTATCCCTTGATAATTATTATATAAAAAGTTATTTTAGATATTTAACTCATCCAAATTTTCTTAATAAGCATTACGACTTTATACAGCAAATACAACCAATACATCCATTCATCTCAAAATTTATGGTAACACAGATCTGGGTTAGAATGAATTATTTTAATACCAAATTTTATATGTTGCGTATTTTTAAGGAATCATGATGCGTATTTTTAGGGATCATGAAGTTCATAGGTAGAACCTCACTACCTAGCAGTTCTCTATGCTTTAACTTGCCTGCTAACCAATCATTTTAGGTTAGCTTCTACATCACTGTGTCCTAGTAAGTAGTCATAACTAGCGAACTAAAACTATACTCGAGGCTACACTTTATATACACATTCAAAACTTAAGCTAAAATGGTGATCATCTCAAAATGCCACCTTAATTTGATAAGAGGTTTCATGCATGAGACATAGGTTGCATGGCTAATGCACTAAGCAAATGATTTCCCTTTGTACCAGATCACCAAGCTTGGTATGTTATGACTAGCAAAGCCTAATTCTAGTACAAAAGTCATATATATTTGTCTATATACAGGAGGTACTATACATTTCATGTTTATCTAAAGTGGCTTGTAACTTTATATTCAGATTTTTTTTTTTTTAATTTAAAAAAAAAAAAACTTGACTTCCGTTTGCATCACCAATGGTAAAACTCTCTCATAAGAACAAGCATAAGATACAGGAGGTAAAAAGTCCGAAGAAATCCAACAGTACGACCAGACTCCCTTGTATGTCATATTGGAATTCCTAGAAGGCTGGAACACAAATAATGACATATCATAACCTAGATTAGCCTTCACTCAGTATAATTGACTAGAATAATGCTACAGCGCTTGCGATTTGCGGATACCAAGATAAGAAAAAAAATATTCTGATAGCTTTTCAGGCGGTTTAGTCGGGCACTGCAGTATTTTTGAATTAACTAAAGGTATCTACTAATGTTCACGAAGGGTTACACAAAAAAACAATCAATATAAATCATTTTATAGGTAAAAAAACAGCATATAACATAATCAAGCTTATGTACGTAAATTACTAAACATAACGGCTCAATCAAACAGTTCCTCCTAGAAAGTCATTAAGATGCATGGAAATTAATACTAGAAAATATCATATGCAAAAAGTAATTGTCGTCCATCATGTACAGTCACCGTCCAAACCAACCCTTCGGGGGCTGTAGCTCTCCTTCATTCATAAGCTTATCAAGCACAGCATTAAGTTCAACAGCTTGTCCATTATCTGTTAGCTTCCTCCCAGCTGTCCTAATTTGCTCCCTGGAGAAACCCATGGTTGCGAACTTGTCACTACATGTTGTGTGGTGACCCGTATCTAATGTCGTGGGCCAGTTTGCTTTAGTTGATTGTGGGCCCATTTTTGCAAAGCCCTTCATTCTTTGAATATATATATATATATATACTAAGGCTTTTCATTAGGGGTTGTATACTTTGAGTGGAAAGTAGGAAAGTGAAAAGAAAGTGGAAAGAAAGTAGTAGAGTGAAAAGTAAAAAAAAAAAATGATAAAAAAGTGGTAAGGTGAAAAGTTAAAAGAAAGTAATAAGATGGAAAGTGATGAGAAAGTGATAAGAAAGTATATTTGAGTTTTTTTTATTTATTTTGTGTTGTAAAGTGAGAAGTAAGTAAAAATTTTTAATTATAAAAAATATTTTTTAATAATATTTAAAACTAATTCTTAAATATTAATTTTTAAAAATATTCTTTAATAATAAATAAAAATAATTTATAAATTGATGTTTTTAATAATAATCTAAAAATAATTACTATTTTATTTATTAATTAATAATTACAAAATTATTATTTAGTTTATTTAGCTAATATTATTTTAATAATTTTATTTATTTATATTTTTAGAAAATAGTAATAAATTATTATATAATTAAAATAATATATTTATTATTTATTATTTTTAGTAATTTGCTTGTTATTATTATTGTATTATTTTTATTATTATTCAATATAAATTTATAATTTTTATTATTTATTAAAAATAAATTTTTTTTATTACTAATTTTTATAATATTTGCTAGTTATATATATTAATTTATTTATAATAATATAATAATATTTAATTATTGTAGAAATAATAATTATTAATAGTCATCACTAAATGATAATGACTCTCACTTTGCTCCCACTTCCTAATTTTTTATGAGAAAGTCAAAAAACTAAAAGTAACATAGAAATGGAAAGTGAAAGGAAAGTGAGTTTCTCACTTTCTCATTTTTCTATTTAAAGTAAATAAGAAAATTGACTTTTAAACTTCTTACTTTTCACTTTCCTTTTAAAGTAAATAAGAAAACTGACTTTCCAACTTTCTCACTTTTCTACTTTTCCACTTTTTTCTCTAAGTAAACAGGTCCTTAGGGTTAAGTTATGCTGGAAGTGATAGCCACCCACTTCATCTTGTACCCAGATAAAAGATAGTGAACTTCTCCTCTACCCGTGGTTTTTCTCCCTAATTAGGGATTTTTTACGTAAATCTCCGTATGCTATCTTTTCATATTTCATTGTTATTTTCTGTTGCCATTTCATTGGTTTGCTTCACAAATTAGTATCAGAGCAAGGTTTGATTATGCGATGCAACTTTGAAGTATGATATTCCGATTCTAGATCGTAGCACGAGATTTCGTTATGGCAAGTGAAGATGCGGGCTGTCCTTGCACAAATGGATTGGGATGATGCACTATTAGGGCTTGATAAGATGCCATCATCTTGGTCGATGGATAAAAAACAGCGTAGGATCGAAAAGTTTTATCTCAAATTCATCTACATCTTTCAAATCAGATTTTGCAGGAAACTGTTGCTGCATTATGGTTGAAATTAGAGCAGTTGTGTATAACGAAAAGTCTAACCAGCAAATTGCATCTAAAGCAGCGATTGTATTCTCACCGTATGCAAGAAGATATATTAATTGAAGATTACCTAAATATCTTTAAGGAAATTGTTTATGAACTAGAGAGTATGGAGGTTAAATATGAAGATGAAGATTTGGCGTTAATTTTGCTATGCTTATTGCGTCCTTCGTATGCGACTTTCAGAGATACTAAATTATATAGTCGTGATACTCTTACTCTAGATGAAGTTGAAAGAAGGCTACACAGTAGGCTAAGCTTTGTTCTCAAAAGAAAAAATTGATAAACAGCTTATAGGTGGATCTAAGTCTCAAGCAGAAAGCCTTATAGTTAGAGGAAGGACTCAAGAGAGGAATTTCGGTGGGTCTGAGAAAGGTAGATCAAAATCCAGGCATAAATATTAAGTTTGCAATTATAGCAAAAAGAAAGGGCACATCAAATCTGAGTGTTATAAATTGCAAAATAAAAATAAGAAATTTGGTTCTGATCAAAAGGGAAAACAACCAGAAAATTTTGGTGAAGTGAGTGTTGCTGAAGATACAGCTAGTGATGGGGAACTCCTAATTGTTTCCAATGACAATTGAACCTTGTGAGGACTGGATATTTAATTCAGCTTATGATGGGGAACTCTTAATTGTTTCCGATGACAACTCCAAGTTGAGTGAGGACTGGATACTTGATTCAGCTTGTACATTTCATATGTGTCCTAATCGGTACTAGTTTTCAACATATGAAACAGTGTCAAAGGGTGCAGTTGTGATGGGAAATAATTCTCCTTGTAAGATTGCTGGCATTGGAACAATTAAAATTAAAATGTATGATGGTATTGTCAGAACACTAGGTAATGTGAGGCATATCCCAGATTTGAATCTTATTTCTTTGGGTACTCTTGATTCAAACGGGTACAAGTACACCAGAGAAGGTGGAGTCTTGAAGGTCAGCAAGGGTGCCCTTGTTGTTATGAGAGAACAAAAGTAATTCCAGGTTGTATGTCTTGCAGGGTTCTACAGTCATAGGTGATGCTGCTGTCACTACTTTTACTCTTTCAGATGGTGATGTCACCAAATTATGGCATATGCATCTTGGACATATGAGTGAGAAGGGAATGAATGAATTGAGCAAAAGAGATTTGCTTGATGGACAAAAACTTGTTGAGTAAATTTATAATATCTATACTCACTACGCAAGTATACGTATCGCTACGAATACTACAGTGACGAGTACAGGTCGATCCCACGAGGAATAAGTTAAACTAACTATTAATGCCTAAAATTTTAGCAGCTTAATCTTAGTCAAACAACCGAAGTAGGACTTATGAAATTCAATACGCAATAACTATGTGAATAAATACTTTAATAAAAGTCTAGGATTATGATTTCTCCCAGCACTCCAATTTAGTAACATCTACCTTTTCATTTAATTTATCAATCAGTTAAGCTGCTAACCGAGAGTCATAATATATTTCTAAACCTCTTCCGATAGTGAAGAAAAATATCCAGATAATCAAGTCACTCCATTTCTGGGCGACTAAAATTACATAAATTCATTAGGTGTCGACTCTATTTTGGTTACCTGATGGCGTGGTATATTCCTATCCTACGCACATATTACTTTCGCACACAAGGCAAGATAGCAAAGGCTATTTTAGTTTGGTCTAAACACAGGCTCACTTTTCCGAGTATAACCTAAGTTACGAAATCAATCAATAAATTAGCCAGATCTATTGAAAGCTTGAAGAACAGAATAAAATAAACAACTTGACATGATTGACGAAATTAAACTTTAAGGTAATCAATACTAAAAATTCGTGCTGGGTTCCATCTTAATTCTAGAAACCGAAGAGATTACTCCATGTAAGAATTCAATGAATACATCAAAATTTTGGAAGACTTCACCATAGACTATAATAGCAATGAAGAAGAAAAATGAGAATTAATCCTGCCACGCTGTTCAATTTGCACCTCCTTCCTCGATTGCTCTTCTGATTTGCTGAGCTTCTTTCTTTTTCTTTCGATCTCTTTCGAGCCACCGTCTTCCCTCGTTCCAGCCGAGAGAGCCCCCCTTTTGTTACGGAAAAACCACCCTTTTTATTTGCTAATTTTTCTCCTTTATTTCCTCTGCCGCTGGCTTCAGCAAAACCTCCTCCTCTGATTGCTCTTTTTAAGGACATTTTCTTGAAAACCTCTTTAAATCTCAGCCATTCATTTCAATCACCCTATCCAATGGTTGATTTTAAATGCTTCTCTAATTTTCAAGCCCAAATACAAGTCCATATTAGGGCTAAGCTTGATTAAATCACAACTCTAAGATTTTCCTCGCAGGTTGTAATTACTTCACAAATTTCGCCCTCAACTGCAAGCAAAATAAATCTGGTAAGTGAGTCTCCAACTTATATTACATATCACAATTCCATCAAAAAAATTCAGAAAGTAATCTCTGGTCCTATTTATTATAAAACTAAGCAATTACTAAAAAGAAATGAATTTTTCTCTTAAATTTGGATTGAATTAGAAGATATATTGATTGCAATATATGCAGCAACACACCCCCAGACTCACATCTTTTGCTCGTCCTTGAGCAAAGGTAAACACTTCACAAAAAAAAATGCTTTCTTAACTTATCATAAACATCCTTCACATAGACAAGTGAAATCTCATACTCAGACACTTAGAACACCTTTTATACCCCAAGAAGAAAGTACGACCAAAGGAAAGACATCACTCACACTGATGATAACAATCTTAAATTGCAATTCTATGATATTGTTGCGAGACACATTAAAGAACATGGACAAATAATTGGCTAAACTATCAGAATTCCTTTTCTCAGCTACTACAAACGAAGCTAGCAAGTAAAAGATTTTCTTTTCCACTTTGTGTGACAGCTACCTTTTGACGCAAGTGATCACATTTGTTGATGCAATCCCCTGGTTACTTAGTGGCTTGTCACTTCATTGAAGTGTTGTGCATACTCATGTCTCGTCCATTCATGTGACACGAGATCAAACATGGGGCTCATGAATGATCCCGGTACATTAGTAGGTTCAAGATAGCGGAGTAGTGAGTTTTTTTTTTTTTTTTTCTCTCTCTCTCTCTTTTCTTTCTTTTTTTTTTTTTTTTTTTTTTTTTTTTTTTTTTTAACGAAATTTCTGTTCTTGCTTAAAATCCGTTTGGGCCTAGCTTTGAGAATTCATTCTTCAAGTCTAGACAAATATTTTTCCATGATTCCTGATAACTTTCTCACATCAGTATCTTATAACTTGCTCAATAAGAGAGGCATTATCAATACATGTGATGTAATCCCTATATCAGAATATCAAAGAGCATAACCGTTGTTCCAAGTGTCAAAGTAAAGTTTCGACATGCTGCTGTGGACTATTATAAAAGTAAAGTTTGCATGTTTGGAAGATTCACCTAACTCTAGGTAAGCAAAGGGTTTATTCATGCAAATTAACTAGCCTAACCATACATGCAAAAATAAATAACAACCCACCCCCAAACTCAAACTAAGCATTGACCTCAATGATAAAGCTAGAGAAGAAAAAAAAATAAATAATGTAAACTAAATGAAAATAAAGAAATGGGACTCCCCTGTTTTGGTGAGCCTTCAAGTTCTTTTGGTTCATGTCATGCTTAGTGAAATTGAGGCTCTTTGGCGATCGATCTCGCCTCCCTAATAGTGCTTTAATCTCTGTCCATTGACTTTGAACTTTCTCCCAGAATTTTCTTCCAAAACTTCAACAGCTCCGTAAGGAAAAACTTCTATTACTTTGAATGGTCCTGACCACCTCGACTTTAACTTTCCTGGAAACAATTTCAGGCGTGAGTTAAATAAGAGAACCTTTTGTCCTGGTTCAAACTGACGTTTACTATCTTTTGATCATGCCACTTTTTTGTCTTCTCTTTATAAATCCTGACATTCTCATAGGCTTGGAGTCTAATTTCATCCATCTCATTCAGCTGCAACAACCTTTTCTCGCCTGCATTCTCAAATTGTAATTTAGTTGCTTGATTGCCCAATGTGCTTTATGCTCCAATTCCACGGGTAGATGGCATGCCTTTCCAAACACTAACCGGTACGGTGACATTCCAATAGGGGTTTTATAAGCCGTTCGATATGCCCACAATGCGTCATCCAACCGTCTAGACCAATCTTTCCTGGAGGGACACACCGTTTTCTCCAAAATTCGTTTAATTTCTCTGTTGGAAATTTCCGTTTGACCGTTGGTTTGCGGGTGATATGCTAGTGCTACTTTGTGCTTGATTCCATACTTGCTTAGAAGAACGTTAAATTGTTTGTTGCAGAAGTGGGTGCCTCCGTCACTGATAATTGCTCGTGGTGTGCCGAACCTTGTAAGAATCTGTTTCTTCAAAAACTTAAGCACAATATTAGAATCATTAGTGGGAGAAGCAATTGCTTCTACCCACTTAGAAACATAATCCACAGCAACTAAAATATATCGATTATTAAAAGATGAAACAAAGGGGCCCATAAAGTCTAAACCCCATACATCAAACAATTCAATTTCTAACATATTATTTAAGGGCATCTCATGTCTTCGTGATATGTTACCCGTCCTCTGACATCTATCACACTTGGCCACAAAAGCAAAAGCATCTTTAAAGAGAGTGGGCCAGTAGAAACCTGATTGCAGAACCTTAGCTGCTGTCCTATCTCCGCCAAAGTGCCCACGCAGGTGCAGCCATGACAATGATATAAAATATCTTGAACTTCATTTTCTGGTACACATCTCCTAATGATCTGATCGGCACATCTTCTAAATAGAAGAGGCTCGTCCCACATGTAGTTCCGTACATCACTTAGGAATTTCTTCTTTTGCTGAAAGTTCAAATCAGGAGGAAAACAATTAGCAACCAAGTAATTAACAAAATCAGCATACCATGGCGCTTTCTCGATTGCAAACAATTGCTCATCTGGAAAGAATTCATTAATGTGAGTGTGATCCTTGATATAAGCTTCTCTCTCGAGCCGGGATAGATGATCTGCTACCTGATTTTCAGAACCTTTCTCTTGTCCCTTATTTCCAGATCGAATTCCTGTAACAATAAAACCCATCTGATCAATCTCGGTTTAGCATCTTTCTTTTTCAACCAAATTACCTGATAAGCTGGCTAGCCATATGCTTGATTGGTCGGGTATAATACAATGACTCTGGTTCCAATCAAGTATGAACGGAATTTATATCAAAGCAAAAACTACACTAACAATTCCTTTTTCTTGTGATAGTGTAATTTATCTGAGCATCATTTAGTGTTTTACTAGCATAATAAAAATGGCACAGAAAACTCTATCTCTACTGTGTCCTAAGACTGCACCCACCCATACTCACTTGCATCGCACATTAATTCAAATGGCATATTCCAATCAGGTACAGTTACAATAGGCGCGGAAATCAATTCTATTTTTTTAATTCCTGGAAGGCTTCTAAACATGCACATCAAAAATTAAAAGGTACATCTTTCTCTAATAACCTGCAAAGAGGGTAGCAATTTTTGAAAATCCTTAATAAACTTCTATAGAAACCTGGCATGCCCAAAAAAACTGCGAATTCCCTTATAATAGTGTCGGTGGAGGCAGCTTTTCAATTGTCTCTATCTTTGCCTTGTCAACTTTCAATTCCCTGCTTGACACCTGTGACCTAAAACAATACCTTCTCGAACCATAAAATGGCATTTTCCCAATTTAAAACAAGGATTAGTCTCTTCACATCTCTTGAGAACTTTAGATAAATTTAACAAACAAGTATCAAAAGAGTCCCCAAAAACTGAGAAGTCATCCATGAATATCTCTAAACATTGTCTACCATATCAGAGAATATCGCCATCATGCACCTTTGAAACGTCGCAGGAGCATTACATAATCCGAATGGCATCCTTCGAAACGCAAAGGTACCGTAAGGACATTAAATGTGGTCTTCTCCTGGTCTTCCGGGGCGATTGCAATTTGATTATAGCCTGAATAACCATCTAAAAAAGCAATAAAAATCCTTACCTGAAAGCCGGTCTAGCATCTGTCGATGAATGGGAGTGGAAAATGGTCCTTTCTTGTAGCATTATTCAACTTGCGGTAATCCATGCAAACTCGCCATCCCGTCACTGTTCGAGTTGGAATCAGCTCATTCTTCTCGTTCGGAACCACCGTCATCCCTCCTTTCTTTGGGACGCATTGTATAGGACTTACCCACGCACTATCTGATATAGGATAGACTATGCCTGCATCGAGCCACTTTATTATCTCCTTTTTTACAACCTCTTTCATCAGAGGGTTTAAACGCCGTTGTTGCTCGATGGTAGCCTTGTGGTCCTTCTCCATGAAAATTTTGTGCATGCAAATGGATGGACTAATTCCTCGAATGTCAGCTATCGTCCATCCTATGGCTCCCTTGTGAGCATTGTATTTTTGGAAAGCAAAAGAGAGTCAGTTTCAGTAAGGGTATTCATAGCACTAACGAAAAATTAGACTATTTTACATTCTGATCTCTGGGGGCCATCTAAAGTATCTTCTAAAGGTGGTGCGAGGTATATGTTGACTTTTATTGATGATTTCTCTAGAAAAGTTTGGGTATTCTTCTTGAAACAAAAGAGTGATGTGTTTGTTACATTCATTCATTGGAAGACTATGATTGAGAAGCAAACCGAGAGGCAGATAAAGCATCTTCGAACTGATAATGGCTTAGAATTTTGTTCAAATGAGTTCAATACTTTCTGCAAGAAAGAAGGAATTATGAGACACTTAACAGATCCTAGTACTCCACAGCAAAACGGTATGGCAGAGCGAATGAACAGAACTCTGATGGAGAGAGTACGTTGTATGCTCTCCAATTCTAGTTTATCAAAATCATTTTGGGCCGATGCAGCTTCTACAGCTTTTTATTTGGTTAATTGCTCTCCATCAACTGCTATTGACCGAAAAACTCCAGAAGAGGTTTGGTCTGGTACACCTGCAAATTATTCTATTTTAAAAAATTTTGGGTGTCCTGCATATGCACATGTTGATTTCGGAAAGCTGGAACGAAGATCTAGAAAGTATGTTTTTCTTGGTTATAAATCTGGAGTTAAAGGAAACAAGCTATGGTACCCAGTAACTAATATAAGTATAATTAGCAGAAATGTTATATTTGATGAAACTGCTATGCGTCATGGTTGCTCTTGTAGTTGTTCAGTGATGTAGGTCAGCAGAAATCAAACAAGCAGGTGGAGCTTGAGGTTGAGTCGAGACCTACATCAGAGCCCACACCCCCATCTAACTTTAGAGCTGATGCGGATATTATGCAGGATGCTGCTGCTACGCCACCAACACCACATTATTCGATTGCTAAGTATATGCCCAGAAGAATCATCAAACTCTCCTCAAAGGTATGGAGAGGTAGATTTGGTTGCTTATGCTCTGAATGTTGCTGAAGACATTGATTCCGGTGAAGAACCTTCTACCTATTTAGAAGCAGTTAATTGTAATGACTATAGTAAATGGATGATTGCCATGCATGAGGAGATTGAATCTCTCCATAAGAATGGCACTTGGGATTTAGTCAAGCTACCTAAGGGTAAGAAAATTGTCCTCTGTAAATGGGTATTCAAAAGGAAAGAGGTATACAGGTAGTTGAAGAAGTCAGGTATAAGGCAAGATTAGTAGCAAAGGGTTATATGTCCCGACCAGCGACCCGGGGCCGCGACGGCTAAGAAAAGAAATACAAATCCAGAGTATCGCAATGCGTAAGCTCATGCTAAATAAAATCTTGAAAACGAGGATTGAGCCGAGCCCGGGACTATCGGCACCGGCAAGTATCCACGGAGGAGGTGGAACCCGCCTCGGGCGCCGACTAAGCTTGTCCAAGATCTTAAGGTATCAATCTCCTCCATTGACATCAAAGTATCAAGGACAATCTTAGGTCCTAAACACAAAACATTTGTAACAAAAGCTTCGAAAAACGTTTTCAGAAATACCGGCTCAACCTGTATTTTTCTAAAAGATTCGGAGGTGCTAAACCTCTTAAATACATTTATATAAGACCCTAAAAGCATCGAAAGTGTTTTCGGAAACCATTTAAAACGAAATCAATTTGCGAATTCCAGAGAGTTTTCGGTCGACCGAAAGTTGAGAACCGGTCGACCGATACTCAACCCGTGAGCAAAATACCTGTAACAGTTCGGTCGACCGACCGATATTATCGGTCGACCGAAATATCAGAAAATCAATAGTCAGTTTTTCAGAAATAAAATACTCGCCCCCTCGAAATTCGTATTTTTCCTGGGTTTTGGAAACCAACCCTACACGCCCATGTATCTACCTTGGATACACATGTAGGACCTCCCGAACACCCAAAATACGCGAAGACGACGAATCTAAATAAAAAACTCTTTAAGAACCGAAATACGGTAAAACAAGAGTTGAATGCATTAAAACTCACTTTTCAATCTTAACATTCATTCCAACGCATACACAATACCACATAGGGTCAATTACACATGCCCAACCATTCCAAAGCCCACTTGGGGTCAAAACATCATATATAGTAAAATATGCACCTTTTTCATATAAAACACATCTTCTAATCACTCTTAGGATTTAAACTTCCTCTTTAGAAGTTTACAACCCTAAGAATAGTACAAAATACAAATATAGCAATAAAGTGTACGTTAATGCTTCAACCTAGCATTACCAATATATATACACATGATTTGTCCAATTAGCCTAAGTATACAAAATGTGATCTATACAAGCTAGTTATATCCCAATCCCAAAATACCTTAAGAAACCCCTCCTTACTGGCTACGCCGCCTACGCATGTTCCTTGCCCTTCCCGAGAGGATCTGAAAAACAGGGCAACAAAGCGGTGAGTCTTTACGACTCAGTGAGCGGCACGTTGGCGTCCTCCTCTGGAGCACCAACGTGGCACCGCACACAAGTAAGCACAAACAACATGATACATCGCATATTCACCTCAATATCATATATGAGGTATAAACAGTTCAATACATGTACAACAAGAAGCATGCTCAGTATCGTGGCAAAAATAATCACCCAACCACATTAATTATGCAACCTCTTGTTAAGTCAGCGTAAATCACTAACCCATCGTAGTTAGTCATTTCATATTCTTTTAGGTAAGGCAGGCCCAACAGCGAACTCCCTAGCCCCAAGCCCTATACCCCTGCCTGGACTAGAGCTGTTCGTGGCACCTGCCCTCTTACCAAGGCTTTTGCCCGTAGTCACTAGGTTTTCCATAGTGACACAACAACTCACGGTAGGGGCGACCCACAGTGCCAATTGGGGGCTACTCGGACTCTTTACGCCTTGTGCAACCGAGCCTCGCTCAACGTGGCAATCGTCTTGCCAACGGCTGATCCGCAAGGTACCACGCCCACCGTCCTCCGTAGAGGCTATCTCACCGCCTTAAGTAATCTAGTTAGGACCCATCGCTCCAATGGTCTTGTCCCCAGGAAAGCACCTCGGGCTGACACACAAGAACTTGGCGAAGTCTAACTACGAGCACCACTTTTTATTAAGGCACAAACATCACGAGTGTCCCTAGAGTTATTTTTACTCTACATCTCGTGCATAGCTCGCATAACATTACATTTAACATAGTCATAGAACTATCAATACAAGTTCACACTTTTGAACTATACACATGTACACACAATAAAATGTACCACTCAATACTAGCGTATTTGTTATAGCATGAGCATCATAAGGCATGTAACTTGAATTCCATAACCATATTCAACATTGAACTAGGGTTAATGACCCGACTATCAACTCTAATCAAGGAATACCATGAATACACACCAAGCATCACTCCATGCACATCATCATACACTCACACACACACACACAGAGGGATGCTTAACCGCTCACCTCAAAATCCAAGCTTTCCCACGTGCTCACCCCGAAGAACTCCAAGAAAACCGAAACAAAGGATATCTAGATGTAGAGCAAGATTGGGAGAGTATAAAAACCAAATTTAAACCAAATAAAATCAAAGAAATAGAGATGATACCCTAAAGACTCACCTAGGGTTCTTCTCAGCAGCTGGACGCAGGGAAAAATGAAAGAAAAGATCAAAACAAGTCTAAAACAACTCCCACCTACTCCTACCTGCCACGACCGGTCGACCGGTTCCAGGGATCGGTTGGCCGAAAATTCCCTGGACAGCACACTAAAGCTAGTTCATGCATAGATCAACTCGCTCCGGCTCACACACTCATGCCCACGAGATCCCAACTAGGCTAGCTCCCCCACAACACAACAACATATGCATGAGCACGACAAACACAATATTTGCACACACACACATGCAAGTCTAATATATCAAACTTATATTATAACTAAGCATGCATCAATACTTAGAAATTTTTTTCAAATCATCCGATACAAAAGTAAAGAATAATCGGACACGGACCTCACATCCCCTCCCCACTTAGGGGATTCGGTCCACCGAATCAAACAGATGGGGAAAACGTGCACGCACATCAGCCTCGGGTTCCCAGGTAGCTTCCTCGACCCGGTGATTACGCCACAAAACCTTCACTAACGGAATAGTCTTATTTCTCAATACTTTATCATTCCGATCTAAAATCTGCACTGGCTGCTCCGGATAAGTAAGATCTGCCTGAACTGGGATCGGGGTCGGTACTGTAACTACTGTCGGCTCGGCTAGACACTTCCTCAACATCGAAACATGAAAAATATCGTGAATGTGCAACATCGACCGTGGAAGCTCCAGTCTGTACGCAGCACTGCTTATCCGCTCAACAACTCTGAACGGCCCAATGTACCTAGGGCTCAACTTGCCCTTCAACCCAAAACGTTGCACCCCTTTCAACGGAGAGACTTTCAAATACACAAAGTCTCCCGCCTGAAATT
Source organism: Xerophyta viscosa (assembly GCA_002076135.1). Taxonomy (NCBI): domain Eukaryota; kingdom Viridiplantae; phylum Streptophyta; class Magnoliopsida; order Pandanales; family Velloziaceae; genus Xerophyta; species Xerophyta viscosa. The sequence goes on along the minus strand of MJHO01000115.1, from coordinate 384,497 downwards.
CTAACTCCCTGCGACGCCTGTCTGCGTATGATTTCTGGCGGGACTGAGCAGTCTCCAGTCGCTAACGTATCACCTGAATCTTCTGGTTGGCTTTCTCAACAATGTTAGTGCCCACAGCGCTCGGATCAATCATCCCATCCCAAAATAAGGGAGTACGACATCTCTTGCCGTACAATGCCTCATGTGGCGCCATGTCGATGCTACTGTGATAACTGTTGTTGTAGGCAAACTCTACCAGAGACAGCTGGTCGTCCCAACTATGTCCGAAATCCAGTACGCAGGCTCGCAGCATATCCTCTAGGGTCTGTATCGTCCTCTCAGACTATCCATCGGTCTGCGGATGATAAGCGGTACTGAACCTCAACTCCGTGCCCATCTGCTGCTGGAACGCTCTCCAGAAACGTGAAGTGAAACGAGGGTCGCGGTCCGACACTATACTCAGTGGTACCCCGTAGAGTCTGACGATCTCCACTACAAACACGCGAGCCAACCTATCTGGTGTATAGGTGCTCCGAATAGGGATAAAATGAGCGGTCTTCGTCAGCGAATGGCTCATTAAATCAGTTATAGTTTGTTTGATGGTACGTGCTAACTCGGATAACCGTAGTAATTCATAAAAAAATCCATGGTTACATCCTCCCATTTCCACATGGGAACCTCTAATGGTTGCAAATACCCACCAGGCCTCAAATGTTCTGCTTTCACCTTCTGACACACATCACATCGCGCTACGAAATCTCTGACATCCCTCTTCATGCCCGGCCACCAAACTGAGTCTTCAGATTCCTATACATTTTCGTGGTACCTGGATGTATGGATAATCTGCCATTATGTGCCTCAAACAAAATCTGTCGTCTAAGTTCAACGTCTTGCGGTACACACATGCGGCGTCTATATCTAATAATATCATCTGTCCCAATATCGTAATCTGTCACACCCTCGGACTCAAGGCGCATCCGTATCTCCTGCAATGCAGCGTCGCCCTGCTGTGCTGACCTCAGGCGCTGAAGTAGCTCCGGCTCGACCCTAGAAGTAGCGAAGAGGACCCCTGGTGCACGCTCGATAGCACGCAAACCTAGACGGCCAAACTGCTCCGCCAGATCCCACTCTATCATAAATAAACCGTCAAGGTGAGCGGAGCTCTTCCGACTAAGAGCGTCAGCTACGATGTTTGCCTTGGCAGGATGGTAGAGTATACGACACTTGAAGTCCTTCAAATACTCTAACCACCGTCTCTGCCGCAAATTCAATTCCTTCTGTGAAAAGACATACTGTAGACTCTTATGATCTGTATATATCTCAAAGTCCTCGCCATAAAGTAGTGCCTCCATAACTTCAATGCAAAAATAACTGCGACCAATTCTAAGTCATGAACTGGATAATTGCCCTCATGAACCTTTAACTGCCTAGAACCATAAGTTATCACGCGATCGCGCTGCATCATAACACACCCCAAACCAATAACCGAAGCATCACTGTAAACCACAAAGCCACCCTGCTCGTCTGGTAATGCTAACACCGGTGCTATAGTCAGTCTGCATTTCAGCTCTTGGAAGCTTTGCTCACATGCTTCGGTCCACTCGAAACGAACTGCCTTCCGTGTTAGTTTGGTCAAAGGACTCGCCAATCTCGCAAAATTCTCAATAAACCTCCGGTAGTAACCGGCCAAACCAAGAAAGCTACGTATCTCCGTCGCATTCGTGGGCCGCTCCCATCGGAGGGCGGCATCGACCTTAGCCGGATCGACGGCCACGCCCTCCTGGGACACGACATGACCCAAGAAATGAACCTGAGATAACCAGAATTCACACTTGCTAAACTTAGCAAACAACTGCTTCTCGCGCAGGATCTGCAATACCAGCCTCAAATGCTCGGTATGCTCCTCCTGGCTACGAGAATACACAAGGATATCATCAATGAGCACCACTACAAAACGATACAGAAACGGCTGAAATATCCTATTCATCAAATCCATAAATGCTGCTGGTGAATTTGTCAACCCAAAAGACATGACCAAAAACTCAAAATGACCGTATCGAGTGCGAAAAGCTGTCTTAGGCATGTCTTCGGGCCTGACCCTCAACTGATAGTAGCCGGACCTCAAGTCTATCTTCGAGAATACGGCAGCTCCTCACAACTGATCAAATAGATCGTCTATCCTTGGCAAAGGGTATTTGTTCTTGATCGTCAACTGGTTTAACTGTCTGTAGTCTACACACATTCATAAACTGCCGTCCTTCTTTTTCACGAACAACACAGGTGCACCCCATGGTGAAGAACTAGGCTGTATAAACCCCTTGGCCAACAATTCTCCCAACTGGACCTTCAGCTCTGCCAGCTCTGCTGGTGCTATCCTATATGGTGCCTTGGAGACGGGCACTGCTCCTGACACAAGATCAATCCGAAACTCTGTATCTCGTTCCGGCGGTAATCCGGGCAACTCCTCTGGAAAGACATTGGAAAAGTCCCTCACGATTGGTATCTCCTCAATCTGACTCGTCTCTACATGCGGGTTCAGCAAATATGCCAAGTACCCCGAAGAACCTCGCTCCAAAAGTCTATTAGCCTTCATTGCACTAATGACCGGAACACCCTTACCCATCCTATCGCCATGAAAGTGGAACTTAGGAGTTCGCGGAATCCTAAATATAATCGTCCCAGCACGGCAATCAATCTTTGCATAGTGCTCGGCCAACCAGTCCATACCCAATATCATGTCAAAGTCAGATATATCAAATACAATCAAATCTCCGAGTAACACACGGTCACCTACTTGGATCTTACACCCTTGATAGCAACTATCGACCAATAATGTATATCCCGCAGGAGTAGTAATTTCACACAGACAATCACATATACTGTATCTAGCAGGCATTCTAGCAGCAAAGTTCACATAAATAAAAGAATGCATTGCACCCTAATCAAATAAAGTAAATGCCAACATGTCACAAACCAACAATGTATCTGTAATGGTCGTAGAACTCCCGCCAGCCTCCTCGCTGGTCAACGCATCCACTCTGCCTTGCACTCTCGGGGGCTGTCCACCCCGCCCCTAAGGCGCATAAGGCCTCAGCGCAGGCTGACCCTGCGGTGGCTGCAACATCTAAAGTGGCGCGGGCTTCTGCGATCCATCCAGGCGTCTATCCTGCCTCGGCTTCGAGCAATAACGGCTAACATGTCCTTTCTCTTGACAATTATAGCACACGATATCGGGACGCCACTTGGCCTGAGTGCCCTCCCCACTTGGAGTGACCTGAACCTTCGAGGAATCGTCTTGCTTTCTCTTTTTCGGCCACTGCTTGGCCTTACCCTTCTTATCAGCTTGGGACCTCTCGGATACATATCTCCTCCAATCGGCCTCTATGTTCTGAGCTTTCACTAGGGTCTGCTGCACGGTAGGGAACTCGTCACCACCCATCTTGTTTATGATCTCTCCACATAACCTATCACGAAACCTCCTAGCCATCATCCCTTCATTACCGAGCAAGTAAGGGACATAGTAAGACAATGAAATGAATTTTGCGTGGTATTCCCAAATAGACATCTCTCCCTGCTTAAGCTGCTCAAATTCGCGCTGTTTCTGCCTCTTCACTGTCTCCGGGATGTACTGACGTCGAAACGTCACTAGAAAATCTGTCCATCTGCCATTCTGTCCAAACGACCCTTTGCACTAGAAGAGGTTTGGTCTGGTACACCTGCAAATTATTCTATTTTAAAAATTTTTGGGTGTCCTGCATATGCACATGTTGATGCCGGAAAGCTGGAACGAAAATCTAGAAAGTATGTTTTTCTTGTTATAAATATGGAGATAAAGGAAACAAGCTGTGGTGCCCAGTAACTAATATAAGTATAATTAGCAGAAATGTTGTATTTGATGAACCTGCTATGCGTCATGGTTGCTCTTCTAGTTGTTCAGTGATGTAGGTCAGCAGAAATCAAACAAGCAGGTGGAGCTTGAGGTTGAGTCGAGACCTACATCAGAGCCCACACCCCCATCTAACTTTAGAGCTGATGCGGATATTATGCAGGATGCTGCTGCTACGCCACCAACACCACATTATTCGATTGCTAAAGGTATGCCCAGAAGAATCATCAAACTCTCCTCAAAGGTATGGAGAGGCAGATTTGGTTGCTTATGCACTGAATGTTGCTGAAGACATTGATTCCGGTGAAGAACCTTCTACCTATTTAGAAGCAGTTAATTGTAATGACTATAGTAAATGGATGATTGCCATGCATGAGGAGATTGAATCTCTCCATAAGAATGACACTTGGGATTTAGTCAAGCTACCTAAGGGTAAGAAAATTGTCCTCTGTAAATGGGTATTCAAAAGGAAAGAGGTATACAGGTAGTTGAAGAAGTCAGGTATAAGGCAAGATTAGTAGCAAAGGGTTATATGTCCCGACCAGCGACCCGGGCCGCGACGGCTAAGAAAAGAAATACAAATCCAGAGTATCGCAATGCGTAAGCTCATGCTAAATAAAATCTTGAAAACGAGGATTGAGCCGAGCCCGGGACTATCGGCACCGGCAAGTATCCACGGAGGAGGTGGAACCCGCCTCGGGCGCCGACTAAGCTTGTCCAAGATCTTAAGGTATCAATCTCCTCCATTGACATCAAAGTATCAAGGACAATCTTAGGTCCTAAACACAAAACATTTGTAACAAAAGTTTCGAAAAACGTTTTCAGAAATACCGGCTCAACCTGTATTTTTCTAAAAGATTCGGAGGTGCTAAACCTCTTAAATACATTTATATAAGACCCTAAAAGCATCGAAAGTGTTTTCGGAAACCATTTAAAACGAAATCAATTTGCGAATTCCAGAGAGTTTTCGGTCGACCGAAAGTTGAGAACCGGTCGACCGATACTCAACCCGTGAGCAAAATACCTGCTGTAACAGTTTCGGTCGACCGACCGATATTATCGGTCGACCGAAATATCAGAAAATCAATAGTCAGTTTTTCAGAAATAAAATACTCGCCCCCTCGAAATTCGTATTTTTCCTGGGTTTTGGAAACCAACCCTACACGCCCATGTATCTACCTTGGATACACATGTAGGACCTCCCGAACACCCAAAATACGCGAAGACGACGAATCTAAATAAAAAACTCTTTAAGAACCGAAATACGGTAAAACAAGAGTTGAATGCATTAAAACTCACTTTTCAATCTTAACATTCATTCCAACGCATACACAATACCACATAGGGTCAATTACACATGCCCAACCATTCCAAAGCCCACTTGGGGTCAAAACATCATATATAGTAAAATATGCACATTTTTCATATAAAACACGTCTTCTAATCACTCTTAAGATTTAAACTTCCTCTTTAGAAGTTTACAACCCTAAGAATAGTACAAAATACAAATATAGCAATAAAGTGTAGGTTAATGCTTCCCCCTAGCATTACCAATATATATATATATACACATGATTTGTCCAATTAGCCAAAGTATACAAAATGTGATCTATACAAGCTAGTTATATCCCAATCCCAAAATACCTTAAGAAACCCCTCCTTACTGGCTACGCCGCCTACGCGTGCTCCTTGCCCTTCCCGAGAGGATCTGAAAAACAGGGCAACAAAGCGGTGAGTCTTTACGACTCAGTGAGCGGCACATTAGAGTCTTCCTCTGGAGCACCAACGTGGCACCGCACACAAGTAAGCACAAACAACATGATACATCGCATATTCACCTCAACATCATATTATGAGGTATAAACAATTCAATACATGTACAACAAGAAAGCATGCTCAGTATCGTGGCAAAAATAATCACCCAACCACATTAATTATGCAACCTCTTGTTAAGTCAGCGTAAATCACTAACCCATCGTAATTTTTCATTTCATATTCTTTTAGGTACGGCAGGCCCAACAGTGAACTCCCTAACCCCAAGCCCTATACCCCTGCCTGGACTAGAGCTGTTCGTGGCACCTGCACTCTTGCCAAGGCTTTTGCTAGCAGTTACTGGGTTTTCCATAGTGACACAACAACTCACGGTAGGGGCTACCCCACGGCGCAAAATGGGGCCTACTCGGACTCTTTACGCCTTGTGAAACCGAGCCTCGCTTAACGTGGCAATCGCCTGGCCAACGGCTGATCCGCAAGGTACCACGCCCACCGTCCTCCGCAGAGGCTATCTTACCGCCTTAAGTACTCTAGTTAGGACCCTTCGCCCCCATGGTCTTGTCCCCCGGAAAGCACCTCGGGCTGACTCACAAGAACTTGGCGAAGTCTAACTACGAGCACCACTTTTTATTAAGGCACAAACATCACGAGTGTCCCTAGAGTTATTTTTACTCTACATCTCGTGCATAGCTCGCATAACATTACATTTAACATAGTCATAGAACTATCAATACAAGTTCACACTTTTGAACTATACACATGTACACACAATAAAATGTACCACTCAATACTAGCGTATTTGTTATAGCATGAGCGTCATAAGGCATATAACTTGAATTCCATAGCTATATTCAACATTGAACTATGGTTCATGACCCGACTATCAATTGTAATCAAGGAATACCATGAATACACACCAAGCATCACTCCATGCACATCATCATACACTCACACACACACACACACACACACACAGAGGGATGCTTAACCGCTTACCTCAAAATCCAAGCTTTCCCACGTGCTCACCCCGAAGAACTCCAAGAAACTCGAAACAAAGGATATATAGATGTAGAGCAAGATTGGGAGAGTATAAAAACTAAATTTAAACAAAATAAAATCAAAGAAATAGAGATGATACCCTAAAGACTCACCTAGGGTTCTTCTCAGCAGCTGGACGCAGGGAAAAATGAAGGAAAAAGATCAAAACAAGTCTAAAAATAACTCCCACCTACTCCTACCTGCCACGACCGGTCGACCGGTTCCAGGGATCGGTCGGCCGGAAATTCCCTTGACAGCACACTAAAGCTAGTGTATGCATAGATCAACTCGCTTCGGCTCACACACTCATGCCCGCGAGATCCCAACTAGGCTAGCTCCCCCACAACACAAAAACATATGCATGAGCGCGACAAACACAAGATTTGCACACACACACATGCAAGTATAATATATCAAACTCTATATTATAACTAAGCATGTTCAATACTTAGGAGATTTTTTCAAATCATCCGATATAAAATTAAAGAATAATCGGACACGGACCTCACTTTATAGCCATTTACATGTGTTTTCTCCAGTTGTGAAGCATAGTTCTGTTAGCATTACTCGGTATTGTGGCTATGTATGATCTTGAGCTTGAGAAATTAGATGTGAAGACCGCATTCTTACATGTAGAACTTGAGGAGAATATCTGCATGCAGCAGCCTGAGGGCTTTGTAATATCAGGAAAAGAAGACTAAATGCGTTTGTTGAAAAAGTCTCTTTATGGTTTGAAGCAGTCACCAAGACAATGGTATAAGTGGGTTGACTCATTTATGGTCACTCTTGATTTCAAAAGAAGCTGCTATGACAGTTGCGTCTATTTTAAGAAGATTGAGGATGGGTCATTTGTGTATATACTCTTATACGTTGATGATATGTTGATAGCATCCAAGAATAAAGGCGATATAGAAAAGATTAAAGCGCAGCTCAGCAAGGAGTTTGAGATGAAAGACTTGGGGGTAGCAAAGAAAATACCTGGTATGGGAATTCTAAGGGATAGAAAGGAAGGTAAGTTATACCTAAGTAAGAAAGGGTACATAGAGAAAATTCTTAACAGATTCAATATGTAGACTGCACAATCAGTTAGTACTGTTTTAGCTGCACAATTCAAACTTTCATCTGCTTTATCTCCATAATCAGATGAAGAGGTCAGTTATATGTCACAAGTTCCATATTCTGGTGCAGTAGGATCTCACATGTATGCTATGATTTGCACTCGTCCATATATGTCTTATGCCGTAAGTGTAGTTAGTAGGTACATGGCTAATCCTGGAAAAGAGCATTGGAAAGCGGTTAAGTGGATCTTCATATACTTATGCAGCTCTACTAATGGCATGTCTGCAGTTTGGTAGAATTAAAGATGGGGTCATTGGTTAGGTTGACTCTGATTTTGCCGGTGACCTTGATAAGAGAAGGTCACTTGCATGATATATTTTCAATCTTAGTGGTTGCGCTATTAGTTGGAAAGCTACTTTGCAGAGTACGATTGCGTTATCTACTACTGAGGCCGAGTACATGGCCATTACTTGCGGCCATTAAAGAAGCTCTTTGGTTAAAAGGTTTATTTGGTGGGATTGTTGGAAACTTGTAGGCTACTACAATTTATTGTGATAGTCAGAGTGCTATTTTTCTCACAAAATGATCAAATGTTTCATGATAGGACAAAGCACATTGATGTGAGGTATCACTTTGTTCGTGATGTCATTGCTCGTGGTGACATTGTTATACGCAAAGTTGGTACTTGTGATAATCCTGCTGATGTGATGACTAAATCACTTCCTATATCCAAGTTTGAGCATTGCTTGAATTTGGTTGGTCTTCATTGTTGAGCTTCACGTTTTTTGTGGAAGAGGTGGAGAGTTTGTCTTCTATTAGAATTCGGATCAAGGTGGAGATTGTTGTGTGGTGACCCGAATCTAATGTTGTGGGTCAGTTTGCTTTAGTTGATTGTGGGCCCATTTTTGCAAAGCCCTTTATTCTTATGAATATGTATATACTGTGGCTTTTTATTAGGGTTAAGTTTTGCTGGAAGTGATAGCCACCCACTTCATCTTGTACCCTGATAAAAAGATAGTGAATTTCTCCTCCTCTGCCCGTGGTTTTTCTCCCTAATTTGGGATTTTCCACGTAAATCTCCGTGTGCTATCTTTTCATATTTCATTGTTATTTTCTGTTGCTATTTAGCTGGTTTGCTTCACACTACATCATCTATAGCCACCCTGTTACCATAGGAACCACCTAAACTTGTTTCTGTTAACGGAGCATGAGGCAATATTTCAGCAGTTGGAAGGCGTGGATAGCTGCTGTTTCCTCCAGATGAGGGTCCAGAAGAAGAAAATGGAGATAATTTCGATGAACTGTTAGTGCGAATGAGAGCCACTATAAGGATATGGATCAGAGTAATTGGACCCTACTTGTGGGGCATAGCCACTGGAAAAGGAATGCTGCATTGTACTAGGTCTACTAGTTTGTGGCTCGTACGTGTCAAGGTTTGAGCCATAGAACTATTGGGGCGGAGGGCCAGTCGGGGGGGGGGGGGGGTGAGTCAAAGGGAGAGGCTGGATGATGCTTGGACGGGGGGATATATGTCAGAGTCCTAACAGTGCGGCGGTTCGCCGGAGATGGGTGAAAAGGCACCGGTGGAGGGTTGCTGTTCTCTGGCCTCTGAAGCGAGGTTGCTACACTAACAGCCGTTCGATCAAGTAAGTGTCGGCTGTTTGATTTTATCAAGAGGACAAAACGTTATGTTGGACTTTCAGCCATTCGATGGATCATTGAACAAATCACAGCCATTGGATTTGCAACGAGTAAGGGGCACGTGTGAGTAACATCCGAGCAGTGGTAGATTTGTAATTTCGGCATCATCTTCTTCTTTAAAAAGGCGCAGTAGCTGTGAATCATTCAGACTAGATTTGAAAAATAGAACTCAATTTCTTACCGTCGAATTCTCTAGATTTCTTTTTGTTTCTTTTCAATTACTTTTGATAGTTGTAAATGTAGACGTTATCAACCAATTCCAATTGAATTTGATATTTAATTGATTCAATTTTCTCTTGGATTTGCTGTTCCAAACGAGTGTTCGACGAAATTCCTTAACTATTATACTTGCTGATTCGCCGTCGACGATCGCCAGAGTATAAGGATCGTGACAATATAACGAGCTGATTCCTCTGGCGGATGAGGCAAAGTAGGTTGAAGATGCGGTGATGGATTCACATACTGTTGAGGCTAGGGTTGCAGCTGACAAATAAGACAAGCTGAATTTGCAGAACTCCATACGTTCAGCTAACAACCAAGAGAAATTGTATTGATTTTACGAGGCAAAAATTATAATATGAAATTTGGTATAGGTTTTGGGCTATTAAAAGCCTCATAAGTGTAATATCAGTACATTACTCTTACAGGCAAGGTTCCTCACAACAAGATTTATCACCAGAGAGAGTAAAGCTACTATATAGGGGTTGCTGTTAGCTTCAAAACAAATCTGGCATTTTGTTAGACTATAAAATGGATGAGGAGATCATCAACTGAAAGGTTATTACAATAGTAGTCAAGACAAGTGGTCAGTTACAAGTCTTTCATTAGTCCGAAGAGGGTACTCTTAATTAAGTAATTTAAACTTATTTAAAATAAAATTATTTTCTTAGTCCTAACTTAAAAATTATACAAAATATCACTAAAGTGTAAGATTCGGTTAACCTCCTCATCCTAACTTTAACAATATTGTCAAAAATGATAAAACTTAAGTACCGAAGTTCTATATCGCGTCCTATCTTTATACCTTTATGTGTGTGAAAATATTAGTTTTTATTAAATTGGGCTCAGTGCTTTTCCGTTTCTCTTCATCGCCCATCTTGTGTGTGAAAATATTTTTGAGACGTAGAATTCGCATAACCACCTCATTCTAATATCAATTTTAGAATTTTTAGTTAGAGAATTTACTCATGTGTGTTTACCTTCTTTTTTATTAAAATATTGAGATGTAGAGTTCTAGTAACTACTTCCTTCTAATCTAAATTTTTAAAATTTTTGGTCAAAGAATTCTATTAGGTGTGTTCACGTTTTTATTTATAAAAACGTTAAGGTGTAGAGTTCCGGTAACCGCCTCCCTCTAACCTCACTTTTAGAAGTTTTGAGATTTTGTGCAAATAAATAAGATCAAATATATTATTTTAATTGTTTTATAATGAAAAATGGAGTTAAAATTCCCTAAAAAGTCCTTAAAAATGATTTTGGGCTCTAAGAGATTGGACTAGATCAAAATGGCTCCGTTAGAATTTAAAATGGCTCGATCAAAACTAAAAATTGCTCGTCCGAACAAACTTGGCTCGATCCGTATGCAAACTGACTCGGCAGGGTTGAATTCGGGTTCAATCGCGTCGCGAATCGGCTCGGTCGCGACCGAGCCCGTTTTCTATCCGCTTGACCCAGACACAGATTGTATCTGGGTTGAGCTCGGCCGGACCCTAATATGCTATTTTTTGTCTAGTAATAATTTTGTTGTTATCTTTCCGTGGTATGTTTTCGCCTCAATTGGATCCCATTTCAATTGACGGTTGGATTGTAGGTAATCCATATACATAAGAATAATTCTTCCACAATCCCTGCTGCAAAAAAATTAAAAGGCAAAATGTTAGCGTTAGAAAGCTTAAAAAAATAGTTGAAAGAAGAAAATAAACTGTTGAGCTTACCCCTCCTGCTGAGGTATATTTTTCATTTCGGTGATGTTCCAGCTGTGCTTATTGAATGGAAAAATATCAGGTAGCGTCTTTTCAATAGATTAGTTAACTTGAGAAAAACCTTCATCCTCACCGATTTTTTACAATGAATTATAGTGGAGGAACTTTTCTTCATGCATACCTATACACATTAAATATCAATGTGCATTTGTACAAATAAGGATGAGTATATATCTACACTTTTAGGCAGACTCACGGATTTTCTGAAGCTCCACAACCACAGTAACATTATCTGCACCAAAAAAGCATTAGAATACATGTTTCACGCACAAACAATCTAAAACTTTCAAGGTTTGAGAGATAATACCTCGAAAAGTGAGGTGCAGAATATACATTTGAAAAAATTTCAGGATACTCAATTTGGCGTTTCTTTAGAAAAAAAAAATATAGGCGTCTATTATTTCATCGCTGATATAGGCAAAGCCATATAGTACTCTGTACAACTCTATAACTATCACTGATGTTTGCTCAACGGCCCAGATTATGGACCTACAACTGAACAGAATAATATAAAGACGATGAATAAATGATGTTTATAAAACTTGAGTGTGATAAAAAAATCTTATTTCGTGAATATTACAACTTATCGAGTGACAGCTTTAGCAAACTCTCTACGGCCTCGACCTCGTATTCTTCTAACATGCCCTTAGCAACATGAGACTTGCAGAAAAAAAAAAGGAATAGCCATAAGAAAAGAATATTTCACAAGGTAAAAAGAAAGTATAGGTGTTTGCGGGTGTTTGCAGAACGCAGTTGCGGACAAATGCGAGCAACAGCGAACACTTGCGAACACGCTGCGAACACCTTCTTAGATGTGCGAATGGCTACGAATTTAACATATCCATTTAACTTGTTCAGTTTTGTGTACGCTAGAATAGGTTTGCTCTCGTCAATCATAATCAACTATTTTTCAAATTGTTCACTCTTCTTATTATTTTTAACCAAAATTTTCTCCTCTGACAATTCCTTCGCCACCTCCGTATTGATGGCTTCCATAATATTCATAATATCTTCATTTGCTGTTGCGACAGCAACCATACTGGTGGTCGAAGGAGGGAGAACATCATATGTTGACAGCGATTTTGCTACTAATGCGTTTGGGGAAGGTGGAGGAAGGATATCTGTTTCTTTCTCCTCCAACTGCTTCTCCCCCATGATCACCCTCCGCTGATCCTGCTTCTGGAGCAGTCGGGAAAGATAGAAGAGCGATACTGCTTCTTTCTCTTCCAAGTTTTTCTCCCCTATGATCACCTCAGCTGATTATGCTTCTGGAACTTGCAGGGAAGATAGAGGAGGGATATCTACTCACGTTGCTTCTGAAGCTTTAGAGGAGGGATCTGCTTACGTTGCTTCTAAAGCTTTAGTGGAAGCAAAGGAGCTCTATAGCTAATTTCATAGTTATCTTCTTCCAAATCATCTTCATCCTCACTTCAATGTTCAGCTATATAACAGCTTAGCAACTCCAGTTGTTTTCGTTGCTTCCGTCGTTCTGGGTTTCTTTCGATATAGCAACTCTGGGTTCGAGCGAGGATTGACTAGCTTAACGCCGTCTCTCTTTCGCGTCTGATACGGTTGGCTGCGACAAGTTGGGTGCCTAAGTCGCCGACTGCGCTCCTTATTTTTAACTTCTTGAGTTTCTAGAGGCGACTTAGGATCGGCAATTGTTACTCTGCGAGATAAAGCGGGAGTTTTTTTCGCTCTGTTGTGAGGTTGAATAAGATTTCCTTCAAATAGTTTCTCCAGCAGCGACCTAATTTTTTCAACCTCCGTCTTCATAATTGCAACCTCGGTCTTCGCCTCATCTACAAATTTTTTTAGGTATGCAACTCGTAGTAATAATTTTACTATCATGATGCTTTGATCAGAGAATTTGTCATGCTTGGATCCCTTTCTTTGACGCGGAGATGGCTTTTCTGGAGACTCTTCACCAGACCCGGCATGATCCTTTCGTTGGGACCTTCCAATTGTCTTTCTTCTTTAACTTCGACTTTCTTTTCCGTCCGCTTGAGGAGAGGAACAACAATATCTAGTTTTCCAATAAGAGTTCTGGGTACCAGCCTTCGCTCCTCTTCGGTCAAAATAATATCAGAGCGGAATGAATGGCTGGAGAGAAGCTTAAATTTCTTTTCAGCTTCTTAACGGTTGTATCTCGTACTCCACTCTATTTATAGAGACGAGGAGAACCATTCCGCCTTGGAGGAGTCATGGATGTCAATCTCTCGTAAAACCAAGCCTAAAGAAACATAAGGTGTGGTTAAAACATGTTTGCAAGAATAAATATATGAATTATGTGGTTTCCGCAGGTTTTCGCGGCTGCTCACCGGTATTCGCATGTGTTCGCGGGTGTTCGGAGTAACAATCGCGAACATCCGAGAACACCTACGAACAACCGTGAACACCTGAGAATAAGCCTTTTGCAGGTGTTCTCAGTTGTTCGTTGGTAAACACCAGTGTTTGCGGGTGTTCGCTAGTTTTCGTAAGTTGTTCACAGCTATTCGCGGGTGTTCGCTGGTTTTTGCAAGTTATTCACAGCTGTTCTCGGGTGCTCGCAGTTGTTCACAGCTGCTCGCGGGTATTCGTAGCTGCTCGCAGTTGTTTGCAATATTGAACTGAAAACAGCAGCGAACACCGCGAACGCCCGCTAACAGCTCGGAACAACCGCGAACACCTGAAAACTCCTGCGCGAACACCGGCGAACACCCGCTAACACCATCCATTAAATCAAATTAATAAAATGAAAATTTGGCAAAAGATGTTACTAACCGTTAGCAACGCACGACACCTTTGAGGTAGCCGTGTACTCCTCCGTGGAAGTTGCACACTCCTTCGATTGTGTGACCGTGTAATACCGAAGGCCAGTCGTATTCTTTAAGGCGATCTAGGTCATCCACCAACCACAATAAACTGGCCGGAACTCTTTATCCAGTCTCGGTGAAAAGAAACACAGATGATATGTACATTACTCATAATTTAACATACTGTTTCGCTCTTTCTACATTATTCCTGATTATCCGCATCTTGTTTGAAGTTTCATCAATTTTCGGGTTGCGGCCTTTGAAGAGGATTTTTACGATGGAGATGTCGCTGGTATTTGCCTAATCATGCTCTATCTAGATCTCCAGACCACTATTGGGCAGTCCAAGAAAAAATAGCGACGTCTGCCGGTATAAATTCTAACCTAATGCCGATGAGGACGAGCATCAACCCCTCCACCGTTTGCAGATTTCGCTTAGTCTTGGATGATCCTCTGCAATTGGTGGTAGCTGCCGAAAAGGGAGAAAAGGGGTCCGCTCAGCGATCAGTAGATGGTAGTCCTTCAGCGGTAAGTTTTGTTCCTCGTTATCCACTATAAAGTTCTTGAAAAGGTTTCCTAGGAAACACCTCATTTATTGGGATAGCTGGAGCCATTTATAGCTTCGTTGAGGGACGCAAAATAGAGCAACGAATATGCAGCAATGGCGACGGAATCAATTTCGAGACAAAGTTAGAGAGAGAGAGAGAGCGAGTGAGAGAGCTGAGAGAGAGTGAGTGGGTTTGTCTCGTTTTACGCGTAAAATGAACGGTATTTAGAATACTGCCTTAAAACAACGGTAAGAAAGCGGGGACAAATTGGTCATTTCAAATCTCAAAGGGGCGCATTCGTTTAAAAATGAAGAGGGAGGACGCTATTCGCTAAAAACCTATTTGAAGTTAATCTTATATTGGCTGCAGATAGTTATAGAGGCCAACTGAAGTTGGCTTTTAAAATATTATTTTTTAGAAGCTAATTTAAGTTGACTTTAAAGTTTTTAGAGGCTAATTAACGTTAGCTTCTGAATATAACTTTTTGACGCCAACTAACTTTTTTGGCTCTTGGGCCTTTTGGATTACTGCAGTACGGCTTCCAACTGCAGTAGTTGCAAAGTGGGCTTTAACTCCGCCGTTTTTGGGAAGTTAGGGTTCGAACTGCAGTCGCGTGCTGCAGTTGAGGTCATGGATGCTGCATTTGGGACTGCGGTGTGAAGGCTCCGTAGTTGGAACTCCGCATTGTTGAAACCTCATTTTCACTGTTGCGATTGTTTTTGACTCTACGATACCCTCTCTCGCGAGCTCCGAGGTGTTGCGATCTGCGTTGATCGGCTTTGTTCTCTATGATATCTAGTGCGGCCTGCGGCGATTTCGTTCGAGCAAGCTCGTTAGCTGCTCCGATTAGCTGTGGTCTGCGCCGATCTACGGTGATCTGCTCCGATCTGCTACGATCGGCTGCGCTATCTGCGATCTGGTGTGAGCTGCTCCGATCTTTCGGCGAGAGGAAGCTTGCGAGCTGCCCCGATCTGTCGGTGCTCGCTGCAATTTCGTGTGAGTTGCTCTTACCTACTGCGATTCGCGTCGATCGACCCCGATCTGCTAGCCCGACTCTACCGTAAGAGAAGCTTATACCCTATTTCTTGCTAGATCCATGAAATTGGTAGAAAAATCATGCTACTGCACAGTATATCTGTTGATTTAGAAGCTAATAAGCAGATATATGATCTTTGAATACATACAGCTCTACTATTTTCCTGACCGATTTCTGAAATTTTTTCAGATCTGTTCTTGCACAAATGAAATTATGTAGTTTTAATAAATCTATGATGTTACTATGTTCTTGGCAGATGTTTCTTCGGATCTATGTTATTTTCATATTGTTTTCCAAATTTTTTTCAGATTGTTTTCCAAATTTTTCAGATCTGTGTTTATTTATATAAACGATATTATTTTTTTATACATGTAAGTCTTATTTGTTGCGTATATCTATTTTAGGACAACGCGATGGAGTGTGAAAACGAAAAAAGAAGAAAGGTTGTAGTTGTTACCGTTTTGTTTGCAATACAATCCTTATTATTGATGGTTATTAGGTATAAGGGTAGACGCCACATACCTAAACCATATAGTCACATAACACGAACTAGTCACAGAAATTTGATGTTGAGCCGTCTTTACAGATCCCATGATAATTATTGTTTGCACATGTTAAGAATGAGGAAAGAACCATTTTTCCTTTTATGCAATTTACTTAGGAGTAGAAAGTTTATGTGGGATACAATTTATATAACTGTGGAGGAGCAATTGGCAATATTTTTGCACACGGTTGGGCACCATCAACGAAATAGGACTGTAGGATTTACGTTTATCCGTTTCGGGGAGATAGTAAGTAGGTACTTCAAACATGTTGTATGGGCTCTCGGCAAGCTCCAACACCCATCACATGATTACTTCGAGTTCTAGATATATGCCATACTTCAAGGTGTGTTATTTTCTTTCCCCAATCCATCTTTTACGCTATTGGAATTATAGTTAGTACTCTAATTGCGATGTAATGATGCCAATAGGATTGCATTGGAGCCATTGATGGCACGTATATTCCTGCTTCTGTGCCTTCAAGTATAGTAGTATGATTTCGCAGTTGTAAGGGCATACCAACACGGAATGTCTTAGCGGCCGTAGATTTTGATTTGAGGTTCACTTTTGTCCTTGCTGGATGGGAGGGGTCCGCCCATGATGCATTAGTTCTCCGTGATGCAGTGGAGAGGGAGAACGGACTTAGGGTACCTGAAGGTATAAATTATATTAGTCGTTGACATTAATTTTATAATTTAAATAAAAAGTCACTGATAAACAGTGTTGTCGTTTAGGTAAGTACTACTTGGTTGATGCTGGTTACTCAACCCGATCGGGGTTTATCTCCCCTTACCGAGGGGTCAGATACCACTTGAAGGAGTGGTCTGATCGATCCCCTTCAAATGCTAAGGAGTTGTTCAATCATAGGCATTCTTCCTTGCAAAGCACAATTGAGTGTGCGTTTGGGGCCTTGAAGAATAGATTCAAACTGTTGATTTCACGGCCCTATCACCCTTTCAAAACCCAAGTTGATGTCGTCGTTGCTTGTTGCGTGCTTCACAACTACATTATTACGAACGGGGGCGATCCGTTGATCCCTACTATTGAAGAATGGGAGGCCACAGATGACACTCCATCACACTTGAGTAGGGATGTACGAGATGAGACACGGGAGTGGGTAGCGTTGCGTGATCGCATTGTTATGGATATGTGGGTCAATAGAGGATGACTTGCAAATCACTATTATATGATATTTTCGATGAACTGTAGGTGTTTTTTGAGACTAAGTATTAAATTGTACTATTTGAGACTTATTTTGTAAATAAGCGATGTTTAAATACATGTTTTTTTTATTATATGCACTTTATTCCTCGAATAGATATGAAATGTTTATCTTTTGAATGATATGCACTTTATGCCTTGAATAGATATGAAATGTTTATCTTTTGAATGATATGCACTTTATGCCTCGAATAATTACTTCTTCATAATTGTGCCTTCGTTGATATTGTCGATTTAAGATGGATGAATTCAACACACAAACCTCAAAGCAAGGGGCCAAGTCTCTAAGGTGGACAAAGCCTATGAGCCAATTTTTCATCCAATTCATGGTTGACCAAGTAGCACAGGGGCAAAAAATTGATAAGGGCTTTAAGCAAAGTTCATATACGGCATGTGCTAGAGCTGTTAACGAAAAATTTTCCAGAGTTCGTGTAGAACCTGCAAATGTCATCAACCACTTGAGGACCTTAAGAGGCCGTTGGGTGACGAAAAAAAAAGTAAGGGAGTTGAGTGGCGCTGGTTGGGATGAAGAGAAGAAGATGATAATGTTGGGTGATGATGAATACCAAGCATATATTCAGGTATACAACATAATATTTTTATGAGTGTTGTATTTGAAAAGTAGCTTGTATTCTTATCAAATAATGTACAATTTCAGGCTAACCCAAAGAATGAGCCATTTCTTAACAAACCTATCGAGTTCTATAAAGAGTTAGGTATTATATGTGGTAATGACCAACCTACGGGTGTATACACATGTAATATGAACGATTTCAATGTTGACATTGGTATGAGCATGGAACCGCCAACATACCCCAACCTGGAGAGGGACATCGAGCTAAATGATGCCACTCCCCAATCCAACCCAAATATGTTTGGCAATTTTCCAAATGTCCAGTCTAGCCCACATGCAAATGTTCAAACCGCCTCTTCAAGCGAGAGCAGCGGGTGTAAACGTGGTCGCAATGGAGATGATGTCATTGCTGAGGCTTTTACACTTTTTGGTGCAAAGATCGATAATGTATGCGAGGCCCTTCGTCACGATAGTACCACTTCTTTTGGAGATAGACTATTTTCAGCAGTCATGGAGTTTGATGGGCAATATGCTTTGCGTGATTTGATTCGAGCATACGATTATATGATGGGTAATAACATCACTGCAAGATCGTTTATTTCCAAGAATAGACAATGTAGAGAGATTTGGCTTGAGGATTTCTTGTCTGGACAAATTTAGACTTTATGTTATTGTTCGGCTTGAAGTGTAGTAGGAGTATTATGTAAGCCTAAAACTATGTCTTACACGTGTCACGGTTTTCCATTTTGACAATTATCGTATTACCGTGGTGGTTATTTTCTATTGTGTAACACTTTAAATGATACTATCAAGTTTGAGATGCCGTACTACGTTGTATTTCATGGGCGAAAGCCGGGGATTTATGACACATGGCATGAATGTCATGATCAAGTATGTGGTGTATCCCATGCTTGTTTCAAGAAATATGAAGGAAGAGAAGACGTATTGGACAAATATATGTCCCATATAGTTTCAACCAAGCATAAGGAGGTGGATGAGGAGGCGCATAAAAAGGCCTTAGAAAAACAATATTGTTTGGTTCAAGCTTATAAAGATCAAATCAAGTGCCTCAAAATATATCTTGCTATATCCGTATCCGTCACTTGTATTTTATTGTTGGCACTTTATGGCATGCTTTAGTTGTTCAAGTTATGAAATATAACTCTTGACATTGTTGGTGCATGCAGGTTATCCATAATAAATTGCTCTATGATGATGTCCAAAGTATACCTTGATAAAGTACTTATGTTGATGTGTATTTTTTGCTCAACCAATGTTGACCTTTTTGTGGTGATTTTGTGTGGATGGGGGATGGTTTGGTCTGTGGCAGTTGCTACTGCAGACAGTGCATTTGCTGGTTTGCTTGTGTCCTGGTACTGCAGGCAGTGGTTTAGCTGCTTTGGTTGTGTTTTGGTACTGCAATATAATTGCTGGTTTACTTGGGTGTTGGTGCTGCAGTAGCTTGTGAAGATGTGTTTGGTGTTATTGTGTGCAGGCTAATGAAAAGATCTGCAATACTGCATGTTGCAAATGTTTTCTGGTTCATTGTGCTATGCAGTACTTGGGATCTAGTTATGCATTTGTGAGGTATATTGCAGGTTGTTGCAGTGCTGGAAAATCTGGTTCCTATACTGATGGGTTGTTGTTCTTGAACTGCAGTAATGTGAGGTACTTGTATGGTGCTGCTTGTGCTGTTGTGAGTTATTGCATTGCTGGGTGTGTACATATGTGACTTTTCTGCAGTTGTTGGAATGTGTAGTTTGTGCAGTTTTGGGAGCTGTGGTAATGTGGAACTACTGTTTGTGCAGTTTGTGCAGTTTGTGTAGTTGCTGGAATGTGTAGTTAAGTGTTAATCTGGAACTGTTGTTTGTGCAGTTTGTGTAGTTTGTACAGTTGCTGGAATGTGTAGTTAATCAGGAACTTGTTGTTTCTGGGAGCTGCTGTTTCTGGGAGCTGTGGTATTGTGCTAATCTGGAACATGTTGTTTCTGTGAGATGTGGTATTGTGCTGAGAGTGTATTGTTGTGAGTTTTGCAGTGCAATAGTGTGTGCATTTGTGAGTTTATTGCAGGTTGTGAAGTGCTGAGATGTTGTTCTTATATTGCAGTACTGGAAGGTTGCTTGTGCAGTGCTGGGATATTAGTTGGACCAAGCAAACCAACAAGTGCATGCAGTCTTTTTTTTTTAGTAGTTTGAGATCATGCATTACATTTGTTATATACCCTTTTTAGGTGGTTTAGTTGTAGGTATCTTAGTATTATGCCAGTATTTTGATAGAACATTCGTGTCGTCTATTTATTAGACAGGGGTCGATTCCGAAAATGAAATCGGTGCTGTCTAATAGATAGGCTAGGCTTCGGTGTCGTTTAGATACGTGGCGCAATACCATAAAGTAACTATAAGTTAACCACATGCACGTGATACATAAGTATTTTCGATGACAGTTTCTTTGATGAATCATTTTATTTTTGGACAACTGAGAGCAAAATTGGCAACATAATCAAGGTACTCATCGCATGCGGCATACTGGATGGGGCAGCACAGATTTGGGTTATAGCAAGGTCTCCTTCGCGTGTGAAATAGCTGAAGAGCAAAAGGCACAGTGTATTTTTTTTCATTTAATATTCATTTGTGAATACATTTGTATGAATCATGTATATTTTATAATATATGTACGTTATCAGTTCAACTGTAAATAACTCTGTCAAATATCTTTTTGCTAATAAAGTTGTTAATATGTTCATTAATGTTAGTCTATTTCATACATGTTTAATACTATTCTAGTAAACCAATTCAACCCAATAAAAATAAAAAAATAATAAGAATAAAAATAAAAATAATAATAAAACTTAAATAGGAATTTCGAAATATTTGAAATATATTAAATATATGTAGTATATTTAATAGTTTTTGACAATAACACTTAACTAAAAATTTTTAATCCCAGAAAAAAAATAACAATAATACTTAACTAGAATTATAATATTTTTTTATTACATATATCATTTGTCCGACAACATTACAAGTACAAGTTTATAATATTTCATAAACCACAAAAAAAAAAAAAAAAAAAAAAGAGAGGAGATAATTATACCACGAGTTACCATATCCGCTCAACTATATCAAACCAAACACAGAATTTGAAACTGCATTGCTCAACTGCATCACATCAAACAGATTTTTTTGAACTGTAGTAATTCAAATTGCATCAAACCAAACAGACCTATTGTATTTCCAACAACAGAAAATATAACTCCCAGCACTTCTATCTGCTACATTTGTAACTCCGATTTTCAACTGCACTTTTGTGAAGATCTAGAAGCGCATTTAGGAAGCCAACCCTGAGGCCAACTTTTTGGACCTCTGATATATTTTAGAGGGTAAAAATCAACATTTAGAGGTCGAATTTGTTAGCCTTTGAAGGAATTTTTTCTTGCAGTGACGGACTTCCTGGATTCATAAAAGAGTTCTTATAAGAAAAATCTTTAATGTAAACCAGACTTTGTTAAAGTATAGATTATCATGAATTAACGTTTACGTTCTTATAGACCTTGAGATTACGTAAAGGAGGAGTTACATATGAACCACTCAACCTTCTAAATTTTGCTAATAAATTGCTTATTTTATTCGTTAAATTTGATATCCCAAAATACTTATTGAAAATACTTTTTAGAATAATATTAAATAAAACTTGTAATTTTGATAAGATCCACAACTTTTATGTTAAATATCTTTTTTAAAATACTCTTAAATAGATATTTTAATACTCTAATAACGGGTTAATAAATTAATTTTAAAATTCATTAAAACTTCATGTCTCAAAAATATTTATTTGAAAGTATTTTTTGTAAAAGACGTTGAACATGAAAGTTTAAATTTCTCAAAATCAACTTTTATGTTAAATTGCCGAGTCCGGCTAGCTCGACCGGTTGGGAGGTGTCTCAGGAAGTGTCACCATCCCGATTCAAGGCTGCATATGGTTAAATTTTTTGCATGTTTTTTTGATGAAAAATTCTCTATATCCCGTGGCAGAAGCTCCCATTTATGGAAGGCATGTACTCGAATCTCAGAGCGTTGGTTGGAACTGGACGTGGGTGGGTATTTTCTACGAGTTTGAGGTCCCTACGGTGATATGCGCTCGAATTACGGATTCCACCACGGTAATTTTAAAAAAAAAAACTTTCATATTAAATTTTTTTTAAAAAAAAATATTTATATAATAGTCAAAATAGTTTCGGGATGAATATCGAAAAAAAAAATCTCTTTTAAGTTTAAATAATAATTAAAAATTTTAGAAATTAGTTTGTATGGATTGGAAGAATGTTGAAATTTATTATTTGTAGTTATCCTTTTCTTAAAAATATCATTAACGAGATAATGTAGGAGGAAAACATCGGACACGGATATACACTTAGAACATTCCTATGTATTATTAAAATAAGAAAAAAATTGTAACTTTTTTTACAGGGAGGGGGCGGAGGCATCATCCGCCGCCGGTGAACGTAATAAATATTTACATCTTTTAGAACAAGTACTCAACAACAGACAATTCCGACGAAGATCCCGGCCACGGCACTTGGACGCTAACCACCTGATCAGCATACTCGAACTCGATTTCCTCACCGTTGATCCGGCAAGCCGCCGGCTTCTCAGACGAGAAAGCCTTCATATCGCCAGCCCCTCTGACTCCCACCTTCACCGCCACGTCATCACCTTCCTCCGTGTACTCGAGAGACTGGACAGCTCCACCTGTGTTGAGCATGTTCGCGAGACCGATTGGAGCGAAGTGCATAGTCTTCTTCTTCATGATGAAATCTTTCACCGGAGAAACGGTGAGAAGCTCGAAGCTGAATGGTTCGAGCGAGATGTCGATGGTGTCGTTGGGCTTCAACAGGACTAGTTTCCCAGCTTGGTACGTGTAGACGGCGAAAAGTTCAACGCCTTCTGCCGGAAATGGAGCTTTACCGTTTCGCCACTCGATGTCGGAGGGTCGAGCTTTAGCGCTCACTGTGTGAGAATACTGGGAGAAGCACTTGTTACGCCTGTCTTCCCTACTCCAACCTCCTCCTTGGCAGTTAAAGGCTCCAAGAACTCCTGTAAACTGTATTTCAAAAGACAACGACAAAGAATATATTAGCTTCTCCTCGATTATAACTACAAGAGATAATACTCTGTTTTGGGTCTGATAATGAAAAAGGGTATCTAAGCCAGTACTATTTCTACTCAATTTTGATTAAAATAAGGACTTATTAGAGCTTGCAACGGTTTTGATTTGCATCAAATTTGTCATTTTTCTTTGAACAAAAATAAAAAAGCAAATTTGATATAAGTTAGCACCAAACTTTCACGTTTCTACATCAAATTTATGTGACAAACTTGTGCAGTGAATAAGATTTACAATACTCATTAGTAGCTAAGCTGATTAGAACGTTAGCCATGATCCATCCATGGCTAACGTATTTCTCATATGTAAGAAGAAATATGAGATGATGTATGAATTACCTTATTGAGATTCCAAATTTTGAGCATTGTCTTTCCATCGTGGAGGGGATCTTCAAAGAGGCAGTCTCTGGTGGGGAGAGCGTACCAGTCGCAGCGGAGCAGTGTGCCGTCTGGGAGGACGAGGCGTTTGAGGAGGTCGAAGTCGTGCTTTCCGACGGAGTCACTGACGTAGATCGGACCGCCGGAGATGGCCCGAGAGGCGGCGTGGAAGGCTGCACAGGGGTGGGTCGATTGGAACATGTCCCAGTCAGGATGGATGAAGTTGCCCATCCACAGGCTGTTGTAGGCACAGTGCACCATGTGGCACCCTTGCAACCAGAATGTCCCGTTCGGGTCGCCCGATGGATCCGTGCACCAGAAATCATCCCCTGCGAAACCAACCAATTTGAAAAATTAAGATCGATGGCCAGAAATTAGTGAGCCCACAATTTTGATTTTTGAGCGCTTGATTTGAGGATGTGGGGAGCTTACCGACGCGGCCCAGCGAGATCGTTTCAGTGCCGAGGAACATGAAATCGTTACAGTGCTCCATGCTGGCAATGACACCGTTACCGTTGAAGTGCTTTCTGACAGACTCCGTTAGGGCCTTGTAATAAGCCTTCGCCAGTTCCACCCTGCCACCATACTCCTCACATAGCATCTCCAATAACTGCACACCATGTCGCATCATGAAAGACAAATATTAGTCTATTGACAAATCTTATATATAAAGACCGAAAACGATCGCTATCGTGTGGTTAATCCGATCAACAGCCAATTTAAAACCGTAGTTAAAGGAATAGAGATTTCTAGAGATCGTGGGAGAGAGAGAGAAGAGGAAGAACACTCACGTGTATCACGTCAACCTTCACGCCGTCGATCCCCACAGACTCGAGGTGCGAATGCAACCCCTCGTACATCTCTCCGACCTTCTCCGGGGGCACAAGCCCGACGCCGTTGTTCACTATCTTGTCAACGGCGAGGTCTTCCATGGTTGTTTCTAAGCCCGGCGTGAGCTGCGGCTTCACCACCTTCGCCTCCGGCAGTTCGGGTACTTGCGGCCTCAGCCCGCCCCAGTAACCGCACAACGCGTGCCAAACGTACACGTGCTCCACCGTCCCGAACGCGTGCTTCATGTCCTCCACGAACGCCCCCATTCCCTTCTTCCCCGTTCGCTTGCTCTTATAACCTCTGAACTTGTAGTTTTCTTGGAATTTAATTAGCCTGCAAGGCATTTGCTCGCCGGCGGAGGTGTGGTTCATCCCTTCTTGGTCGTTAATGGGGTCGTCGTCGTGGCAGATTGATTGCCAACCGTCGTCGATGAGCACCAGTCCCGGCGGGCAACCGCCGGCGACGAGGTTTTCCACGCCTTCCCAAACACCATCTGGGTGAACTTTTAGGTAAAAAGCGTCCCAAGTGCACCACCCAAATTTGTCCACGATCGCAGGCGCCGTCTTCTCTTCCAGAAGCTTGAAAGTTCCGAGGTGCGACTTCACCACGCGCATGGCGTCCTTCACGAGCGAAAACGGGTCGTCGCCCGCGTGAAGGTAGACGGCTGCTTTGAAAGACGAAGATGTCACCGCCGACGAGCCGCTCTCGACGCAGACGTCGAGGTTGTCATCCTCGCCGGGCTGCAGAGAAGCTCGAAATGAGCCTTCGATGATTGGAAGAATAAGAACGTAAGGGCGGCCGGCGTCGGAGCGGTCGAGGAGGATCATCTGAGTTTCTCGCTCGACGTCACGGCCGCGCGAACCGACCCAGTGGGTTGTCCACCAAACCTTGAACCGAAAGATACTCATGAACCGAATCCCAGTGAGCCGGCCGAGAGACGCCACGTGCCAGCACTTGGCCTCGGCGGCGTCGAAGCCGACGAAGCAGCCAGTGGCGTCCGCGGCGACTTTTTTCCCGGAGAGAACATGCGACGCCGGGGTAGCGGTGACATTGGCGGGAACGTCGAGGAGGAAAGGGTGGCCGGCGACGGTGAAGTCACGACCCTTGACGGCGAACGCGCACGGGATGCCGGCGCAGTCGAGGCCCATCAGCACGTCGGCCGACGACTTGATGATACTTGGAGCCATTGCTATGAACACTATACACTTAAATGAGCTCAAAAAAAAATTAAAAAAGAACGAGATGTTTGAGTGCTTTGCTACTTGCAAGCTAGCTAACTCACGATTTGCAGTTGCTTAGCTCGACCAGTGCCAGCTCCGGTGTACTTATAGGCACAAAGAAGGGGACCCACACGTTAAAACCCATTGGTATTATTAAAAAAAACTTGGATTACATTACAGTTATTAATTGTTCTTTTGTGGGCCTCGCCGTCCCATGTGGGTCAAGACCGGCGGGACGGTGGATCCAGACGTGGTACTCGAAACCGAGGGACACATTAGCATATCCTGGTCTTTAGCAAAAAGATTTGCAGGTGTAGCCGCAGTTTAGCTCCGGATAGTTCTACCCCACTTCACTAGAAAGTGCTCGGCGTTTCTTAAAGCTCACTGTTATAGAAGCTCCAGATGTCACTGCAAAATGCAATAAAGAAATACGAGCGAAACTATACGTTTTGTAATGCCGGATCTAATATTGTCCATAAGTAACGTGCTTTTGTCCAACACTCATATGTATAGATTTATTTGTAGCATCGAGGAGCCATATCCCACCAACCAGTGAGTTCAAGCATTTTAGTCTAAGTAGATCTGAACTTTCGTATTAATCAATATGAAGAATAGAATTGATAAATCTTCCACACTTTTTCGAATGACGCTTATGGGATTTATTTTTGAAACCTTAATTTTATGAGGTAGAGTTCTTTCATTTATCCTAGATGCATTAGGCAAAAAACAATAAAAAACATGTAAGTCAACAATGAGATTCATAGTACAAAATTATACTTTGCATATGTCAGATTTTTTTTTTTTTTTTTTTCGGATAATCTCATATCAGCCCATTTTTCGGGGTTCGGCCGAATTAGCCCCTAGAAACGTATTTTCAGGGGCTGATTTTTTACGAAATCAGCCTCTGTAAACGCGTTTTTAGGAACTGATTCGGCCGAAACGAAAACAGGGGGTTGATATGAGAAAACCCCTTTCTTTTTCTGGGACTCACTCAGCTCACACTATCTCACCATTAATGCAAGCCTAACTATTGACCCATCACCTTACTTCCTCTCCTAGTGTTGTCTACTATATATCAGCACTTTAAATAAAAATAAAAATAATATTGTTTCATATTGTAGGCATTTAGTTGGTCTCTCTCGTTCGAAGCACCCGTTTTCTAATTACATAAAATAATTACAATTATTTCCCACATTGATCTTGCGAATAACATCCCGAATTTTCTAAATGTCTAAAATCATATTTATAACATCATCATGAGGAGTTTACAAAATAAGATTAAGATATGAACCAATAGATTTTTAAATCCCTATTGAAATTCGAATATCTGAGAGATGGAAATCAGAATAATTCTACAGTACAATAGAATCATAAAGTATGATTGAAACAAAGAAACCCAAATCAACAAGTTTGGATCATAAGTCAAGGCATTAGCCCCTAGATCAACATCTTAGAGGTATTGGTTGACCGGTAATATGAGTTGGTCCGTCTAGAACCATTTACTTCTTGACCACGATATCTGCTTGTTTCCACCATCCTTGTACTTGTATTCCTCTCCATTCTTAGATAGCAAGGAAATGTTTCTCTCCAATATAACCCTGAGGTCACGAAGGTTTCCCTCTAATGTGAACCCTAAACATTCAGACTTTATTAATAGAAAAAAAGAAAAAATGTTATTCAGTATCTTTTCCCAATTTTATGTATGTAGAATAGTTGTAGCATAGTAGCCCCCTCGCCTAGGCCTGGGGCCCTTGGAGACACAAAGCTGGGGGAGCTATTGATGGAATTGTGCGTTGACCCCCCACAGTCCTAGGGACAATAATGGCCCAGGTCTTAGAGGAGTGTTAAGTTCGCGTGGTAGCTACTGTCTCGACCCTGAGGCCACACAAGGACATAGGGGTGGGAGGAAATATGCTCAGAAATGCACGCCAGCCCTCTTCATAGTCTTGGGGCCGCTGATGGTTAAGGCAAAGAGAAGCGCTAAGTGCACGTGGCGGTCATCATCCTAGCACTAGCGTCCACCTGGGGACCCACGGGTGGAACTAGTTACAGCCGAAGGTGGTCATTTGTTGGGTAGGCATCCACATTGCATCCAGGAGCAGAGGTGTGCACATGTTGCTTACGGTGTTGTAGTTTACGATGCATAGAAGGTAGCCGACCTACATGTCTTGTTTCCATAAGATGCCTAAGAGGAAGGGTAACTTGGCCATAGATGTGAATCCGCCCATGTCGGCCATTTAGTAAATCACCCGTGTGGTGAATTGAAGACTTCTTGACATTCCGTTGAGCAATGGAAGGTAGCCCTTTCCACCAGGTCCAGGCTTTTTCTTTAAGGATTGGAGAAGTTGTTGTAACTGTTACCGCTTCTGGCTATAAATCTCAAGAGAGCCGCTTGCCTCCTATATTAGCGATGTAGCTCCCTGATGTTGGCTGGGTGTTGTATGTCCAAGATCACATGTTTTTTTTCAAGGTTGGCCTCGACTTCGTGGGATGTGATCATGCACCCTAAGAACTCTCCTACCTCAACTCAATTCGAAGATTTTTCGGGGTTGAGATAGGTGTTGAATGATACCAATAGCTCGGAGGGCCTACGCAGGATACGCTGATGGCTGAACCGCTTCTTGCCTTTGACTAGGTGATAGATCGTCAATGTAGGCATCCATCATCGTCTACAAAAGCAGGGTGAGAACCTTATCAACGAACCCTTGGAACATGGCACCATCATTGTTGAGACCGAAAGCATGACATGATAGCAGTATGTGTTGCCGTCGCATATGAAAGTGGTCTTTTCTTCATCACTTGGGGCCGTAAGATTTGGTTGTAGCCGGAGTACGTGTCGAGATGAAAGAGAAGAGACCGTGTTTGGCGGCGTTGTAATGAGTGCATCGATATTAGGGCTGAGTTACTATCCATAGGGCGATCCTTATTCAGGTTCGTAATGTCGATGCACATATGCCACTTCTGTAGGGCATTTTGACAAGCATAATGTTGGCTAGGTATTTATGGTCTTTCCGTAAGAACGCAGCCATCAGCAACTTCTGGACCTCCGGCTTAGCTTCTTCTTTCTTGTCATTCTAAAGGGCCATAGCTTCTAACAAATTTGCTGTGCGTAGGAGCCACTGTTGACCCTAATGTAATTTTGATGATAATAAAATCACAGAAAAAATTACTAATAAGTATGTTTAAGTGTGAAAAGTGTAGGTATTGATGGAGTTAAATTTGCAAAGTATAATGTTTGATTAAAGTACTCTACCAACATCTACTCGCTAATCACAGAATATCTACGATATCCAAATTAAGAACCATAAGTGCATATAAAAGGTGACCTTTCCAACAATACATAGTTTATATGGTTTGGATAATAGTACTAATACAGGTTGATTTTGGAATTTTATAGATGTAAAACAGTGTGATATCTTGATAGTGCTTTAGTGTTTGCATCGTAGCTTTCTGTAAGAATCTCGTAATGTGATTAAACCAATTCCATATGAACGTACACTTAAAGAGCCTTCCAACGATATATGGTTTTGCCCAAAATGGATAAAAAAGAGATAGAATATGACCTAAATAAAGTAAAACAAAGTTGAGCGTGAAATTGCTAACCTGAGAGAAAGTTCGGCCAATCGATTACAAAAAATGGTCGACTGATATTATGATTGTACTAGTCGTTAAACTAGCCATTAAAAGTGGTTTTTTGAAGTGTCTACATATACCCAATGGGTGAAACGGTCACCATAACTCAAACTACTCATCGGAAACTATTTCTAGAGTTCAAGATCACTTCCAAAGTCCTCAACAACCATTTTTGAACTTAAATTTGTATATTCTAAGTTCATACTCTAGATCTCTTACATTTAAAGTGAGATTATTTTAAAATCGTGTTTGGGGTATTTATTTTGATTTAGAGATTGTAAAGGCGTCTCTACATGCCCATAAAAGTAGAAAGAGACAGATTACTTAGTGAGCCATAAAAATCAAGGTGTAATAGTTCGATATACACCCATAAGTTTATCACTCTAGTAGATAGAGGAAGTCCTTGGTGAGGAGGCAAGAAAGTGGAAGTAGGCCAGTTGTGCCAAACCATTATACAAATTTATTTGTCGTCTCTTGACTCTTGCTTTATTTATATATTCATTAGATATATGCATAGAACTTAGGTGAATATCTTGATACTCATAGAGCTTGAACTTGTTAAGTGCTTAATTGCTAAATTCTCTTAAGTTTTTTAATTATCTAATTCACCCCCTTCTGAAAATGAAGTTGCCAATCGCAATGTTTAACTCTTGGCAAATGATAGGAGGATCGACCCAAGGGCATTTCGACGGTACTATAAGTGAAAGCTTCGGCGTTATCATGGAGCATGGACAGAATATTGTCATGCTCTTTTTGGGGAGGAGGGTTCTGTTTTGGATAACTAGGGATGGGACCTTCTCGCTTAGGGAGGTGAGGTGATTGGTTCCACTAGGGTTCCCCCACCGGCAATCTGGTTCTAGTCTCTAATGGTTCTAGAGTAAGAACTGTCGTGTTGGGCAGTATGCACGCGAGTAGACTCGAGGCTGAGTCCCTAAGGTGGGGGCGCACATGCAAGTGATTTTTTAAAGGTTCACAGTGGGCCAGCATGAACCTTGGGTTGGGCCGAGTTGGATCTTGGCTTGTACAAGTAACATTGCAGCCCCTTGAAAATCCCACATCGACTGGTGGCTGAAGGGTAATATGCTTATATGTAGGTAAGTGTCTTTGAGAATTGGAGTGTTCCATTTGTTAAGTCGATTGTACACGTTGGTTGGATGAGCAGGAGGGTGGTTGACTCTAGGACCATGGTAGCGCGATTGACGACCGCGTCTTTGAGCACTAGGCTTTAGCATTTCATAGCCATGACCTCATCTCCTTTTAGTATCATTGCCCTGGTGTGATGCTGTTATATCAGTTGGTGAAGGCGATGATTGATTCCACTAGGGTTCCCTACTGCTCTGCTTCTAAGTCTCGAAAGGTTTTAGAGTAAGAACTGTTGGTTGGATGACTCAGAGGATGGTTGACTCTAGGACCATGGTAGAGCAGTTGACGATCGCGTCTTTGAGCACTCGGATTTAGCTTTTCACGGCCATGACCTCGTGTCCTTTTAGTACCCTGGCCTTGGTGTTATGGTGTATATTAGTTATTGATGGGCTCAGAAAGTAAGGATCAGAACTCCAGGTATACGATAATGTCTCCAGCCTGATGGTAGGACATTTTCTGCTTATAGTTTCTGATGTGGGGCTTCCATTTTTTGGGAGCTCTACGTTCGTAATGAAAGAGGCGAATTGGGACATCGTATCTTCGTAGACGGGTATCGACCTCGACGTAAGACGGCCTCCCATCTTTGCTATGGTGGCTTCCTCTTTCCTTCATGCAGACACCAAGATGATGGATGGTTGCCAACGACATGGCTAGGTGGAGAATTCGACGTGGTTGCCCAAGGCTTTGCCGTATTCCACGCGCTCAGTATGCAGCCTCTTGCTGGCTACATAGGTTGAATTGCTTTTGCAAGAGGCTTTGTAGTTCACGCGTGGTGGGCTTCGGTGCTCATTGTGCTCTCCCTCATGTTCCCACTGTCGGCGTTGTTGGAAGGCTGATGTGCGGGTAGTGATATTATTGTTCTTGGATCGCGCGGCTGGGAATCTTTGTTTTGGGTCTCAAGTCATGTTGAGGGTGAGCGCTCTTGAAAGAAGTCGAGTTTATGTGCCTGTGCCATTTGGGGTTTGTAGGAGGGCCACTCACACCAAGGCTTTTTCGGCTCTGTCTCATATGCAAGAGAGCTTGTCTTTTTCTTCTTGCACCATCTTCAGATGGAGCTCCAATCGACAAATGCAATTATCCTATGTTACGACGTCTTTTGCATTAGGTGGCGGGGAGTTGATGTTAGGTAACTCATGCACGGAGTTCTCTTCGGCAGGTTCGACTTGTGTTCTGGAAACATAGCTCGATTGGATCCACCGATACGAGATGAGCGCAAAATTTTGTGAGTGAAAGATTAAGTTGACGACGCTTGACCTTTGTGAAAAGAAGGTGAGGAATATATCGGCATAGTTCCCAACCGTTAGGGGCGCTGAACACCTCGGTCCGTCCTCAACTAGGCCTATGCAGGCTGAATAGATGATTCTCTATGGCTTAAGAATTATTTGATATTAAAGATAATGGTTCGAAGTTCACATAGTTATGCAGTTGAGGTTAATAAAGGCAAAACAACTCCCAAAAAATAATAATTTTACATGGTTTGATTATCTAGTAACCTACTTCAACCCTCTCCATTAGTGCTCCATCATTTAGCTATTACAAAGATATAATAGAAGAAGGGTAAGATGAAGAGTGCAGGAGTTTGTCCATGAAGTTGTATAGTTGCTACTGACTTGAATGCTTAGAGAAGTAAATGCAGCTCTTCTTTACCATAGAGTTAACCTCTCTTTAGTTTGCTTACTATCTTTATTTATTGCACGATTCTTTCTCGCTCTCTAGTCAATGATCAGGTGGTTAAGGCGTGTGTGTAAATTATCTACTGTGAGATCGAAGTGACTTATATTTAAGGTGTGTTACTATTAATATTTGTTTTAATTTATATTGAAATATTTTTTTTAAAAAAAATTATATAAATAAGGGAGAGTTGCGTTTGGGTCCAAAGTTATAAATTTCATTGCGTTTGAGTTCTGAGCTAAACTTTAATTGCAGTTAAGTACTTCTGCGGAGGGTGTCGAAAGTTATCAAGAAAGTGTTAAAGATTATTAGAAAGGTGTTAATGTATTATTTTTTATCAGAGGGTGTTAAAAATTAAAAAGAAGGTGTCAAAAATTTACTAAAAGATATCAAAGTATAAGGTGTTGGATGCATATCGGAGGTGTCAAAAACTTATCGGAAGGTGTTAAAAGCTAATCGGAAGGTGTCAAAATGACTAAAGTGCAAAAAAATTTTTGAAGAAAATTAAAGTGATATTGAAATAATATAGAGGGACTGCAGAGCAATTATTCGTATAAATAATGAGAATAATTTGGAATTTTTTTGATTAGAAATTAATTTGAAAGGATTTTGGAAATATGGACGGATTTGTAAATTCATTTTAAAATCAGCGGACTGACATGCAAGTTTTCTAGAAACAACTTGGAAGATTCTTTGGGAACACGTGGCATGGCCAGTGCTAATTTCCACACTTCCCCGATCCGGGTTGGACCGGTCACATGCTTCCCGCTCATTAGTGGTCTTCTCGGACACGTGTCTCGTCCTTGCTCAAAGTGCGGCTCCACGATTAAGGTTTGATTAACAGTTGTAACCCATTAAAAGAACAAACACTTCCAGAAAAACGTACTACATATGTTTCGTACTTTTTTTTTTTTTTTTTTTTTTTTTAAAACGAGACAAAATTTACCTCTAAATTTTTATTAATTCGCAGATTATAATTTTTTACGCATATCTATAGAATCATTTTAGATCCAAATACACGTAGAAGAGTAAGATTTCGATCTGATATATACTCCGGAACCAAACATAAAGTACTCGGAGTTTCATACCATATTTCAAACACATCTTTTCTCACAACTAACAGGTCAAACTATTTTAAAAAAAAATTAAATACCAAATTTTATGTGTTTTATAAATTTATATATTCTACAAATAAAAAGCCCACCAAATTTTTTATAAAAAAAAAACCCACTAAAACATTTTTACTATTCAGAATTTTATATATATATATATTTGAAAAATATGAACCTCTTTAAAAAATCTACAAAAATGTTTCAAATCTATTTGTTTTTGAAATTATCACGGTGGTGTCTATAATATGAACGTACGTCTTTATAGGAACCTTATAAAATCTTAACTTATAGTCGCGATCGATATTCTAACATTTTAGTACAGACTTTTATAAAAAAAACTCTTATCATGAAATACATTTAATTTTTCTCGAGAAATTAAAAAATTACAAACTTATGATCGTGATTGCAACGAAACGACTATCTTTAACTAACTTTTTCTTGATCAACTACCATGTTATGAAAATAAAAAAAAAAAGAGCAGTTAGCGGAGACAGATCGGTCAAATTTCCTTATCCATATAACGTCCTAATCTGAGATCAACGAATTGTCGGTCCAATCTAATCTCGAAGTTAATATTTTTTTGTGAACACGTGGAGCTACTTTGATTTTGTCATTCATATTCTAGATGTGCCGTTGGTGCACATTTTGGTCTCCTATAAGGTGGCAATTTTCTAGCTAATGTACGAAACAAAATTGAGCTTTCCTAATGAGAACTGATTTGATAGTTCGAGATATATTGAAATTCGGTGAAATCGAATATAAAAAGCATTTTTGACGAATCGGGCCTGCATTAATTGGTTATTGCCGAACAGCGCCCCCTAATTAATTTTGGCCAAATCGCGCCCCTTTACGTTGGAAAATAACTAAAATATTCTTATCTTAATTTTTCGAATATAACTTTTATATAGTACTCCAAATGAGCTGAAATCAGTTCCATTTGAAAGATATTTGAATTATCTTTCCAATGGGACCGATTTCACTGCATTTAAAACTCTGTACGAGAAGTTAGGTCAAAAATACCGAATCAGCATCAAGCTGTTACGGTATTTGACGGCGTTTCGGTATTTTTAGTATAACTTTTTGTAAATAGCTCCAAATAAAATGAAACTGGTCCCATTTGAAAGAGGACTCAAAGAGCTTTCCAACAAGTATAAAATGAATACTAGGACATTCCGGCGAACGCTTGCGAACACCCGCGAACACCTGCGAACACCCGCGAACACCCGCGAACACTTGCGAACGCTTTTCTACATAACTTTTTGTAGAGAACTCCAAATGAGATGAAATTAGTCTTGTTGGAAAGATATTTATGTTCTCTTTAAAATGGGACTATTATCACAGTATTTGGAGATACATAAAAGAAGTTATATCAAAAATATCGAATCTATGTTAAGCTGCTACGGTATTTGACAGCATCTCGGTATTTTTGGTATAACTTTTAGTAGCGAGCTCCAATTGAGATGAAATCGGTCCCATTTAAAAGAGAACTCAAACAGCTTTCTAACAAGTATAAAATGAACACTATGACATGCTGGCGAACACCTGCGAACACCCGCGAACACCTGCGAACGCTTTTCTACATAACTTTTAGTAGAGAATTCCAAATGAGATGAAATTAGTCTTGTTTGAAATATATTTAAGTTCTCCTTCCAATGGGACTAGTATCACAGTATTTGGAGATACTTAAGAGAAGTTATGTCAAAAATATCGAATCTATGTTAAGCTGCTACGGTATTTGACAGCATCTTGATATTTTTGGTATAACCTTTAGTAGCGAGCTCCAACTGAGATGAAATTGGTCCCATTTAAAAGAGAACTCAAATAGCTTTCTAACAAGTATAAAATGAACACTATGACATGCTGGCGAACACCTGCGAACACCCGCGAACACCTGCGAACACCCGCGAACACCTGCGAACACCCGCGAACACCTGCGAACACTTGCGAACACTTTTTCCTATAACTTTTTGTATAGTATTCCAAATGAGCTGAAATTAGTTCTGTTGGAAAGACATGTGAATTATTTTAACATGAGACTGGTTTCACTAAATTTAGAGTTTTGTACGAGAAGTTATATAAAACATACCTAACCAATGTCAAGCTGCTATGGTATTTGACAGCATCTCGGTATTTTTGGTATAACGTTTAGTAGAGAGCTCCAAATGAGATGAAACTAGTCCCATTTGAAAGATAACTCAAATAGCTTTCCAACAAGTATAAAATTAACACTAGGACATATCGGAGAACACTTGCAAACACCTGCGAACACCGCGAACACCCGCGAACACATGCGAACACTTCCGAACACTTTTTCGTATAACTTTTTGTATAGTACTCCAAATGAGCTGAAATTGGTTCTATTGGAAATATATTTGAATTATCTTTAAAATGTAACTGGGTCACTGAATTTAGAGCTTTGTACGATATGTTATATAAAAAATACCGAACCAATATCAAGCCGCTACGGTATTTGACAGCATCTCGGTATTTTCTGTATAACTTTTAGTAGAGAGCTCCAAATGAGATGAAATTAGTCCCATTTGAAAGCGAACTCAAATATCTTTCCATAAAGTATAAAATTAACACTAGGACATATCGGCAAACACTTGCGAACACCTGCGAACACCGCGAACACCCGCGAACACCTGCGAACACTTGCGAACACTTTTTCGTATAACTTTTTGTATAGTACTCCAAATGAGCTGAAATTGGTTCTGTTGGAAATATATTTGAATTATCTTTAAAATGTGACTGGTTCACTGAATTTAGAGTTTTGTACGAGAAGTTATATAAAAAATACCGAACAATGTCAAGCTGCTACGGTATTGGACAGCATCTCGGTATTTGTGATATAACTTTTAGTAGAGAGCTCCAAATGAGATGAAATTAATTCCGGGTATTCGCGGGTGTTCGCAGGTGTTCGCGGGTGTTCGCAGGCGTTCGCCGGAATGTCCTAGTATTTATTTTATACTTTTTGGAAAGATTTTTGAGTGTTCTTTCAAATGGGACCAGTTTCATCTCATTTGGAGCTATCTACGAAAGGTTATACTAAAAATACCGAAACGCCGTCAAATACCGTAGCAGCTTGATGCTGATTCGGTATTTGTTACATAACTTCTCGTACAGAGCTCTAAATGTAATAAAATCAGTCCCATTTGAAAGATAATTCAAATATCTTTCAAACGGGACTGATTTCAGCTCATTTGGAGTATTATACAAAAAGTTATGCTCGAAATACTAAGTTAAGAGTATTTTGGTCATTTTCCAGCGTAACGGAGCGCGATTTGGCCAAAATTAATTAGGGGGGCGCTATTCGCCAATAACCAATTAAGGGGGGGGCCCGATTCGCCAAAAATGCCAATATAAAAGTAATTTTTAATTATTTTTATAAGTTTTAAGCTATCAATAAAAGGACCAAAAAGACTATATCAAATATTTGTTTAAACTTTATAAAAATATCAAAAAACCATGTCAAAATTCTTTCTGAATGATATAAGATTTTTTTGTTAGAGTTATGGCAGTCTTTAGAATTTGTAGAATGTTTATACTAAACACTGGTGTTTTATTTTTATTTGGGAATTTTGTCAAATCGCCCGCTTAAATGGTTAGTAGCGAATATCGCTTCGCTATTTAGTTTTGGC
Organism: Xerophyta viscosa; assembly: GCA_002076135.1. Taxonomy (NCBI): domain Eukaryota; kingdom Viridiplantae; phylum Streptophyta; class Magnoliopsida; order Pandanales; family Velloziaceae; genus Xerophyta; species Xerophyta viscosa. Next base: position 347,573 of record MJHO01000115.1, on the reverse strand, counting down.
TACGACGTGAAATGACAAAAATACCGACGTCCTTTTTTCCGCCAAACTTTTTTCTCTCAATTTTTTCCTAGTCCTTTCCCTCCGTTTTTCTATCTCATTTATCCGTCGAACTCGCTCCATTTACTCTGGAGAACTTGCTCTCGTCACCCGGCTATCTTCTTTGGTGATTTCCGCTCATCTTCTTTTTTTTGCTCCGACTATCTCTCTACTTCTTGTTTCTCCGCTGGTCTATATGTATCTACTTTCTCCAGCAATTTTTCGTCTCCGCTGAGTACCACGTGATCACATTAAATTATAAAATATCAAAAATATTATTTTCATGAAAAGCTAAAATAAATAAGAACAATCCACTACCGTATCATTTGATAAAATCTTAATTTTTCAATCATAATTTTCTACAGAGAATCCTAAATAAGGTAAAACTAAGGTCATACGAAAGGCCATAGACATCGGTGAAATATTAGAACGCGAGTTGAAGGTGGTAGAGTGCCGATTGGACATGCGGATGAAATTCTAGCCGGCATTGATCTTGCAGCATTTGAGGGAGGCAAGTGCTTTGCCAATCATTTGGAGGGCAATGGAGGAGATGGTGCCCCTCACTATGGTGAGAATATGTGCTCTATGTCCACATGGGAGAGGCCGGAGTCGGACAATTGATGGTGGATGGTTTGGCCGGCACGTCTAGCGCCAGGACATCTAGGACCACACCACGACACCCGATATCACTCGCCGAGAGGAGACCCCGAGTGTGATTGGTCGGCGCCAAACGCCCCTTCCATATCAAGTTGGCAAAGTTGGCGTGTGTAGCTTCTTCTTCCTCGTGTCCAGATCGATGGCCCTCTGTCGGCTTACTTTCGCAATTAAGCTGGGCGTCAAGTAATGGGAACCCATACCGACCTTTCCTGCATGCGCTGAGCTTGGCCGACTTGTCCACCTGTTTTGGACTTCGTGCGCAGCCTCAACACCGCCTCTATTCCTTTTTCGATCTTCCCAATAGACTCGTCTAGAGAGATCACCTCTTCAGCCGATGTGTCACGACCCGCGAACCAAGGGTCGCGACGGAGGGAAATAATTTTTCGCAAATGAATAGAAATCAAAATAAACGCTTTGCGGAAGCTCAATCAACCAAGGAGTTAATTTCAAATCCCAAAACAAATTCTCATTACTATCCAAAACAAGGAAAAGCCGCAACCTGGACATTTGGTTCGGGACGAGAACCGGCGAGAGAGGCGGTTCGGTCCCAACCCGAACTCAGTTTGCGAAAAATACTAATGCAACAATCTCCCCATATGACACAAGAGGATCCTATGCAATCTAAAATCCAAACCCCTTAAAAACATTTGAAAATATACTTAAAAACTATATTTACGAAATACCGGCTCGACCTGTATTTTTTCAAAAGTTTCGGGAATGCCAAACCTCTAGTTAACATTTATAAAAACTCCTTAAAGCATCAAAATCAAATTCGGAAACAAAATACGCAAAATAAAATGTCGAATTACAGAGCTATTTTCGGTCGACCAAAATATCTGATCGGTCGACCGAAAGTCGGCTAGAAACTTAAGACAGAACGGCAACAGGTTTCGGTCGACCGATCTAAATTTTCTGTCGACCGATAACTGCAGGATCTGCAAAAACAGGATTTCAGCAATAAGAACTTAACACCCCATTTTCGCAAATATTTTTTCAAAACTTCCAAACATCATACAATGATATCTACATGATCAAAATACACATGCAGGTATCGATTCGCAACCTTAGATACCATCCAACCTCTTTTAACCAAATATTATTCGAAACCAGTCAAAAACCGTACTATTAAGAACTCATATAGTCCGATTTCGATCAAACGACAAATCCTCTCATTCTCAATTGCCGCAAGCTCATAAAAACCCAAATACACATGCGACAAGGTTCAAATTCCAAGTCGAAAATACTTTTATACATATATATATATATATATATATATATATATATATATATTATATATATATATATATATATATATATATATATATATCGAAATATGATCATTTACAACTTGAAATAAAAAATACACAACTTTTAGAGTTTAAACCTTCTTAACTAAGGTTTACAATACTAAAAGTTTACAACATCCAAAACACATAAAGTATAAGTTAGCGCTTCCGAATATTAAGTCTTTACATGAATGGGCTATACTACTAAGAGTTATATACAATTAAAGCCCCACCCAAAAATACCTTCCCAAAAATCCTTCCAAACTAACGTCGAAAAATTAGCACCTCTTTGCCGGTGCCTTCGCACGATGTAACGATCTGAAAAGATTAAAAGCAACAGGGTGAGTCAAATATGACTCAGTGAGCAGCGCGAAAAACGATCGCGGCGCCTCTCACCACAACACAACCAATCCATATCACAAGTCAATAAACATCAAGTAAAGCATTATCATAATCAAATATCACATGATAAAGCGAATTCCTATAACCAAACCAATTATGCTTTACTTTCTTAGCGTTTGCTCGACTAATCACCCGTTAGTCCTTTTTCATTTACAACGCAACACACCCTTTAGGTACCGCAGCACCAAGGATCTGGGTCAAACACGGTGCACGTCGCGTCTCCCAGTACCTTAAAGCCGGAGCGATCTCTTTTGGCCTAAAGGGAGTTACTTGATACACCGGTCTTTCCGGAATTTTTGATTCAAGCCTCGCCTGATCTCGTAGCCGCAACTCTCGCCTTGGGCTGGCCTTAACTACGCCCACCGGTCTCTTCTCGAGACAACTAATCGGGGACTCCGGCGTCCACATCGTCCTATTTCGATCCCGGTCGATATCCACTCGACTCACACGGGAGAGCGAATCTAGGCAATATAGTCCAACGAAAGAGCCCCACCACAATATATTCATAATCAAATTTCATTAGCGCTCACGTTGTCGATGTCTCTAATCACAACGATATTCATATTAGGCACACCAACTACACAAGTACTAGTGATAGACATACAATGGTTTTCACGCATTCCACAAATTTCCATTCCAACACATATCTGACATTTGTCATGAAATAAGAAAGTGTTCCAACAATAAGTCCAAGTCACATAATTACCACCAACATGATCATAGATATCAAAACTCACTAGCAAGTTGCAATAACCATGCTAGCATCACAACATGCTCATAAAACACTTATCACAAAATCTAGGGTTTCCACCCGAAAATTCTAAATATCGTATAATCATGCATGTATCACATAGATCATCTCAATTTCATTCATCACAACCATAAACACAACCAAGCAAGAGGTGCAAACCACTCACCTTGAGGGCTCGGTAGAAAATAGCACAAGACGCAAACTCAACGCCAACCACACGCACTCGGGAGAGAAGCTAGGTCAAGATCAAGCTAAAAGAGTGAGGGAGAGAGAGAGATGGGATGATCAAGAACCCAAGAATCAAGGGAAGATGAGTAGGGGAACTCACCTAGGTCAGCAGGGAGCTCCAGGCGCGGGGAAAACAGAGAAGAATGAAGGGGTAAGCCAAACAAACACATGACACATACTTAACCACGGGCTGCACGCAACTATCGGTCGACCGAAAATAGGTATCGGTCGACCGAAACTGTTCCGCAAAGCACAAACCATCCAAAAATCAAGCAATCCATCTCCGACTCGCACACCACCAAGCACTCTCACGTGCCGACGGGGTCACCAACCACGTGACACACTCATGGTACGCCCGAACACACATGCACGGATAACGAAAACTCATTCAAGCACATCTCACAACCTCAAACATAGTTCACAAAATAAAGTAAATCAAACAACGAACCTCACATGATGCACCAGGTGGAGCGTGCTTGGTCTCCCGATTGCACTGAATCTCCGGATCGCACTAAATCGCGCTCTATCTCCTTAGACGTTGTTGGATCCGAAATGGTCCAAGTTTGTTTAATGCCGAGCTACGGCCTTGACCGGAGGAGTTTGCTTTGGCTCATTGTTTGGATCCTTCAATCTATATGAAGAGTCGTTCCCGTGCCGGTACTCGTTCGGATGCAGCTGCTAGTGGTTGCAACAAGTTGAGTAGTTCTTCATGTAGAAAAGCACGGACTGCCCACAGGGTGGCGGAAACATCATCCAGATTGCCGGTGGCATCTGCCCCTCGCAAAGGGGTTCAGCTGCCTGCGAGCACTCAAGGGCTTTAGTCAGTGCGTTATGGGGAGCACCGTCAGCTTCAGTCTCTTCCATGGATCTACGCTACTCGCTCGCCGGCATGCGGCCGCTCTGCCTACCTTCCTCTTGTATGCCATTGCTTTCGTATTGATGCTCTCCCCACAGATGGTGCCAATTGATCAAGTGTGATCTCGGTCGATCAATAAATGTTCGAAACCTATAAATGGTTAAGAGGAGTCGCTTGAAAAAGAGATAATGATATAGGGATTTTTACATGAAAATTTTTGAGAAAGACAAGGGAAAAAACCACGGCGATCACGTAAGTCAACGTAGAAATGTCATTAGAGTTATGAGGAATACAAAATCTCTCCTTTCTTTCTTACAGTTGAGGTCTATGATACCTCGGGTTATAATACATACAAGCACACTACAAGACTTCGTACAATTTACTGGAAGTCTTAATTCTCTCAAGGAGCTCTAGAGTGTGTGAAGTGAAATCACGTCAACAATACCCATTATGGCCTTTTATAAGCGTTGTTGGGCGCATGATTGGATCGTGACGATTGAAAAAATAGTAGATCTGGTGAGAATTGTGGGTTGGCTAGTTCTTCTTGTGCCACATAAGCTCCCACGTTCGTTAGCGGAGGGCACAACGTATAATGGTCTCATCCACGTCCGCGCGGTAGTTACACGGCTACCATGGTCTTTCCTCACTTCCGTTGGATGAGTTTGGTCAGGTTGCCGAAGCTTTGGTCAAGTTTCAATCTGACTTTGGTCTCGGCTGGTCGATGATGAATTCGGTACAAGTTTCGAGCAGTTTGCCAATACCTCGATTCAATCCGAAGTGTTTGCAAAACGTCGGGCCGAGGTCCGACTCGGCCTGGCGATCCCGAGAGTGCGGCCTCGAGTTGATCTGGAGTGTCGGTCGAGCTGAGGTCGGTCTTGGACTCTTCTTTACATCGATGACTAGTCCTTCTGTTAACACGTGGCATCCCAAATCCGAGCTATATCACTAGTAAATTTTACATTTAACACTTCTTTAAATTTTCTTTAAAATTTATGTTTAATTAAAAAATCTTTAAAAAAAAATCTAAAACCTTGTATAAGGAACCAAGAAAAGTGGTAATTTAAAACTGAAATCTGTTTGCTATAACTTTTGGTAGCTTGTTAAGCATTTTTTTTATTTTATATAATTCTTTTGGGGTTTGGGTTTTGAGGTTGCATGGTTTTTCAAAACAGTAAAAACTTCAAATATATAAAATATTTATTTAGATTTTTTTTTTAAAAAAAAAAAAAAAAACCTTATGATAGTGTACTAATCGGTTAAGTAAAATAATGTGATTAAAGTATCATTCCTTCAAGGTTTGAAATTTTACCTTCCTTTAATTCTAATTTTATTTAACTAACCAAATTAAAAAACCAATATATTCAATTCAAATACCTAATGTGATTTTGATAATAATAGAACACTTAGCAAAAATATTACTAATATATTTGTTCAAGATGTAATAAATTTAAGTGTTGCTTAATGAGTCTTAAAAAGCAAAATAAGTCAAGTAAGCAACATAACTCAAAGAACAAACATTGAACCTTCACGCAAGGCTAGTGTATGTATGGAGCAAAGAAAACATATCGGTGAGATATAGCGCTCGAAGATGGATTTTTACGAAGATTTCGTCAAATCGAAGCTCACTAAAATTATATTTATTTATATTTGTATGAGCGTGTTTTTGTAAACTCTGGTGCTAGTATAATAATTTAGGAATACAGCTCAAAAGATAAAATGATTTAGGGTAAAAAATCATAAGTTATAATACAACCCCAATTCACTTAGAATAGCAAGTATTTTCGGTCGACCAATAGTTGCTGCTAAATGACTGATTTCTCTCTGAACGGAACCAGTCGACCGAAAGTCCTAAAGAACTAGTCGTTAGAGCTGAGAATGAAACTTCGCAGCTAGCCGTTTATAGCCGGTGGTAGATAAATCTATGTATATGGATTGAGTTGTTTTTACCCTCTCAACTGTTCCATCACTTGCAAACATATACCTACACCCTAAGAGAGTTCCGTAATGTCCTTAGAACCTATTGAGTTTTAACTTGTAAATCCATAAGATTGAGTGATAGAATCTCTTAATATCTAAGTGAGATATCTTTGAGGGATTGCTTTTGGATTTTCATTTACTTGTGAGATCATTGTAAAATGCGTTGCTAGCTAACCAGTAAAAAAGTTAGAAAATTGGATAGCTATCTCACCACTAAGAGCTAGAAAATCGGTTTATCGCTCAACCGGCAAAGCGAGATATAATCGGCTTGGTAGACGTAGACAACTAGTGGATTAGTTGAAGTCATCAAAGATAAAGACAAGAGAGTGACCGTAGGACATTGGACCGTACCACTATAAATTATAGTGTCAATTTTCTAACTCTTACTTTTATATCCATTAGTAGTATGTTTAGGAATTGATTTGTACATCTTTGTATGCATAGAGCTTAAAATTACTTAGTGCTTAATTGCTTCATAATCTTAATTATTTTTAATTATTCTAATTCACCCTTTCTTAGGAGATGGGATCGTTTGTTGTTAAACCACAGACGATCCCCTGTGGTGGATAATCTGGGCCGTTAATCGGTCCAGCACGTATCACGAGATTTTTTATTTAAACTTTCATTGATTTATTTGACCTAATTTTATACATTTTTATGAAAAGTTATAAACTACAAAGTTGTAGATTTTGATGTAATCTATAATTTTGTAGTTTAAAATTTATCGAAAAAATATAAAACAATGTGTCAAAATGATGATCAAAAGTTTGGATCATCATTTTGACATATTGTTTAACATTTTTTCGAAAAGGTTTGAACTACAAAATTGTAGCTAACATCAAAATCTAAAACTTTGTAGTTCATAACTTTTGATAAAAATGTATACAATTAGGTCAATAAATCGATAAAAGTTTAAATAAAAAATCTCGTGATACGTACTGGGCCGATTAACGGCCCAGATGATGACCACAGAGGATCGCCTGTGCTACCCTAGATCCCAACATATTAAAACTATTTCTTTAATATCAACCTAATATATCTCTATACAGATTGGTCAAAGAGAAATACAATAATTATTTGGGACTTTATAAATGCTTTATGAGTTGTCTTTATATATCTCTATTTTTCAAAATCGCTTGGGGATGTGTTTCACGAGAGTAATATTTGAGTGGTGTTCAAATTAGTCACAGCTATTGAGAACGGTGAGATATACGATATTAAGTCAAATAGCAAGCACCAAATGATTGTGGCCTAATGGTAAAGGGTGGGACTTGATATTTAGAACGGAGTCGGATACCAGAAAATAAATAAAAAAATCAAATAGCAAGCATTTACAAAAAAAGTTACGGTTATAAGTGAATTGGAGTTACGCCATAAATGAAAATTGGCAATTTTGACGAATCGGGCCCCCCCTTAATTGGTTATTGGCGAACAGCGCCCCCCTAATTAATTTTGGCCAAATCGCGCCCCTTTATGCTGAAAAATGACCAAAATACTTTTATCTTAGTTTTTCGAGCATAACTTTTTTTATATTACTCTAAATGAGATGAAATCGGTCCCGTTTGAAAGATATTTGAATTATCTTTCAAATGGGACCGATTTCACTGCATTTAGAGCTTTGTACGAGAAGTTATGGCAAAAATACCGAATCAGCATCAAGCTGCTACGGTATTTGACGGCGTTTCGGTATTTTTAGTATAACTTTTCGTATATAGCTCCAAATGATATGAAACTAGTCCCATTTGAAAGATAACTCAAAGAGCTTTCCAACAAGTATAAAATCAAAACTAGGACATTCCGGCGAACGCCTTCGAACACCAGCGAACACCTGCGAACACCCGAGAACACCCGCGAACACCCGCGAACACTTGCGAACACTTTTCTACATAACTTTTTGTAGATAACTCCAAATGAGATGAAACTAGTCCCATTTGAAAGATAACTCAAATAGATTTCCAACAAGTATAAAATTAACAATAGAACATATCGGCGAACACCAACGAACACCTGCGAACACCTGCGAACACCGCGAACACTTGCGAACACTTGGGAACACTTTTCTACATAACTTTTTGTATAGAACTCCAAATGAGATGAAATTTGTCCCATTTAAAAGATATTTGAGTCCTCTTTCTAATGGTACTATTTTCACCACATTTGGAGATACGTACTAAAAGTTATATAGAAAAGCGTGTGCAGGTGTTCGGGGTGTTCGCGGGTGTTCGCGGGTGTTCGCAGGTGTTCGCAGGCGTTCGCCGGAATGTCCTAGTATTGATTTTATATTTGTTGGAAATCTCTTTGAGTTATATTTCAAATGGGACTAGTTTCATCTCATTTGGAGCTCTCTACTAAAAGTTATACAAACAATACCGAGATGCTGTCAAATACCGTAGCAGCTTAACATAAATTCAGTATTTTTGACATAACTTCTCGTACGTATCTCCAAATTCTGTGATACTAGTACCATTGGAAAGAAAACTTCAATATCTTTCAAACAAGACTAATTTCATCTCAGTTGGAGTTCTCTACAAAAAGTTATGTACAAAAGCGTTCGCGGGTGTTCGCGGGTGTTCGCAGGCGTTCGCCGGAATGTCGTAATATTGATTTTATATTTGTTAGAAAGCTCTTTGCGTTATCTTTCAAATGGGACTAGTTTCATCTCATTTGGAGCTCTCTACTAAAAGTTATACAAACAATACCGAGATGCTGTCAAATACCGTAGCAGCTTAACATAGATTCGGTATTTTTGACATAACTTCTCGTACGTAACTCCAAATGCTGTGATACTAGTTCCATTGGAAAGAGAACTTCAATATATTTCAAACAAGACTAATTTTATCTCAGTTGGAGTTCTCTACGAAAAGTTATGTAGAAAAGCGTTCGCAAGTGTTCGCGGGTGTTCGCAGGTGTTCGCGGGTGTTCGCAGGTGTTCGCAGGCGTTCGCCGAAATGTCCTAGTATTGATTTTATACTTGTTAGAAAGCTCTTGAGTTATATTTCAAATGGGACTAGTTTCATCTCATTTGGAGCTCTCTACTAAAAGTTATACAAACAATACCGAGATGCTGTCAAATACCGTAGCAGCTTAACATAGATTCGGTATTTTTGACATAACTTCTCGTACGTATCTCCAAATGCTGTGATACTAGTACCATTGGAAAGATAACTTCAATATCTTTCCAACAAGACTAATTTCATCTCATTTGGAGTTCTCTACAAAAAGTTATGAAGAAAAGCGTTCGCAAGTGTTCGCGGGTGTTCGCGGGTGTTCGCAGGTGTTCGCGGGTCCTGCGAACACCCGCGAACACTTGCGAACGCTTTTCTTCATAACTTTTTGTGGAGAACTCCAAATGACATAAAATTAGTCTTGTTTGAAAGATATTGAAGTTCTCTTTCTAATGGTACTAGTATCACAGCATTTGGAGATACGTACGAGAAGTTATGTCAAAAATACCGAATCTATGTTAAGCTGCTACGATATTTGACAGCATCTCGGTATTGTTTGTATAACTTTTAGTAGAGAGTTTCAAATGAGATGAAACTAGTCCCATTTGAAAGAGAACTTCAATATCTTTCCAACAAGACTAATTTCATCTCATTTGGAGTTCTCTACAAAAAGTTATGAAGAAAAGCGTTCGCAAGTGTTCGCGGGTGTTCGCGGGTGTTCGCAGGTGTTCGCGGGTCCTGCGAACACCCGCGAACACTTGCGAACGCTTTTCTTCATAACTTTTTGTACAGAACTCAAACTGAGATGAAATTAGTCTTGTTTGAAAGATATTGCAGTTCTCTTTCCAATGGTACTAGTATCACAGCATTTGGAGATACGTACGAGAAGTTATGTCAAAAAGACTGAATCTATGTTAAGCTGCTACGATATTTGACAGCATCTCGGTATTGTTTGTATAACTTTTAGTAGAGAGCTCCAAATGAGATGAAACTAGTCCCATTTGAAAGATATCTCAAAGAGCTTTCTAACAAGTATAAAATCAATACTAGGACATTCCGGCGAACGCCTGCGAACACCTGCGAACACCCGCGAACACCTCCGAACACTTGCGAACGCTTTTCTACATAACTTTTTGTATAGAACTCCAAATGAGATAAAATTAGTCTTGTTTGAAAGATATTGAAGTTCTCTTTCCAATGGTACTAGTATTACAGAATTTGGTAATACGTACGAGAAGTTATGTCACAAATACCGAATCTATGTTAAGCTGCTACGGTATTTGACAGCATCTCGGTATTGTTTGTATAACTTTTAGTAGAGAGCTCCAAATGAGATGAAACTACTCCCATTTGAAATATAACTCAAAAATATTTCTAACAAGTATAAAATCAATATTAGGACATTCCGGCGAACGCCTGCGAACACCCGCGAACACCCGCGAACACCTGCGAACGCTTTTCTTCATAACTTTTAGTACGTATCTCCAAATATAGTGAAAATAGCACCATTTGAAATAGAACTCAAATATCTTTTAAATGGGACTAATTTCATCTCATTTGGAGTTCTATACAAAAAGTTATGTAGAAAAGTGTTCCCAAGTGTTCGCAGGTGTTCGCGGGTGTTCGCAGGTGTTCGCAGGTGTTCGTAGGTGTTCGCAGGTGTTCGCCGATATGTCCTATTGTTAATTTTATACTTGTTGGAAAGCTATTTGATTTGTCTTTCAAATGGGACTAGTTTCATCTCATTTGGAGTTATCTACAAAAAGTTATGTAGAAAAGTGTTCGCAAGTGTTCGCGGGTATTCGCGGGTGTTCGCGGGTGTTCGCAGGCGTTCGCCGGAATGTCCTAGTTTTGATTTTATACTTGTTGGAAAGCTCTTTGAGTTATCTTTCAAATGTGACTATTTTCATATCATTTGGAGCTATATACGAAAAGTTATACTAAAAATACCGAAACGCCGTCAAATACCGTAGCAGCTTGATGCTGATTCGGTATTTTTGCCATAACTTCTCGTACAAAGCTCTAAATGCAGTGAAATCGGTCCCATTTGAAAAATAATTCAAATATCTTTCAAACGGGACCGATTTCATCTCATTTGGAGTACTATACAAAAAGTTATGCTCGAAAAACTAAGATAAGGGTATTTTGGTCATTTTTCAACATAAAGGGGCTCGATTTGGCCAAAATTAATTAGGGGGGCGCTGTTCGCCAATAACCAATTAAGGGGGGGCCCGATTCGCCAAAATTGCCATGAAAATTATAACCGTACGGTTAAATGTTCTCGAAAAAGGTTAACGTACATGTATATGCCATAAAGTCTGAAAATGCAGTTCAAAGCTAAAAGGGGCAATTGCGTATCAGCCCCCCGTTTCTCTTTCTAGTGCAAATTATCTTCCAAAAACGTATTTTCGGAAACTGATTTATTTTTTCTTTTTTTTTTTGCAAATCAGCCCTCCGGAGAGCGATTTACAAATCTCCAAAAATAGGGGGGCTGATACGCAATTTTCCGAGGGGGGCTGATACGCAATATTTTGCGAGTACGCAAGTGCTGGGATGATGCTGCTATGGGCCAAATATAGTTAGCTAGACTGATTAAAAGAAGTCTCAAAAAATATCATAGTTTACATTCGAATCTACATAAAATAAAATATTCATCAAGTTTTTCAAATATAACAGTTTGCGGTTCAGTACTCCGGAATGAGTTTTTACGCTGATGTAGGCGTCGTCATATGGCATATTTTCGTATTTTGAGAATTGAATCACACGACCGTAAATTTAGAAGGACTGATCTGTAATTCTTTTAAACTGATCATGGAATGAATGTACTGTGCATGGCTGTCGTAATTTAACAACGTAATGCTACTTCCATCCAAAAACTCACACATTCATACTCTCACAAGTCAGAATAATTAATTAAATAAGAAAAAAAAAATTATTATCTTGAATTTTATGCAATACAAAATGAGGGGTGGGTGATTATTTTATTATTTTGGTGGCTAAATGTATAAATATAAATTTTTCGATACAACAAGCATTTTTCATAGGGATACTACCATATCAGCCCCTCAACTGTTGAAAACATCCCAAATCAGCCCCCCATTTTAAATTTAGGTCAGATCAGCCCCTGGTTACTGTTTGGAGTTTTTTCTGGACGAAATTGTCCCTATACCCGTTAACACTTCAGACACCGATATCATCTATTTGAAGCGATCTCGGAAAAAACTTTAAAACATGAAAGTTGTAGATCTCGGCAAGAACTATAACTTTTATGTTGAAAATTTTTCAAAACAATACTTCAAAAGTTTTTGAGGTCGGAAGCATAACGGGTCGACCCGACCCGACCCGAAATTGCTACAAATAGTTCGGACATCGAAAACACCTACCTAGAAGCATTTGTTGGAAAAATTTGAATATAAAAGTTGTAGATCTCTATAACTTTCATGTTCAACATTTTTTCAAAAAATATTTCTAAATAGTGATCTCGGTGTCGGCAACAAAAGGACAGTTTTGCCCAAAAAAAAAATAAACAGTGAATATGGAATTGATTTGGACTGTTTTGGAGAAAAGAGACTTATATAATATGAAAATTAAAAAAGGGGCTGATTTGGTATTTTCTCTTTTTCTTAACTAACTATTGGGAATGTACCACAACCACAGTATAAAAGTACTATTTGTGCAGATTTCGACAAGGCTCCAGAGATTCTCCACCGCCCCACGTTGTTGGGGGCGCGCCCAAAGAAAGAAGAATGTAGAGGAAACATTTTGCAAAACAGCTATTTACTTCAAATCTTTTTACAAATCAACCATTACTTTAACCCTTATGTCAAAAGTACTTTAAACATTTTATAAAATTTTCCTTTTAAAAAAATTTAAATAATAAAAATGTTTTGATGAATCTATAATTTTTAGGCTAAAATGTCTTCTAAAATTACAGATAATTTAAGATTTTAAACAATTAATGATTTTAAAAATTAGAATACTACTATGTTAAGATTTTAGAATCTTAAAATACATATATTTATAAAAAAAAAATTTAAAAAAATAAAACTAAACAAATATATTTTAATATATGATTTATATTTTTATTTATTTTTTAGAAAAATATGAGTGAGTTAGATATCAATCCCTTCTCCGTTTAAAACTTTAGAAATAAATCTTTCGTTTTAAATCTTTTATTTATTATAGAAAAATCTATATAAAAGTATTTTTTAGAAAAAGTAAAAACTATAATCACATCAAAAAAAAAATTACATTAACTATTTTTTTTTAAAAAAATACTTTTAAAAGGTGAGACTTCAAAGTCTTAAGATTAGCTAGTTAGTTTTTTAAACTCTCTAAGATTTTGGAGTATCAAGATCTCTAATTAAAATATTTTTTAAAAGTTACTGATTACGAAAATTATATCACATTAAAATATATTTTTGTACCCCGTGCGGAGCTCGGCTAGCTCAACTGAATGGGAGGCGCCTCAGAAAGCGTTACCACCCAAATTCAAGCCCGCGTGGGGTAAAATCTAACTCGTAGGATTTTCTAAAAATTTTATGTATCCCGTGGTAGAAGTACTCATTCATAAAAGGCCTGTTCTCGGATCTCAGAACGTCGATCGGGGCTGGACGTGAAGATTTTCCGTGAGTTTGAGGTCCCTACGGAAGCGGAAGCGTGTGCTCGTATTACGGATTCCACCATAATAATCTCAATATATATATATATATATATATATATATATATATATATATATATATCCGGAAGCGTGTGCTCGTATTACGGATTTCACCACAATAATCTCAATATATATATATATATATATATATATATATATATATATATATATATATATATATATATATATATATATTTGTATAATTAAAAAATTTTAGAAAATATTTATATAGCAATTAAAATATTTTTTATATGAATTTTGAAAGATTGATTTGTAAAGAATTTAAACTAAAAGCTTATTTACTAGAGGTTTGAAAATGAAGGAATAACATGTAAACCCTTCCTCAAAGTATAGAGCAACAATCATGTATCTAAACGAACCACCAAGACATCTACCAATAAATATATAAATATACAAAGCACTTTGAGGTGGTCTCTTATATAGGGGCTCATGGATTGATGTGATTCTTTTTAGGCAATTTTGGCCAATCGGGCCCCCCCTTAATTGGTTTTTGGCGAACAGCGCTCCCCTAATTAATTTTGGCCAAATCGCGCCCCTTTACGTTGAAAAATGACCAAAATATCATTATCTTAGTTTTTCGAGCATAACTTTTTGTATCGTACTCCAAATGAGATGAAATCGGTCCCGTTTGAAAGATATTTGAATTATCTTTCAAATGGGACTAATTTCACTGCAGTTAGAGTTTTGTACGAGAAGTTATGGCAAAAATACAGAATTAGCATCAAGCTGCTAAGGTATTTGACGGCGTTTCGGTATTTTTAGTATAACTTTTCGTAGATAGCTCCAAATGATATGAAACTAGTCCCATTTGAAAGAGAACTCAAAGAGATTTCCAACAAGTATAAAATCAAAACTAGGACATTCCGGCGAATGTCTGCGAACACCCGCGAACACTTGCGAACACCCGCGAACACCCGCGAACACTTGCGAACACTTTTCTACATAACGTTTTGTAGAAAACTCCAAATGAGATGAAACTAGTCCCATTTGAAAGATAACTCAAATATCTTTTCAACAAGTATAAAATTAACAATATGACATATCGGCGAACACTTGCGAACACCTACGAACACCTGCGAACACCGCGAACACCTGCGAACACTTGGGAACACTTTTCTACATAACTTTTTGTATAGAACTCCAAATGAGATGAAATTAGTCCCATTTAAAATATATTTGAGTCCTCTTTCTAATGGTGCTATTTTCACTACATTTGGAGATACGTACTAAAAGTTATATAGAAAATCGTGTGCAGGTGTTCTGGGGTGTTCGCGGGTGTTCGCGGGTGTTCGTGGGTGTTCGCAGGTGTTCGTAGGCGTTCGCCGGAATGTACTAGTATTGATTTTATACTTGTTGGAAAGCTTTTTGAGTTATCTTCCAAATTAGACTAGTTTCATCTCATTTGGAGCTCTCTACTAAAAGTTATACAAACAATACCGAGATGCTGTCAAATACCGTAGCAGCTTAACATAGATTCGGTATTTTTGACATACCTTCTCGTACATATCTCCAAATGCTGTGATACTAGTCCCATTGGAAAGATAACTTCACTATCTTTCTAACAAGACTAACTTTATCTCATTTTGAGTTCTCTACAAAAAGTTATGTAGAAAAAAGCGTTCGCAAGTGTTCGCGGGTGTTCGCGGGTGTTCGCAGGTGTTCGCGGGTCCTGCGAACACCCGCGAACACCCGCGAACACTTGCGAACGCTTTTCTTCATAACTTTTTGTAGAGAACTCCAAATGAGATGAAATTAGTCTTGTTTGAAAGATATTGAAGTTCTCTTTCCAATGGTACTAGTATCACAGCATTTGGAGATACGTACGAGAAGTTATGTCAAAAATACCGAATCTATGTTAAGCTGCTACGGTATTTGACAGCATCTCGGTATTGTTTGTATAACTTTTAGTAGAGAGCTCCAAATGAGATGAAACTAGTCCCATTTGAAAGATAACTCAAAGAGCTTTCTAACAAGTATAAAATCAATACTAGGACATTCCGGCGAACGCCTGCGAACACCTGCGAACACCTGCGAACACCCGAACACCCGAACACTTGCGAACGCTTTACATAACTTTTCGTAGAGAACTCCAAATGAGATGAAATTAGTCTTGTTTGAAAGATATTGAAGTCTCTTTCCAATGTACTAGTATCACAGCATTTGGAGATACGTACGAGAAGTTATGTCAAAAATACCGAATCTATGTTAAGCTGCTACGGTATTTGACAGCATCTCGGTATTGTTTGTATAACTTTTAGTAGAGAGCTCCAAATGAGATGAAACTAGTCCCATTTGAAAGATAACTCAAAGAGCTTTCTAACAAGTATAAAATCAATACTAGGACATTCCGGCGAACGCCTGCGAACACCTGCGAACACCCGCGAACACCCGCGAACACCCCCGAACACCTGCAACGCTTTTCTATATAACTTTTAGTACGTATCTCCAAATGTAGTGAAAATAGCACCATTAGAAAGAGGACTCAAATATCTTTTAAATGGGACTAATTTCATCTCATTTGGAGTTCTATACAAAAAGTTATGTAGAAAAGTGTTCCCAAGTGTTCGCAGGTGTTCGCGGGTGTTCGCGGTGTTCGCAGGTGTTCGCAGGTGTTCGTAGGTGTTCGCAGGTGTTCGCCGATATGTCCTATTGTTAATTTTATACTTGTTGGAAAGCTATTTGAGTTATCTTTCAAATGGGACTAGTTTCATCTCATTTGGAGTTATCTACAAAAAGTTATGTAGAAAAGTGTTCGCAAGTGTTCGCGGGTGTTCGCGGGTGTTCTCGGGTGTTCGCAGGTGTTCGCGGGTTCGCCGGAATGTCCTAGTTTTGATTTTATACTTGTTGGAAAGCTCTTTGAGTTATCTTTCAAATGGGACTAGTTTCATCATTTGGAATATACGAAAAGTTATACTAAAAATACCGAAACGCCGTCAAATACCGTAGCAGCTTGATGCTGATTCGGTATTTTTGCCATAACTTCTCGTACAAAGCTCTAAATGCAGTGAAATCGGTCCCATTTGAAAGATAATTCAAATATCTTTCAAACGGGACCGATTTCATCTCATTTGGAGTACTATACAAGAAGTTATGCTCGAAAAACTAAGATAAGGTATTTTGGTCATTTTTCAGCGTAAAGGGGCGCGATTTGGCCAAAATTAATTAGGGGGGCGCTGTTCGACAAAAACCAATTAAGGGGGGGCCCGATTCGCCAAAATTGCCTTCTTTTTATCTAGAGGGAATTACGGATCTGGCCCCTGCAAAACATTATTTGCATCGCGCCCTCCCGGCTATTGAATTAGCCTCTTAACACTATTTGATATTTTTGCGGACAAAAATACCTTTATATTGGTTAATATTTTGGACCCTAAAAACACATATCTAAAAGTCTTTTTTGCTAAATTTTAACATTAAAATTTTAGATCTTAACGAGATCTACGATTTTTCTGTTAAAAGTTTTTCCAACAAATATTTCTAGATAGGTATTTTAGGAGTTTTTCTATTTCAGCAGATTAGCAGGTCAACCCGTTAACACATTGACTTCCCAAACACCTATCTAGAAGTATTTTTGAAAAAAATTTCAATATAAAAGTTATAGATCTCATTGAGATCTAAAAATTTCATACGAAGGTTTTTTCAAAATATGCTTCTAAATAAGTGTTTTAGGATTCGAAATGATGATATATAGAAACGAATATTTCCGTATGAAACAAAAACTTTTTTTTTTTTGTTTTTTTTTTTTGGGTGGGGGGGGGGGGGGTGACGCGGGCGTTGTATTTTTCAGTATATTTAGGGATTTTTTTTTTTTGAAATACATTTGAGCAATTAATAGTTTCACTTATAGATGGAATTGAGAGAGTATAACAACAACTACAAACCAGCCTTTTCTTCAAATGTTGTGAGTTAAGGGGCTTTTTTTTTAAAGAATATTATGGTGAAAACTGTAATATTAGCGCACGTTTTTATGAAAATGAAACTCATGAAAAATTTTCACACCTAATTCCGACCGACGCTTTAAATTTGAGTAGATCCTTCTATGAACTTCTATTACGGTGAAAAATTTTCTTACGGAAAATTTTATTTTATATGGACTCAAACTCAAATGATGACATTTTTAATTAGATATTTTTGGGATAAAATATGAAATTAAAAAAAAAAATAGATCACAGTGAATACGGGTGCCCGTGGACCCGCGGACATCCGCTCGTTTGACCCGTAAGTTACAGGTACGGGCGAGTGATACCCGAATTTAAGATTTTTAACTAAAATTTTTATCTACATCCGTCCGTTTATACGGGTACCGGCGAACCCGTAGGTACCAGGTGTAATTTTGCCACCTTTACTTCTAACTACAATTTTATTAATCCATTAAAATTTAAAAAATTTAATATGAAAAAAAGTTTTGATATCAACCAGAAGTGGTCCAATTAGTTAGTAAAACTGAATATTATGATGAGATTAAAGGTCTATTCCTTACAGACGATAGGTCAAATATTCAAATTTCAGCAATATTTGATTAACATGGTCTATTATTTATAGTTTTATATCTCATTAAAATATAGGATAAAAATTAAATTCAGTAGTCAAGATTTAAAAAGAATTTTTTATCTAAGTCACATTGTCTATTGTTCCAACACTCTCTGCCAAACCAGCGGTTTGACATGTAAAATTTTTAGAAATAAATATTTACGATGTGGGACAAAATATAATTAAGTAGTTTATTGGTAATACATGAAAAAAATTAAGGGATGAATACATTTCATCCCGCGATTAATGTTTGTATTTTAGCCCACCACCGACGTGGCGGTGCTTGTATGCTGCAACGTGGCGGCGCTCGTGTGCTGCTACTTGGCGCATTTTCGTATTTCAAATAGCTAAAATGCGAAATCTTCAATGTAGAGAGGCTGAAATATATTTTTTCTAAAAATTAATGCAAGGGCGGATAAGAGGGGCACGGGTTTTCTGTTGCTGAAACAACATGAAATAGAAACTTCTACGGCCAGATATTATATAAACTTTCAACTATAAATTTGGCTTACTTATGAGTATTTTTAGAAACTTTTTAAACTATAAAGTTATAGATTTTAATATGATTTATAATTTTATAGTTCAAAATTCTTTAAAAAAATATTAAATAATATGTTAAAATTATTATAAAAATATTTAATAATTTTGACAAATTATTTGAATTTTTTTCAAAAAATTTGAATTATAAAATATAGAGCACAATTAAAATTGATAATTTTATAGTTTAATTTTTTTAAAAAATATTTACAAATAAAATAAATAAATAAATAAATATTTTATAGAATATTTTGAATCCGTGTTTTTTCTGATGGTTGCATAGGGGCCGCAGAATTTCCTACTTGCTGTTGCTCCACGCCCGGATAAAAGTGCTGATCAAGGCCTGGATTTGACATTTTATTAAATTGATACGCCACACCGGCGATATTGCTTGTATTGCGTGAAAAGACAGGTACCGGCCCATGAACATAACAGAGACGTGTACGTCTTGGATGATGACAGGTGGCGCTTTACTAGTCGTCTCTATGGTATGACTCGCTGTGATGTATGTCTGGAATCACGACTTCTATGTAGCACGAACATTTTGAAAATACCGATGTATTTATGTCTGTATATATGTCCGATACAATATTTTTTGGACACGTTCGGACACGTATCGGACATGCCACGTAACGTATTCGGAAAAAATTAAAAAAGAAAAATCGGACACGCGTGTCAGACACTTCTTTCGGCTTGTCCGATACGTGTGTCAGTATTTATATTATTTTTTTAAAATTTTTTTTTTGTATAGAATAATTAAATACTATTTATAATAGTGGTAAGTAATATAATATAGTTATGCATCAGATATTATTAGTTGCTATAATTAGACTCTTAGTGTTTATATTTATTTCAAAAATGCAAATTATATTATTTATAGACTTATTATCGAATGTCATTATATTCACTATATTTAAATATATAATTATTTAAATTTTTAATTACCGTGTCCTATTTTTTTAAAAATTGCCGTGTCGCCGTGTCGTGTCGTGTCGTGTCCCCGTACCGGTGTCCGTGCTACCTAGCTGGCTGGTTTCAGACTTTCAGTAGTGCTAGGATTACCTGGAAATGGTCAGGTTTGAATTGCCACATCTTGACCGTATCACTACGATCTTATGGAAAGAAGGAATAGAATAGAATGAAATGGAATAATAAAAAAACTATATAAGAGAAAAGAAAAGAAAGAAAAAAATAAAAGTATTTTTATTTGGATTAGGAGAAGGAATGAATTGAAAAAAAAATGTGATATATCATATATTTTTTAAATGTTAATTACTAATATTTACTTGTTATATTTTATTTTAATATAAAAGGAAGGACAAAAAGATAATTTTATTTACTCTTTTCCTTCGATTTTCTTCAATTTTGGAGAGAATTGTGTAGGAAAAAAAATTTTCTTAGTTTTTGAAAAAAAAATATTTTTTCCATCACAAATCAAATAAGTAAATAAAAAAATTTTCTCACATTGTCTTTTCACTTAAACCAAACAAGCTTTAAGGGTATATTTGGAAAGTGAGAAAAGGGTGGGAAAGAAAGGCAATGGAAAGAAAGGGAGGAAAAAAAAATTTTCATATTTGGAAGGAGTGTGAAAATGAGAGAAAAAAATTTGAATTATGTTTTTTGGTCCTATTAAAATTCTTTCTTATCGATTTGATGAGAAAGTAAAGGAAAAAAAAGAGAGAAAGGAAAATTTTTCATTTTGATTTTTTTGACTTACAAAAAAAAAAGAGAAAGAAAGAAAGAGAGGGAGGAAAGAGAGGGAGGGAGGAAAAAGGAAAAAAAAAAGTAAATATTTGTTAATAAATATATATAATTATTAACTAATGTATTCTCTCACCACTTTTTTTTCTCCATTATCCAAACAGAATAGAAGGAAAACATTCTTGATCGTGCGGTTCGCGACCGAGTTGAGTTGCAACGCTTTCGACGATGACGTGGACGAGTTAAAGTGCGAGGAAAGAGGTCGGGCGAGGAGAGATAAAGGGAATCGTAGCATGGAAAATCCCGGGATGTTCTCCGAGGTGAAAAACCACGTGCCGGCGACTAAAGATCGCCGGCGTCTGAGCTGGTATTACGTGAGTTTTAAATGTTTACAAGCTTTCTCTCTCTCCCTTTCTCTTGTTAAAAGATGAAAATCCAACCCTTTATCAGGTCCCCCCTCCCTCCTATTTATAGTCGAGGTTGCCGAGCTCGGACGGTCAGGATGAGTTAGCTTCTGCGGCTAGGATTGATCCACGTCGACGTTAGCTTCTGTCGCTTCTCGCAGTCATTCTCCCTGTCTGTCATAAATGCGGTTTGTCGGCTATGGTTCGTAGGTCGTAGCTCTGCAGCTGTCACGTCCGCCGCTAGTTGCACTTAATGTCGCCTGTCGTAGTCAGCGTCTCTGACACACGCATTGAACGCAAGCATTAAGTGGTATTCAATGCGGTAGGTGGAGTCAGGGTTGACTTCGGTCTGCTGACGACCTCGGCCTCGGCCGGCCGAGGTCGGGTCTCGGGTGTCGAAGGGCTTCCCTCCGTCTTTGCGTGAAACCTAGATAACCGCGGTCGACCAAGCTAGGTTACTCCGGTCAATGCCGAGGTCGATTTCGGTTCTCTTCCGAGCTCGACCTCGGTCTGCCGACGTCGACCTCCGGGTCCAGAAGTCACCTCCCTATCATGTCGTAAATTACGCATATCCGGTGGTCGCGAGGTCGGCTGAGCCTCCGGGGTCGCCACGTGTCCGTGCCAAATTCCAGGCGGTATCAATTCTCACTATTTTCTTTACCTTCATATCCAAATAAATAGGAAAAAAAATATTTTTACAATTTTTTTTCATTACTTTTATTCATTTTATTTTTTTTCTTTCCACTTTTTTATTTTTCTTATTCCAAACAGAGCGTAAGAGAAGACATTCATGGAGCACGCAGTTTTAGTGGTTTGAGTTCTGTGCATGTATTTTCACTACATACACGAACTTATCAAACCAAATTTGCTGTAATGGTTACATAATTGCATACGAATCCATGTATTCTATTCATACATATTGATTTTGGCGTATCACGATAGTGAACTATTATATTATTAGAGATAGTATATTGAAGTTAATTAGTTAATAAAGACTAAGGACGAACGTTGCCCCCAAATACTCTGATGGGGGAGCTGGTTATAATAGTGGTAGTATAATAATTAATATACAGCATTTGCATGCCATTGTTTATAGTGTGTACCACTGGTTGCTATGTAGTACGGACACTCTAAAAATATCGACGTGTCCGTATCTGTACACGTACAGACACAACACTCATCGGACACATATCAGACACGCCACGTAGCGTATCCGAAAAAAAAAAAAAAATCGAACACACGTGTCGGACACTTCCGTTTAGCGTGTCCGGCGTATCAATATTTATATTATTTTCTAAAAAGAATTATTTTTGTTTATTTTTTAGAAAAGTTAAATATTATTTGTAACAGTGGTAAGTAATATAATATAGTTATGCATTCAGATTTTAGTTTTAGTTGATATAATTAGATTCTTAGTATTTAGATTTATTTTAAGGACGCGAAATATTAATTATGATAGACTTATTATCGAATGTTATTATATTTCTAATATTTAAATATTTGTGTAAATTATGTTTTAATTATTTAAATTTTTTATTATCATATCCGTATCTTTTTTTTTTTTAAAAAAAAAATTACCGTGTCTCGTATCGTACCATGTCCGTGTCAGTGCTACATAGACCGGTTGTTTAGATTTAGAATTGTAGGGAACTTTTTTTCAATATAATTGCATATTCTACAGAGTTCGATTCCGTTCGAATGAGGGTGTAGGGGCCTCTCTATTGGCTAATTCTTTATTTTTGTCCATCAATGATAGAGATAATAAATTGTTGCTAATCCAATGGTTTATATTAAGTAATAGCTACGGTTGTCTGCAGGGCTCTATTCTTCTCTCCCTTGAGAAATTCTGTTAGTGCGCGCTGTGCAGTTTTTTTCTTAAAAAAATTGAAACTATATTTTTGAAAAAATTTTAATATAAAAATTATAAATTTGATGAGATTTATAATTTTTATATTAAAATTATTTTCAAAAAATACTTTGTTTTGGGATTTTAAAAATTAACGGGTATTAAAAACAGTTCTAAAATCAATTACAAACTCGTTAATTTTTGGAGTCTCAAAACAACTATTTAGAAGTTTTTTTTTGAAAAAATATTTTAATATAAAAATTGTATATTTTATTAAGATTTATAATTTTTATATTAAAACTTTTTCTAAAAAATATTCATAATTTTTTTGTTAATAACTGCTCGCGGCGAACAGTTTAGAATTTGCCCTCTCCCCTCAATCGTTCTCAACCACCTCCGATCTTCTCCTTGCCAAAAGCCAAGTTAATTTCTTTAATTAGAGCAACAAAAGAAAAGCATGGCTAAAATCATTAAAGAAGCTAATGGGAAAATCCAAAGAGAATCAAACAACATAGAACATATGATTAAAACAAACTACTAAGTGGAATTTTGCTTATTACTTTACATTGGTAGTAAATCAACTTTTTTTGGGAATCATATTCTAGTTTCATCTTTAATTGAGGAAAGTACGGACACAACGGAATTTTATCATTTACAGTGTCCGACACCAACACGCTGCGGTCACGTCCGGACCGTATCAAACACGCCAAAGATGTGTCCTTAAACAAAAAATGTTCAAAAAAAAATTTCAGACATGCGTGTCGGACAGGTTAGATAGGAGCATCCAATACGCGTATTCATTTTTATGTTATTTTCTTAAAAAAAACTTATTTTTTAAATATTCTCAGAGAAGTGAAATATTATATAATGTTAGAAGTAAATGGCACTATATAATATTAGAAGTAAATAGCAATAAGTAGCATAATATAATTATATACTCAAAAATTATATATTTTTATTTTTATTAATATAATTAGACTTTTACTTTTAAATTCATCTTAAGAAGGTGAAATATTATACTATGCATTGACATTATTATTAAATGATATTATATTTTTCAGATATTTAATATATAATATAAATTATTTTTTAATTATTTATATTTTTTTAATATTGTATCCGAACCATACCTGATACCCCCATCCTACTTTCTTAAAATTATTGTGTTCCTGTCGTGTTTTCATATCTGTATCGGTGCTTTCTAATATGTATTTGTCGGTATGTCACATCCTAATATTGTAATTCCAAAGTATTGCAAAACTTTTGTTCTATAAATATTTTTTTAAAGTTTTAATAGTAGTAAGACTCCGTATACAATGGCCAATTCCTTTTGGGCAGAGATTGCAAATTCATCGGTCTTTCTGTTGAACAGATTATCTATCAGAGTTCTCAACAAAATGACTCCTTATGTGGCATGATATAGTCGAATTGATGATCATTTGATCAGCTTAGGCATTATCAAAAGCTTAAGTGAAGCAACTTTGTATGTGAAGAAGGCTGGCACTAGGAAACAATCAGGAACTTATTGATGATTTTAAATCTGAAATGCTCAAGTAGTTTAAGATGATGAATCTAGAACTGATGACTTATTTCCTTGGCCTGGAAGTGAAGCAGTGGAGGAATGAGATTTTCATTAGTCAAAGCAACAAATCATGCAACCTGGCTGAGGAAAATTCTACTGGATCTGGTTTTGGTCCAACAAGAACCAACACATATATTTGTGGATAATCACGCAGCCATATCATTCTCCTCCAATCCAACGTTTCATGGCAAGATAAAGCATTTCAAGATCAAATTCTACTTTCTTAGAGAAATTCAGAAAGAAGAGGAGGTCTCGTTGGTGCACTGTAGAACAGATGAGCAAGTTGCAGATTTGTTTAGCAAAACTTCGCCCAAAGTCAAATTTTTAATGTGCTGAGAAACAAGCTGGAAGTTTACAGCTTCAAAGGCGAAGAGTATTCGAGTTATGCCTCAGAAGCTACTGCAATTATGCCATGCTTCGAAAAAGTCGATGAACGTTGCTAGTTTTCCAGATCAAGTTACTGAAGTAGAAGTGGGCAACTGAAGTGCTATTCTTTAGGAGTAGTAGAAGCATGTTTCTACTGTTTCTGTTTTTCCAATCAAGTTAGTTGCTGTTTTTTCACATTAAGGGGTCATGATCATCATCTGTTTAGTTTTTTCAGTTATTTTCTGCATGTATTTAAGTTCAGTTATGAAAAAATATGACAATTTTCAATCTCTTGTCGTGGAATTCACTTGTGTGTATTCAAATCCAACAGTAATATATTGAACCTACATAAAATCATGCAAAGGCAAAATGACTTGAATACAAGCAATGTGTGGGCAGATTTCTGTGTCTTGAAATCAGAAAAACAATAGACTTCAACAAAGATAGACAAGTTTCCTTATATAACAGCTTTTCTTGAATCAAGTGGAGCCAATGTGCTAAAGTTTACTGAGCAGCTATTCATACTGGAAAAGCAAATACTTTATGGAGGTCAAAACCCTCTCCTTCAAGACTTCTTTTACTAGATATTATTTGATAGAAATTTACATAAGAACCTCTAATAAATATATTATATATATATATATATATATATATATATTTGTATTAATAGGAAATGTTACTAATAGAACCATTATACTATTAGGAAAGTAGAAAATAATAGAATATCTCTATTAGAAAATACTTATATTATGAGAGCATTATAGAAAATATTTAGGAGAAAAATATAATATGAGTTTAGAGGGATATCCTCTATAAACAGACAATATAATTTTTATTTTGGATTATGAAAGAAATATAGTTTATTTTAAATAAATTAGTTTATAAAATAAAAGCTGCCACCGGGCCGATGTTGTTTATCCTCGCCGCGTCCGGACCGCCGACGAAGCCGACCTAACCGGTTCATAACAATTGGTATCAGAGCTAGCGATCCCGAACCCTCATGCCGCTGCACTGTATTAATCTTATCCTCACAACATCCATCATCGCCACCAGATTCATCCTGATGGTCACACCTTATATTATAGAGCGATAAAGACAGAAGCTTTTATACGTAATCTAAAAAAAAAAAAAAAGATATGTAAGTATCTATTATGTTTTGCTAGTAATGGTAGCATTGCAGTAATAATATAATATGCTTCTGTTAGGATTCTGCATGAGTTGAAAAAAGCGATAAAGACGAACCACTTCTGCATGGTTGTGTTACCCCCCGCCCCCAGCGGAAGTGCACTCGTCCGAATTTTTGGGTGTCTATGAAATAAATACGTTAACCAAGTTTTCAAGCGATATGTGCGAAGGTGATGGACCCGAAGGACTACTTCACTTAATGTTGCAAGCCGTGCGCTCGCATGGTGCTAAATGTGGGACGGGCCGGCTTGGCCCGCCCCCAAGTTACGCCAGCTCGGCTCGGTCGATGACCCACCGAGCCGAGCAGGCCAAAATTTAAAAAAAAAAATATATGCCTGCGCAGGCCTGCCCGTCCAACCCCACACGTTGGTTTTTCAAGCCTGGCTCACGCGGCCGACGAGACAGGCCAGCCCACAGTCCGGTTCGTCAGACCGCGGACTTTTTTTACATCTCTAACTTCACTGTATGGTATGACAAAAACACCATACCGAAATTTTACTACATGACCACAGAGTAGACCAAAGGGGTTCGATGCCTGTCGGTTAGAAAATAATCCCGATTTGGGACCAGATATGCTTCGCCTCGTCATCTCAAAAAAAAAAAAAAACAAAAAAAAAAAACAAAAGAAAAGGATGCCACGCCATAAATATATATTGCATTGTCATTTTATTTATTCTTTTTAGATTTATTTATTTTTAGGAAAACGGCGGCTCCATGTACTCAGCAACAGCCTGTTAACCTGTTACTTGATGGCAGAAGCAAAAAATTCTGCACAAGCAAGGAATATATGAAGTGAAAGGAAGAAGTCCTGCTTGTCAAGTCCCGAATCTTGAATCTTTTTGTTGCCCCCCTAAAAGCAATTAAAACAAAATGCAGCTTAAATCTTTATATAGCAGATAACCGGTACACTTTGATGCAACTTTTACCAAGTTTGTCTGATCACGTTCGTAAGGGAAGCTTCCGGGGGCGAAGCATTTGCCGTCTCACGGAAGATACCATTTGCAAAAATAAATACCATTTTGCATGAAGTAACCTTACTTTGTTAACACACTCTAAATATTACGAAAAGGAAATATCATCCCCCCTTCTCAGTGATCCAAGATGCATTATCCAACACAGGCATCTTCCACTAAAAACACCAATTTAATTATTGAAACAAAAGCAGTAAGGATCGCACTACACAATATAACTCCAACTACACACTGTATGGGCTCTTCTGATCCAATGACCATTCGCACTTTCTTTCTGAGTCAAACTCTAAGAACATTTGTCAGCTACACGTTAACAAGCAAAGGAAAGTCTCAACCGACATGACTTTTTGGATAAAATACCAAAAAGTTGATAATTATATCTAAGGTGGGCATGGACAAATTAAAATGAAAGAATAGTACGCAGGAATGGTGGAAAAAGTTAACTGAATTCTTCAAAAGGACCAAACAATTTTTGGAATATCATGCTTCCGTTTCCTCTGATATCACATCACCCACTGCCTTACTATCATCCACGGCCTTATTATCGTCTACCGCCTTACCGTCATCAACCGCCTTACCGTCATCCAATGCCTTACCCTCATCCACCGTCTTAGTGTCATCTACTGCCACAATATCATCTGCATCACCCTCGTTTGGATCTTCCTCCTTAACAAGTAGCTCCCTTAGTCTCTTCAGTTCACGATTTTTCGCTTCCAACTTTTCTTGCAAAATATACACCTGAAATCGGAGAAATAGTAAAGAATTAAAAAAAACTAGGTGGATTTAACGCAAAATGAAAAGGAAAGTTTTACCTGGGAAAAGGAAGGAAAATCCCTTATTAAATGAACCTAATCACTGAAACAATTATTTAATATCCCACATGTAACTGTGATTTGCGGATAAAATATAAAGTGCTGCAGGGTTACCGCTCCTCTAGCCTGCGGACAGGCATAGAAGAACACCGGCTCAAAAACAACGGGGAAATGCATATATCCCCAAAACATGTTTTGGACCTCAATTTAATCCCATCAAAGTTTCACCTTTCATAAAGCCCATTATACACTGGTGTGATGTATATTTGCAGAACCTTCACTTATGCTCGAGGCACCATCATTCCATACCTAGAGGACTATGATAAAAACTTTGCAACACTTTGTACCTAGCACCGTCATTCGATTCCCAGAGAACTGACACATTAAAGCTAACACTGTCAAAACAATGATACATATACACAACACTCGGTAGGGGCTTTATTTGAATGCTTGAAGTTACGAGGGGCTTGTCTGATATAAAATTTTGCTCTTATGCCTGCAGTGAATCTCCCCTTTTAACAATCATCCCGAAGGTGCTGATACCATAATATCTTTTCTATATAGAGAACTTTACTATATGGACCATTATTTCATTTTGATCTCATCATGCAGAAGATCCAGTCATAGGTTGCTCTCATCAGTTCATCTTCAGTCACGAACCATGATTCTCATAAACTAGATTGCTTAACCTTGAGCAGATGTGCTTTTTTTTTTGTTTTTACTATAGCGTTTTCAGTTAAAATGAGATGTATAGTTGTATCTTGCAAGGAAAGGCATGCACAACATGCAAGATGCAGTTCCACCAAGATTAACAGGATCAAGGCAGCAAGACCAAGATAAGAGGCATCAAACAAAACTACAACTGTAGTAAACAAATAATGTCCACTAAACTAAAAATGAAGAATATACTGTGGCAACACAAAGAGAAGTTTATAGAAGTTACCATCTCGTTTGATCTATCCACATCATTCGTCAGTCCTTCCATATGCTTATACAATGCTGTGTTGAGTCCAGTATTAAAGAAATTAGTATCTTCTTAGATCAGCAGTTACAGGATAAACAGCCAATTCTGAAAGAAAGAGTCAACGAATCCAACCAATAGAGAAAGCTTACCATCAAATTGATTTTTCAGATCCACATTTTGAGATTTGAGTACGGCAATTTTCATCCCAAGCTCGTGGATCTATACATTTAAATCAGCTCATGACTGAATAACCATGCTTGTCTATTGAAAAGTGTAGGAAAGGTAGAAACAAGAATAAACATAATTGTACTAGTACGACGTGTACAAACATCTAAAAGGTATGCCATTTCTACAACCAATAAATAATACACCTAAATTAAATTTGTCCTGGATTCATATTTCTCAAAACTGAAGTTGCAGCAGAAGAGCCTACAGACAGAATGATGTTATTTCCTACTTTTGAGGAGGGATTTTCATGAGCTCAAAACCCCGTCGGTCTGCCTGTATTGGCCATTATTGAGGAATCAAAATAGCACTTACTTTTCCTTCAGAAGCCATTGCCCCAATCTCCTCATTTTCCTCCTGCAAGGTCCTACACTTGGCCATCAACATTTTCCCCAGCTTGCTAGTTGGAGTAAAATTGATTGCAGCAACATTGTCCTGCAACTCCTTTATTTTCTTTTCTTTCTCTTCTACCAAGCCCTAGTAAAATAAAGTTTCTCAACCGTAATTTCACTCAACAAACAACAGTCAGACATAAAAGGATTAAAATAAAATTTTCTTGGAGAGATCAAGGCACCTTGAGACGTGTGAACTCTTCATGTATTGCTGGATCAAGCAATAATTTCCTAGTCTGCAAATTGAAACAAAAAGATCCAAAATAGATAGAACAAGGATTACGACTTCTAATCATGTCAATGCAACTAGCATAACAACAGAACTGATCTTGATCAAAGATACAAAGACCTAATATATCAAGAAACAGAAAGCTATAACACATGAAACAAGATCCAAAGAAACTTGATGAAGAATGTCAGAACAAAAGGCAATATTAGTAACCAAGCATATATCGACCTCCATTCAAATCAATTGCTAGAAAGGACCAGTCCCGAGCCAAAGTTGTTGGGCTATTTCAATGGAATAGCAAGCAGGTATGAAGTTGAATGTTAAACACGAGTTCCAAACACCTATCTGCTGAAAAAAAGCATGAACCATCATCCTTGGACAACAAAGAGTATTCAATTGATGCCGCTTATTCTAATTTGAAGCTATATAAACTAAAAACCAAGGTTCCTGTGATTGATTGTACTGCATAATACCGGTATACCATAAGCGTCAACTACTGGAACTCAAAACAATATATGAAGAATGAGATGTGCACAAAGTAGCTTCACAAGATCTTCATTGACCTATGTCAACGAATGCATGTCCAACTATACTGATGTAGTGCACAATCTCAAGAAGCATAAGATGTACAAAGTTCAACCATATGTCAAAAATACCTGCATGGACGGGGGTCTCAACTGTGTCTTCAGATCCTGAACTGCAGACTATACAGAAGGCAAAACATTCAATCCTTACATAGAAATCAATATGTTTTCTAAAGCTATAAAAAATCCTATCAAATCTATGACCATACAGAAACAGGGCGGACATATACTATATGGCACCAATGGATTGCAGATATAGGACAATCAAAAAAGTCTAAGAACTCAGCGTATTAAGAATACATAATCTAACGTATATACAACCTAAGTCCGACAACATCTTCAATTTCAGATCCTAGTGTTGTTAAAAGGCGCCCGGCGCCTTAAGAACGTCAATGTGAGGCGATATTCGTAAGGCGCCACCAAGGCGCCCGCCCAGGCGCCTAGGCGAGTGCCAGGCGTCCAGGCGAGTGCCTTGGCTCATAGGCATGAAAAAAGTCGGGGGAGAAGAATTTGTCATTTTTACCCTTTACTTTTAAGTGTTGAAAAACTTAAGTGAATGGTAAAACAGTAAAAACAAAGGAGAAAAAGTGCTTATAAAGGCTTGAGTTATCAATTTAGAGTATGCTCACCCTCTCCTTGCATTGTTTTTTTTTTTTTTTGGGGAAGTTTATAATTTGTTTTAGTATGTAACTTTTATGTTATTTTTTATTTGTGTTATGAAACTATTTGACATGCTGCTTGCTAGTTGAAGCCATTGAAGAATTTAAGATATAGAATTACATTAGTTTTATTACTTTTTTCTTTTCATAGTTTTATATATGATAAACTTGCATTAGCGCCTCACGAGCCCCTTGGCGCCTCAGGCGTTTTGCGTCCTTGGCGCTTTAGAGCGCCCTTTGCCTTTAACAACACTGTTTGATCCAACATATATCAACCACTACGCTGTATCCAGTTTGCACAAAATCAAGAGAACTGGACTTCCAACTGTTATATGGATACCTATCATTAACTAGCAGCTTAACTAAAAGCAAGTAAAGGTAATACATGTACAAAGAGAGAAATGAGTAGTTATCAAACAAAAGGTTACCCAACTATATAATTCAATATGCATGCACAATCTCCAGAACTGCAGATAAATGGTCAAACAAACTTAGGAAGGGATTCACGTGTAACAGTTGACCACTTACAAAAAGCTATATCGTATATTAGTATGACCATCATCTTTCAAAAAATAAGATGATAACTACATGAACACTTCGTGTATTAATATAGATATCAGAGGAGGCCAGTTTACAGGTTAAATGGACCGACAACTACATACACCGCAAAAGTTGATGATTGAAACATGAAAATAGGTTAAGTCGCAGTTGAATGTGCACATTGTAATGAGATAATAGGGCTACAGATAATGCAAAATTTTGATCACACATGCGGATCAATAGCTAATCGCCTGAACTACATATAACTTTCTATTGAATGTGAAATTACTGCAGACATGGTTACCTTCAAATCTGCAATTTCCTGTTCGCGCTTTGCAAAAGTCACAATAAATGCGGCTTCCTTTTTCTTTGCTTTCTCTAGCTGAACAGGAAAGGACGTTAATCATCAATCATGATTCAGAAAATCTACTCCAAAATTTAATTCTCACGAGAAAACATGAAATCAACCTGTTCTTTTAAAGACTCCTCAGAAGATTTCAAGTTTTGGAAAGACTTTGCTGCTGATTCAGGATCTATGTTGACAGAAAAGAAATCACAGAAAGACATCAAAGGTCAACGTTGAAAAGGAGACGTGAATTATGTGATAAGAAAAATCAAAACAGCTTTGGAAATAGAAAGCTGTGACATATAGTTGGGAGGAAAACCTGGCACATTCTGGAAAGCAGAATGCCAATTCTGGATCTCTGACCTCGCAAGTTCAAGATCTTTCTGCTAGGACATAAGATATATTTGCTTACCAAATTCATCAGGGTATATACCAAAATTGTGACAGGCAATCAAAATGTCAGCATAAAGACATGATATGAACTAAGAAGAGTAGTTAGGAGTTGTTATTTGCTGAAAGTGATTATATAGAAGTGCAGTAATCATAATTCAGCCTTTACTTACTAAAGATATGTGCATGGGAGCACATCAATACAACAAAGTACGTAAAGCAAACAAGAAAGACATTTAAAAGAACTGCTTGAAAGCAGCAAACTTACACAGCTACCATATTTGAGCCAATGTCTTATTATTACATACCTGGCATGTTGCAAGGTCATCTTTACAGTTTTGAAGGCTGAAACAGACAAAACAAAAGAACAAAGCCATTTTAATTATCTGAGCAAAGAATATCGATTGCACTACACCTGGTATACCTTTCGCGAAGAGATAGAATCATCCCTGTAGCTGCACCTGGTCCACTTTCTTCAACTTTTGACTTCCCCTAAAAATATAGTGGAAGAAACTCTTTATAAAAATGTAACAAAAAAAAGGATTTCACACATATCATATTTAACTTTTGTGATCATAATCTCATAAGAACTTTAAGAAACAAGATCAAGTTGTTGGCAGATAAGTACTTCAGAGGAATTTCAATTGACAAATGAAATTCTATGTATAATCTAATAATTGATAGAATGGTAGATAACTGGGGTATATCAGGAGCCACTCGTCACCAAGTTTATTATCAACATTAGCTACATGGTACGCTCCACTAACAATAGCTTTTCATGCAGCGTCTATTCATTTATCTTGTAAGCTGTATTACCATATTTAAAATCCCAACCACGCAAGCCTTCTAAGCCAAAAGTTCCAACTCCAAATCCTAATAGGCCCAAAGTTCCTTGCATGCCCTTTAATCAAATGCTATCCATTCAATTATTTACACGATTAAACTTCTTTGTTGGCTGTGACTTTTTTTCTCATTTGACTTAATCCTTAATATCGTAAGAAGAAATGTCAAATTGATCATTAGAGATGCTATATTCATTTAGTCGGAGAAAAATAAATTTGGTTTTTATTATTCAGTTTAAGATTTTTTAATTTGAATAAAATGACAACAACAATTGGACATAACTTAGGTGGTGTTTGGAACGTGGGTAATAGGATGGTAAACAATACTTGGGTACCATTTTACCACCCTTCACCCACATTTGTTGTGAGGGTAAATATTAACCGGGGGTAATATTTACCTCCAAAAAGGCGGTAATGTGCTACCCACCTCGCGAGGTGGGTAGCGTGTTACCACTCGCTCTCTCTCATCTCACTCACTTGCTCTCTATCTTCTCACTCGCTCGTTCTTCCCCATACCTCCTCATCAGCTCTTCCTCTCCTCTCTCTCTCTCCAGTACTTCATCCCGCCCAACGACGGCTACCTTCTGCGTAGCCAACGGCAAGGTGCTAGCCGGAGTAGTTCAAGCTGCAACTGCAACATAGAGCGCCCTTCTCCAAGGCCTCCACTTCTCTCTTCATACGCTTCTCCATTGCTCGCGATGAGCTACGACGGTGGGGGTGGCGAATTGTCAGTGCTACTTCATATGCTGCTAGTGTGGTTAGGCTAATCGATTGAGCAGAACAAGCGTCAAATCAAGAGCTATTGCTACGCTGGCCCAAAGACTTCTAATTTCGACGGCAAAAGATGATCAAGAAATGGGAATTGATGGAAAAAGATGATATGTTCCTTTTTTGTAAATATAATTTGTTCTTTTTTATCTTGCAGGGAGCTGAACATCAAGGAGAAGAAACGAGGCGGGAGCTGAACGCCGAGGATGCCGAAGAGAGAGAGGAGACAAGATGAGGCAAGATGGGAGATCGGCACTGGTGAGCTAAAAAGGAGGGATTGGAGGGCGCCGGTGATGGACCTCGGCGGTGGAATTTTTTGTTTTGTTTTGTTTTGTTTTTTTTAATTATTGGGTAAAGAGTTACTACCAATCCAGACGTGGAAAAAAGAAATCCTGGAATAAATTTTATTACCTCTAGTAGAGATGTTACTAGGGTATTCTTTACCCTTATCCATGTTCCAAACGCAACCTTAGCCTTACTTGAAAAACTTAACACATCTTATATACTCTAAGTTCTTATCATTTTCCCATATTTATAGATATTGATGAGTACACTCTTGGTAGTTTTGACTTTTAGATGCAAATGAACTAAAACAAAGCAATGAAAGATGCTTTTATCTAAAAATAATGATTTCAGGATTAGAAGGATTTGATGCCCCTACAATCAGATTGCTCTAGCAAAAATGATATCTGAGTAGTCACTAAGGAAAAGAGCAGACTTGCATATAGTGATCAATAACAGTTCCCTATCATGCTGTAGGACCATTGAGGATGTCTTTTTTTGTCCATAAGTTAAAACGAATCCAGGTATTAAAATTGCCAAGATCATGAAACCAATAAAACTACTAGAAATATGTGTCTAGTTAATTTCCAAAATCCTGCCATCCTAATGAGCTGCTAATAAGCAACTCTTCTTAGACATGCTACACCATATGTCCAAGATAAGTTTAATAAAGGCGTTTTGCAATTGGTATTAGACAGATTAATGTCACCAATCAGAAGCAAATAAGCCTTACCGAACTCTTAAAGAGATGCTTGAGCAATCTCAAGTGATACAGAAGCAGACCTCTTTTCCCGTTATATAATTGACCTAATGCTTTAGAATAGAGTAACATAGTAACCCAGAGAAGAAAAGATGTGGAGAACTATCAATGTCCCACTTTCAGATAGGAGATTCGAGAATCCACTTTGAGGTAAGAGATTAGAGATTCGAGATGATAAATTGTAAATAATGGCCATAAGTAGTCGAACAACTCAATGTATTGTCGTCCATGACTATATTCATAGAACAATTCATGTCTTAGACTTGAACTTATCTAATGTTGTTTTGTGTGCCCGCACGTAGCAATTCTTTTGAAGGCCATAATTCGTAGGGCTTTATAGAGCTTGAATTCATTTGAGCAAGCTCCTTGAGTACTGTCTAACGCCTGAATAATTGATGGCACCGGGAGCTTAAGAGCAACTTTCAACTCAAAAAATGTGTTCGTGCTCTCATAAAGAAACTCCCCTCTAATATTCTACATAGTTCAGAAAGCATGTAGTGAGAGCATATGTAAATTGCTATCGAGCAGAGAGCAACAATTCAGCTTAGTCAATCAATTTAGACTTTCTTCTGCAATTCTGTGATAAATTTATCCACTTAAGCCACAAGGAGCTCCACACCAATAACAAAGCCTTTTACTACTAAGTGGAGTCGACTACATGGATCATTATACGGCCAGTACTCCATTTAGAGCCATGTCTTCACTTAAGTTCAACGACATGAAGATCATTTCACCAGGTTTCTTGCCCTTCCCCTACATTCACCCCAACTCCACAAAATTTAATTGTACAGGCAACCTTGTCTGGAGAAATCATCCAGCAACTAGTTTTAGGATTCCCCTTTTGGAAATTGAAAAGCAAAATGGGATTATGAAACAAACATTTTCCATAATTTGCAAATCTGGGAAAAAAAAAAAAGAGAAAGCTACTAACAAGAACTAAACTTAATTGCAGGACATCTCGTGTACTGTAAAATAGAGTGCTTTAATGCAAATGCCCAAGATTTATACAGCTATACAAATCATTAAACATTCAGAGGGGTGGTTGTTACCCTTTTGGCACCAAAGACATCATCCTCCTCTTCATCAATATCTGCAAAGCTTCTCTTCTCCCCTACATTTACTCATAACAAAAGGGGGAAAAGTCAAATTACGAGCCACACTTGCTATATACAATGAAGAATTCCACACCTGAGCGTCTACGGGCGCTGTGATTCCCGGCAAAGTCACCACCAAAATCATCCTCCTAAGTCCAAAAATTGCTTAACTCAGAACAATTACTAACAAAAAAAAGCTACAACGAGGGAAAAACGCAAGAAGATAATAGAAGAGAGGGTAAGATTACATCGTCAAGGCGAGGGCTAGAATCCATGGCTACTATAAAACCCTAGTTCTCTCGTGCTCGTTTTATCGTTCCCCCTCCTCAGAGCTGTCGCAGCATCTCGCGCGCAAAGTTAGTAGTTACTGTTTCATAAACCGTGAAAGAGATAGGCATGGGCAGATCCACCATATGGCCAATGGGGTCAATGAACCACTCAAATACTGTGAAACTAAGGCGCCAAGGTGGTGACAAATACCTCGCTCGGCGGCGGGATCAGAAGCCGAAGGCGAGCAATCAAGGGAGGAGGAAATTCAGTCCGCTGGAAAACAGAAAGTCGGGAGAGAGGGTCGCTGAATGGGGTGGGAGATTTAATGTCTATAGAGGATTGAGGCTTTGAAAAGCTAATTGGGCTCTAAGGGCTTGTCTTACTTATCAAAAAAGTAAAAAAAATGGGACAAGCGAAAACTCACTTGCCTTATTTTTTATTTATTTGAAAAAAAAATAAAAAAAGTAACTTTCTTTATTTTCTAATTACTATTTATTTCAATATATTTCTCATTTTTCCACATCTCTCTTGAAGAGAAATGAGAAAATCATAATTGCATATAATTTTATAGAATATTATTAATAAAATATATATTAATTTATTGTTAAAATAAATTTATTTATAAAAATATATTTAGTATACTGTTAAAAATCCATGGCTACTATAAATATGTCACGACGTTGTCATTCTCCTTCCATCCTTCCAATCAACCATTCATTACAATCGTCGTCATTCATAAATATTGGATCAACTTCGTCACTCCTATCATAACGACGCCTCAATGCTCAATTGTATTTGACATATACCAAGTCATGCAACCTGCAACAGTGGGTGGTCTGTCGTTGGGCCAGCCCACAACAGGCGTGCCTGGGCACAAGGCTCTGACAGAGGCGGGCGCAAGACTTCCCCCCCTCTCAGGCGTGTCTTTAACAATATTCACCACGCATCGGAAATTGGACAATCGTGAAAATCAGTTCAATCTTGATCGCACTAGACAAAGAGATTTAGGAAGTGACAGTGTGTCAACGACGTAGCTGGCAACGAGAGAACTGGCGGCATTGAAAGGGCGGTGGCAAGCTAGGATTTGAATGAAGAGGAGTTACACGGCGAGATCGATTTTGACATAGAGAACAAATCAAAAGTAAAATTACTGTTGAGTGAACAGTCAAAAAATCGGAGATTTATGCGACATGATCGATTTTGACTATAGAAATAACGGAAAAAGAACTAAAAAAAAAAAAGTTATAGTTAAGCAAACAATGTTTACTATAGCAAACCGGGATACTCTTAGTATAGAGTAAAGACAACAAAGGTCACCGTCCATCGGAAATTAGGTGACAGTGAGATTACGCTCAATCTTGATTGTCAATGACGTAGCTGACGGCGAAGGAATTGGCGGTGGCAATGAGACAGGAAGTTAGGATTCATATGTGAAGGATTTATGTGGCGGTATCAATTTTGATGGAGAAAGAGAATTAAAAAAATACTGATAAGTGAACAGTAGAACAATCGGAAAGTTACATGGTGGGATCGATTTTGAAGGAGAGATGACAAAAAAAATTACTATGAGTGACAGTATTTATTGTAGCAAATGGGTGGAATAGATTACTATGAGTGACAATATTTATTGTAGCAAATCGTAATGTTCTTAGTTAAAGAGTAATAAGTTATCCCTTTGTTTAAAAAAAGGAGATGAATGAATTTATATATCGGTTTGATTTTCATCCAGCATATTTATCAACATAATTATCATCATTTTATTTCTAAATAGAACTTTCCATTTCTATTTAACTTACATAATTTCTCATGAATAAAGGCTCTGGAAAGGATTTATTGTCCCGGCATAGATATGAGAGCGGTGAAGTGGGGTGACATTGCTTGCCGCCCTTTTGGGTTCGCAAAGTGATCGAATTGAGGCTTTGTTATTTGTTCTTCAAACCCTAGAAGCCTCTGCCGTGACACATTTTCAGAAGAGGTCCTTCGACACTTTTTTGCCGGTTGGCGGGTCAGCCATTCAGCATGCTAATTCTCAAGCTTTTCTTTGACTTCCAGCAAAGCTGCAGATTTTAAGACACACAAAGACACCTAAAGAAACACCTGCGAATTCAAATGAACAAAAAGATTCAGTTTAAAGCAGCTAAGTCGTCCAAAGCATAGAAAATGTATTTTTTTGAGGGCCCAAGGTCAGCTAGGGTATTGGCCACATAAGATCCTCACCTGGCTCACCTAGGAGGAGGGGGTGCACGTGCATGTACCCGCCAACACAATTTTTGAACTGCAGCACGGGGAGTTGAAACTGGATGGAAAGGGTTCATGAGCCCATGCCCATCTAGTGCGACATCCCGTCACCCCCCAATAGAAAATGTATGAAGCCCCCTCTTTTTAAGCAATACCTTTATTCTGTGGTAAACACAAACTACTGTACCAAGACCTTTGACCAAGTTCTATCTTCTCCTTTAGTAAGAGTTTCTCTTAGTTGTCAGCTACTGAAGATAGCATCAAGCCTTGACATCAAAATATATGTGAACATATATTTATCATACAGAAAGAAAAGAATAACAATGGTAGACGTCGATTGAAAAAATAATCAGTATTCAATAACTGAAATAAATGCTCCAACAGTAGTCATGCAATCAGGATATTTCACTTAATGACCATAGCCTGTAATCTTTGTCCAGCCATTCAACCATAAACCTAGTCAATAAGAGAGTAAAGAATACATTGGCCACTTATGGGTCCAAAAGCTATATTACCCATTCTTGCATGTAGGTTTGATGAGATACTCTTGCGATCAACCAGTAGTCAAACCCAAAAAAAAAAAAAAAAAAAAAAGCATTGTGAGAGTGCACAAAGCTTTCTGTTAGTACCTCACTTTAACACTCGTTGAGTAAAACATTTGCATCTACGCAACTGAAACGCTGTTATAAGTTAAAAAGTGAGCTTCAAATGCAATAAGCATCCAGGCGATGTATATTCTGATATGTGTAGTATGCTGTTTCATTTAGCCTAAAAATACTTGATGCAATTATATCTTTCAAGTTTCCAAGACAAGAGTAAATAAAAAAATGCAACTAAAGCTCCAAACAATTCAGGCCAGCATACATAGTACCAGCATCAGTGAACTTTGGCAAGAATCATGAAATTCAATACTACATTGTCAATCATGTCAGTCTTCATATCGATAAGTCCTGCACAATTATGACATTTGACCCTGCAGTTCTATATAACTAAATGTCAAATTGATCACTCCTGTCTAAACAGATGTGAGCTAATTGGGATAGAAACTATCCCTCACCTGTTATAAACATGAAAAAAAATCCAGAACGCTGCTAATCACCAACCCTTTGATCACTTTATCAGCTTGCTTATTGCTTGCTAGGCAAGCATTAAATCAAGGACAAAATGCTTGTCAGTGCCTGCCTCTGCTGAATATAATTTTAGTTGCAGTATCAAGTATGGTTGTTGTTGCCTACTCAGAAATTATGGTTTACGATGGTTTTCAAAATGTTGACTCTATATCATTTTCCGAATTGCAACTAAAATTAGACTAGTTCTAGACTTCCGTATACATTAAACATTATATTCAAAAACAAATAATTGTCCTAAAGAGATATGGAAGCAAGTAAATATGCAAACAGGCTAAAGTTCAACATGCTCATCTTCCTAATTTAAGCAGAGAAGGTAGCTACTAAGTACACCATATAACCTTTTATTGAACATTTTTTTTATGAGTTTCAGAATAGGCTTACTTGTAGACGCAACTTACCTGCTCCGTTGAATGAACAAGAATAAAGAGTTAGAGAAACCTTCATCTTTATCCATAACAGAATCCCATCCACTTTAAGCCAAGAAGACATTTCCTTTATTTAAGGAAGATATTTGATAGCCTATGCCTGTATGCTGGTCCAGACAAAGTTAAAGTAATTTCTCCAGTGTTCATATAAAGTGATGATTCTATGTACTGGTTTCAAATAAGGATTGCTTCAAATCTGGTACATAGCCAGCAAGCAAACACTCTTGAGTTAAGTTAATGAGAAAGAAATGTATATCCACTGTTTCAGGATGGGAAGTATCTCTTGCAACAAATTCATGAATGATACCCAGCAATTCAATGGAGCTAGAACCCCGGCTCTTTACTATGCCCCTTTCTTTCATTGCTTTCCAAATGTCTCTAGAACTTCCACATTTGCCCTTATACCCATATATGTTAGCCAATAGCACGTAAGAGCTACTGTCTTGAGGAACCAACTCAATTAGTTTTCTTGCTGCATGCTCAGCGACATCAAGGTCACCATGGTTTCTTGAAGCACCAAGAAGAGCTCTCCAAACAATATCATTGGCTCTTACTGGCATGTTACTAACCAGTTGAACTGCCTCCTTGAGATGTCCTGCACGACTTAGAAGGTCAACCATACATCCATAGTGCTGGATTTTAGGAGCCAGCCAATACTTAGATCTCATAATATGAAAATACAAATAACCTTCATCTACTAG
The DNA here is from genome assembly GCA_002076135.1 of Xerophyta viscosa. Classification (NCBI taxonomy): domain Eukaryota; kingdom Viridiplantae; phylum Streptophyta; class Magnoliopsida; order Pandanales; family Velloziaceae; genus Xerophyta; species Xerophyta viscosa. Next base: position 306,984 of record MJHO01000115.1, on the reverse strand, counting down.
ACCAGCGTGACTGCAAGCATTTAAGAGAGCGACAAAAGTTATCTCATCAGGCAACACCAGCGATAGTTCCATATCTTGAAACAAAGAAACAGCGACGCTTCCATAGCCGTGTATTGCAAGTCCAGATATCATTGCATTCCAATGGTCCTTCATCTTTTGGGAAATTCTATTAAATATTTTTATTGCTATATCAGCATTACCACATTTTGAGTACATATCTATAAGTGCAACTCCAACAATCCCATCTAAAGGGAATCTACATCTATCTATATATGCATGAACCTCCTTCCCTAGCGAAAGAAAACCTAAATCACCAATAGCTGAAAGAACAATAGCCAGAGTAGAACAGTTCGGTTTTTCTCCAAAGAGAGGCATGCTGAAGTACATTTCAACAGCCTTCTTAGGATCTCCATTATTCTTGTAACCAGAAATCATTGTATTCCAAGATATAACATCACGACAGGGCATGCTGTCAAATATTGCTCGAGCTACATTCATCCGTCCTGCACTAGTATATCCGTCAATGATGATGTTCCACGAAATTTCATCCTTAACAGGCATAGAATGAAACAATTTATAAGCAAGATCAACATCACCATTGCTTGCATGTGCATCAAGCACTATATTCCATGTTGTCAAGTTCCTAGATGGCATTATATCAAACAATTTCTGTGCAGATAAAATATCACGACATTTGACATATCCATTGATCAAACAATTCCAAGTTATTAAATTTTTATAGGGCATCTTTTCAAACCAGCCATGAGCTATACCAATATGAGCACATTCGATAAATGCATTAAGCATAACACCCCAAGTAACTATATTTTTCGAAGGTGTCTGATCAAACAACAACCTTGCAGCTTCAAGGTCTCCTCTTCTGGCATAGCCGTCAATCATGGAGTTCCATGAAACAACATCTCTTTCAGGCATCTCATCAAATAACTTTCTTGCATATTCAGTTTGGCCGCATTTTGAATAGCCATCAATCATAACGTTCCAAGAAAAGAGATCACGTTCTGGCATCTGGTAAAACATATTAGCTGCATCAAGAATTTTGCCATGCTTGACATACCCATCAATCAGCGTGTTCCAAGAAACCAAATCCTTCTGCAGTGTAAAATCAAAGGAAGCATGCGCAGCATTGATGTTGCCACACCTAGCATACATAAATATCAAGGAATTTTTAACAAACAAGTCCAAGTTCATGGGACTCTTTATTATCCGGCAATGGATCCTCTCTCCTTCTTTCATTGCAGAAGCACCGGCGCAAGCTTTAAGTATGAATGGGAAGGTAAACTTGTCAGGGTTAATATGCTTTTGTACCATGCGATTATACAATTCAATTGCTTTCCATGGTTGATCACTTTGTTCGTATGCTCTAATCGCAGCATTCCAAATGAATGGACCAGAATAATCAATTTGCTTCAATAGCACAGCAGCATATTCCAAAGTCCAGATCCTTGAACGTGCACGCATTACAATTCTTCCAACCGCGAAAAGGACTCCAAGAAGTCCAATGGCAATTAATGGTGCAAGTATGTGGTTCAAGTCTCTGTTGCTTCGACATTTATATAGCAACGGAAAAAATCATCAAGTGAACTATTTGCCACAGTTCCTTAGTTTAACATATTGCTTACTGCATCATCTCCTTTGGTCCTGCATCATTCCCCTTGATGTATATAGTTCATAAGGTCAATTGATCATACGGGAGAATTAAAAGAGGAACGATTCAAACATTCATTTGAAAAGAATCTGTTGTAGTTTAGGACACTTTATCCCCAAGACACTTGGGAAAGGGAAGCTTCATAACTGGTTCATCAACTATGTTTCGAGTTTGGCTTAAACATCTAACCAACCATTTTTAACAGTTTATATACCCAATTATAATATTACCTATACTTAACCTGCAGGTTAAAAAATTAAATCAAAGTGTCATGCGGTTTAGGATGAAAATGCAGATTATAAACTACTCTCATGCTTTACAAATTACAATGAAAAAAAAAAAAAAAATCAACTGATCATTTTGATGAATCATAACTCAACTTTACATACCTTCCCCAAGGCACAGATATCTATTTCTGATCTTCCTAAAAAGACGGCCTTGTGTCTCTCTTCAAATTGCATATTCGGAAGACTTACATTGGCAGTAGACTTCAATCGTTCGTATAAGCTCCTCAAGTCCTGCATTGCCAAAATTCACAGGATCACTGAGAACGTGCAAATATTTTCTTTTGCTTACTACATTACATGGTCATGGGCGGATCCACCATATAGCCTGTGGGATCAACTGAACTCACTCAAATACTGTGAAGCTAAAGCGCCAAGGCGGTGATCAATACCTCGTTCGGCGGCGGTATCAGAAACCGGAGGCAGAGCAATCAAGGGAAGAGGAAATTCAGCCGGCTGGAAAAAGCTGGTCGGGAAAGAGGGTCGCTGAGACGGGCGAAGAGATTGATGTCTAATGAGGATTGAGGCTTTGAAGCTAATTGTAACATTTATTTTTGGCAAACATCGATTTTGATTTCTAGTTGGCTCCTCCAACGTGTAATTTATTTTTTTTAATTATTTTTAATTAAAATTACGAAAATAAAATCAAATATAAACATTTACAAAAATAAAACGCTGCCGCCAGTTAAACTGGCGGCAGCATTCCACGTCAGCTTCGTATGGGCTTAGTGGCGTACTGACGCCAGTTTAACTGGCGTTAATATCTGCCGCCAGTTTAACTGGCGACAAAACTATCGAGTTAAACTGGCGACAAAACTATCGAGTTAAACTGGCGATAGTAAGAAACGCCACTGTAAGTGGCGTTTCTGCAAGCTGCAAACCTGCAGCTTGCAACCCCCCCCACACCTGCTGGCCCAACCCTCCCCATCCACCCCCCACACCTGCTGCCCCCCACACACACTCAATAAAACATCTAAATCTCCCTCCCTCCAACCAACCACCCCGACCACACACACCTCCCCGTCCCCCACATTCAATAAAACATCCATTCAACCCCCCTCCCCCCTAACCCACCTGCCATCCCCGAAAAGCACCCCAACCCCTATCTATCAAACCCCATAACCCAAACATACGGCAACAGAAAACAAACTCAAATATAAATATAAAAGTAAACATAATATATAAATACAAACACTAACGTAAAAACTAACTAAAAGAAATAATTATGTACAAAACCAAATATATAACTCAAATATAAATATAAACCCAAATATTTAATATCTCCACAAAAAGAATATGCGAGCACAACTATACTTAACATAAGTACAACATAAAATATATCTCTCAAATATAAATACAATCTCAGTACAAATATAAACTCAATTTAGTTACGTTTCGTATACAGATTTTGGAGGTCTTTTTTCTCTTTTTGACCTCCTTACAAAATTTAATCCGCTGAAACGTCGGCGCTCCCGAGGCTGCGGATGTGGCTCCTGCGGCTGCTCCTGTGGCTCTGGCTGTGGCTCCGGCTCCGGCTCCGGCTGCGGTGACTCCGGCTCCTGCAACTGTGGCACTGGCTCCTGAAACTGGGGTACCTCCTGGGTAACATAACCCGGATCAAAAGTATAAGGCCCCTCGTAAAATGATGTAGATGTAGTCTGCTCGTAGCCCATATAATGTGAAGCATGACCCTGCTCATATGCGCCAAAATGAGAAGTAGACGTACCCTGTCCGTATGTATCGTATCCGGAAGGACCGTGCCTGTATGTACCGTATGAGGAAGGAGCAAATTCCATGTATGTTGTTTGCCAACTTGGATGCGGATGATCCGGCTCCCGAAAGTGCATCTCATCTGCAGCCTCCTGTTGGACTCCAACATTATCATCATTCATCACATCCGCCTCGTCATTATGTGCAACAGGAGGTACCGCCATCGGAAGAATGTCTGCACGTGTTCCCAGGGCATACTCATGATAATGCCGAAACATCTCTGTACAGATACTCTGAATATGCGCTCCGTGAGTGTAGCCAGATATAGCGTCGTCTCCAGCTATATTGTAGATGTTCTGTATGTTCTGGAACTGTTATATCAACGAGAAAAAAAATATTAGTTTAACATATATGACAGGTGTGTTGCAGACATTGTTAAAAGAAAGAAAATTATAAAATCTTACCATATATTCATTTGTAAGGCACTTGCGGGAAAGATATCTTCTGGTGATCCACTTGTACCACTCCAAATAACCGTTGAAATTGTCTCCGGCTTCTTGGACAATTCGGTCAAGCCTTCCATTCCAGATTTCAATATAATTCTCGTGACACACATTCCAATCCGATGCCTGCATAAAGTTATGCTTATATAATCCTACATCTGTATTTATAGCTTCGGGAATATCCTGGGCAAATCCGAACTGACGTAGGACACGATCCGGTGCGTGCCACTCAACCACGCAGAAATAGATAAGAGGGACCTTCGCTCGCCAAATATGTCTACCTCTTTTACAACATACAGGAAGGGCAGCTAAAATATCTTCAGAATAAGGAGTCCATATCATCTGCAACAGAAATCTGATTTTAACATAACAGCAATAAAAAAATAGTGAAAGCAAAAATTATCGTACATGTTCCTCCTGCATCGAGTCCAGCTCAAATCGAAACGTCTCCAGTACATGCGAACTATTTGCTGACCTCGCAAGCACACCTTGTGACCACCTACATTTAAGAGTATTATATGTCATAAAACATATAACAAATAAATTATTACAATAAACAAATAGTAGAATAAAAATTATACCGGAATCCGAGTGGCAGAAGGTGCGAATCCGCCGTCGGTGGAATGCTGATAATCCGCGGGGCTGTGAGTGTAATACGCTCGTAGGCCCAATACTGCAGGAGGACCGCACATCCTCCAATTTGTGTGGATTGCCTGGCACTGGCACTGCACAAATTTCTGTATAACCAAGCAAGTGACGCGCTGCCCCAACTATAAGTGGATATCTGATCAATATCTTCCAAAAGCAACAAAATCCAATAGTAAACATAAGCGCCAGACGTATCGGTGAATAAACATCCAGAGATCAACATAAAAAGATATGCTCTGGCATATCGGTCCAATATAACATCATCTGCATCGGCAGGGATAACCGCGAACTCCTCCCAAAGCCATTTGAACCTAACACGACCACCACTAATCTTACTAGGTGGAGGTACTTTTCCTAGCAACCTTGCAAAAACATCCTGCCACATATGACCGGAAGTGGCGCAGATAACCGGCTTCCCGTCTACCGGTAAGCCTAACAGTACTTCCACATCCTGTAAGGTAATCGTACACTCACCAACAGGCAGATGAAAGGTATGCGTCTCCTGACGCCATCTCTCTACAAGTGCTGTAATCAAGGCAGCATCAATCTGCATAAAGCCCTGATAAGTCTAATTTTTAGATATAAATTGAGCATAAATTATATACTGATTTCGTTATTTATGTGGTTAATTTCAGGCAAAAGTTTTATGTTGGAGTTAATTACGCAACCGCAGTTCGATGATCAAGAACAAGCAAGCAACTAATAACTCGGATGAAATTTAATAGCTGCCATAAAAAAATGAAGGATTAGATTGCCGATGCATAGTTTCGACTGGAATTGGAAGTCCAAACACCAAACATCAATTCAAGGGCTTAGATAAGAAGATGGAATATTTAATGGCTTGGATTTAAAGTGGCTAAGAGGATTGATTTTATTGAAGCAACAAAGTGGACGGCTGGATGAGGAGCTTTATGTGGCTGTTAAGAGTAAGGTGGATGGCGTGATGACATCAAGGAAAGCACATCAATGGCTGGGATTGATTTTTATAAAAAATAAAACCTAGCAAAACAATAAAGGAGGCAGCGGCCAGTAGCTGAGGGGACTTTTGGATTTTAATCTTTTTAGCCGGCGGCTAGGAGAGAATTGGTGGGAGACGGAGTTATACAAGCAACCGATATTCGGAGACGACACGGCAATTATATATTCTTCCCATATTCCACAGTTCATCTTCTCGTCGTATTTTCTTTATTTTTGGATTATCATGAACTAATTTATTTTAGGGATTTTGATGTAACCATATGTTAAAGGATTGATCTTTATTATTGGTTGATTATTTTAAATGCGTTATCTATGAATTCTGTGTATGTCTAATTTAGAGCTTGTAATTTTGCTATGTGACCAGTAGTAAAATTATAAGTTTAGGTTCTTGACAACTCGAGAGAGAAGTTAGGACTTTTTCTTGAATTAGATTGAATTATTGCATAAATAAAAACAGAGATGTGGAGTTTGTATGATGGTTCTGTTGAATTCGTATGACTTAATGCGGTTGTTACTAACTTCTTCATATAGAGATATAGGAGAAATTGTTAACAACTAGGTAGTTACGATTCGAGAGAAAAGTAATTACAATTAACATTAATTAATTTTCATAGAGAGATCTAGGAAATTAGTTATGAGGAATTGTTGATTTACAACTCGAGAGAGAAGTAATCATTAACGAATTCGCATGTAATTTGGATAGTTTATCTTTTGGTGCTACCAATAACATTGATATGATTTCCTAACATTTTGGTGAAATCAAAATCCCGTCTTTTTAATCGATTGAGTCGCCCGTATTTCTATATTTTAGTTGCTTCTTTTTACTCATAGATAAAACACCATTCAAATTCGACCGCTTAGATAATTATAAGGTTACACTAAATTGGTAGTTAACGCGACAATCCTCGAGGGAACGATATTCTTTATTCACACTTTATTACTTGTGCGACCCGTATACTTGCGGTACATTTTACACACATCAAGTTTTTGGCGCCGTTGCCGGGGATTGCAAGTCGTTAATATCGAGTTTATCTAATCTTATAGTTAATTTAAGCACTTTTTTTTTATTTTTTTTATTTATTTTTTTTCTTCCACATTTTTTAGCATTAGTTTCTGTTTCTTTTTTGGTAGTTATTTTTTTAGTTTCTGTTTTCTTGATTTTTTTTTTCTGTTTTCTTTGGTTTTCTGTTTTTACTTTGTTTCTGTTTATTTTAATTTTCTTACCTTCTGTTTTATTTTATTAATTATTAAAAAAAAAAAAAAATTTCTCATTCTTTGGTCTTTCAGGTGGTTTATGTGCAGACCGCATAGTGAAAATTTTGCTCCGTTTGATCCAGAGATTGAGAGAACATTCCACAGATTATTAAGAGAAAACAGACGCACCAAGACTTCAGTGAATAAAGACATGGCTGAAGACAATGAGAATGTAATCAATGAACGGGCCTTGAGAGATTATGCTTCAGCAAGTGTTGGGGGTATTGCTTCGGAATCAGGCAACCTGCTATTCAAGCCAACAATTTTGAAATTAAGCCTGCTTTGATTCAGATGATACAAGCCAATCAGTTTGGAGGCTCACCGGTAGATGATCCAAATGATCATATCACAATTTTTTTACAGATTTGTGAAACTTTCAAGAATAATGGTGCCTCCACGGATGCGGTGAGACTGCGACTTTTTCCTTTTTCGCTCAGAGACAAGGCAAGGAGCTGGTTGAATTCTTTACCAGCCGGTACGGTTACTACTTGGGATCAACTTGCTCAGAAATTCTTAGCCAGATTTTTTCCTCCAGCAAGAACGGCTAAACTACGCAATGATATCACATCATTTATGCAAGTTGAGGGAGAATCGTTATACGAGTGTTGGGAGAGATACAAAGAGCTTTTGAGGAGATGCCCACATCACGGAATACCAATTTGGCTTCAGATTCAAACTTTCTATAATGGACTGGGAGCAAATCATAGAACAATGGTAGATGCAGCATCTGGAGGTACATTGATGTCCAAGACACTTGCGAACGCTTTTCTTCATAACTTTTTGTAGAGAACTCCAAATGAGATGAAATTAGTCTTGTTTGAAACATATTGAAGTTCTCTTTCCGATGGTATACGTATCACAGCATTTGGAGATACGTACGAGATGTTATGGCAAAAATACCGAATCCGCATCAAGCTGCTACGGTATTTGACGGCGTTTCGGTATTTTTAGTATAACTTTTAGTAGGGAGCTCCAAATGAGATGAAACTAGTCCCATTTGAAAGATAACTCAAAGATCTTTCCAACAAGTATAAAATCAAAACTAGGACATTCCGGCGAACGCCTGAGAACACCCGCGAACACCTGCGAACACCCGAGAACACCCGCGAACACTTGCGAAAACTGTTCTACATAACTTTTTGTAGATAACTCCAAATGATATGAAACTAGTCCCATTTGAAAGATAACTCAAATAGCTTTCCAAAAAGTATAAAATTAACAATAGAACATATCAGCGAACACCTGCGAACACCTGCGAACACCGCGAACACCCGCGAACACCTGCGAACACTTGGGAACACTTTTCTACATAACTTTTCGTAGAGAACTCCAACTGAGATGAAATTAGTCTTGTTTGAAATATACTGAAGTTCTCTTTCCAATGGTACTATTATCACAGCATTTGGTGATACGTACGAGAAGTTATGTCAAAAATACTGAATCTACGTTAAGCTGCTACGGTATTTGACAGCATCTCGGTATTGTTTGTATAACTTTTAGTAGAGAGCTCCAAATGAGATGAAACTAGTCCCATTTGAAATATAACTCAAATAGCTTTCTAACAAGTATAAAATCAATACTAGAACATTCCGGCGAACGCCTGCGAACACCTGCGAACACCCGCGAACACCTGCGAACACCCGCGAACACTTGCGAACGCTTTTGTACATAACTTTTCGTAGAGAACTCCAACTGAGATTAAAGTAGTTTTGTTTGAAATATATTGAAGTTCTCTTTCCAATGGTACTAGTATCACAGCATTTGGAGATACTTACGAGAAGTTATGTCAAAAATACCGAATCTATGTTAAGCTGCTACGGTATTTGACAGCATCTCGGTATTGTTTGTATAACTTTTAGTAGAGAGCTCCAAATGAGATGAAACTAGTCCCATTTGCAAGATAACTCAAATAGCTTTCTAAAAAGTATAAAATCAATACTAAGACATTCCGGCGAACGCCTGCGAACACCTGCGAACACCCGCGAACACACGCGAACACCCCCGAACACCTGCACACGCTTTTCTATATAACTTTTATTGCGTATCTCCAAATGTAGTGAAAATAGCACCATTAGCAAGAGGACGCAAATATCTTTTAAAGGGGACTAATTTCATCTCATTTGGAGTTCTATACAAAACGTTATGTAGAAAAGTGTTCCCAAGTGTTCGCAGGTGTTCTCGGGTGTTCGCGGTGTTCGCAGGTGTTCGTAGGTGTTCGCAGGTGTTCGCCGATATGTCCTATTGTTAATTTTATACTTGTTGGAAAGGTATTTGAGTTATCTTTCAAATGGGACTAGTTTCATATCATTTGGAGTTATCTACAAAACATTATGTAGAAAAGTGTTCGCAAGTGTTCGCGGGTGTTCTCGGGTGTTCGCAGGTGTTCGCGGGTGTTCGCAGGCGTTCGCCGGAAAGTCCTATTTCTTATTTTATACTTGTTGGAAAGCTTTTTGAGTTCTCTTTCAAATGGGACTAGTTTCATCTCATTTGGAGCTCTCTATTAAAAGTTATACTAAAAATACCGAAACGCCGTCAAATTACCGTAGCAGCTTGATGCTGATTCGGTATTTTTGCCATAACTTCTCGTACGTATCTCCAAATGCTGTGATACTAGTACCATTGTAAAGAGAACTTCAATATCTTTCAAACAAGACTAATTTCATCTCATTTGGAGTTCTCTACAAAAAGTTATGAAGAAAAGCGTTCGTAAGTGTTCGAGGGTGTTCGCGGGTGTTCGCAGGTGTTCGCAGTACGTACTAGTATCACAGCGTTTGGAGATACGTACGAGAAGTTATGTCAAAAATACCGAATCTATGTTAAGCTGCTACGGTATTTGACAGTATCTCGGTATTGTTTATATAACTTTTAGTAGAGAGCTCCAAATGAGATGAAACTAGTCCCATTTGAAAGATAACTCAAAGAGCTTTCTAACAAGTATAAAATCAATATTAGGACATTCCGGCGAACGCCTGCGAACACCTGCGAACATCCGCGAATACTTGCGAACGCTTTTCTACATAACGTTTTGTATAGAACTTCAAATTAGATGAAATTAGTCTTGTTTGAAATATATTGAAGTTCTCTTTCAAATGGTACTAGTATCACAGCATTTGGTGATACGTACGAGAAGTTATGTCAAAAATACCGAATCTATGTTAAGCTGCTACGGTATTTGACAGCATCTCGGTATTGTTTGTATAACTTTTAGTAGAGAGCTCCAAATGAGATGAAACTAGTCCCATTTGAAAGATAACTCAAAGAGCTTTCTAACAAGTATAAAATCAATACTAGTACATTCCGGCGAACGCCTGCGAACACCCGCGAACACCTGCAAACGCTTTTCTTCATAACTTTTAGTACGTATCTCCAAATGTAGTGAAAATAGCACTATTAGAAAGAGGACTCAAATATCTTTTAAATGGGACTAATTTCATCTCATTTGGAGTTCTATACAAAAAGTTATGTAGAAAAGTGTTCCCAAGTGTTCGTAGGTGTTCGCGGTGTTCGCAGTGTTCGCAGGTGTTCGCCGATATGTCCTATTATTAATTTTATACTTCTAGAAATCTATTTGAGTTATCTTTCAAATGGGACTAGTTTTATCTTATTTGGAGTTATTTACAAAAAGTTATGTAGAAAAGTGTTTGCAAGTGTTCGCGGGTGTTCGCGGGTGTTCTCGGGTGTTCGCAGGTGTTCGCGGGTTTTCGCAGGCGTTCGCCGGAATGTTCTAGTTTTTATTTTATACTTGTTGGAAAGCTCTTTGAGTTCTCTTTCAAATGGGACTAGTTTCATCTCATTTGGAGCTATATACGAAAAGTTATACTAAAAATACCAAAACGCCGTCAAATACTGTAGCAGCTTGATGCTGATTCGGTATTTTTACTATAACTTCTCGTACAAAGCTCTAAATGCAGTGAAGTCGGTCCCATTTGAAAGATAATTCAAATATCCTTCAAACGGGACCGATTTCATCTCATTTGGAGTACTATACAAAAAGTTATGCTCGAAAAACTAAGATAAGGGTATTTTGGTCATTTTTTAACGTAAAGGGGCGCGATTTGGCCAAAATTAATTAGGGGGGCGCTGTTCGCTAATAACCAATTAAGGGGGGGGGGCCCGATTTGCCAAAATTGCCAAAGTATTACATTTTTTTTATCCCCAAATTATCTTCTGAAACCCCTTGCTCGCTCTACGATCGTCGACCAGATCCTGCAAAGAACTGAGGGGAAGAAGGAGGGGTGAGTATATAAAATATACTCAGTGAGTGACCCACCCTGGCGAAGGCGACCACCAGAGCTGCGGCCACACACCAAACACATACAAACACGGTAAGCACGCATGCGAATGCATTCATACGAGAGTATAGAAGTTCCGCATATTATTGCTACTTCTATATGCCAATGCAATCTGCACGCACATCATAAGTCCAGGCACACAAGTTGTATTCTAATCACCTTCTAGCAACAGATGAACATACAACAAGTAGCACAACATGCTGGAGTAAACATCTCACTACAAGCATGATTTCACAAATCCATGAATAAGCACGCAAACAACATGATATAGCATGCTTTCACATCAAACATAAGTTTGTCATGCACATCACAACAAACAAGTATTGCCACCAATAGTGGACTTACACAAAACCGATCACATCACCCAAACGCATAACCATACTCAATATGTTGTCCAAAAAGGACCAACGATAAACATAGATCCATACGCTATCACAAGTAGTGAAGCATCAAACACATATCATATGCACATTACATCAAGTAAAGCATGCACTAACTCGTAGTTAGTCAAATCCACCCAACTATCAGATTATGCCAATCTTTTTAAGTTAGCGTGATCTAATACCCCATCGCGATAGGTTCCATTTTATTTCCAGTTTAGGTGAAGCCGGCCACTGGCGGCCACTGGACTTCCCGGGCACCTAAACCCAAACCCGGGCAAGCCCTACCGCCCACCAATCATCACCAAGGTCTTGGTCCTCGCACCGATAATTCCGCGTGCCACCAACACCCAATAACGACGGAGGCGACCCCATTGCGCGACATGGGGGCTACTCGGATCTTTTACGCTATACGCAACCGAGCCTCGCACTCACGGTTACCACCGAGGCCAACCGGTGAACAACCGCTCCGCCGGCCTCCCATAGAGGAGATCCACAGCTTATACCCGTGTGTTCTAACCTCTCACATCCCTAGTGTCCCGACTCCCGGCTCGCGGCCCCACGGATCCTCGCGGCCCTACGGATCGGACAGGATAGAGGCTCCGAGCACACATATACGGGTAGCCAATCTTTAAGTTGTTTTAACAACCAAATACTCTAGTTCGAACTACTAGTCCTCTTAGACTTGGGTCGCCTCACCCCGAGTTTCTTTTCCTCGAAGGGCCATTTTCCAATCTCAGACTAGTAGACAACTTCCGAGTATAACCTTTATTAAGGCACATGCAAACGAGTGTCCCTAGAGTCCAATTACTCTATCTACTCGCAAGCAACCACAAAGTACGCATAGTTATGAATCAAGCAACATCAATCTCCAAGTTCGCATATAGAACTAACATGATTATATTTCATAACTATAAGCATGCCAATAGCATAATTGAACAACCAAGCACATAAGCATGTTCTCAATCAACATAATCGCATACAAGGGATAAAACCCTAACATAGCATATTAATCAAACATAACATGCTACCAATCAATCCATATAAGGAAAATCATGCTATCACACACAAGCATGATCACACATTGGTGCTTAACCGCTCACACACATTACAAGATAAAGTAATGCATTCAAGTGTTAACATATAACACAAATCTTTACACCTACCATTTGTATGCATCAATCAATCAACTAAAATGCATCGTAAGGTAGATGAAATCCAGACACAATATCATTCAAGTACTCGGGTCGGATTATCAACCACGCAAGCACATACACACAAGCACTCCCGACAACAATATCGTTTAGGTCACACACCTAGGGAGTCGTCCACGCAGGCAATCACATCGCTAATATGTTGTCCATACAACATAACTTGCAAGTAATTCTAACATTCCTAATACATGCACACACAGAACTCTTGTTCACAAGCATGACTAGGCAACGTCAATACATACACAATTTAATACTCGCATGAATCGCTCTAATTGAGTCGACAAGTAAGGTCACACGAAACATGTTCATACAACAGGGAGCATACACATGAAGATGTCCAAACACGATCACCCTATTACCATGCATGACCATATACCTCAAGTCAACTAGCATGTTCCAATGCACATACATCTACATGCACTCTAGCTAAATCCGTCCGCACACTATCCCACTGGTATTTACAGTCTAGGAAACGCGAACTCCACTACCGAGTGCCCAACACACAAAATCATGCTATCGAACAATGTCACACAAGACAAACAGTATAGCTAGCATGATTATTACTATTATCTAGTATGAAAATCATCATCGTCGAATACATGTTATCACAGCCTAGGAGTCACATGTTATTTTCAACATAATTCCTAGCGTACGTTTCTAGTGAATATCATCATCTAGAACATGCTATCACAACCAATAAATAAATCATGCCGACTTATCTAAACATGCTACTACATCAAGCATATAGTCCTAGCATGATTTATAACAAGAATTCTAACAACCGAGTGAGACCGCAGGGGCACTCACCTTAATCCGAACGTAAACCTTCGAGGGTTTACCGATCGGCGCGTAAACGACGAAGCAACTCTGAAAAGGACCCCGAACGAGTCCACGACGACGAGACGATACGGCGGAGCGGTCGAGTTCGCCGGAGACTTCGCCGGAGGCCGGCGGCAGCTACAGTGGCGGCGGCGGTGAAATCGGCGGCCGAGGAGCTCCGGAGACGGAAGAGGTGGCGCGACTGACGTTGGCCGGAGGAGCAGCTGCGACGAACGGCGGCGGCGCAGCCATCGACGGACCAGAGACCGGGAGAGAGGGATCCGGCGTTCGGCGCATCAATCGGCGGTGACGAGGTGCGGCAGCGGCTCAGGCAACGTCGGGAGGCAGCGGTGGTCGACGGCGAGCGACGGAGACACCGGAATCACGGCGGCAAGAATTAGGGTTCCCGACCGCGCGAGCGATCGCGCGCGAGGAAGAGAGAGGGATCGGGAGCCGGAGACAGAGGAGGAGAGAGCACCGGTGGCGACGCGCTCGCGGCGGCGAGACGGACGGCAGCGCGGCGCGGCGCACGCGCGGCGAGCAACACGGGCGAGAGATCGCGAGTGGAGGAGAGAGAGCGAGAGGCGAGCGCGAGTGAGAGAGATGGGGCGCGGACTGTGCGCGACTGGGCGAGCCCATATGGCTCGTCCGGTCAATTGGGCTCGGCTGGGCCGAGCCAAGTGGCTCGGTCGGCCGGGTCCAACTCGATTCGGGCCCAAATTGGCCCAAAACGCAACCAAATCAATTTCAAATCAAATACAAATCAATCCAAGTGCATATCAAGCACCCAAACAGTCAATTAGACTCTAAATCGAAGGAAATTAACCCGAAAATAAATTCGATTCTAACTAATCGAACTTAGGGACCTCACATCGCCTCACTCCACAATACCAATTTTTCTTCTGAAAAAAGACCTCAACATCTCAGGGAGGTGGGAGGCACATGTGGCCATGTTGAACAGTTCAAACTTTCTCGTGGGGAGAACGATTACATTTCCATTAACATATCACATTATGTCATTCGCTTCACATGATCTTGCTTATACAGTCATTTATTTACTCCGTGTCCCATAATTATACTATAACATGCAAGCTTATTTATGCATCACTGAAGTGAAACGAAACACATAACAAACATGCATGCATACATAATCCACCAAGGCCTAGTGCATGCTCTCTAATGCTCTCTAACACATGAAAACACAAGTCCTTGATCATTTTTCGGCACATATAATAAAAATTTATGACTGATATACACATTCAACAGGCAAGCTCCAGAAATCATTAGGGAACCACTCCGTCATCATGAAGCTTCCCGCTAACCAGTATATTATGGCCCAACGTCCAAACTACAAATATAACGATGGTGCACCAACAGAGTGTCCTATAGTGATTCTTCGGCTCTACATAAAAGATAATGCATGGCATATATAAAAATTATTAGTGACACCATTGACATCAAGTAAAAGAAAATATGTTCCATGTAGCAGTGCTCATCATAATTTTAACACAGACACAAGTTTAAAGCAGAGGGGACAGGAAAATGTAGTAAAAGTCGTTATGTAGTTGCATTTGCTTTTACAAGTTCGTACGCAGATGACAATTACGGAACAATTGGAAGATTCAAATAGGTGATACACTTTTGAATATTTTTATTTTATTATAATTTCTTCAATTGTCTTCTTTTTTATCATCTGGTAAAGAGCCCCTTTATGTGAGTTTGGGTACCTCGACCTTGCCAATGGTTTCAAGAATAAGGACTGGTATGATAAATTCACATCTGTGGCCTTGTTTGAACCACAAAAATTTTCCCATCTTTCACCACGCCTTCGATGTCTTGTGGGAAACCGTACAACTCCTCAATTGCACTCCCCGCCCTTGCAATGCTAGATAGGATAGGAGCACGGAAGTTGTGATCAATAATGAGCGGATCACTCGAGTAGTCAAGAATCACGAGCTCTTCCTCATCCATCGGCACGCTGGATATTGAAGCAGTTAAAGCTTAACAACAAAGCAAGTGAAAATTTCTAATGTGCACGAGTTGAACAGTGAGCATTCCCAAAATAAGCTATGCTTCCATAACAAAAATAATAATAGTTTGTACGCTCCCTCTTTTCCCTCCTCAATACCACCCTTCATCTCCAAAAACCTATCCCTACCCCTTTTTCCGCACAAATCCCACCCGTACACTGAAAGAGGAGGGAAAAAGGAGCCTTTATATATATATATATATATATATATATATATATATATATATATATATATATATATATATATAAGTTTATCTTTAAGAACCACACCCGCACGGTTTGCTAAGTTGAGATATAGTTCATGGCGAAAATTGAACACGGAAGATAGTGAAGCTGACCTGTCATAAAGGCCTGCACCAGCATACCCTTCTAAATCTTCACCATTGGAGTCTGATCTGAAGATAATGGACGGCCGAATGAAAAGACCAACCGGCTTGCTTGGGTAGCCCGTAAGCTTTAAAAAGTAGAGTAATAAAGTCAACACCACTTTCAGGAAATTTCATGATCAATCGTAGAGCATGCTTGAAACTGAGGCCTTTATATTTAGTAATACATACATACCTTGGGAGAGTCGAGACTACTTTTCTTACATACAAAGCTCATAGCACGGCCAGGATAAGCCCCAACAAGAGTCTCTCCAAGCCCCTTGACAACCTATGGACAGCAATGCAATAACTCAACTGGAAACAGCAAAGGAAAAAAAAAAAACAACAACAATTACCTCAGCATATATCTCGGATGAGTCTCCTGTAGATGGATTAGTAGTATGAATAACGAATGCGTAGTCAGCATTTATAATTTCTTGCACTAAAACAGCCATGCAGAGATTATCATGATCCAGTTTCACTTTACGGGTACTGAAATAGGCTCTCTCATTCCACTTTGAAGCCCATACCTAAACAAATACGAAATCCAACCTAGTTAAATTGCTTCCAGTATCACAATGCGGATTGATAACTGCAATAATGAAATAAAAGATATACTTCTCCTTTTTTGTTTTGCAGATTGATAACTGCAATAATGAAATAAAAGATATACTTCTCCTTTTTTGTTTCTTTTTTCCCCTATTGATAATCTATACTTTTAAGCATAGTTTTATATTGGCAGTCAGCACCACCTGCGTTGGACGGCACATGCATGTTCCAGCAATTAATGACACGGCACAAACAAGTATGTACATCCCCAAACATCGTATATTTAAATTCTTTATGTTTACTTTTGAAAACAAATAAATGTATATTAACACAGTAGGCACAGATAGTCGGCACGTGCCGGGATCTGAATTTACAAAAACCGCTCGCAGCTTGGCACTAAAAACTTTGCTTTCGAAGAAAAGCAAGTTCCAAGACCAAGAGCCTTCTTACATAGAGAGTCGATATAAGACACAATATATATGCTTCTCTATGAAGTTCTCACTTTTAGTAACACCCCCCGTGCTTATTTGACTGATGAGTTCCATTCATTTCAAGCAGCATGATCAAGTGACTTTACGACTTGCACATTCAACTAAAGCCTAGTTCCTTCTTGGAAACAAAACCCATAATACAACATTTGCACCAACATGCACAGACATTTAACTGTAATCTACACAGACTAGTGCTGGAAGTAAACCAGCTCAGGTGCATGGACTTAAATATATTGAACATCGTTTGTGCTGACCGTGATCCCAACAACTAATATGCGCATCACCGTGTCCGTGATAATAGTGGGGTCAACAATCGAAAAGGTTGCGAAACTGCGATTGCACAAAATCTTTCCTAAGTCGATATTACCGTGATTATATTTAGTCTCTGCTGATTCTGATTATACCATGGTTTGATCAGGTAAGTTTCTTAGCATAGTAAAAAGTAGTAATCTTTAAAAAAAAAACCAAAAAAAAAAAAAAAAGAAAAAGAAAAATCAGACATCTAATAGTTCTATCTGGACACGTTCACTAGGTCCTCCACACCATCGAGAAGCTTATTGGCCACTGGTGATGGAATTTCAGGTTTCCATAGCCATTAAAGTTTTCTAGGAATAGGGATAAATACATATGTTAAAATCTTCGTGAAATCTTCAACTCCATTACGTAATTGAGCACATTCAAGTTGTCTGAAAAATAGAATACCTTTTTTATTGCAGTCCATGCCTCTTCCCATCGATGCTCACCTTCATCACCAGGCCATGGCATTCCAGCAGCTAACATTTTCTCCTTCAATTCTTTCACCTGAGGCATAAGTCATACCAAGTGCTGTTTGGTGATACATGAGGAAAAAACTAAAAAAGAACCGGAAGTTTGAGTCCTGGACATCCATTAGAAGTGTGGGACGACTTCATACTCATTCATAGTGCACTAAAGTCTAATACGTTTTTTTTGGAAATAAATTATGATTACTACCCAAGTAGCCATGTATACCAGTTGAGGGGGGGCCGCTAAATGCGAAATAGTTTTGCGGATTTCAGCAAGTGCACTAAATTCTCCTCGCATCAACTTTGCCTTTAACATCTCTACTTCTTCAGCAACGACCTGTTGTTCAGGAAATAATTGCATTAAGGCTGCAGTAGATCATAAAAGAAATATAATATTCAGAACTATATTTAATTATGGCAGTTATGTAACTAGTATGTATGAGAGCAGTATTTCCAATTTGTGAGAAATTTTATGCACACAAAGAATTTAATATATACAATGAAGTGCTCTATACCAGTAGGATATTACTTGGTTAATTCATTTATATAATTTTGCAGTCAAATCATTCACAAAAGCACTTGCTCATCTATTTACTCCCTCTAACCTAAAACAGATTAAAATTGAGGACAACCAGATTTTAATAATGTCTAGAGAACATGATTATACTTCCTATCCAGAGATGATAGACTAAGAATTAATTCTCTGTTTCCACATCTACAATACGAGAGCAATTTGGGGAAAAAAAAAAAACCACTTCAAATTAATTGTCTCAATGCTCTCAACAGAAATCCACCATGCGAACATTTTATTTCAATTTCGGATGCCTATGTCCTCTCCCATGTTTGATATCTCTGAATCTCAGTGTAGAAATATATGGTCTTGTCCCTAGTGTGTATTACCTGGGGACAAAAAGATAATGGTTGATATAGATGATTTTAATTACCTGGTTCATGTCATCCGACAGAACTTTCTCAAACACCCCAAATGGCAACGCAACTGATGTTGGAATTCCAACCCAAGAAGGGACTTTCCCTTCTAGATATGATATATTTCGAGATTTAGCCCCAACCTGTGAAAATAATATGCTTATCAAATTAAACAAGAAATCATTTAAAATTCGTAATTGGCAATTTTAGGGTGAGAAACTCCCAAGTCCTATGCATCCTTAAAAAAAATTCAGCAGGCCCTTTTAAAATACTAAATGAAATCGGCATCCAATAAAAGAAGTTAAAGTTGAATAAACTAACCGTGTCATTTGTAAATTCTTCAGAAGATATGGCATATCTACCACAAAACTGCTTCCTCACCAATGTCAGCGAAGAAGAAGATATATCATCGTTCACATTTGAGCTGCTATCAGACAGTCCGCCCTCATTTATCTCGCTGGATATTTAGAGGAAAAGAGGCTGTCAATATACATCCTGATTTGCAACTACAAAATTCTTCAGCAACGTGCACATCAACTTAAACGTAATTGTAAACAAATTGATCCCTCATCTACTTAAAATGACGGGGCTAGATTACCTGAGAGTGACATCTGCAGATGTGGGTTTCACATGAAATAACTTCCCCTCATTACTCCGGATGTCATCTAAAATATTGAGATCAAAGCATGTGGCAAAGCAGACCTACACAAACAAGTAGTTTTATATGTGACTTTGTAATGCCTAACCATCATTTTACAAATAAATATTCTACAGTTAAATAAGATACGAATTTAAGTATGGAGTATTACCTTGCTGTTCCTTGCACGCACCGATACATGAGAAAGAACATCAGGCATATCAGGCGTCAGCACAGCAACTGCACCGTCTGGTATTTCTTCCTCCCCCTTAACTGTGTTCGCCACTAGTATAGTTGGTCGATCATAAAACTTATCCTGAACAGCTAGAAGTTCATCTACCACAGCAACATATCCTGAAACTTCAACAGGGCTTATAACCTGCCAACTGTTATTCAGGAGAAGACATTAGCGAGCATAAAAACATCAATATTTGTCAGAAGCATCATAAACAAGACTCCTTAAGGAGAAAAAAGGAGTTAAGATGAATTCTTTATCATCAGAATTTAGAGATTATTCTTTCTATCTACAACATTCTAAGAATAGGATAAGGAGTATGTTTCAACAACCTTCCCAAATGTGCCACATTCCTAAGAACAGGGTCAAGTCGATTAAGAAGTACGGATAAAGAAGCAGCAGATCCACCACGGATAATTTCTTCAGTGAATATGCTTAACTGCAGTACAAATGTTTTGTAATTACAGACACCAAACAATAAATGCTATTCAGAACACCAAATCAAACTAAGCAACACAGTCCTTAACATATTTGCACATACCGCCCATTTATCAACCCCAAGCAACGATCCAAGGTATTCTGCTGAAGGTTGCAATATTTGATGATAATGTTCTGCCTTGCTTGATAAAGCAAGTCGGGTTCTATCAAGTACTGATTTTGAAAATAATGCCCAGTGCTCATTATTCTGTCTCATCATCTCGAATGCATGATCCCATCCCTTCAAAAAATAAAAGATATCAAGTAAGTGTCTCCATTTGCAGGAATTGCCAAAACTTGCCAGACAAGAGTTCATGTATAAGAAATAGGATGAGAAATATTTACTTAAATGCAGAAGTGTAAAGAATCAAACATGTCAAAAACTTATAAGAAGATACATACCCAAACATCTACGTCAAAGTAAGAACAAAATGGATTTTTATCAAGGTGCAGAAAGTACCAAGAGTCGATAGGTTAAAGAAAAGTTTACTTTCCTAGAAGTGCCCATAAGAGAGTTTCCAACAATGTCTCCCCACACATCCATGAAACATCCATATTATGTCATATGTGAGACCTAACTATTGCTGCAGATATTCCTCAGGAAAGCATACCAGCGTCCCGAGCCAATTGTAGAGAGAAGCATTTTCCACTGGTTTTCTTCAGGAAAAAGAAACTACATTTTCCACTGTTTCTCTCCATATTCTCAGGGAATGCACAAGTGACAACAATGAGAGAACGGTATTTTCCATGAATAAAAGCGATCTTAACCAATTTACAGAATGGGCTTTGCTATGCACCCCCAAGAAACCACACATACTGACGTGGAACAATCAAGACCACACATCACAATGGGTATATCTGTAATTTTGATATTTCATGCGAATCACGAGGGAGTTGTGCGGATCACGAGATGCGTGTGTGGTGGAGATTGGTTGTGTGTGGTTTGTTGGGTAGTTTGTTGGGGGTGAGTAGTTTTTTCCTTACAGAATACCAGACAGACCTTTAGCAAAATCAGATACTTCCAAAGTGCATCAGATAAATGCTCTAACAGTTCTACTTTGAGATATCAACTACAAAACTGAAGATAATGAAAAAATGCGTGTAAGTCTGTGTTACTTTTAAGCAGTATGCGAGATCCTCATTGCTGTCTGATGACAATGCAAGATTCTCAAGAACTAAAACAATGAAGTGCATGATTCTCTGCAAAGACAAAACAACAAAATAAGATGTTAATGAGACTTTTCAGTTCTGTTCTTTATCAAAGAAAAGAGAAAACAAAGTCACAGAGAAAAAGGTCCATCTGGGATGATAATTTAACCACCTCTGGTTCAGCAGTACTCAATTCCTCATAGCCCCTCTCAACTGCAGTTCTTACTGTTGAATCAAGGGCAATATCCAGAAAAATCAGGTCTTTAAGCCGTTCCTCTGAAGATTGTAGCAAAGGTCGAAGCTCAGCCCGAGCTTCTAGCAATCCCTATAAAATTATCGTAGTGGTTAAAATTAATGATCTCCAAGCCTGATAAATGGACAAATGTTCATAGAATATACCAATGATATTATTACTTACTTCAAGCAAAGGCTCAACCATTTTGTCTTCTACATGATCAAGAACAAATTCAAGAAGTTGCTGGCCATCAAGAATAACAAAATATTTACCAAGATATAAGGAGGAACAAATACGTACAAAGAAGATTCAAATAAAGAAATTAGGTTACATTACCGGAAATCCAGATGGCAATCCTCGTATAGGATTAATCTGCACACCTACCATAAAGCCTTGTCCCTGGAAAGAGATTGTATAGTTTACTAATAATATGAACTAATAGCTTCTGAAGTTTTGGTTGGTAATAGAGCAGAATGGTGTGCAAACTCTATGCAACATAGTTGGCTAGTTTATGCATTGACTGTAGAGGGGCTCTAAGGATAAGCTCCAAAAATATCACCTCGGATTTGTAGCCCATGCATGTTGCAATTGCAGATTCAAGATCCGCTCCGGAATGTACTGCCTGGGAATTCATTTAACCAAAGATAATATACAGATTAACAGCAATGATAAGCCAGAAGCAAGTTAATATATGTGCCCAATTAAGTGAGCCATAGACATTTCCTTCAAAGATCTCGTAAGAGAAACTACGTTACCTTCCATCACTAATAAATGACGACTTTGCATTCCAGGTGAGTCTAATGATCTAGATTATTATCAGCAAAAAGATTAAACAGCCAACAAACCTTCAGAGTTCTTAGGTAGTTCCCAAGATCACGAAGAAGACCTTCCTTCTGGTCTCTCCTAAAATCTGGTTCAGAATGTATTGCACGGTCATAGCTTAACAATCGTTCCTTTGTTATGCCATTTTTATGCAACGTATTCCAGTAAACACTGATATCAAAGTCGCTTTTGACGTAATCAATAAGTGCCTGCATGGAATGTTTGGTGAAATATAAAGACACACGTGGTAGTTTTTCTGCACCTCTATGGGTTCTGGTTATGCCAACATACCTGACAAATTACCACATCATCTGGGCTTGTGTTATTATGTAGCTTTTGATGCCATTCCTCCATCATCCCCCCTTTACAGTCGTTATTTCTCTACAATGTTATGAGAACAACATAAGCGTCAGGAAAAGGCCTACTATGAAGAGTATGTAAAATTTCTCAACCCTTATGTAGTCACAACAGAGAGGTTTACAAAATAGGTACCTGGATAACCAAGATTTCATCTCTGATGCGTTGCCCTACATCACCTTCCCCTCCACGCCCAACAATGGCCATGATCATCCTTAAAATCTCCCTGTACTGAGGGTAACTCTTGTACACATCCTGAAGCAAGTCTGTAAACCTGTCCTGAGCTTTACTGATTTCTCTGTGACAGAGTACACTTAAACATAAGATAACTGAACAATTACCCAAAAGTTTTTACATAAAACCTAGTTTAGCTTACTCGCATTATTACAACATAACAAAAGGCTTGGATAACTTATTGGGAAATATGCTTGTAAGTTTGCTTAGTGCAGTTTTCTTTTTTTTTTTTCTTTTTTTTTTTTTTTTTTGTTGGGTTTACGAAACATTTTGATACGACAGCGAAACTTGAAATAGATCATTTAGAAGAGCCTTAACGTTTTCCTAAGTACCCCCCATATGTGCCTGTGGATCATGCAAGCTGTCTTATACAAAACCTACAAGCCATTTGAATACCATTTTCAATAAAATGATCCGTTGTGATCTGTCTTATAAAAATTTTCAAAATATTTCTGCTTAAAGATAATGAAAAGCATTGATCAACTTTTGGAAAATACGGCTGTTTCAGTGTGAGTTTGTTAATCATCCAGTCTGCTTCGCTTCTTTGTAATTCAGTTCACTACCGATTAGCATATTAAAATAACACTTTCAGATTTTGCAATTGTTTGCAGCCTTATTCCAATTGGTTAGATGTCTGAAGGACACTTTCAATTCAGCTGTGATTTCAGTTCTGTACCAAGTAGCAAATTCGAATGAGACTTTCGGATTTGTTCAAATTTGGCAATCTTTGCAGCTTAGTCTGAATTATAATTGTTTGCATGTCTGAAGACACTTTCAGTTTCATACAGACATCACTGAGAGTTCAAACTCAAACAATTTTTAACCCCCCCCCCCCCCCCCCCCCCCCCCCCCCCCCCCCCCCCCCCCCCCCCACCTTACAATCATTTATGTAGTGATGTATCCTCTAGTCTGCAAGAGCTGTAGAGTTTTTACTTACTAGAACTTATCGACTTAAGTTATTTTGCCTGTACAGTTAACTCGTTCGTAAATGATCACTACAAAAACTGTATCAAAGTATTTTAGAGGAAAGATACCGTGGCTTCACATTGTAGTTTTTATTCCACACAAGCTGCCTCGTAGCCATAAATCTCATCCAAACAAGCAGCCCAGAAAGACCCAGCTCCCCAGCTTCCTTGGCTTCTTCTGTCAAGTCTGCTGCAATATTAAATCTGAGAAGAACAAAACAGATATGTAACTTCCAGAGGTAAAGGATATTTAAAACTAATGGAAAGGAGCTATAAAGTTATCCTACTTAAATAAATAAATAAGGAAATAGAACAACAAAAACAGTTCAATCTAGAGAACTGGAATGGGCCAAATTGAAAGAGATTATGACTTTCTAGTTTCTAAGAGCTTTTCTTAGACAATTACGTTTGCCCTTAAATAATCTACTGAAAATCTACAAATTACTTAAGGCATGAGTATTTGCACTCCCTAGTCCCTCCTAAAAACTTCCTACGTTTCTCAAACTTTCCCATCCAACTAAAACATATGCGTGTTACCGAATTAATATACCAGGGCCCAGGGGTATGAACACATTGATCAGCTGATATGCTATTTAAACTTTAAAATGAGGTGGGGCTAGGATGGCCACTCAATCCAAATACGAAATTTGATCCAACCGAGGTTAATATCCAAATCTGATCCGTGGGAAAATAATCCGAATCTGACTCTGAATAAACTCAGTATCAGATTTGTTTGGACACAACCCAACCCAGATTTACCCGAATTAGTATAATCCAAGCTTTTTCAAAAAGGACAGGTCATGTCAAACAAACTGCAAACTTTTTAACTAATGACATTGCTGTCCTCCCATTGTTGAAATTAAAGAAAGAAGAAACCCTCATTCAATATGAACAAGCCTGAAAGCATTGTTGATGGAGAAGGCAAACAGCCAGCGCCAAAAACAGCTGCATAAGCTGCTTAGGAAACATGTTTTTCGTCACGTACTTTCTTGAAGATGTGTTTGTCTTGATGATTCAGGACCAGAACGATAGCGCTACCTAAAGGTACATATCATCTTTTTACAAAGTTTGGAACCTTGAAATCAGCACAAAAATAAGTGACAAACTTTTGGCATCGTTTATTTTTACTGCATAAATAGGCCTTTCATACAAGTTGGGACAATGGACAATGATATCTAAACCAAACAGCATATTTGTTAAGCATAAATAATGTTAAAAAATTCGGCCTCCTTTACTTTTACTGCATCATGCATAAATAGGTCTTTCATACAATTGGGGACAACGGACAATGATAATCTAAACCGAAGAGCATATTTGTTAAGCATGCTGACAATACACTTTATGTACATGCATGCATAGGCAATGATGAAAAAGACCTGTGCATAAGAGATCTCTCTGCATCACTTTCCAGCTCAGCTATTCTGTCCAGCAACACCTTTGCAGTACCTAGCCCATCTCCAGCTTCCTTGAGTACAAAAGGAAAAAAATCAGATAGTTGATCTAGGCATACTTTAGATGGAAAAAATAAAGAATTACTATAACATTAATAATTAAAAAAAAATAAACAAGAGACAGGAAACATGAGTTATTCAAAAAAGAAAAAAAAAGAAAGCAACCTTCACTATCTTAACAGTTCGGTCAGTGAGATTAACATAAAAGTCAGAGCCTTTATCCTTGATCCAATTCTCTCCAGAACGAAGAACAAATGGCATCCCAGCAAACTCTCCTTCATCAGTCTCTATCTCAATTTTCTGAATCTGAAACCCAAACATGAATATGCTTTTAGTAAAATATTTCATTTGCACACTTCTGATTAAATACACTCGAGAGAAATTAAGAGGCAGCTTTTCTAAGATTTGTAGGAATGAGGTTGTGGTACTTAGGGAGAAAGCATAAATCGTACCTGAAAATGTGGATCATCTGATGAGACCTCAATAAACCTTGTCTCGCATGCCATATCTAGCACCACTGAACCTGGAGGGGAGGTGCTTGAAGGAGGTACCTGCATCTCATAATAATTATTTTTTGCTGCATCAACACTCGGGCAAATAAAATAAAATGCCAATCTTATTCAATTATTTTGTCTTCTTTGGATGAAGAAGCATGAACTAATTGAAAACTCACCATCCATTCTCCTCCCTTCTTTGATAAAGCCCAATGAAGAACAACTTCCCCTTTCAGATCAGTAGCCAAATGAACTTTCACCTTTCCCTCTGCATTGGTGACAAAAACCTTCACAGGACAACTAAGGTTATTGTCAAAATGATAAAGCAAAAAGATAAAATCAATCAAATAGAAAGTTCATGTGTCCTAACCAGTAAATCTCCTTCATTAAGCTTATATAGTTTCTTGTTCAAAATTTGCGCACCATCGCGCTCCTCAACACTTTTTAAATAAAGCTCTAATGCATTATGGGCTTTTGGAACGTTAATAATCTTGGGTTCTGCACTTTCAGGAATGTATTTGTTAAGGAGATACGTGACATCTCTTTTTTTGCGCTGGATTTTATCAACGGAAAAGTATTTTTTATTCTTCAACTGCTTGGAAACTTTAGATTGCACATTTCCTTTCATTATCTTTTCACGTAACTCTGTGAGGGATGTTCCTCCATCTAACTCGAGCTGCAGTTCTTTTCTTGCTTCCTCGAACTCTTTCTGTCAAAGAATAAAGGCCTCATCTGGTTACCCAAGAAATCTTGCCGAATCAGCTTTAAATAGCAAGGGTATCATGAAAATTCCCCAATAAGTGAAATTAAAGCATGCGATGAAATATCAAAACATAGGGAGCTTCAGGTATTACTAGCTGCTCTTCTGCTGAATAGGTAGGTTTTCCAGCTTTCTCCCATCTAATGTATGCCTGAACTTGCACCAGATCAGTAGGAATTTCACCTTGTGCAGGACTGTTGTTCTTATCTCTATTTTCTTGAAGAACACCTGATTTTCTGGTCAACCGTCCTCGAAGATCCTCAAGAGAAGTGCCTTTACTAATTTCATCCAGTAATTCAGCTCTTGCAGCTTCGTATTCCTCCTGGATAAGTAGATACAAAAATAAATAAATAACTAACATGATAGATTATGAAAGTGCAAGGATTTTGTTAACAAACAGTGAATACGCTCAGCATTAAGAGCAAATACATATTCCATAACTTGGGAAAAAAAGAAAAAGACAACTCCTAAACCAACACTTATAGCTACGCATTTTAGAAACTCTTAATCCTAATAACAGATATGGATAAACTAGCATTGCATAAATACAAACAAAAAATGCAATATGTAAGCATATTACCTTTTCTTGGTCCGGCGTGTATTTTTGTTTACCTTTCCTTTCCCATCTTAGATATGCTTGAATTTGCACAAGATCTTCGGGCAACGATACATTTGGTTGGTGAAGGGTTGAAACGGTTGGTGTTTGTACTTCTCCTGACAACTTAACTACGAAATTCCCGCCATTGTTTTTGAACCTTAAAGGACAACGCACATTTGAGGAAGTGCAACTTTTATTTAGATAATATTTGCAATAACACACCACTTATCGTGTGCCTCATCTAATACGAGGAACTCGATGCTTTCCACCTCTGGATCATCAATCTCGATCCTCAAACTGCAACCAGATCCACTCTGCGATGATGAAACAACATTGTTATTTAGATGGAAAGCATTAAAAAACTCGACTTCGTTGAGTTGTCTTCCATGGTAAACTATTCCCACTAAACTAAAACCATTCTAGAATGTAATTACCTTTGTAAAGGGTGTTCTCAAAGCCTTGTTTTTGTATACTTTTGTTCCATCAGGACAACGAGAAAGAAGAGACCATTCCCTGAAACGGTATTCATTAATTATGGAAGAAGAAAAAGTACCAAAAAATGAAGAAATAGCACCAAAGATGGTCCTACGTTTTCCTATGGCGAATTACACCCCAGTGCAGAACAAGGTTGCCGCTTGTATTAGTAACTTGAAATTCAATTTGTGGAGGTAAACCAGGAGGATTGCTAACCACAACCTGCTTCATTTCAAGTTTTATAATTAAACATATAAATAACCATTGATACTGAAACCTTCGTTTCTGGTTAGATTAAGAACCTGAAGTTCAGAGTTTGCATCAAGATTGAATTTTCCTGCAAGCTGCAATGAATTTAAAAATCATTAAATACGGATCCAATGAATTTGAGGACATACGCATGCTCATCATTAAATGGTAAAATAACAAATATATGACATCCAATTCTTAATGCTTTCTACTTAAATGCAGAATTTATACTGGATAGTAGAGATTCTATAAAGCTAATCTAGAACAAGACAACACACATCCATCCTAGAATTACAAAATGAATTACCGCCATTGCATATAACTAGGCATCACATGGTACCTGATGTATTTCAGCTAATCAATTTGGATGCTTGTAACACCAACCTTTAGAAAATCGAAGACTAATTAAAATGTTAATAATGATGACAAAGTCTAGAGGACGAGAAAATGGACTGACACGAGAAGCTGATTGATAGTTACAGTCCATAACAATGCAAGGTGGAAAAGCTCTATGTATGTGCATCAACTGTCATAAGAATCTGTCTCTATTGCAGCATTAAGACGACATAAGACAGGGATTCATATGGAAGATGAAAAGAAATTATCTCAAAATCTCAACTGGACTAAGGTCCTCATTGCATGTAATGACATTACGAAGGTCCCACAGTCTATCAATGTCTTCATTGGAAAACATGAAGTCTCTGTGCATGTTCAGTTCCGTGGTTGGGTTGATGCCAATAATTCTAGTGAACACCAAAATTCAATGGCGATGGACAATGGTCCTCGTCAAGACCAAGAGCAAGGTAGAAGAACCAACAGATCTTGGGCAGATGTTGTTCGAGGAACCCATTTTGAAATTAAGAGGAAGGCATCTTCTATAAATATGCAATGGGTTCCCAAACGTGCCTCACCATCGAGTTCTAATTCCGGTGATGTTCAGGTCAGCAAACCTTCCGATGAAACCCTCGGCTTCCAAGGCAAAGCTGCACACCACCCGTGGCTGTCGCGACGAACAACGGGACGCATGCCATTATCTGCACAATGCGTGATGCTACAAATAACCCTATACGCTAAGAGAATGCAGCAACATTTCGCTTCCCAATGGTGACTTTTTATTCAACCAAAGGTTGTCTTGGAAGTTGGAAACTTTTGGAGCAAATAATGCTTAAAGTGGTACACAAAGTCCTCATGCAGGATCATAACAAAGTTAACACATTCAATGAAAATCAAGACATGGCTTTGGTGGAAAATATGCATGTGGATGATAATAATAATTTTGAGATATCTCTGCCAACGCCTTTGCAAAACCTGTCCCCGCCCCAACTTGCAGGAGAAGATATTAGGTGCACGCCTCGCAGATAAGTTTATCTATGCGGTGTGCAGTAAACAAAAAAAGTATTTCAGATTATTTTTTGGAATAAATTTTAACATATATGAGCGGTGCGCAGTAAAAAGAAAATGTATTTAGGATTATTTTTTGGGATAAATTTTAACATTGAAGTTATAGACTTTGATGATATTTATAACTTTCATGTTAAAAGTTTTTCCCAAAAAAACTTTTAAATAGGTGTTTTGGGGCTCAAAGATTAAAGGATATTAAAACAGTTTTAAAACCCACTTCAAACCCGTTAATCTTGGAGTCCCAAAACACCTATTTAAAATTTTTTTGGAAAATCTTTCAACATTAAAGTTATAGATCTCATCAAAAACTATAACTTTCATGTTAAAATCTTTTCCAAAAAATAATCTGTTATGTGCAAGTCAGCAGGATTCGAGCCGCATGAGGACACGGATCACGGATCAAATTCAGATTAGTCAAAATTGTATTAGGAATAGTTTTAATAGGAATATTTGTAGTAGGAAAATAATTGTAGTAGGAAATATTATATTTGGATATTTTATTAAAGGAATATGTAGGAGAATTATGGAAATAATATAGAGGGATAGTCTCTATAAATAAATATGTAATGTTTATTTTTATTATGGAAGAAATGAATTAGTTTTTATTATTAATTTAGTTGGTAAAATTAGTTGTAAAGCTGCCACCGGGCCGCCGGTGTTTACCTTCGCCGCGTCCGAGCCGCCGACGTGGGCCGACTTAACCGGTTTATAACAAATTGGTATCAGAGCAGTCGGTCCCGAATCCTCGTTATCGTTGTGCTGTGCTACGTATCTCCACCAATCACCACCAGAAAAAAAAATTGCTATGTCCTACTATTGGAACACACCAGAACCAGAGCCCTATGTTCCTCCATTATTCCACAATTATTCTCCGCCTCCTCCATCACCTACTCCGTTTGTACCATGGTTCATACAGTCACCACCGCAATACCATCAACAACCACCACAACCATCATTTTGGCCCCCCTATATATCACCACAATATTACCAGCAGCCAGCTTGGTCTCCTAACTCATCACCTTACGCTCAGGTGCCATACCAGAAAAATTATTATCCACCCTCGGGTGCCACAACCGGAACCACCTTCTGCGCCAACACCTATTATATTAGCAGACGACGCTCAGAAATTAATGGATAAATTTGACAAAATTTGCGAAAGATTTAAACAAATGGATGACCTCACAAACAATTGGCGTCTTAATGAACTTCGCAATCTTCGACAGATTTCGTCAGTGGCATAATATTGGGTTGCATTTTCAAGGAGAAAATCCGATATTCACTTCGAGTCCGAATAACAAGTCATCGACATGTTTGTTTACGGTCTCCCGAATAACATACATGAAGAATTGCATTAAGTTGATATTCAGTTTACTACGCTATTATCTACGTATCGATTAGCATTATCTGTCAAGCAACAACAAAGTGGATATTTTGGAGACCATACAGATTATCAGAGTGATGTACCAAAAGCTTTCAATCAAGAACATCCTACAGTTGTTGGTATGACGCTTCAGTGGCTATTTATTATTATACAGGTATCTATCCCTTATTTTTATCGGCCATAACCAATAGCTCTTTATTCGACATATTTATTTTTGTGGTTTGGAAGACATCAACGTTCGGGAATTACGACGCATGACAACCTTGCGGACAAGGTTGTTTTCGAGAGGGGTGGAATGTTATGTGCAAGTCAGCAGGGTTCGAACCGCATGAGGACACGAATCACGGATCAAGTTCAGATTAGTCAGAATTGTATTAGGAATAGTTTTAATAGGAATATTTGTAGTAGGAAAATAATTGTAGTAGGAAATATTATATTTGGATATTTTATTAAAGGAATATGTAGGAGAATTATGGAAATAATATAGAGGGATAGCCTCTATAAATAAATATGTAATGTTTATTTTTATTATGGAAGAAATAAATTAGTTTTGGCCAAAATTTAGTAAATGCCCCTCTACTATGTATCTTTGGGCACTCATGCCCCTATACTTATTTTTGTGACTTTCATACCCCTTTACTATTAGTTTGAAAATGCGATACCCCTCAAGAGGATTTAGGTGTTAATTACGCTGATGTGGCACCAATTAAGCATTATTTAATTATTTTTTTATTATAAACATGGGTATTTTTTAATGTCCAACTAATGTTAAAAAATAATAAAAAATATTAATTAGTGCCACGTCAGCAAGATTAGTGACGTGTCCGTCTAATTAATCGAATAAGGATATCGGGTTCCTAAATTTGAAGTAGAAGGGTATGAAAGGTCCCAAAATAAGTTGAAGGGTATGAGCGCCCAAAAGTCTATAGTAAAGGGGCATTTACTAAATTTTGGCCATTAGTTTTTATGGTAATCAAGCGGATAGCGAACTCTCTCGGCCCACGGACACCCTTTGGACCACTCTTCCCCCTGCGCATGTATTATTAATTTAGTTGGTAAAATTAGTTGTAAAGCTACCACCGGGCCGCCGGTGTTTACCCTTGCCGCGTCCCGGCCGCTGACGTGAGCCGACTTAACCGGTTTATAACATAATCCTAAATATGTATTTTAATATGCGCCGCATAGATAAGCTTATCTGCGTAGCACGTAAATTAAAATTTGCCAACTTGCAGAGCTTGATGCATTCAAAGGAAAAAAATTGTCCAAACGCACCTCGTCCAACTGTCTCAAAATTCAAAGCTATTCCAAAGCCTTCTCTTCCAGAAGAAGCAATAGACTATTCGCGTTTGCTGAAGCAAACGTCCCGGTATCACAAAGAGCGGCACTAAGGAAGATCTCTGAATATAAAACCCAGTCCTCAACATCATCTACTCCTGGTAAAAGTCGGTTTGATATGAATTGGGAGGACACTAATGACGGACGCAGAACCTCTCCATTTTGTGGTGGAGAAAATGTGAATACCTTCTCAAAGATGGACATCGCAAAAGTAGTTGAAGCAGCAATGGCCTAAGGGGTGAAGATTACTGATGCAGAAGCTAAACTGATACTTGAAAGAAGGCCTTGTAAGGATGAGGTTTCTGGTGCTAGTAGCAAGGCCAGGAGGAAGACGGCTGCTAGCTGATCTTAATTGGAGATGCTGCTATGCCTAATTGGAGGTAAGAAACTATGTTTGACATATGAAAAACTTATGTTGGAATGTTAGGGGGCTAGGGCAACCTAGCAAACAAGGAGTGGTTCTCAACACCATCTTATTTAGTATATGCATCCAAGAAACTAACTTATCTAATATGAGCACATATAAGCTCAAAGCTTTCTGTGGAAACCGTTAGACGCAATGGGTTGCCTTGGATGCTATTGGAGCTGTTGAAGGGATAATGGTGGCTTGGAAAGATGGTTTATTTCAAAGTTTGTCTAACAACAAGGGTAGATACCATGTCACTGTTAAATAAAAATCATTGGTGGATAAAATGGATTATAATGTTACCGTGTCTACGGATCTTGTGATCATGCATTTTGAACGCAATTTTGGAACGATGATACAATTGAAGGATGAATATCAAGGGCCATGGATAGTCTGTGGAGATTTCAATGCAACTAGGTTTGAATATGAAAGGAGTGTTCGAGTGGGAAGAGGCAGGAAACGTACGAGTTCAATGACTATATTAGGGCGGTGGAGCTGATTGAAATGCCACTACAGAACTCTCATTTTACATGGAGTAATCTTAGGGATGATCCTGTACTTGCAAAGTTAGATAGGTTTCTAGTGTCAACCAACTGGGATTCAAAATTCCCCATATCAAAAGTTACAATATATACTCGTTCTACCTCGGATGACGCAGCTCTACTATTGTCTACAAAAGAGTCAAGATATTTCAAAAGATTTCACTTTGAAAAAGTTTGGATATATAAAGAGGGAGTTACTGATCTAGTAGCTGTTTGGTGGCATGAAGCACCTAGAGTAGCAGAACACCTCAAGTGCTTTCTAGGAAAGCTCAGCTATCTTCGAAAGAGAACCAAGCAATGGGCAAATCAGGAATTTAGTTCTATTAAGAATGAGAAGAAGAATCTCATGGCTAATTTTGATTCTTATGATCATAAAGAAGAGGAGCGTGGCTTAACAGATGAAGAGCTGTGCAACAAAGGGCTGAAGCAAAACAAAAGCTTGAGGGTATAGTTATGCAAGAAGAAGTCCCATGGCGTCAGCGTTCATGTCAATTATGGCTTGCAGAAGGTGATCGGAAGACTGCATTCTTCCATGCATATGCTAACAAGATGACATTGTTTCAGCATTCTTTAGCCACTACAGTCAGCTTTTTGCTGAATCTACAACATCGTGTACGGGCGATTGGTCTAGCTTATTTTCATTGGATGACTATGGCGATGTGAGCTTATTTTCATTGGATTACTACAGCGTGAATTCATTATTGAGGAGCTGAAGACAGCGGTGTTTAGCATGGGAGCGGAGAAATCACCAGGGCCAGATGGATTTCCTATGCTTTTCTATCAACTATTTTGAGATGTTACTCGGGATGATTTGATGGCAGCGGTCTCTTAGTTTCATACAGGTAATGTTTCCTTTGAAGGACTGGATCACTTCTACATCACATTTGTGCCTAAGCTGTCCAGACCATAGTGCACCAATGATTATAGGCCTATAAGCGTTACGAATTGTTTGCATAAAATTTTCTCCAAATTATTGGCGAAACAGTTGGCTCCTTTTCTGGATAAAATGGTATTGCAATCTCAATCTGCATTTATCAAGGGAAGGCTAATCCAAGACATCTTTGCTACGGTGGCCCAATCAATGTACGGCAATAAAAGAAATATGGAGAATAATTTTGCTCTAAAATTGGATTTCCGCATACGATTCTATCTCGTGGGATTTTGTGTTCATAACACTTGAGGCTCGTAGATTTCCATACAAATGGATTCAGTGGGTGAAATTGTGCATGTATCATGCAAAGACTGCAATCCTCATTAATGGAAAACCGACAAGATGGATAAAAGTGAGAAGTGGACTTCGTCAAGGTGATCCTCTTTCTCCCGCCCTTTTCTTTCTCGCTATAGATGTGTTAGCACGAATGCTAGCAATGCTAGATCAGCTGATTTCATTAGAGGTGCTGGCAGTGGAAACATTATGTCTTTGCAATATGCTGATGACACAATTATATTTTGCAATAATGATACTAAAATGGCAAGAAGGTGAAAGCGTGTACTATTGATTTTTTAGTGGATATCCGGGCTACATATAAAATTCCATAAATCCAATGTTTTTTATTCAGGCGGAGAACATTTTAGTGATGAAATAGCAAATATATTTAATTGTACACCGTCGGACTTTCCCATCAAATATTTGGGCTTCCCACTTATGAGATTCTACACTGAGTCGAGATGACTGGATGCATCTTGTACATAGGATTGAATGCAAAATAGAAGGATGGATGTGTAAATGGTTATCATTAGGTGGTACGTTAGTGCTAATCAACTATGTCATTACTCAATTACCAATCTATTATCTATTTTGTTTTTTAGCACTAAAGTAATTGTTAAGAGAGTGGACTCTTAAGAGCTTTTTTATGGAAGGGTAGGAAAGATGTCACCGGGGGACTGTGCTTAATATCATGGAAGCAAGTCTGCAAGCAAAGATACAAGGGGGCCTAGGAGTAAAGGATCTCCAAGATTTCAACATTGCTCTTTTAGGAAAATGGTGGTGGAGGTTATTCAACGAAAAGGAGTATCTATGGAAATCACTTGTAGTGGAGGATATCTATAGAAGGAGATTGCCTTTACATGAAAGTTCTCTTCCACTAAATGCTTCTCCACTTTGGAAAGGTGTTCTGAAGGCAAAGGAGGCCTTCAAGTGCAGTATTAAATATAAAGTAAGCGATGGTAAGTGGGTGAAATTTTGGACAGATGCTTGGTTGTCAGATATTCCATTCAAGATTCAATTTCCATACCTTTTTCATCTATCTTCTATTCAGGAGGCTATAGTGGCCACAATATTACGAAGGCCTGGGTTTGGGTTTAACAATATCATTACATGGAGTGATGCAGTTGTGTTGGAGAAACAACAATTTGATGCTACTCTTCTTAATGTCAATCTTAACCATGGCCATGACAAAATATAGTGGAAGTGGAATACAAGTGGTGTCTTCACTGTGAAAAGCTTTTACTTGTTTCTTAACCACGTAGATACAAATGTAGTTTTACCTCAGTCTTATGGCGGTGTGTTATACCTTTGAAAGTATTTATCTGGTTGGTGTTGAAGAACAAAATATTAATTACAAATAACCTTAGCAAAAGAGGTTGGTACTATCCCGAGGTTTGTACTGTGTGAACAGGATTAGGAGTTTGTTAATCATTTGCTCATGTCACATAAGTTTATCACTCATTTGTGGATCACTGTACTTCCTAAGCTACATATACAAGCTATTCCAAATGGTATCGTAGATATATGATCATCATGGCGCAAAACAACTAGAAGCAAAGAATGGAGGAGTGGTTGGGACCTCTTTGTGGCAACACTATGATGGAATGTTTGGTTAGAGAGGAACAATCGAATTTTCAAAAGAACTTCAAGACAACCATGGCTATTATTTCAAGACATCACGCAAACATATGAAAAGTGGTCGCATTTAGCTAAGCCAAAGTTTAAGGAGCCTATAGAAATTTTCGTTTCACTAGTTTTTTTAACATTTTATTTTAGCCATTGTTGTACTACTTTTAATATCGTCTTATTGTTGCTTTTGTAACTACGTCCCAGTGGACATCACTTTGGACAAGTTGGCTTCTTCAAATTCTTAATGAATGAAGTACTGGGATGGTTATCCACCTCAGACTTTTCAAAAAAAAAAAAAAATAGACATAAGATAGGGATTCAAAAGAGAAATAGGAGGAATACGAAATGGTGAGTCACCAACTCTTTGTATATAAGATAATGGACACAGGTGACAAATAATACATGAGGGACAAGAAAACTTCATACAGACAAAAAGTTATCAATAGATGATG
The DNA here is from genome assembly GCA_002076135.1 of Xerophyta viscosa. Classification (NCBI taxonomy): domain Eukaryota; kingdom Viridiplantae; phylum Streptophyta; class Magnoliopsida; order Pandanales; family Velloziaceae; genus Xerophyta; species Xerophyta viscosa. The sequence goes on along the minus strand of MJHO01000115.1, from coordinate 270,621 downwards.
CTACCATGCTAAGTCAAGATTACTACTTCTCGACAATTCTTAAACTCAATGAATGGCAGAATATAGAAGAGATATAGCTATACTAACGCATGGAAAAAAGCAATTGCAATCTATAGAAGACGGATGCGTCAAAGCATTTTAGGTAAGTTTGACCCATTCTCATAGCCGTGCAGATTCTAGGGACATAGATCCACGTTCATGAAGTAGCAGAATAAACTTTGACAGTCCGACTTATAAAAATCAACTTTAAGAAAAAATTGGATAATAATGAAGAGACACAATTATATGAATCACCATTTAGTTAGTAGTAACTATGAACTTTAGAATTCATAAGCACGGACAATTTTCTCAAAGAGACATTGATCACCTGTGAACCGGGGTCAGTAGCCAACACAGCTTGAGGAACCATAGAAGCAAATGTATGCCCTTTCTTGTGAAATGTTGGATTGCTCGACCGCAGATTACTGCCTAGAAATCGGCTGGAAAGCAGGGGTTTCCTTTTCCTTTTTGCGACTACGTCTCCTGTCAACCCCGACGATATACTGGAAACAACGCTTCCAGTATTTGCAGAGTGAATTCTGCTCTGGCTTTCTATAGTAGGGTGGCTTGCAACTTGGCTAACTAAGCCATTTCCAAGTGTACAGCTCATGTTCTTTGCTCAAAAAACTCCCCTGCAAAACTATGAAGCTATACAATTACAGAAAGAACTTGTGTAAGACATGCTAAGCAGTCTATATTCCAAAAATGAAAGAAAAGAATATTTGAAAATTCCATGCAGTCATAAGATTTCTAAATTTAGAACGTACTAGTAAACACGGGCGGATCCCAATATAGCAATGGGGTCGAATGATCCAACTCAGATTACTTCGAAACAGAATTGGAAATAATAATTGGAGAATTTATCACCACGGCGTCGCAAAGACAGCCATACATACCTTGCGATGCCAGAGGCGGAGCGATTAACGGATAAAAGAAGAGAGAGAGAGAGAGAGAGAGAGAGAGAGAGAGAGAGATTAACACAGAACTCATTTAGATACACAGCATGAATCAAACATTACCGAATGCACTCTCTGCTCCAGGAGACTGATTTCCAGAGCACGAATAAATCCCCCTGATTGTTGCAAAATTCGGAATCAACGAGAGCAAGAGAGTGACGAAAGTAGTGAGTGAAAGTAGTGGAAGCTTCTCCGCTGATTTCAGCTCCCATAAATATCAGTCCAGGTCCCACGATAAATGTGAATCTCGAGCAAAATAAAAAAAAAAGAAATAGCATAATAGCCTAATATGCATTTTAAATTTAATTATTAACAGTAACTACAATATCATATATATTAATATATATATATATATATATATATATATATTGACTACGTATTTTTCGAAATTAAGTTTGGTACCATTGAATTCTGATTTCAGTAGCTAGAATTAGGATGGGAAAAAGTAGCTTTACATGATCCGCAAACAGTAAGGTGGCACGTGGCACTTAAGAAGGTAACGTTAGTTGGGTTTTGGTGTTCGACGAAGAACAGCTGTTTATTCTGCAGATAATAAAAGGAGATCTATGGAGCCGTGGCCGTTAAAATATAAATAAAAATAGACCAGGCGAACGGTGGTGGTTTCGTAAACGTAGATGATCACGTGCGCCCGAGCATCGACGGTGACAGGAGAGGCTATAGACCCGTGAACTATTTGGGATATTTTAGCAAACGGTGGCGGCGACGACGTCACTTGCCCGGCGTCGAAGACGTCGGGGATCGCCGTTGGCAAGAAATTGTTCGAAAGGAAAACATAGTGAGCTGCGTAAAGATCTGCGCAATTTTGTTTTCTTGCATGTTTTATAGTACATAATATACACAAATAATCTTTCGCATTCAGATTAGATTTTAAAAAAAAAAAAAAAAATTGTTAAAAACTTCACTAACAGTGTTAGTCAAAATGTGATGCATGTGGTTGGAAAAAGAAAACGCACGCGTTTTAAGGCAGTCGGGCCACGCAAGTGTCTCACGAGAAAGAGACAAAGAAGATAGACATCCGGATGGCAAATTGCATTCCTTACCGTCCATGTGTTATCTTGATCATTCGTCCACAAGCTTCCAACAAAAACACTGGTAAGAATGCTGTGACCGCCTATTTTATAATAAGTTTGTATAATGAAATGACATTTTGAAAGGGTGTTAATTAGATAGATAACCATAACGCACTCTTAAAATTTTATTTTATTTTCAAATAAATAAATATCTTGACCAATAAAATATCAGTGAGCACTACACATTTATTAATTTATTTCCGAATAAAATTATAATTAAAAGATTACGTTTAGTAAAATAATCTAATTTTTGCTAAGAAAAAATTATGCTCTATTATTTCAAAAAATATTTTGACTCAAAATTTAATGTTGCTGGCTAAGGTAGAGAAAAACGAACTCAATAGATCATTAGTAGTCACAGATATTAGTATGATTTCTGATGTAAGTATTTAAGAATATAATTGCAATTATTGCTTGAGAGAAGTTGGATTTACGAATCTCTTATTTACCGTTCTATCTAATCTTTTTTGATGAAATATTACAAAATCATAAGGACATGCAATATTCTCACAAGGGAATAAACGCATGTTTATATGTTATTGATGCCGACGGATTTCTCCACGCTAGAAAGGAAATGACGGATGGGCTATTGGAATTGTAGGTGGAGGAGTTCGTTAGTATGAAGGGTGATATGTCAAGGCGTTCGTCATTACAGAGAGTTGATCATTACGGTTATGAATGCAAGAATTTTTACATGAAAAACCCTAAATATGGAAAAAAAAAAAAAAGCCACGGTACGAGGTTATTCTCGTAAATCTTCACTATGTATAAATTGAATTACAGTAGAGTGATTATAGTTCCTCCCCTTAATAAAAAAAATTGGATTATTTATAGGGGATTTGTGGGGTAGATTAGTAGTTAACCATCTTCTAACTAGTTCCGTATCTTCCACGTGTCGTCTTATACCGGGTATTAATGTTATACCCTCGATTAGCTTGGACTTCGTACATTTGTAGGGACGATACGATCTTGATCAGGCGTCTCTTCGTCGCATAACAATGTCCTCTTTGTACTAGCATCTCTTCATTACCCTTGCATCACGCAACCTCGGTCGGCGAATGGGGCTCAATAACGAAACGAGGAGTAACTTATCCATGGAGTATCAATTGCCCCCCGATGGACGTGTCGAGGACTGTCGGATACTTCCTTCAACAGAGAGGCCGGCATAAATATCCATTCTGGGTGATCTCATCTCTTCCGCTGTTATGTGACACATGTCTCCATCGTGTTGTTTGTGTGCGTAAACGAACGAACAAGATCATGAACGCGTAGATATCGACGCGGTCTACAGGTATAGATCACTCCATCATCGCTTCGTCAAATTCTTGGATGTCCTTAGTGACTGCCACTTTTTATCTTACCGTTATAAAATCTGTCGTCCCGAGTTGTAACGACGTCTTTCTCGTAGCGAGCTTTCCGTTTTTGCGCAATCACCTTTTCATTTAACAAGGTTAGTTGTAATGTCTTCGAGTAGTTTCGCTGAGGGTAGCACCGTCGAGAGTGGTTCCGCTGGGAGTAGTTCTTCTTCTTTGGGTGGTAGTGCTGCGAGGTCCTGTTCGTCGTATAGTCCAGTGTATTCGATGTCTTCGTGTTCAAAAGTTTTATTTGCCGGTAGTTTCGTAGATGTTACTGGCAGAGAGTCGGAGGAAAGAACTGTGGGTAGACCGGCAAACGGATAGAAGGATAGACGGGTGACAGGTCAACGGGTAGGCATATATAAACGTGTTTTATTTTGGATGTCCATATCCGCCTGCAGGTTTGCAAGCGGGTCCGCAGGTGATCCGGCCCAAATTGGCCTAATTTGATAATTTTGACTACTACTGTTTTTGACAATATAAGCAATAGTTTTTAACCTAAACGTGGGTCCGCAGGTGACCCGGCCCAAACTGGTCTAATTTGACAATTTTGACTATTGCTGTTTTTGGCAATAGTTTTTAACCTAAAATATTGCAACTATTTTTAACATAAAAATAAAAATATAACCTACCTAAAAATCAGCAAAAAATCAATAAAAAGCTTAAAACAAATAGAAAAGTCAACAATATATGCCTAATTTCTACAATATAAACCTAAAGGAATAACTAGAGGTGGCAAAATTACGCCCGGTACCCGCGGGTCTGCGGGTACCCGTCCAAACGGGCGGGTACGGGTAAAAATTTTAGTTAAAAATATTGAATACGAGTATCACCCGCCCGTACCCGCAACTTGCGTTTATTTTTTTAACTACATATATATTTTTTTAACTTCACGTTTTATCCCAAAACATATAATTAGAAATATTTTTTGGAAAAATTTTCAACATGAAAGTTATAGATATTATTGGGATCTATAACTTTTAGTCTTTATCTTGAAATTTTTTTAAAAAAATATTTTTAATTAGGTGTTTTTATGGGTGAAACGTAAAACGCGTACAATTTTAAACTCGAATTTTCAGATTTAATTTTTGAAACCTAAAACTATTTAGTTAGAAGTATTTTTTGGAAAAAATTTCAACATAAAAGTTGTAAATCTTGATATATCTATAAGTTATATGTTGAAAATTTTTCCAAAAAATATATCTAACAGGTATTTTTATGGTGAAACGTGAAATACATATATTTCAAACTCGAAATTTCATATTTAATATTTGGAACAAAAAATATTTAGAAATAGTTTTTGAAAAAAAAATTAATATAAAAATTATAGATTTTAATGAGATCTATAACTTTTATATTGAAAGTTTTTTCAAAAAATACTTATAAATATTTTTTTTTTAAAAATTACTGTTTTTAAATATTGAAAAATTTTAATCCGGGTACCCGCGGACGGGTATGGGTACCAAAATTGTAACCCGGCAAACATAATGTACCCGTCGACCCGCACCCGTATGACCCATTACCCATTGACCCGCGGGCGGGTCGGGTTGACCCGACCCGTTTGCCACCTCTAGGAATAACGTCTAAATTCAACAATTTAACCCTAAAATATAATTTTAACCTACAAAACAATTGAAGTCACCAATTACAATCATCATGAATATGAAGTCTTCATGATGAAGTCACCAACAATCACATTCTCACAATTACAATAATTGAAATAGCAAGCTGAAATAAAAGCAATCTATAACTCGGTAACATTCGTTGATTCCCTTGATGATCTTGAGGAAGTCACCAATACAATCTTTTCTATCGGAATGACAAGAGTATCATCATCCTTTATATTTGCCAAAAGAAGTATTATGTGTTAGGAAAGAATCATCAAACTAAAAGATTGATTTCAACTATACAATACGAGAAAAAAAAAGGAAGAAGCGAAGAAACATTACCGTTCACTTCAAAACCATGTAACCAATTGCGAGTACATATAAGACATTCAGCATTTTCTAGCGTAAGTGTGCTACGAAGGCTTGTAAGCACCTTACCTCTAATACTAAAGAGTGACTTGGATGCTACTATTGTAATAAGAATGCTCATAATATCACGGGCCATTAAGGAAAGAATAGGATACCGGACAGAATTACTTTTCTAATGTTCTAGAATGTTTATATCAACCTATTTGTACTTCCGTTCCTCCAGGTAAGATCCAACTCCGACTTGGAGTTATTAAGTTCACCAGCATAATCATCATACCCCTACAAAAAAAAAAAAATAAGCATTAGTAAACTAACAAATACAAAAATAAGTATGGTATAACATAGAAGTAATAATATAAATCACTTGCATAGGATTCCGGTTCAATTAAATTTTCGTATGTAGAATTATTTATATCCAAAGTAGTTGTAGTTTGAGAAGACACTTCTTTCGAATATTTTTGAAAAAGCATTTTCAAATTTTCTCTAATAAAACCCACTTTCTTATCACATGTGAAACAATCAATCTTTTTGTAACATAACTCAACAAGAGATAATTTGAATCGAGGGTCAAGAACAACAGCAATCGCTTATATGACACTGTATGAATCCCAACACTTCTGAAAATTTTCCTTCATAAACTCCACAATGCCTCTAACTATCATATTATCACTTGCACTTTCTTCAATGAGGCACAATTGTATCTTCCATATATTTTTGAAATACAAATTTGCAGTCGGATATTTGGAACCCGATAAAAGAGTTGTGATTTCTGAAAATGGTTTTAAAAGCTTGCATATTTTTTCAACTCTAGCCCATTCATTATGATCTAGACAAAGTGTATAACCTACATCATAACCACCATAGAGTAAGAACACACGTTGATAGTAGAGTACCCTTTCAAGCAACAAAAATGTGGAATTCCATCGCGTTGGCACATCAATCCGCAAACCCGTGGAAGTAGATATATCATTGTGTTTGCAAAGTTCCTTAAACTTGAACATTCTATCTTCACTTCCCTTAAAATACTTCACACTCTCTCGAATTTTGTTCAATGCACCACTTGTCGTCTTAAGCCCTTGCTGCAGGATTATATTCAATATATGTGCAAAGCATCGCACATGAAAAAAAGAGCCTTTACACAACAATAAATTTTGTCTATTCATTTGGTCCTGCAACACTTCCTCCATCTTGTCACAATTAGACACGTTATCCAATGTAATTGAAAAAAATCTTTCTCTCAATCCCCCATTCTTTTAACAAATAAAAAATCAGTTTTGCTATAAGAGCTCCGATGTGTGAGGAGGAAAGTGGTGCATGTCTAGAGTTTTAGTGTACAACTTTTAATTTTCATCTACATAGTGCGTTGTCAAACAAATATAACTCTCTATTGTGCAAGATGTCCAACAATCAGAAGTGATGGTTATTCTACTAGGTAGGTTTGTTTAAAAAATTATCCGACCCGAGTACCCGAACCGACCCGATTAGACCCGAAGAATTTGCGTCGGGTCTATCGGGTCCACGGATCGGGTCGGGTCTGGAAAAATAGACCCATAGTTCGGGTCGGGTCCGGGTCCAAAGTGCTGAGACTCGCCCGACCCGACCCGTAAAATTAAAAAAAAAAAGTAATGCTGAGCTGCCTTGAGGCAGCTTTACAGTTGCTTTGGGCAGCATGTCCAATAAAAAAAAAAAGGAAAACGAAAAATAAAAGAGATGGGACCTGGGAGAGATAGCGAGAGACCAGTGAAATAGAAGAGAGGTAGAGAGAGAAATAATAGCGGTAGTGAGGGGAGTGGCTGCGACGGGAGCAGCGGCGGTAGCGGTGCCCTGGCGAGCAAGCGGTAATGGCGATTGAGAAGGAGTGGACGCATCGGTTGCGGTGCCCTGGCGAGCGCCGGAGACGCGATGCGCTTGACTTCGGGTAGTAACAATTGCTTAACGGTGCACACGTCGTATGATTCTCACGTATGGCGCCAATTGATGATGGCAGATTTCTCCACGCCAGAAAGGCAATGATGTGTGGGCTGTTGGAATTGTAGGTGGAGTAGTTCGTTAGTATGAAGAGTGATAGGTCTAGGCGTTCGTCATTACGGAGAGCTGATCATTATGTTTATGAAGACAAGGATTTTACGTGGAAAACCCCAAAGACTGAAAAAAAAAATCACGGTACGAGGTGATCCTCGTAAATCTTCACTATATATAAATTGAATTACAGTAGAGTGACTACAGTTCCTCCCGCTTAATGAATAAAATTGGACTATTTATAGGGAGTTTGCGAGGTAGATTAATAGTTACTATCTTCTAACTAGTTATGTATCTTCCACGTACCGTCGTGTACAGGGAATTAATGATATACCCTAAATTAGCTTGGACTTCGTATGTTTGTAGGGAAGATACGTTCTTAATCTAGAGTCTCATCGTCGCATAATGAGGCCCTTCTCGTACGAGCATCTCTTCGTTACCCTTGCATCACGCAACCTTGGTCAGAGTATGGGGCTCAATAACGAAACAATGAGTAACTTGTCCATGGAGTATCAGTTATGATACTATGAAGGGGCAAGAATTACATGTAAGATTGAATTTTGGTACTAATACAATCGGTTTGACGATGAGGGTTGGCAACAAAGCTTCAATTCTTTTTTTAAAGAAAAGGTGCAATACTGGAACTTCATCTGAAGGGGGCCCCAATCTCTCGCCCCTCTGAATCAGGACTCTAAATCGCCTTAGTAGCTAAAAAAACTAACAATAGACTACTATTCTAGAAAGTATGGACATGTTAAACTTTTCCCTTATGTAATATCTGAAATAGACACACCGTGAACACAGCCGGACACGTTAGAAAATGATCAAAAAATTTAGAAAAAATTCAAGCACCTATGTCCATATTTATTTTATTTCTTAAAAGAATATTTCTTGAGAACTAAATTATATAATACCAATAGAATATAGAGGTAAGTAATACAATTTAGTTATATATTTAAATATTATATATTTTTATTTTTGTTAATATAATTAGACACTTACTGTTGAAATTTATTATAAAAACGTAAAATATTATATTATAAATGGACTTCATTATTTACTATTATTTTAATTTTAGATGTTCAAATACTTAATATTAATTTTTTTTATTGTAGTGTTGGAACCGTATTCATATCCTATACTTTGAAAAAATTTTATGTTCAGCACCATGCCATAGTACTAGGGCTGAGCATTCGGGTCAACCCGAACCGAACCGACCCGAACCGAAATTCTTAAGGTGACATGAACCGAATACTTTCAGACCCGAACCGACCCGAATTTCGTGTCAACCCGAACCGACCCGAACCGATTAAAATTCGGGTCAGTTCGGGTTGACCCGAATAATAAAAAAAATTATTTTTATTCAATACCAATTCGGATTTGGATCGGTTAGGGTCGACCCGAATAGTTGTAATATTAATATTTTGTTTAAAAAAAAAAAATTAGCACATAAAACCAACGAAAACTAACTAAAATGTGACTCGCTAGGATAATTCGGGTCCAACCCGAACCGAACCGAAATTCGACTACCGAATCCGAACCGAATTATATAAACCCGAACTATTAAAATGTCGACCCGAACCGAACCGGACCCGAACCGAACCCGAAATTTTGGCTTTATTCGGGTCGGTTCGGTTTGGTTTTTCGGGTAGGTTCGGGTAATGCTCAGCCCTACATAGTACCAGTGTCCGTATCCATATTTTTTAATACTCCCTTATTAGACTCTTATGTGAGCCTGCTTCAATTGGTTGATCTACTGGGTTAGGCCCTGATTGGACAACTCGGCCCATTCAAAACACCCTAGCCAGATTTACATGTCGCCACCATCTCACTCCCTCCAAAAAATTCAGTATCACCAAACATCATTGTAGATATTAAGAATCTAACTTTTTAGCACGAAGAAGTTATAGTATTGACTGAGCTCACCCACTTGATGGACTAGATTCATTCTAGCCAGATATTTTCACGTTATGTTCCATACGTCACATATTTTAAGATATAATTAACTATTTAAGTTGATGGTTTAATACAAATTAATGAATTCAGTTTATAACATAGCTTTATGAGACTGTATTTCTATAGCGATCTTATGGCGCATTTAGCAAAAAAGAAATAACTGTATTTTTAACAATAAAACAATGAGTACGACGTCTTCAGGGAGAAAAGATGACTCACAGAAATTACCAAGGTACTTATACATGTGCATAGCAGACAGACTTAAGGAGTTACGGTGGCCGGGGCCACCTGTTCGTTCTTTTACTACTATTGTATGAATACTTTAGCCATCATCTTTGTAGTTTGTTTCTTTTGATGACATTTCATCTGTTGTACTTACTTTCTTTTTGCTTTTATAAGTCAGCAAAAGCTAACAAACTATATTTATTATTTTAATACAGATAATGTCTTTTTCTCAAAAACCATTTGTCAAGAATATAATTAATTTGCTTGCAAGAGCGGAGCTATATGGAGGTTGGGGGCGCGATGCCCCCCCCCCCCCCCCCCCCCCAACTTCCTACCCAATATTGCCCTTCCAAATTTTCGACCTAATAACTTTTATTATATGCGTTTTAATATTACAACGTGAAAATTATCTGTTTTGATAAAATATACAACTTTTAAATTGAAATTTTTTTCAAAATATACTTCTAGATAAATAATTTAGGACTTCAAAATCTTTACAAATTTAAAAATTATTTTTAAATCTATTAAAACGGTAAGACTTTGGAGCCCCATAACACTTATATAGAATCATTTTGAGAAAAATTTCAATACAAAAAATTGTAAATCTTATTAAAATTCATAATTTTTATTTGAAAATATTTTAAAAATATATATATAATTATTTTTTAGAATGTAGAAATAGATAATGGGGATATACGACGGGGCCAGAGAATCCGGCCTCCATTTATTCCACTTCTATATTCCTAAAAAGTCAGCCCAAAAATTTAATTTTTTTTTCCAAAACTCATGCACAATCGACTTCTCAAAAATCACACTATACCTGACTATCATATTCCTAATTCTTAAATCGACGTATACGGTTGCCCACCCATATATATTTTAATTATTGCAATTTATAATTTATTATTTTCAATTATCGCAATTTGCTAGCATATATTCATTATGTAATTTCATAACTTTATTGCCAACTATATTTTGTTACTGTTGTTCTATTTTTTTTAATAAATTAGCTGCTATCTATATTTTTATTATTACTGTTATGACTGTTGTGGAGTTGTACATTTGAATTTTTCTTTTCTTATAAACAATCTTTTATATAATTTTTGAATAAAATTTTTTGTTATGGATATTTTTGGCCCCTCCAGGCTGAAAATTCTGGCTCCGCCACTGTTTGCTTGTGGAACAATCTTAATAGAGGAATCTTATTCTTTAATATTATTTTAGCTATTAAGAATTTAAGATTAATATGAGATTATCTGTATTAGTCTATTTTTTTTTATTTTAATTATTCAGAAGAAATTACGAATTTCTTTGTGATAATTTTTTAAAAAATAGAAGATGATCACTTTCCAAATATTAAAAAATAAAAAAATATTTTTTAAAAAAATATTTTATTAAATTTTTAGACTGATATAATAATATCAAATTGACTTGAATTCTTTATGCTCAAAATAAAAAGAATAGTATTTCTCGTCTTAATACCATCCCCTCCTCCCCCCCCCCCGGGGCGCCCGCGTCCCTCCTTTTTTCTGTCTTGCATCTCTATCCTTCAATCTCTAACACCCATCCCTATGTATACATGTCACCGAATCTGACCATACCTAAAATGGGATGAAAGTAAAAGAAAGAAAATTGGAGAGAAGCATCATAATAGGGGCACGGCCAGCCAGTGGCGGAGCCAGGTTTTCTGGCTCGGGGGGCCAAAAGTCCGTAACTATTAATAAAAAATTTTTTTCAAAAAATAAAAAATAAAAAATAATATGAAATAATTTAGATTAGAAGGAAAAAAAATATGCAGTTGTAAAATATAAAAAAAAAAATGAGTCGATCTATATAATAAATAAGATTTGTTGTTAGATTTTTATAATATGACTACTAACAAATTATTTGATTAATTATATACAACGAAATGTTATTCAAAGTTATCTATAAATTTCAAATTTGAGACTAAAAAAATAATCCATACAATTCACTATTTTTAAAACATTTAAATTACGAAAATATAATATTTAAAATAAACATATATTTAAGTATATATATGTAAAATTAAATTTAAAAAAAAAAAGAAATTAAAAAAAAAAGGTCGCGCGCGCGACCTGTTGGCTCAGGTCGCATTCGCGATTCGGGTCGCGAACGCGACCTATTATCTTAACGGTTCATGTGAGGGCGAGGAAGATGAACAGTATTTAAAAAAAAGGAAGCTGCGCTGCGAAGGCCGGCGCCCGCAGCCGCAGCCACGCCGAGCACGGCTGGCCCCCCCTGCCCCCCTGCTAGGGGAAGGTTTGCACGCGGTCGGGGAGGGGGGGGGGCAAGCTGCTCATGGCAGCCGGCGGAGGGCTGTCCCAGGCGGCCGGCCACGGCGGCCAGGGAGCCGCTCCGCGCGGTCGGGGGGGCCATGGTAGACCCCTGCCCATGCATGGCTCCGCCTCTGCGGCCAGCCTGTTCCACGTGAAAGTAAGAAGCAGGAAGTTGCATCTATCTTCGCCGTCCATATTTATTTATACGGATTTCGAAAAATTATTTAAAATTTTCGTTCGTTTATTTGATTTATTTGTAAGTATTTTTTGAAAAAAATTTCAGCTACAAAGTTGTAAATTTTGATGCAATCTATAATTTTGTAACTGAAAATTTTTCCAAAAAATACAAAATGATATGCCAAAAAAATGACCAAAATTTTACATTACCTTTTGACGTATTATTTGGCATTTTTAAAAAAAATTTCAACTATAAAATTATAAATCTTATCAAAATTTATAATTTTGTAATAAAATTTTTTATAAAAATATCAAATAATACGCTAAAAATATGATTTTTTTTTGACATATTATTTGATACTTTTAATCGGACGCGGATCTCCTGTTCCGGTCTCACTGCGCCCATTCCTGCATCAACAATTCAACCGTTTATCAAGCACAGCATCTATCTCGAGACACTATCTAAAATTTTCGTCGACTCATTAGACCTATTTTTAAGCGTTTTTACTAGAAATTTTGAACTACAAAGTTGTAGATTTTAATATGCTCTACAATTTTATAGTTGAACAATTTTTCAAACAATATCAAATATTATATCAAAATAATAATCAAAATTTTAATTATCATTTTGACATATTATTCAATATTATTTTCAAAAATTGTTTAACTATAAAATTGTAAATCATATTAAAATTTACAATTTTATAGTTTAAAATTTTTCGTAAAAATATTTAAAAATAGGTCAAATAAGTTGATAAAAATTTTAAATAGTATCTCAAACTAAGTGCTGTGCATGATAGACATAGAGGGAGCATGGATGGGCGCAAGGAGAGCGGAGCAAGGAATCCGCGTCCCTTTTAATCATATTGAGGGAAGCATAACAACAGCGCTGCTTACCAAAGCCTCGGTTCTTAAAATTAAATAGTAAATTCCGTAAAATCATACAGACCACATCGACAGGAATAGCTCACAATACAATGACAACCTCGTTCTCTCCGTAACCCGAGACATCAATAGTTGTTGAGCAAGATGCCTACTGAGTTGCGCGCGTAAGCAAGCAGCTGCACGTCCTTCCCGTACATGGCCGTCTTAACGCAGTTCACCGCGTACCCATCGATCGCATCCGCGATCGTGTTTGGCGTCGCCAAGAAGTTATCCCTCGCCGCCCTGAAATCCCTCCTGTGGAGCGCCTGCAGCCCTTTCTCCCAGTACCCTATGACAGCAGTATAAGCCCCAGTAGATGCCAACACGAACTCCTCGCCCACCTTGTTCAACGCGTTCGCCGTCGCGTTTGCTTTCTTAGCGTAATCGATAGCCTCGCTTACTAAGGCATCGGCAAGGGCGATAGGGGTTGGATTTGTAAGTTTGTTCGCCGCGGATTTGCAGAGATCGGAGCCCTGGAAGAGGCATAGGGGAGAAGGCGGAGGCGGTTCCCAGCTGCAAATAGGAGGCGCGGTGACGGAGAGTGCGTCCTCGATGTCGTTATAACTGGCGCATGGCCGGGCCTCCATAGGGTAGAGGAAGGTGAAAGCTAGGATCGCCGCGGCGATGGTGCCGGCGTTGGCGCCCATGTTCGGTGGTGGTGGCCGGAGAGAGGCTTTCCCGTCGAAGGGACGGCGTACGTAATGATAGAAGTTGGTTTTGAAAGGTTGAAATATAACAGTTGGGAAACTAAATATAGATGATGCTTTCAAAGCCATCCAATATTTGTAGAAAATTGAGAACGAACGAGCCTATTATTAGAATATATAGAATATATAACAGGGAAATATTTATGAAAATTATTAAATTAAAATTTAAAGAAATAAATAGAGATTTTGATATCAGTTGCAGTAGTTCAAAGGTGTATATAATTTATATATAAATATATAAAATTAGCCTATTAAAAACGGCGTATTACATATCACCTTAAATAACTTTAACTATGTTGCGACTCAAGTGGCATGTATTTCTTATTTTATAAATGTGGCGTTTATGCTATTTGGAAAAATTGTCAAAGGTTATTGAACTAATTTGAAAAATGCAAAAAGTGTAAATTTAAAATTAACTAAAATATTATAATTTAATAGAAAGTTAATTTATAAGTGATATTTAAGTACATATATATTAATCTAAAAATAATCAAAGTGTTTATTATACAATAAAAAACTTTCTAGAATAAAATTTTATCCTTTTCTTTAAAAAAGAAGGATAGAAAACGAATAACACTAATTACTAAAATTACAATTCGATAAAATTTTTTATAGTATGTATTTTTTTTTATTTTTTATCAACACAGTTTCACGCCCTTAGCTTTTTAGTATGCATATGCCATTTGTTCCTACTCTATATCATATTATGATAAAATATAATATATTAATAAAAATGACAATTAATTTTTGTGAAATTGATCTATATCAAATACATATAGGAGCTGTTTAGTTTAAGTAGAAAATAGAAAATTAAAAAAAGTAAAGTTGAAAGTGAAAAGAAAAGTGGTAAAAAAGTAATAAGGTGGAAGCGAAAAGAAAATAATAAGGTGGAAAGTATTGTGAAAGCGATAAGAAAGTAGATTTGAGTTTTATTGTATATTTTGAATTATAAAATCAGAAAAAGTATAATTTTTTACTTATATGGAGATATTTATTTATATATAAATATAACGGGTTAAAAATAGTTGATGACTCATTTAAATTTTCATCTATAATTCAAGAGTAATATTCTTTACTAAAATATTATATTGATAATTTTCCTTATTAATAAATTAAAATATTATTAGTATTATTTATTTTTTATAAAAATAATAATAAACATTAAAATTATTATAAAATTAAAAAAGTTTATTATGCTCTTCTTGAAATCCAGGCAACACAAAAAAATCAAGCTAGGGCCAAAATTACACATTGTTGCATAGTGAAGAAAAAAAGGAAAAAAAAAAGATATTAGTAGAGTTGACGCAAGAACCATCCAACTTCTAAAGTATATATATAACATATATATACAAGTACCTAGTCGGATAAAGGATAGATTAATGTTAGATAGCCTAAAATTAAACTAAAATATTTATCCAACTCAAACAATCTTTTTTCAGTTTAATGCATCATTGTCCTTTAAATAGATAGTCAAATGTAATTTGTCTCCTAAAATGCATACAGAATAATTTCATTATTACAAATGAACACGCTTACAATTTAAATCTCCAAATCAAGATGGCCAAATTACACAATCCAAGCCCGCTGCCACGACAGCCAAAATACGAGGTGATTGGAAGATTTTGACCCAATAGAGAGATGATATGATGTTGGCCCAATATAGTTTTAGTCCTTCACCCTTGTGCTTTAATAAAAAATTTAAGTGAATGTCATATTAATAATTATTAAAGATTTGAGATAATTACCCCTCAGTCCTTATTTCTGTAGTATTTATAAATCAATCACACTTTATATATTACATTGCATTTAGACTTCAGCTAGCGCTGTTGTGTTAATCTTAATAGAAGCTAAAATATAATAATAATGACTGATCTGTACATATTAGCTCCACTTCTAATATTTTGATGGATGACGATAATTTTAGTATCTATTTCAGATAATATGATATAAATTATATTTTACTAACTACTTTGAATGACCATACAAATATTTGCTATCTTTCACTAGCATTGAGATGGATATTTAACTATTTTGGAGTGTATTTGTTCAATTGTTATCTTATTTTAATTTACGGGCAATCCCTTATCTTATTTCATTCCAAATGCTATATTTTTACTTCATGTATTTTTCGTGTTTTCATAAGCTAATTTTAAATCGGAAGAAAATGAGGACTAATATGGAAACGCCCCTTTATGTTTAGTAATATTTTGCTGAAATGCGTTTTGTAATAATTAACATGTTAAAAACTCCCCGCCACCCCTTATCCTTGCACACCGCCTCTTCTTCCCCAATTTTTTTCCTTCAACCGCCGCGCGTCTCCTACCCCCCGCCCGCAGCCGCCGGGTTCTTGTTCTTCTCTATCTCCCACCTGAACCCCTGCTTTCTTCTGTCATCGCTGGTAGACCCGTTGCCGTTGACGCGCCCACTGCCATCTGGGGTTAGCTGGTGGCGGGTACGCCACTGTTGATCTCGAGGCTAAGTCTTCAAGGTTCACGAAATACAATTGCTAGTATGTCAGAGAGTTATTGGATGTTGTATAAGATTGTTTTTGCGACTGTGATATGTCTACGCTGTTTTAGATTAAGAACTGGAGTAAATCAGTGGCTATGATTTTGTATTGGACTGCATTGGCCAATTATTACATAAACATTGATTTGATAATAATCTTATTATTGACCGCATCTAATTATATACATATAACTTTGTAATGCTAAGTTTTGCTGTAGTTATTGCAAATTGTCAGTTTCTGCATATATTTTGCGTGTAAATTTCTTAAATTTGCATTTATACTTCTGAAAACAGGAAGTTGTGGAGCTAGATGATGTTCTAAGATAAAGCAATGGTGTTAATTGCTTACCAGGCACAGGTTAGATATTAGCAATTCATTTTCTTGTGAATTTGTGTACATCTGTTTTATCATAATACTAGCAGGACGCTGTTAGTAACAAACTTAGCAACTTTCAGCTTGTAGTTTCTCGCTGATGTAAGTATACAATAAGTTGAATTAGTACGACCCTCTTTTATTTATTCATTTTAAGTAGGTTTCAAACATTTGAAATACTAATATGCTTCTAAATTTTTGTATGTGCAGGGTCTTCGCCCAGTATTGTACGTGAGCCCTAAAACATGGATTACAGGACTAAAGCTGCAATCATCTACTCAATTTCAGTTGGTGGCTGGTGGAACAGATAGAGTTTCATCAAGACATAGTTTACATTTGAGGTAAACTTTTATAACTGAGCCATTTACCTTGATGCCTTAGGCACAGCTAGATTTTTTCAGCGAAGTAGCTCAGGCTTTAAGTAGGATATGTTGTGGTTAGTGTTATGCCATGTACCTATCTTTCGGGTCATTTCTTTGTTTGGCTATTGGCTTCTTGTTCACTGCATGTGTAGAGCGGTCTGCCCGATTTTGATATTGTAATATCTTTAGACATGTGTGTATTTATTTGAGATTTCTATTCTCAACATCTCAAATTTGAGATCTATGTTAGGTGTACTAATTTGACCCGTTGTACGCACTATGTATATCCTTAGCTTGAAAAAAGCCGGAGCTCAAGAGATTGAATAAGCCAATGCTAACCTGACATGCTGTTAGTCATCAAATGAAGCAAGCTGAAAAGGGAGATGAGTTTAATTGTTATGCTTTTAACATTGAGTTGCGTCACCGATGTATCTATAGAGTATTTTTGTCTTACAGGTTAATTTTCTTAAGAGTGGTAGCTCTGCTTCTTGAAATACTAAAACTTCTCTTCAATTGACTCATTTGTAAAAGCTCATAGGATGGATCTTATATGAGCGACTTATTCCCATTTCCGTAAGCTTGGTGATAAATCTTTTGTATGCTTTGAATTCTTTAGTGGAAAGAGCAAGGTGGAATGATGAACCATATTGTAGAACTAATCGGTCTTAGAGATTAAGAATTTAGGGTGTTTAAAGCTAATTCAAGGATGTTTATAATATCACAAATAACTCTGTGTATACTATATTTTTCTGCCTATATGGCTACCTTGGCTCTTTGATAGATCCAAAGTGTACTGTTAAAGTTCTCTCACTTCGCTCATATACGGAATGTTTGCTTGTCTTCTTTAAAGTAGTATTTGTAGGAAGTGTTCTCATTTAAAGGTATGGTTCTAGTTTTACTTTATGTGGTTATCTGCACGGAAAATACTACTCACCCCCAATAAACTACCCAACAAACCACACAAATCAATCTTCACCACACACATATCTCGTGATCCGCACAACTTTCTCGTGATTCGCACAAAATATCAAAATTACAGATATACCCATCGTGATGTGTGGTCTTGATTGTGCCACGTCAGCATGTGTGGTTTATTGTGTGGTTTCTTGGGGGTACATAGCAAAGCCCTATCTGCACTGTCTAAATCTTTTAAAGATGTATAAAGTGTTAATATATGTTCAAGCTAGAATGTTGTATGCAATCTCTGACCTAGCGCTGGGTATGTGTGCAATGAGCATAGTTTTTACTTCATTATTAGTACTTCATTCTTGGTGTTTCAGCTGTTGTTAATTTGATTCTAACCTGTCAAAGCTTTTCAAAATTTATGGTATTTTCCAAGGTTTTAAAATCCGGAGGGCACAAATACCAAGGTTTTAAAAGTCGGGCGGCACCGTGCCGCCTGACATGTGCTGGAGCTGCTGGACTGCAGCCGGCACCGTCCCCCTTCTCTCTCTCTCTCTCTCTCTCTCTCTCTCTCTTTTAAGGTCTTCCTCCTGACGTTCGCGAGGAAGACGGCGATGGTTGCCTGCACGCGGGGCGACCATCTTTTTTTTTTTTAAAAAAAAAGCGGACGCGCGGGTAAGGCCTGTGGCCCATTTATTTTATTTTGTTAAATTTCTTAAAAAATTAAATATCTTTAAAAAAATAGAATTTTTAAAATTATAAGAAAGTATAAAATATATTAAAAAATATGAAAAATAATATTAACATCGGCACGGTGAGCACGTTTCGAATTTGGAATTTACTGAAATTCGATAGGAAAAAACATCACTTAAAACCTTGGTATTTTCTTAGCCTGTACCTCTACTTCATTAATAGTGATCGCTTGCTACCCCAAATCCTGATTGGTACTTCTATCATAAATAGTTATGTATGCATTTTTGGTATGTGCAAATCATTTGTGAGATATCTTAAGTTTTAATATGGTATATAGGTGACCAAACTCATATTGTTTGGAAGAAATACTTTATTTAATGTGGCAAGGCCCATTTTTTCAAAGGCACATGGTGCATTGAGGCACAAATAGGGGCCTGAAGCACGGTCAAGGTGAGGCGCGTGCCCGACGAACGCCAGGCACAAGCTGCGCAATAGTAGCTATGTGATATGTATTGGTGTCTATTTAAGTTGATTCAACAATTGCCAATT
The DNA here is from genome assembly GCA_002076135.1 of Xerophyta viscosa. Classification (NCBI taxonomy): domain Eukaryota; kingdom Viridiplantae; phylum Streptophyta; class Magnoliopsida; order Pandanales; family Velloziaceae; genus Xerophyta; species Xerophyta viscosa. The sequence goes on along the minus strand of MJHO01000115.1, from coordinate 251,511 downwards.
GTTAAGTCGACGTAGCAAGAATCGTTACTGATAAGTTAATATAAACCTACAATTTACTACTGTACTGTCTGTCTGAAAAGTTAAAATTTAAAAAAAAGTCATTTTAATGTAGCCTACATTGGTGACTGTTGGCTAACATGGAACAGATGCTTAGCTTATGACATGCGTAAGTTTGTGGTTATATATAAGAGCAATAAGTTATAATACTAGTAAATGCTACTATTTAGTTCTAGAAGAAATTACAAATAATGGGTAGTAATGTTGGACAATTCTCTCTCTCTCTTCTCTTACGCTCTCACGCCCAGGTAGGTATGTGTGTCTTTCCTTCTTGCCTAGCCAAACTTAAGGTGGAATGAAGGCGACACTGGTGCCGGAAGTTGATGATACCAGTGAACCTGTTTCTCTTCTCTTTTAGGCTGGCTTAGGTGTTTACATGGTGAGGCGCCCAGGCGTGCGTCTCGTAAATGTGCGCTTGCCTTGAACCAAGGTGGGCTCAAACTTCGTTGGTGTACGTAAGTTCCAAGCCAGACACGTCTTTAACAACTCTGGGCAATGCTGTACTGAAATTTGAAAATTCGTTCTGATTGGTCAGGAATGGCCTAGCAGTTCTTTGCTTGAGATGCCATCTATCGTTAACATATTGTTGTTGAGATGGGTATGCATGTTTCCGGTGGTCTGACTCCTCTTGTGCTGGTTTGCTTTGAGTAGTTGCATGACGGATATTGCACTTGTTTGCGGTGTCTGATACACATTATTTATTTCTCTTCCAGAAGACCTGTTATCGTGCCTAGAGGAAAGAATCTTAAAGTCTCACGTTTTAGAGGCAGTACTTGTGATGATGGATCATATGGCAGAGATAGCAGTTCAAAGAACTCTAAAACATCTCTACAGCTCCCAGGCATAAAAGGGGATAGAGAAGAAGCATCTGAAGCTCTGAATATCCAGAACCATGATTCCTGTGAATCTGCTGAAATAGAGAATGGTGAAAGACGGTCGCTTGCAGTTAAGAATTTATTTATCAAGTGGTTAATAATCCTGCGAACACAGACATCAATTCAAAGTGTGGATAAGCTCTTAAAAGAAAGCTCAGATAGTAGTAAGACATCTGAAGACCAAAGTTTAACTGAGAATAAAAGACCTATGCATATTCTTTGGTCTATTTTAGGTTTCTTTCTTGGTCTAGATGCAGCAATCACGCTTCCACTTCTGGTATTGTAAGTACTAACTCCACCACTTGCCTAGCATCGTTCTTTCCATTTTCATTCATTTTTTTTTTCCTTTTTTTAAAAAAGTTCAGTATCAAGTTGAACTATGTTGATAGTTATAAGATACCTTTTCCAAAAGTAATATGACATTATCACTTAATGACATGTAAAGGCACTGTTATGATGATTTTTATTTGTGCATACAGCTCGAATTAAATATCTCATGTCGTTTCCTACTTTGCACTTTGACCAGTTCTGCACGTAGTTATGTCCTTGGACAAAGTTAAGGGCTTTGAGTTTTGAAGTCTTATATTTATGCGGTATCATATGTTGAGTAGCTGATTCTGGACTTTTAAAAACACTTGGGAAGATTTCTGTCAGGCGTGAATGTGGCTTTTTAGATGAGCTAATTGAACTACGAAATGCACAGGAGCCATCCCTCTTAACTGTTCTGTGTTGATTGTTCATAAGCATACCTGTTGATTATTTCAAAATTATGCCGATATTTACAACTGTATTAACCAAGTGGTACTTTCTTACAGCATACCTTGGTACCTGGGAATTAAAGTCGCATATGGAGCTGAAGTCACCAAAGAATTAACTCCGCTTTGGGTTCTGGGTCCCGTGGTTCTTGCCATCTATGTAAAGCTCGTACAGGCGCTATGTTCTCTTTATGTATTCTGCTTCAAGGAGACAGTTAGGTTTTTAAAGAACATGCCAGCTTTAGTTCTTCTGACTTACAGTTATATTGCTGAGGGCAAGCTGAAGGAGTACCTCTGGTTGAAATTCTGGAAGCCTATTATAAATATCAAGAACATGGATTACAAAAATCTGGTTTGGCAGAAGTATAAACAAGTGGAAGAATGGGTTGTTGATAAGTACCTGGATTATGTGGAATCCATATGGCCATTTTATTGCAGGACAATCCGTTTTTTGAAGAAAGCAAACCTCATTTGAGAAATGTTTATCTGAATGAGTAATGGTAGACGCAATTTTGTGCTTATTTACATGGCAGGCGATCGATTCTCCTTCCAATCGGTGTTATGGATTTCTTACGCAATTGAGGTGCTATTCACTTGAGTGTAACATTGACTTTCAGAAAAGAAGAGATTTTTTCATACCTCTCAGGCATGGCTAGGATACTATAGGGTTTCAGGTGACTAATTTTGAAGTCATCAGTTCATATATCTGGTAAAAGTGAACATCTTTCTACTTCTCAAAGTTCAGCATTCTGATATTTTTGTACTGGTGTTGCTTTACTGAATGGGTGAAGGCCAAGTATTGCGTCTACATAATTTTTTCCTGTGGATCATGTTTCCAGATTGTTTGCAGATTATACGGAAACGCCACTGTCATAATGAGGCTCACTTGTGTGATGTGTTTTCTTTCATTTTAGATTATAGCCATTGAAGTTTTGAATATAGAGCTTCATGAACTTTGGGACTTGAATCCATGTTTTTTTTATGGAGTTTGGTTTCTTGTTTTCTCCAGTTGTTTTTTCTTTTTTCTTTTGTCTATTTATGTTTGTTTGCTATGCACATCATATTCTTGCATGATAGAGCGAGGTGGTTTGAATTTGCTCTTTGGCGACTTGTTTGTGTGTTATGTTGAGTTCTAGGACGTCTATGATGGAGAGTTGGACTTTCATTTATACATACACTGTACGAATTTCGCAAGCATGGATTGAAATATTGAAACTATTTAGTTGGTTGAACATTAGTCGCTACGACAGCTGCTAATATGTGGCAGCGTTCATGATTTTATATGTTAGAATAGTCGTACAAAGTTTGCCAGTATGGTAGTATTTTTCCACATGCATTATTAAAAGAACAGCAATGTCACGTTGTTCGTCATTCAAAGCCTTCGGTCGTTGTATCCTTGCATTCTCTGTTAACAAATATTAACATTAGCTCTCCTTTCAGATGGGTGATTTTCTGAAAAGTTTTCATGTTGCATCCCTTAAAATTGGTTCTGAGGCAATATCTTTTCTTTTTTTTTTTTTTAATTTTTTTGGAGAAGTCATCCCCGAAATAAATCGGGATGAAGGGTTTTGGCAATAATTCCAACCAGATTAAATTGAAAGGCACATTCCATCTACTAGTTGTAGATTAAGTATGTAAAAAACAAAAGGATGATAAAAAAAGAGAAAAGAAAAAATATGACAAGTACAAACATGGCCAGAGTTTCAAAGTTCAATTTCTGACTCACTTTTGCAATTATCTGTGTAATTTTCTGAGGACAGTTCAGCCTCCTTTTGGCTGTTATGTAACTTGCCATTTTTGCTTTCATTTTTGCACTGGCTAAATCAATCCATGTGTTGTAAAAAAATAAAATCTCAGACAATATCTTCCTTCCCTTACAACTTTTTTGTTGAAAGATCCGTTGATTTTTTTCCTGCCAAATCACCCATATGAAAGCCATAAACCATAAGGTGAAAGAACTCTTTTTAGCGGGGTGTATACTCTCCCTCATCCATTGTTGCCAACAGCTAAGCGATTGTGGCAGCGATCTTAACTTGAAATGAAACTTGCAATGCAACCAAAAAGATTCGGTAAAAGCGCACTGCAGTATTAGGTGCTTAGTCTATTCATCTGTACGATTACACAAAACACATTTTTTTTTTGTACCCTCATACTTTTTTTGAGTAATAAATCTGTCGTGGAAAGTTTTTTTTTCAGAGCTAGCCAACTGCACCTTGAGTGATACAAGAGTTTTCCAAAGGTCTTTAACCCACAAGCACTGTATACCACCATTTCTCAATAACTTATGAAAAGAACTTATAGAGAATTATCGTTTTGGGTCCCATTTCCATTGGAATTTGTTTTGCTCGTCACCAAGCTTGATGTTCTATAATTTGTTCAATAGAATCTTAAATTGCATCACCTCGTCACTATTCAATTCTCTTGTGAGTGTAATCATCCAGACAACTACCACTCCGTCTGATCTGTAATAATCTGTTAAGGTTGCCTTCTTGTTTGCAGCTATCCGATATAGGTCAGGAAATACGGCTGCTAGTGGCTGCCCCCTGCATCCAAATATCTTCCCAAAATTTTAGTTTCTTTCCATCCCCTATCTTCCATTCACTACTAGCTAGAAATGCAGCTTGACTTTTTAGGACTCCTTTCCACCAGGGAGAGAGGTTCACTTTGTTTTTTATTCGCAAAGTGGCTGGCCTTCGCTTATAATATACTTGTTCCACAAGCTTCCTCCATATTTTTTCTTCTTCTACATTAAACTTCCATAGCCACTTTGTAAGGAGTGCTATATTCTGCTCTTCTACGTCAAGGATATCGAGTCCTCCCATTTCAAGAGGTCTGCAAAGAGTCTTCCGGCATACTGTATGAATGCCTTTTCCATCATTATCATTTCCCCAGAAGAAGTCCCGCCTGATCCTGTCCAATTTGTTGATTGCCCACTTTGGAAGCAAATAAAAAGAAATTATGTAGGTTGGGATGGTAGATAATGTGGAGTTAAGACGTGTCACGCGTCCCCCTCTTGACAAAATTTTGCTCTTCCATCTAGCTAATCTTTTCTCCATCTTTTCAAAAACTGGAACAATATCTTGCTTTGATATCCTTGTCACCTTTATCGGAATTCCTAAATATTTAAAAGGCAATCTCTCTAATTGGCATCCTATAATATCTGCTAAATCTTTTGCATTTTGATCATCTCCCTCTAACAAGATTAGACTACTCCTGTTATAATTTATTTTGAGGCCCGCCATTTGACAAAAATGTTCTAAAATGAGCTTCAGGTTTCTGATGTAAGTAGCTTCAGCACTGGAGAAGAGCAAAGTATCATCGGCGTATTGTAATACCAATACTTTTGGAATAATTCCATTTTCCTCTATCCCTTTACACAATCCTGCATTTACTCCAGCTTCTATCATCCTAGATAGGCTGTATGAGACCATTACAAATAAAAGTGGAGAAAGAGGACAGCCCTGCCTAAAGCCTCTTTTACATAAAATTTTATTGCCACACTTACCATTATTCAACACTGCGGCGTTAGCTGTAGTAATGCAGTCTATAATCCAATTCAGCCATTTAGAAGGAAAACCCCTAGCTGTCATTAGCTCCAACATCACTTGCCACTCTATTTTATCATATGCCTTCTCAAAATCAAGTTTTAATACAACTTCTTGTCTCCTATTATTTTTGCAATCCATTATGGACTTCTTGAATCACAGCTACACTATCGAGGATCCACCTTTTCTTAATGAAAGCTGATTGTGAATTCTTTATAAGGAAAGGTAATACACCTTTCAGTCTATTTGCTAGGACTTTGGCCACAATTTTGTAAATGCTATTAAGAAGACTGATTGGTCTAAATTGTGTTACCATATTTGCACCTTCATGCTTTGGTATTAACACTATCATGGTCTCGTTGAACCTCCCAACTGATGCTCTTTCTTCATAGAAATTTCTAAAGAATGTCATCATGTCATCTCTAACTACGTTCCAAAACTTTTAGTTAGAAACATATTGGAAAGCCATCAGAACCTGTGCTTTCTCCCCTGCCAAATCAAAAACTGCTTCTTTGACTTCTTCAATTGAGAATGAAATATCGAGGTCTTTTACTTTCTCTTCAGGTGTAATTCCAAGTTGAATCCAATTGATCCCCAGTAGATTTGTGGCATACTTCCGAATAGTTGTCGATAAAAGCTGGTGAATGTGGTAATAATCCCTTTTGTATCTTTAATAGTTGATCCAACATTCAATATCTCTGTGATCCAATTCCTTTTCCTCCTTCCGTTAGCAATCATGTGGAAGTATTTAGTGTTGGCATCCCCTTCTTTCAACCAGTGAGCCATTGATCTTTGCTTCCAGTAAATTTCATCATCGTGGATGGTCTTCTGCAGTTCCGTAAGGGTCTTTCTTTGAGTATGCTCCTCCTCATCCAACAATCTCGTCTCTGAGGCAATGTCATGTCCGAATTTTATTTTATAATCATATCCGTTCTAATACGAGATGGAGGATCTAGTTAGAAAATACTCAAATAGTGTCAAGTGATTATTATACATCGGATATGTTTCGTCTTGTTATCTTATAAAAAAAAAAAAAAAAAATCTCCTTTCGCAAAGTCCAAGCTTCGTACCAGGTATCTTTTTATCATCACTTCGACTCTGTTCGCTCTGCTTTAGTTTCATAGGTTGACCTTCATTTTTCCGATCCTCGTTTCATCTTCTTATTTCTATGTATTTTGCTTATGTTATGAATGCTTCATAGATGTTGCGATGCTTGTGTTTGACTGAACTCCGCTGTTAGCATTTAAGAATCAAGTTATTTATGAACGCATTTGCTTTTCTTCGTGTAAAAAAGTTGTCTTCGCTTAGCCATGGATCATAAAGTTGATACGTACAATTAACTGCCAGTTTGGAAGGAGCCGGCTCCCCTGGTGCGTTAGCACTAGGGTGTAGCAAAACCGACGGCGTAGATCGCGCCACGTCAGTAAATACGGATTACGAGATATTAGATAAAATTTTCGTTCGTTTATTTGACCTATTTTTAGATAGTTTTGGAAAAAAATGTAAGCTACAAAATTATAAATTTTGATGAGATCTACAGCTTTGCAGTTGAAAATTTTTCGAAAAAAATACCAAACGGTAATGCCAAAAAGATAATTATATATATGATTATCTTTTTGGCGTACCGTTTGACATTTTTTTGAAAAAATTTTCAACTGTAAAGTTGCAGATCTCATCAAAATCTATAACTTTATAGTTCAAATTTTTTTTTAAAAATATCTAAAAATAGATCAAATAAGTAAACGAAAATTTTATCTAATATATCGTGATCCGTATTTGCTGACGTGACGTGACCCACGCCGTGCATTTCTCTGCACCCTAGTGTGTTAGCACCAGGGAAGCTGGCTCCAGTTTGGAAGCATGATTGCAACATGAGTGACCAGTGAAAAGCATGATTGTTAATACGGCAATAGCATGTTCGGGATATTTTTAATACCTTTTAACACAAAATTTGGAATTAACTCATTTTTTCCTCTGAAAAAAAAGGTCTTCTGTATTGGGTGCAGATCAACTGCTCCCCTCCCTACACCCATTTGTTGCACCCATATTCGAAATACATATTAATTTATGTTTTTTCGAAAAATTTCTAACATAAAAGTTATATTTTGATGTTATCTACAATTTTTACGTTTAAAATTTTTTTAAAAATACTTTTAAATTCGAATTTTAGGGTTCCAAAATTAATGGGTACAACTGATTCAGAACGGGTTTTAAATTATTTCAAAATACGTTAATTTTGGAATCCTATAATACCAATTTATAAGTATTTTTTGAAAAAATTGTTAACATAAAAATTGTAGATAACACCAAAATCTATAACTTTTATGTTGAAAATTTTTCAAAAAATTATAAGTTGGTAGGTTGTATTTGGTAGTTAAACTATTGGGTTGAAGGTCCTGAACCTGTCTAATTTGGGAATACAATGCTGGGCTGGTTTTGGACTTCTACCTTTATAAACCAACAAAATTTCACATGTTTATCCCAATTGTAGACATGCAGTTTTTGATAAAGCTTTTTAAATCAAATGTCCATGCATGACACTCTTCTTCAATACATTAATACTTCAACATACGTATTTTAAAACTTTGAAATTTTAGCGAGTTTAAAAATAATTTTAAAATCAACTAAAATTTTAAGTCCCAAAATATTTACTTAAAAATATTTTAAAAAAAATATTAAACACCAAAATTATATATCTCATCAAAATCTTAATTATTAATATTAACTTTTTTTAAAAAAAATATTTTAAAAAATATTTTAATATATTTGTATATACTATAATATGATATACGGTATGCATATGCATACCAGATCAATTTACCTTGACGAGCTAAATTGGCATGCTCTTATAAAACCTGGCTGAACAAGCTTTAGCACGTACACAACCCTATTTTCTAAATATAGACGTACACGTAGAATACTAGATAGTAGAGACTAGCAAATTTTAAAAGAGTAATGCTATTGGATCAGAACATTAACGTTAAAAACAACCGATTTATATTTTCATGCGGTATTACAAAATACGGTTCGGATTATTTTCGGACTGTTTTATCATATGCATAATAGTAGTTCTGATTTAAAAAGGCTTGTCCAGAACTGAAGCAAGTGATGCATGTAACAAGTCTAGTTCTTACACAACCTGAAAAAATTGCCGTGTTCATCCATGAACGCCGCCGTCCGAAGAGTCCTTGCCACGGGATACCTCCTTGTCGTCCCAGTCGTACCTCGGGTGAAACTTCTCCACAACGAACCTCCAACAAACACCGCTGCTCAAATCTCCACTCTCTTACGATCCAACACCACCAGTACCACCACCTGGGACGCCCTCACCGCCTGCTTCCCCTCCACCACCACCCCCTCTCAGCCGCGGCCGTCGACCGTGTCATTCTCGATCTCAAGGACCCCTCGCACGCCCGCAAAGCTCTCCTGTTCTTCCACTGGTCTTCCCACCGCCGCCGCTCCCCTCACCCTCTCAGATCCTACTGTCTCGCCGCCCACATCCTCACGCGGGCGGCGCTCTTCGCTGATGCCTCTGCGCTGTTAGACTCTGCTGCCGCAAATCACCCGAGCTCGGCTGTTCTCGACGCTGTTATTGGTACTTATGAAATCACCCATTCCACCCCCAAGGTGTTTGACCTTTTGTTAAACACGTTTTGTAAACTCAAAATGCTGGAATCTGGTTTTGATTGTAGTAAAAGAATAGCAGATTTGGGGTTAACACCCAGTCTTCATAGCTGCAATACTCTGCTTCGCGTAGCACAGAAGAGTGATAATGCTGGCGATCTTGCATGGAATGTGTATGAATATATGCATCAAAAAAGAATTTATCCTAATGAAGAGACTATTAAGATAATGATAGATTTATTATGCAAGCAAGGGAAATTGAAGAACACAGTTACTGTTTTGGATCATATTTGCTGTAAGCGATGTGCTCCTGTAGTGATCGTTAACACTACGCTCGGGCTGAGAATAATCGAAGAGAATAGAATCGAAGATGCAACCATTCTGCTGAAGAGAATGCTGATGAAAAATTTGATCACTGATAATGTAGTTCACTCTTTGATCATCTTTGGTTGTTGCAAGATGGACAGATTGGAGTCAGCGAACAATGTGTATACTGAGATGGTAAATAGAGGGTGTAGTTTGAATTCTTTTATATATACATCGTTTATACGTGCATATTGCAAGAAAGGGAGGGTAGAAGAGGCATGTGATTTGATGCAAGAAATGTTGGCCAAAGGATTGAAGCCTTATGATGAGACATACAATTTGCTGATAGAGATTTGCTCCCGAATGGGAATGATACAAGAGAGTTTGAATTTTTATCGGAGATTAATTGCAGAAAATTTTCTACCGAATTGCTCTGCTCTCAACGAGATGTTTGGAATGCTCTGCAATGCTGGGGAAGCAGAGAAAGCGAATTCTATCCTCACTGTTCTGTTGGATAGGGGATTTTCTCCTAACGCAAAAACATATTTGAAACTAATTTTTGGATATGGGAAAATTAGAAAAGACCAAGAAATTGTCAAGTTGTATTATGAAATGGAACACAGATGTTTAGTTACCGGACAAGAGGTTTTCACTGCAATGATTCAGAACTTACACGAATGCGGGAACTTGAAGGAAGCCGAGAAGTTACTGAATATAATGAGGGAGAAATCAATAATCCCAGATAAGCGTATATATGACGCATTGATTACTGGGTATTGTGGAAAGGGTAATAGTGTGAGGGCTCTTGCTTTTTATGATGAGATGGTTGGCAGAGGGTTAGTCCCTAGTTCACATACCTTTGAGATATTGGTAGAAGCAACATGTGAAGATAATGGCATTCATCGTGCTCTTGATGTTTTGAGAATGTTAAGAGATTGCAATGGATAGGTGATAGTCTGGTGTGTCTTTGTGCTTGGGATCTAAGAAGAGAAATGCCAAAGAGCTACCTAGTTGGAGGCCTCCTTGAATCTCACCCATTCAAATTTATACACAGCTTGAGACTTGTGAGTCCCACACACTTCTACCATACACTAGCTTGGAGACACTAAATAGCACAAGAAACATTTTTTGAGGACCTGAATTTATTTATTTTTTTTTTTTTCGGATTAAGGCATCCCCATCTGATTTTTCAGGATGATACTCATTTTAGGAACATTTCGTTACACATGAGAGGATGCACATGGGCGTACCCTCCACCGCATTTAATGCGTAACAGGCGACACAAGAAACGAACTTGGGATGACAAAGTTCTTAAGCCTCTGCCTATTTAGTACAGCATTCCGTCACCAAATAGCACAATAAGTATGACAGACACTTAAGATGCCTTAGTTTAAGAAATTGCTAGTCAAATTTATAAGCATGTTTGTTGCTGCTAGCAGAATTAATATTTGGCCGGTCATCATTGGGGTATGTTGTCTTGTCGGCCCAACTATTCTGTCTTTTTCTGTCCCGAGTTCGGTTTCTATGTTGCACGAATTGTATATAAAATGTCTCTATTCTACGTCACTTTGTGTATGTTTTATAACACGAAATATTAAATTAATTTATATTATAGAATAATAAAAGATTTTATATTTTTATAGTTAGACTAGAAATTGTGTTCTACCAATGTTATGTTATTTCGTTGTAAAAATAAGAAGTCGTACAAAATATAAATATTCAATATTACAACAATTTCATCTTTGTAAACTTTCTTCAACCATGATTTGGGAAGACCTAAACAAATAAGGCGCTCCAAATAGCACCAGATTTTGTTTGTCCTTTTGATTAGCATAGTTTTTTGATGTCCATGATGGATCATAAAAGGAAGTTGAAACTTAAAAGTAAACTTTAAGCGGCAGAACTTCTAAAATCCTTACAGGGCCAGATTACCCATAAAAAGAAAAAAAATTTAGAATAATATTTAATTCGAAAAATAGTCTGATTTGTATTTTTTTGCGCTTTGTGATCGGTCCAACAACATTTTTGAAACTTCTACAAGTGCATGGATCATGCTATGGTTATCGTTTTATATACTTCTATATGTGAGCACTGCTAGAGAGCATCCGGTTTATCTACACTCCCTATTATGATCGTCCACGGTAGAATAGAGTATAATTCAAATCGGTGGCTGGGGTGTATTGAGTGAGATAGCGGAGGGCCATAAGCTGGATAACAAGGATAGATGTTAGTAGCTTTCCTTTTTTTTTTTTTTTATTTATTTGTTTTTTAGCTTAACTTGTTTTATAAATTATAATGCTACAGCGTCCAAATGTTTTAGCCTGAAAATTTATCCGAACATATTTTTTTCTGCCTCAGAATTGATAAATTATAGATTTAGCGATCTCGAGACAAAAGGAAAATATGTTCGGACATATCTTCGGATGGATCAGTCGGATGCTGTGTCATTTTTTTTTCATAAAATAAGCTAAAATTCAATTTTCACAGCACAATACGTTTTTTAGGAGCCGCTTTTTTTTTTTCAGAGCTAAGCCGGTGTCCGTATTATCATATCTGACTTTTTGAAGATGATACTTGATAATCGTTGCAACAGCCATTAGTATGTAGGGATGTGCATATCTAGTGGTATAATATTAAAAAACATAGACAATAAATCTGTCATTATCTACTGATAAAAGTTTTAACTCATTCTGAAATGAGGCTGTGTTTGAAGCCACTTGTGACAATTTCCATGACTTTGAACATTGTGGTGCTCAAATTTTATTCCCAAGCTGTGATAATGTCCTACATGAACAGGACATTATGAATTGAACATTGTCGTTGATCGAAATACTATTTTTTATGGTCATTTCAATCCTAAAAATTCAAGCTAATATAGTAATGTCTATATTAGCCTATTTTTTATTATTTTAATAACATATATTTACAAAACATTTTTAGTTGTTTTAATAATTATGAAAAATAAAAGGTGGTTATTGCTAAATATATATAAAATATCTTCAAAGCTTCTTATTAAACTTTTTGCTGATGTGATTAATATCATATCAGTCATAAATTTTCAGGATCAAAGTATCATGAAGTGCAGTATCTCTTAAAAACATACACTGTAGCTCCCGCATATCTGATTTTCCATTATAAAAAAAACAACAGCAGCAAAGTGTAAATGCACCAATAATGCTATCTTTTGCATGTTTATCCATTCTTGACCAAGCTTTTAGTCAACAACTCTTTTTAAGATTACAATGATTTTTTTTTTTTCAGTTTTGTATGATTGTTAAAATAATACATCTACGGATATCACTGACTTATATTCTGCCAATCGATGGATCCTAGCTTACTCGATCGGCGCCTCAACATTGGATGCAACTAAATCTTGGAACCATAGTCAAAAAAATTGGTTTAACCACACTAGAAGAAAAATTCCGTAACTTTTTTTTTTTTTTTAAAGAAGAAGAAGAAAAATCCTTCAACTTCCCGTCAAGCAAAATGTTTGCATCCAAGAGACATTTCTAAACAATTCTTGCTGTTAGAGAGGCCAAAAATGACACAAACAGCGGCGGTTAGGAAGCGCTCTAGGTGCAGTTGGGCCGTTACTTCGGGGCTGTTTGGTTTGCTGCGTTTGCGTTCGGACTGCAACATTTCGAACGCCGCAGTTGCAACTCCGGTGTTTGGTTCACCGCAGTTGGTGGGGCCCGCGCGCGGCGCTACAGTTGCGACGCGAGCCGCAGCAGTTGTAACTGCGATTGGAGTGGCCGCGGTTGGAACTCCCGTGCACGAGTGGCGAATTTGGTAACCCTAGCTGCAGTTGAAACTGCGAATCTCTGCCCTTCGCGTGCGATTCTCGTCCTTCGCTCGCGATCTCCTCCTTCTCTCGATCAATCTTGCCTTTTGATCCGTGATTCCACTAGGAGATTGCTCTGATCGCCGATTCCTCGCGAATCTGTGGCCTTCGCTCGCGATTCGTTGCTCTTATCCCCGTGCTCCCTCCCTCGATCGATTTTGACCTTCAACGCATTCCTTGGAGGTTGCGGCGATTGCTGAGTTCGTGTGATCCGCACTTGTATTTTGTCCCTGTGCTCCCTTTCCTTCTAGTTCTGTGTGATTGCCGTGCTCGGGTGGCTGTCGCTCCGATCTTGCGGTGACGCTTGTGTAAGTTAAGAACCGATCTTGCTCTCCGATCTAGTTCATGTAGGTTTTTTATGATATCTCAGTTGCTGATCATTTCGTTTTTTATAGGTGTTGCACAAACGCGATCTTGGATCACCGTCGTCGGTGGTTGCTCAAACGTGAGTGTCGATCCCTCTAGTGTTGCCCTTCTCGTCGATCTCACGCTTGCATAAAGGTACACAACTATACTTTAAATTATCTCAAATTCCTATTCTTATATTTACATTTTTCAGATCTGTATTATACATGTTGATATGTGTTTTCAAGTCCCGATTGTATATATATGTTAAAAATAGAAAATTTATGTATATTTATATTTAAGCGGTGAATTGTATGTTTACATTTAGGACAATGGATGAGATGGATCGTCAAAATAGGAATCGGAGAAAGGGCATTGTTTTCACTGTGTTTTTAATGATACAGTCTTTGTTAATGATGATGTTAAGGCACAGAGGTAGACGCATCGTACGTACACCGTATAATCTCCTATTGAGAATGAGTCAAAGGAATGAAATGTTGAATTGCCTTTACAAATGCGATGACAATTATTGTTTGCACATGCTAAGGATGAAGAAAGAACCATTTTTTCGATTATCTAATTTATTAAGAAGTCGAAAGTTGATGTAGGATACGATCCATCTTACCGTAGAGGAGCAGTTGGCAATGTTTTTGCATACTGTTGGCCACCACCAACGAAATAGAACTATAGGATTTACATTTATCCGTTCTGGGGAGACGGTTAGTAGATATTTCAAACATGTCATTTGGGCTCTCGGCAAGCTCCGTCCCGATTTCGTGAAGCCACCTAATACCAACATCCATCAAATGATAAGTTCAAGTTCTAGGTACATGCCATACTTCAAGGTGTGTTATTCATTCTTTCCACAAGCTTTCATACCCCAATTTAAAATAAATATATTAACTCCACTAATAGTGTTGTAATTATGTCTATAGGATTGTATTGGAGCCATTGACGGTACCCATATTCCTGTCAACGTGCCTTCAAGGATTGTTGCACGATTTCGCAGTCGTAAGGGTTTACCTACTCAGAATGTCTTAGCAGCCGTAGATTTTGATTTGAGATTCACTTATGTCCTAGCTGGATGGGAGGGGTCTGCCCATGATGCATTGGTCCTACGGGATGCATTGGAGAAGGAGAATGGACTTAGGGTACCTGAAGGTATAGCTACAATGACCGTAATTTTACTTTAGAATTTTCAAATTGAGCTAAACCTTTATACAATATTGTCGGCTAGGTAAGTACTATCTGGTTGATGCTGGGTACACAACGCGATTGGGTTTCATCGCCCCATATCGAGGCGTGAGATACCACTTGAAGGAGTGGTCCGATCGATCCCCTACAAATGCTAAGGAGTTGTTCAATCACAGGCATTCATCCTTAAGAAGCACAGTCGAGCGTGCCTTTGGAGCTTTAAAAAATAGATTTAAAATGTTGATTTCAAGGCCATATCATCCATTCAAAACCCAAGTTGATGTTGTGGTTGCTTGCTGCGTGCTTCACAACTACATAATTAGTAACGGTGGCGATTCCTTCGTCCCAACTATGGAAGAATGGGAAGCTACAGAAGACAATCCATCGCACTCGGTTAGGGATGCAAGGGATGAGGCAAGGGAGTGGGTCGCTTTACGTGATCGAATTGCGACTGATATGTGGGCTAATAGAGGATGACTTATTTGCAAGCAGCTATACAACATGTCTATGACATTCTTGAAAATTTGTATTGATGTACGAAACAGTTGTATGACGTTCTTGAACATATGCTAGTAGGTTTTGTAATGTAATCGTGAATTCTTTATATGCAATTTTAACATTAAGCACTTTATTCCAATTCGTATTTGCTTCTATACAATTTATTCTTCATTATATTGTTATTTTAAGATGGATGGAGCCAACGCACAAACATCAAGGCAAGGAACCAAGAGCCTTAGGTGGACGAAGCCAATGAGCCACTTTTTCATCCAATTGAACAGGTTTCAGGGGCAAAAGGTTGACAAGGGATTTAAGCATAGTGCGTATACGGCATGTGCTAGGGCAGTTAATGAGAAATTTGCAAATGTCCACGTCGAACCCGCGAATGTGATCAATCACTTACGGACGTTAAGAGCTCGTTGGGTAGTGATTAAAAACTAAGGGAGTTGAGCGGAGCTGGATGGAGGAAAATGATTATATCTAGGATCAGGAATACCAAGCATATATTCAGGTATACAAAGTAGACACTTAGGAGTGTTTGTACTTGTCAAACATGATGGATACTTATGATACTGTGTATATTTTCAGGCTAACCCAAAGGACGAGCCATTCCTAAACAAGCCCATTGAGTATTTTGATGAGTTGGGTATTATATGTGGGAATGACCAACCTACGGGCGTCTTTGCGTGTAATATGAATGACTTCAACACTGACATTGGTATGAGTATGGAACCGCCACCGTATGTCAATTTGGACAAGGACATGGAGCTCAACGATGCCACTTCCCAATCAAATGCGAATATTTTTGGCAATTATCCGAATGTCCAGGCAAGCCCAAGTGAATATGCTCAACCCGCCTCTTCAAGTCAGAGTGGCGGACGCAAACGTGGCCGTGAGAGTGATGACCTGCTTGCTGAGGCCTTCGCAGTGTTTAGCTCAAAAATCGATAGTGTGTGTGACGCTCTCCGTCACGACAATAGCACCGCATTTGGAGATAAACTCTTTGCGTCGGTAATGGAGTTTAAGGAAGTATATGCTTTGCGTGACTTGATTCGTGCTTATGATCATATGATGGAAAACACCGTCACTGCAAAATCATTCCTCTCAAAAGATAGAGAATGTAGGGAGATATGGCTCGAGGACTTCTTTGCTGGACATTAAGTAGGCACTTTATATATTATCTACGTCTTGAGGACTCGTATCTATATTATGTAAACCATAACAAAATTCAAACACGTGATGTTGTGCTTGTTTACAATGTCGTATATCATGGTAGTTGAATTTTATTGCTAAACTTGTTATATGATGCTATCAGGTTTGAGATGCCATACTATGTTGTTTATCGTGGACGAAAGCCGGGGATTTATGACACATGGCATGAATGTCATGAGCAAGTCTTTTGTTTTTCACGTGCTTGTTTCAAGAAATTTGAAACAAGGGAAGAAGCGGCTGACACATTTTTGTCCTATATAGCTTCAACCAAGCACGAGGAGTTGGATGAAGAGGTGCAAGTTTATAAGGATCAAATCAAGCGCCTTAAAATATATCTTGTTATATCCGTAATTATCATTTGTATTGTACTGTTTGTTGCATATGACAACATGTAGTTAATGACCTTCTACTTATGACTCATTGACATCGTCGGTGTTTGCAGGGTTATGAATTATAAAATGCTCTATGATGAAAGTCCAAACTGCAGCTTGAGAAAGTACTTATGTCGATGCGTATTAGTTGCCTTAATAATGTTATGGTATTTTTATGTGGTTTGGGATGGTATGGATAGTGGGATATGATGCGGGCTGTGTCTTTGCTGGTTTGCTTGGTTCATAATGCTGCATGTTTCTGTGCTGTAGTAGGACTGCACTTGTATTTGCTTGGTGGACTGCATCTAGACTGTTCTGTGTATGTGCAGATGTGTTCTGGTCTGCTGGTTTGCGTTGGTCTTAATACTGCAGGCTGTATGTGATGCAGTGGGTGATCAGTTGTATGCATTGCACTGTGTATGACTCATGTGCCTAGATGATTTATGCTGTGGGAGAGCATTTGTGGCACTGCACTGTGTATGTGCTGTCCAATATATGTGTTCTAGTTGTTGCTTGACTGCTGGTGCTGAGGTTGTGAAGTCCCAGAACTGCTGCTGTGTTGTGGCAAGGTGATTCCTAGGGAGCTTGTGCAGTCCCAGAATAGCTGCTATGCTTTACTGCAATGTGGGTATATTTTCTGTGTAGTGATATGGGGTTCAGTTTTGCAGTTTTGCAGGGTGGTGCTGCAGGAGGTATCTTGTGTAGTTGTGCTTGGTGCATGTGCTAATCCTGGGACTGCTACATGTGTTATTTAAATGTGTCTATGTACTGGGATTGTGTAAGCTGGCGGCTGGCTTTTACTGTGTATATATTTGGTGTTGTTATGTGGGGTATATGTTGCTTGACTGCTATGTGCAGTGATGTGGAACTGTTGTATGTCTTGTGGTTATTATGAGACTGCAGTTGTGAGGGTGTTGCAAGGAAATTTAAATCATGTATATGCTGGGACTGCTACTTATATGGACTGCAGTGATTGTGTATGCAGTTTCAGAGAATTTGCAGCAATTCTGGGACTGCTGTAGTGCTGAAAATGTGCAATTATTTGGCAGTTATATGTGCTGTGACTGCAATGTAGAGAATGTATGAAGTTGGAGGTGGTTTGCGTAGTTATGTTCAGCTTTGAACTGCACTGCCACCACTGCTTCATATGCAGCTGTATGTGCTAAACAGTGGGTACTGTGTTTGAGGTGTATGTGCTGCTAAAGTTTGAACAAGTGTTGTGCAGTGGAACCAAGCAAACCAACAAGTGCAAGCCTGTTTTGTGCATGTTTGAGATCTGTTCGCAAGTCTGTTTTGATATCGGACTGCATATTCTGCATGAACTGTATACTACACAAATTTTTAGTTGGTTTATTTTTAGATATCTTCGTATTATGCCAGTACTGTGACAGTAACCGTGCCGTCTATTCATCGGACAGGGGTCAATTCCATAATTGGATTCGGTGCTGTCTGATAGATAGATTAGGTTTCGGTGACGTCTACAGACTAGGCGCAATACCGTAAGATATCTAAAAATTAACCACATGCAAGTGACACATAAGTACTTTCGATGACAATTTCTGTGAGACTTCTTATATTTTTGGACAACTGAGAGCAAAAGATGGCAACATTTCAAGGTACGGGGGCGCTTGTGGAATACCAGATGAGGCAACACAATTTGCAACATAATAGCCGAATGGAAAAGCCAATTATATGTGGGAAGTAATCGTTTGTATATTTCTTATTTACGAATTTATTTGTAAACATTTTGTAAGTCGTATATTTTTTTAAATACATGTGTAACATCAATGACATTGAAAATAACAGTGTAAATGATATTATTTTCAATATTATTTGTTCAAGTTTTTTTTTTTTTTTGCACATCTTACATTTATTATATTTACATTTTATGAGAATATATATACATCTATATTCAATACTTTATATCATTAATATATATATATATATATATATATATATATATATATATATATATTATAAGAGCTTCAAATATTACATAAACCAACTCCACCCAACAAAAATAAAAAAACATAAATCAAATAAAAGAAATAAAGGTTAACTAGTAATTTGGAATTTTTTATTAAATATATCATTTAACATTTTATAACATTATATATAATACAATTTATTATAAAAAAATATTTTAAAAAAAATATTCTTGGGAGGTAACTATACCACGAGTTACCATATCCGCACAACTGCATCAAACCAAACACCAGATTTGGAACTGCAGGACTCAACTGCATCAAACCAAACAGCAACGTTCCAACTGCAGTAGTTTGAACTGCGCCTAACCAAACACACCTGCTGCATTACGAAATCAGAAAATTATAACTTCCAGCACTTCTAACTGCTGCATTTCAAACTGCATCTCTCAACTGCATCAAACCAAACAGCCCCTTCATGTCTATGATTGTGTTTCGATTTCTTTCTCATATTACTACTTCTAACTAATGTTTGAGGTTATTAAAGTTTTTTTTCCGTTTGAAAGTATTGGGAAATTTTTTTGTCTATAATTAGTTTATTTTTATACAACCATTATAACGGATGATACCGATTTATATTCTACCAACTAAAAATTTTTAATTTTTTAATGTGGATAAGATCGAAAGTTTATATTATCCTTCACGGAGCACTGGATATTTGATGTTATTAAGCATAATACATTTATGAAAAAGAAACAAAAGTACTTTTGTTTATCATGATTTCCAGGCCAACGTCATTAGGGACAAATATAGGCCTCGCAATTGTTTTTCTTATTTTTGGGTACTGTAAACTATTTCAAATAAGCTCGTATTTTTAAAAAAGCTTACAAAATTACTCTAAATATATATAATATATATTTGTTAAAATAATATAAAATTTTTTAATATACTATGATTTATGTATATTATTTTCTTTTAGAATATTTCTAATATATATATTTTCTTGCTCTAAAGTTTTTATAATGTGTAAAGATTTTGAGCCTTAAAATAGCTATTAGATATGTTTTAGAAACATTTTATATACAAAATTTATAGAGCACATTAAAATTTTTATTTTATTTTTATTTTTTTAAAACACTTATACATTTATTTTAGCTTGATTTATAATTATTTAAAAAAGATTAAAGATTTATTTGTAATAAAGGTACAAAAATAGGACATATATATTATTTTCTCTTAATATTGGGGATAGTTACGTATCAATTCCTGCATCGGTTTTAGTGTTGCAAATAAATCACACATTTTCAACCCGTTATTATTTAGAAATATATTTGAAAAAAAATTTGAATAGAAAGTTTATAAATTATATCAAAATCTATTTTCTTATATTTAATTTTTTTTAAATATATATTTTGAAAGTTCTAAAATTTTAATTGGTTAGTAAATAAACTATCCCTATTTTTTGATCCATTAGACTTTATGTCAAGGATTGCTTTCCAGCTTTACTTGAAGTCCTCTGTTTAGTCCTCCATTGTTCATACTTGGCAAAATTGGCGTTTGGTGTCCCCTTAATAGCAATTCAGCAAACAACGTCTTTTATATATTTTTAGGCGTTTCGTGCCTTTGTACGATTTGAAATTATAGAAATGTCCTTCGTCAAATATAGTTCTCTCTCTTTTTTTTCGCTTCTTAGTTTTCCCGCCCGTTTTCCTCTCTCATTTCTCCGACAAACTCGCTCAACTCTCCAGCCAGCTCGCCCTCTTCTCCGGTGATCTCTCATCATCGTTTTTTTCTTCTTCGACAATCTCTCTACCGCTCATTTTTCGATAATTATCTATTCTCTAATCTCTCCGGTGATCTGTCGTCTTCGACAATCACAATACGCTGGGTTAACTAATAAGACATCAAAAATATCATTTTCATAAAAAAATGTAACAATTTCAAAGAAATAAGAACATCCCGTAACAACATGATCTGGCAGTATTTCGGTTTTTTTAGATATAACTTTCTGTATACACCTCCAAATGATATTAAACCAACGCCATTAGAAAGTAAATTCAAAAAGCTTTTCAACTGTATATGGATTGCTCAAAACGGATAAGAACTGAGAGTGAACGAGCTTAATGAACATTATGAACATTACACATGGAAAACAAACTATTCTTCAAGTGTTCGTAGGAGTTTGAAAGTGCTCGCTGGTGTTTGCACGTGTTCGTAATGTTCGTTGAGCTCGTTCACTCTCATTTTTTATCCGATTTGGGCAGTCTATATACTGTTGGAAAGCTCTTTGAGTCTACTTTCTAATGGCATTGGTTTAATATCATTTGGAGGTGACTACAAAAAATTATGTCTGAAAAATGGAGATGCTGTCAGGTCGTGCTATTATGAGATATTCTTATTTCATTTGGAATTGTTTTATTTTTCACGAAAATGATATTTTTGATGTCTTATTAGTTAATCCAGCGCATTGTGATTGTCGAAGATCACCGGAGAAATTAGAGAATAGATGACCACCGAAAAAATGAGCGGTAGAGAGATCGTCGGAAAAAAGAAAAACAATAATGAGAGATCACCGGAAAAGAAGGCGAGCTGGCCGGAGAACAAAGCGAGTTTACAAGAGAAATGAGAGAAAAACGGGGGAGAAACTAAGAAGTGAAAAAAATGAGAGAAAAGATTTGACGGAATGATATTTTTGTCATTTCATATCATAAAGGGGCGCAAAACGCCTAAAAATATATAAGGAGGCGCTGCTTGCTAAATTGCTATTAAGGGGGACACCGAATGTCAATTTTGCCTTAATACTTTTACTAGTTGAACAGAGTGAGACCATTTTCACATTTGGAGGTCGATAATTTGTTTTGCTGTGTATTTTAGATTTTTTAAATTATCATGAAAGAACTTTAAAATTTTATCTATAAATAATTTATTTTTGTATGACCATCTTAATATATAAACTCATAAAGATCCTACAATTCGTTATAGGTACTTTGTGCGCAGATGAGTTTTCATGTTAAGAATTTAATTAAATGAGATTTCCCCGTATAAATGAATAAATATTGTAAACTTTATCTGTCTGCTAATCTATTGTTTTTATGCCAAGTCAACTTGATGGAGCTTCATTATTATTATTATATTTTTTTCGTGTTTTTCTTTGATAGAAATGGAGCTTCTTTATCCATTTATCAACATTGATTGCTTGCCTGCAATGCATCTAGGCCGTTCATAAGGCACCTTCTCCTATAAAAGGGTTGGTCAATAACACCCAATTTAATTACTGGTAGTAAATAATTGACATATTGATTAGCAAAGCATTAGATCTAAAAATAAAGAACATTAGAAGATATTGTGTGAAGTATCATTCATGAGTTTGAGTTCTTTATAATAAATATATGTCTAAACTTAATGACACGTCATAAATAATACAAGTCTAAAATTTTACTCTCTGATCATGATCTAAGAAACAACAGTTAGACAATTTAATCTAATAAAATAATCTGATATATACCACATAAAGGTTTCGTCAAATTATCTCAAAAACACACAAAGTAGCCCTAAACTGCAAAAATTAAAGTTCAGAACTTAAGAGAAAAAGTCATTACAACACTAACATCTTAATATGCCGTTAGCAAAGCATAAAAAAAAGTATGGTGGATATGGGTCCCTTGTGATAGTACGTAAGAATGGAGGGTTGTGTGAGCTTCTGCGGTTCTTTTTGGGATAATTGCATTTTCTCAACTTTTATAGAAGTTGTTTTTTTTTTTAATAAGATATTGCCTGCATTAATTATACATCAGTCTCAACTGACATTAAAAAAAGGTTTACAAAACGCTACATATCTCACCAAGTGCATGAAAAAGAAAAGTGAGAGAAATCTCTCCAAACAATAAAATGCTCAAAAATCAAAAAATAAAATACAAAATACCAAGCAAGAAGTGGAAAAAATGCACTACCTAGTTACATTGCATTGCCTATGGAGGTGAAGAAGGACTCGCGCCACCGCTTCTCTACATCGGTCCCCAATTCAAAATTGATGGACTCGTGCCACCGCTTCTCCACTTCAGCCCCCGATTCAAATTTGCTCTTTTATGTCACTTGATCCTGTCAAATAAATAGAATCTTGATATATAAAAAAGTATAGGAGCATTTTTTTGGAAAAAGTTTCGACATGAAATATGTAGATTTGATGAGATTTATAATTTATAATATTAAAAAAAATTTACAATAAAGATATTTCTGAAATGTTTATCCAACATCTTAATAGATTTTTTCACTATTTTAAACACCTATTTAGATTTTTTTTTTTTTAAAAAAATTTGAACATAAAAATTATAAATTCCATCAAAATTTACAACTTTCATATTAAAATTTTTTCGCAAAATACCTATAAATATTTTATAGTACGCTCGTTCGTACCGTAAGCATCAAATTCGTTAACTTAATAAGAATAATTTTATCATTTTACAAGATCAAGGAGCATAATTTTGCTATTTTAAATTAAGGCACATTTTTGTTATTTTGAATTATTATGGCATAAAAACGCAAATATCCCAATCCTTTCTCATAGAGCCTTCTCACTCTCAAGCTGCCTTTAGCATCTTATCAATGCACTTATGAGCAGGAGTTCCTCACAATAACTCTCCAACATCTTAGCAGAGCATCAGATTAAACCTTGGTCACTCATTCACACAAATGTCTTTTTTTTTCCTTCTTTTTTTTTTTTTTTTTTTTTTACTTTGTTGATTAAGGAAGCCTTCACTTTCTCTTTCTGTCAAATTATTTACAAGATGTACTACTATTCTGTGTCTAGCTAGATTCAGTAATCTTGCATGCATTCTTTATCTGGTAGCATTCACAGGTTGAAGATGATGATAGCTACAGAAATTATACCGAACGAAGAGGACGGCATTCACAGGTCGAAGATGATGGTCGGAGAACTAAAGAATCTGAAGCTCTTCTACCTACATGAAAATCAAATGTCGGGAACTATACCGAGCGAACTAACAAACTGCTCCAGCTTAGAGGAGATTGATTTCTTTGGTAACCACCTAACAGGCTCTACTCCTGAAGCTATTGGGAAGTTGCAGGAAGTAGCTAAGGCAGAACGATCTCTTCGGTCCAAATCCAGTGACCCTCGGTTACTGCAGGAATTTGCGGGCATTGGCATTGGCTGATAACCGCCTCACCGGAGGACTGCCACCGACTTTCAAGTTCCTTGCAGCATGGAAATGTGCTGCTCACTGTCTACAATAATTCACTTGAAGGTCCAATTCCAAACTCATTCTTCTCACTAAAAAAACCTCTGTAATCAATATCTCCCACAATAGGTTCAATGGTAGTATTTATCCTATCTCGCGTTCCTCTAATCTAGTAGTACTAGATTTAACAAACAATTGTTTTTCTGGCAGCACTCTGCGACTCCTTACTAATCAAAGAACTTAATGCGTCTCCTGTTAGGAAGAACCTCCTCACTTGCAAACTTCCCTCCCAATTTGGCCAACTCCAAAAATTTGAATTTCTTGATCTATCATATCACCATCAAGCTGCTAATTGTATGTGTTTCTATATTTTATTCTCCAAAAAAAAAAAAAGGAAAAAAAAAAAAAATCTAATTGTAACTAAGCCATGTCCTCAATGGAAACAAATTAACCGGGAAAGTTCCTTCTTGGCTAGGAAGCTTGGAGTCTCTTGGACACTTGACCTCTCTTCCAATGAAGTCCATGGCTACATTCCAGTTGAAGCTATCCATCCACGGCTTTCCGATAAAACCGCTAAATTCTCTGAACATACTAGCACTGATATAGAAACAAAGAATAATCTTAAAAAGTTGATATTTTTTAAAACTCGTTCAAATCAACCCTCGCATTTTCCATTTTTTTTTTTGAAAAAAAACTATGATCGAAAACTCTAAAGTATTACAGACGGTTAATAGTATTGAGAGCGAACTAGGCACTTGTGACAAAGTGTTCGCAATATGAATAGGCAAGAAAAAACAACTTTGAATAAAAATTAAAGAAAAATTTAATACAAAGGAATTAACAATAAGTAATTTTTTTTTTCTTTTTTTCTTTTTATTTTTTTTTTCTTTTTAAAAAACGAGATCGCGCTCAAGTGCGTGACATAAATAGGGCGCGTGCAGGCGTGTTTGCGTGACTTAAGTCGCGCATAAGCGTGTGACCACAAGTCGCGAGGAGGAAGATAGAATATAAACTACGTCATCAATAAAGGATTCATTGATTTCATATATGAAATGTAAGAACAACAATACTTTGCATTGGTTGCTAAAATTATTCTATTGACATAATATACGGGGCTGTTTACTTGGGTTGGATCTCGTCGAACTCGCCGAACTCGGAACTCAGATCTGAGTTGCCGTGTTTACTTCGCCCGCGAACTCGCGGAACTCAAATCCGAGTTCCGCGAGTATAAATAAAAATCACTCCGCCCACTTCGCAGCCAAAGGCTGCGAAGTGGGCGAAGTGATTTTATTTGCCTCTCGCGCGAGCTCGCGAGTTCCGCGTTACTGTAGCTCTCGTGATTTCTTCGACGCGGTCTCTTCTGGTCGATCTTCCCTCGATCTCGGTCGATCATCGCTCCGGCTAGCTTGACGACGGCGACGAGGAGTGATCAGTACCTTCGTTGCCTCGTCTCTGGTCGCGATAGTTCTCGGACCCTCATTGCTTCTCCGACGCCGTGTCTCCGATCGATCTGCCACCTCTCCCGCCCAGAATCGCGCCGGCGAGGTTGACGGCGGCAACGATTGTGATTGTGACTCGACGCTGGATTATTGACTTCCCTTCTCCCCTCGGCCGATCGGTCTGTCCCCTCTCAACCCAAATTTCTAAACGTCATCAATTAGAGGTAACAACCCTAATTTCTTCCAAGATCTGTTGGATTTAAGTATGTTTAGGTGCCAAATAATCGAATTAAGTTACTTGTTGTTGTTGTTAAGGTTTGGTGTTATACTTGGTGACTTAATTTTGTGCTGGTGACTTGGTTTGTACTGGCTACAGGTTTGTTTTTTGTTTGGCTGGATGTGTGCTAGTATCTGGTTCTTTGCTAGCTGCAATTGATTTGAATGGCTGGCTTTGTACCAGTTATTGGTTCAGTGGTGGCTGCAGGTATTATACTTGGTAATTTATTTTTGTGCTGGTGACTTGGTGTTGTGCTGGCTGCAGGTTTTTATGTCTGGTTGACAATGTGTGCTGGTGACTGGTTCTATGCTGGTAATTTGGTTCTGTGCTAGCTGCAAATGATTTGCATGGCTGGCTTTGTGCCTGTTACTGGTTCTATGTTGGCTGCATAGGTGTTGCATGGCTGGTGAATGGTTCTATGCTGGTAACTTGGTTCTGTGCTAGCTGCAAATGATTTGCATGGCTGGCTTTGTGCCTGTTTGTGGTTCTGTGTTGGCTGCATAGGTGTTGCATGGCAGTCTTTGTGCCCATTAATGGTTCTATGCTGGTAACTTGGTTCTGTGCTAGCTGCAAATGATTTGCATGGCTGGCTTTGTGCAAGTTTTATTGGTTATGTGTTGGCTGCAGGTGTGTTGCTTGGTGATTTAATTTTTCTGTTTGGGTGTTGTGCTGGCTGCAGGCTGTGCTGGTGACTTGGATACTTGATATTATGCTGGGGACTTGGCTGTGCTTACTGTTCTGTGTTGGATACATGATATTGTGTTGGCTACTGATTCTGTCATGGCTACTGTTCTGTGTTGGATACATGATATTGTGTTGGATACATGATATGCTAGATGTTAGTTCTGTGCTGGTTACTGATTTTGGTTATTTCCGGTGATTACTTCTTGCTCAAAATGATATGAGGGCGACATGCAGTCCGCACAGTATAAAATAACCAACACAGATTCAGTAGCCAGCACAGAACCAATATTTAATTTATAATATATGATGATGTTGGAGCCTAACTTGTTCCCATTATTTATTAGTGTTGGAGCATAGATGGTTCCCATTCGGAATGCGAAGATATCCCAATGATGCGCTTCGAGCAAAGCACTGAGGGTTCGAGGGTTAAATAGTATATGCTGCATTAGAATGTTGGAGCCTAACTGGTTCCCACTATTTATTAGTGTTGGAGCATAGATGGTTCCCATTCGGAATGCGAAGATATTCCAATGATGCGCTTCGAGCAAAGCACTGAGGGTTCGAGAGTTAAATAATATATACTGCATTAGAATGTTGGTTCCTAACTTGTTCTCACTATTTATTAGTGTTGGAGTATAGATGGTACCCTTTCTGAATGCAAAGATATCCCAATGATGCGCTGAATATGGCACTGAGGGTTCGAAAGTTAAGTAATCAACTAATCTATATTGCATGATACTTTTCTAACTATTACTTTTTTTTTTGTAGATATTGTCCGTTGGATGAAGGAATATATTGTGAGCAACTGGTCTACATATACAATTTTGTAATACAATATTTTTTTGTTATATATACATGTAAATTTGATAATGAATACTATGTACGTTTCCATTCAATACAAAGTTGTTGTATTCCATATATTGTGTTCAAGTATGTTGTGGAATTTTATAAGTAATATAATATAATATATAAGTAAAATACTATAATTAAAAATATAATATAAGATTATAAATAATATAATATAAGTGATATTATATAAGAAATATAATATAAGATTATATATAAGATATTTATATAGGTAAAATAATATTATAATATAATATATAAGTAATATAATATAATATATAAGTAAAATACTATAATTAAAAATATAATATAAGATTATTAAGTATAATATATTGTTATATTCTAATATTATGTATATAATAATATAATATAATAATATATATAATATAAAGATATAATTTTATAAATTATAAATTTTAATACGTTTACAACTCAGTTCACTTTCTACACCAAGTAAACAATAAAACTATTTTCCAGCTTCACTTCCAACCCCAAGTAAACAACGAAACTGTCTTCCATCTCTCACTTCACAATCTCAAGTAAATAAAGAAACTCAAAACACCACTTCTCTGCCACTTCTCAGTTCTCACAGTTCACTCACTTCTCACTTCTCACTCTTTCGCACGAAGTAAACAGCCCCTACCTTAAACATGGATACATCTTTGGGTTCTTCCATTCAAGCACCTCTTGAATCCTTGATATTCTTAAACCACACCCATGGTGCCCCAAAATCTCAACCCCTCACTTGTAAACAGATAGGTGCGCCAATTTGCGCATATATCTTTGCAGTAATGATCCAGACTTGCCCCTAAGGCCGGTTCTGCCCAGAGAACAAGTAGGAAGAAGAATAAGGATCTAGAGAAGCAAGGGTGGCCGACCATGGCTATGGTTCTTGACCGTGGTTAATACAACTACAAACTTAGGAGAAAAGAGAAACAAAATACTTTTGGTGGAAAAGAGATTGCTTTTCCTGATTTTTTCATTAGTATTTATAGGCAAATCGAAATACATTTACTGTAGTAATCTATTGCTAATTAATTACTTTACAATTAATAATGTAATGAATTTCAAGTGAGGGTTCCAACGGCTCTTTGTCCAGGTTCATTGAACCGACCCTCCACATCCGCGCCTGACCGCTCACGCTCAACCGTGGGTCTTCCGTGCACGCGAATTGGCTCGGTCTCGGTGTGCCACCTCGGTCTTGGTCGCGCCTGCCTCGGACTTGGCCATGTCTACTACAGTTGGTCTCAGTCGCGCCTGCCTCGGACTTGCTAATGCCTTTACCTTCGTCTTGGTCGCGCCTGTCTCGGACTCAATCATGCCTCCACCTTGGTCTCAATCGCGCCTGCCTCGGACTCGGTCATGCCTGCCTCGATCTCGGCTCTGTCTGTCTTGGTCTCGGTCACGCCTGCCTTGGTCTTGGTCATGCCTGCCTTGGTCTCGGTCATGCCTGCCTCGATTATGGTCATGCCTGCCTCAGTCTAAGCTTTGTCGGCCTCAGTCTCAGTCATGCCTGCCTCGGTCTCGGTCACGCCTGCCTTAGTCTAGGTCACGTCTGCCTAGGTTTCGGTCATGCCTGCCTTGGTCTCTGGTCACACCTGCCTTTATCTTGGTCATGCATGCCTTGGTCTGGTCATGCCTACCTTAGTCTCGATCATGCTTACCTCGGTCATGGTCATGCCTGCCTCGGTCTTGGCTCTGCCTTGGTCTCGGTCATGCCTACCTTGGTCTTGCTCATGCCTGCCTTGGTCTCGGTCATGCCTTGACTTCAGTCTCGGTCATGCCTGCCTCGGTCTCGGTCATACCTGCCTCCGTCTCGATCATGCCTGCTTTGGTTGCTAGCCATGCCGACCTCGGTATTGGTCTTGCCAACCTTGGTCCACCTCGGTCCTTCTTGTTGCTTGATCCACCTGGATCAAGTCACACCACTGATGTGCTTTGCTCCTAGTTTTCTACCAGCTGTCGACTTATACCACAATGCTTGCTTCAGCAAGTGCTGGTCGGCTCCGAGGCATGCTCCCGACTTGGGATTTGGAGGTGGTCATACGCCATTTTCGGAAAAAAATGATTGAATTTGTCCGATCCTTCAATAACGTAATAGAAAGCGGCTCGGCACGATTCAGTCTTTCTTTTACTCACCGGTGAAATCTAAAAGAATATCCACGAATGAATAATTAGTACTGGCACAACTCAGGAGCCTGACATTGTAATGTTCGTTCTGTATCACATTTGACTCCTGCTAAGAAGGATAAAAAAATTTGCCTTAAAAAAAATCCGATTAGTGTCCAAGAAACTTGCTACTTTCTAATAGGGGTAAAGGGGCAAAACCTACAAGAATACTTCTCGAGGCCACATACGGGTACGACAAAGATATGTTACCGGATAACTTCAACATCCCAACCACTGAAAAAAAACCCATACTATTTGATACATTATTGCTTTCTTTTCCTTTACCTGGAGACTTTGCTTGAACACTTTTATGTAGAATTGCAAGAAAAATATGTATAATGGATAGTCATTACCACATTGATTACCCCAAAACATGGCTCTGCATGAGCCCAATATAATATTGTATGTATGCTAAAATAATGTGAGCTAAGGCAGCTAAAAGGGATTAACATCTAGAGCAGAAAAAAAACCATATCTTTCGTTAATTATCAACAGTTGATCTCCGCAAAACTTCGGTAGCAAACATGTCTAATTCCCAGCAAGGAGCAGCAAGTTGGATGACGAAGAAGGAATTGCAGCGTCATGTTATGCGTAGTACATGTATAAACTGTTCGCAACAGCACATGCAATTAAATTGGCAGTAGGGTGCCATGACAAGTGAGCCACTTTCGTTGACGTGGCATTTGGAACTGTAGAATTGGAATCATCGTCTGGAACTGAAATTCATCACAAAGGCATACACAGATATTAATAGTAAGTAGTACGTTGAATGATCTACCAATAATGTCAGGAGGTTTTTCAACCTTTTCTGTGGTGTCCATGGGTGAAGTTTGTCAACAGCCGTGTATTCCTATAGCCAGCCTGGATATGTGATAGCCTGCTGGTGGCAAAGCACAGCCCAATAACATAGACAGAATTAACATCACCCAAAAAAAGCACTCTAGTCAACTACAATTTATAGTGCCAGCAAATGTATCCGTATTACCCTACTAATGGTTACAGTCAACTACAATATATAATGCCAGCAAATGCATCCATATAAATTACCCTAACAATGGTTTTCATAATTATTTATTTATTGTTCTGAAAACATACAAAGTTCTGTCATGTTATCTAGTGATTTGGTCTTCTAAATACCAGTAGTAAGCAATACACAGCCAAACAGAGCTGATTTTTGTAGGTGGAAGTTATTATGCTGCTGCAACAACTCTTTTTTTGCCCAAATGGATCAATAGTAGAACTGAATTGTTTGTAATTATTCCTATCACAGTATGATTATTTCAAGCTCGTTTTCTTTCCTTTTTCAGAGAGTTTTGTCGAAAAAGCCCCTGCTTTGTAAAACTTTTATCAAACAAGTCCCTGGTTCTTTTTTTGAGAAACTTACAAAATCACTACAAAAAAATTAAAAAAAAAAAAGTTATATATATATTGTAGTATTTTTTAAAAAAAAGTGAATACGAAGCAAAGAAGATTTTGATGTGCTCTACAACTTTTGTGTTCAATATTTTTTCAAAAATATTTATAAATAATTGTTTTCAGGCTACAAAGTTTTTGTAACAGTAAACACTTTGATGCCTTAAAACACCAAGTTAGAGACATTTTATAAAAAAAGCTTATCGAAAATCTTTCGTATTCAAAATTTTTTAAAAAACTACTTATGTGTTTGCCTTGATTTAGTAATTATTAGAAACAAAGCAGGAGTTTATTTGCAAACGGTACAAAAATAGGGGTTGGTATGATATTATTCCTTTTTCTTTCAATTATTGACGTACCACTCCCTATCCTTAGGAAAGGAGTGAAGGCAAGCTCATTTAAAAACTATAGTTTCAATCTTTTCCTCGTCAAACAGGGAGACCAATGTTATTCACCAAAGTCTGATCGCATAGTTTGCAAGATCTAAAAGCTAAGACAGTACCTGGTACAGTTCTTGCTAGCTTCCAAAATAGTTTCAGCTTCATGCCCACTTTCATGAGAGAAGACTTTAAAGGAATTGCTAATCCAATCAGATACGTAAATAAGAACATAAGCATAGATTGCTAAGACAATAGCATTTCTATTTCCTCTATTTAGCAACACTACCTGTAGGACCCACTTGCAAAGTGAGACCCATCTTTGTTAAGGCAGCAATCGAACTTGTCGAAAATGGCATCACTGTTATACAAGTCAGAAAGCTGCAGAAGCAAATTGTAAGCTAAACAGTTAACATCGAGTTCACCAAGTACTTTAAATGGCTGCGACTAGATAATTGCTGCAATAAGGGACATTATCTTCTGTTTTGAATGCATATGACCTCAATGTGCTCAATTTGTACATCCAATAATATTAGTTAATGAATGATTTGCACAAAACTCCTAT
Organism: Xerophyta viscosa; assembly: GCA_002076135.1. NCBI lineage: Eukaryota > Viridiplantae > Streptophyta > Magnoliopsida > Pandanales > Velloziaceae > Xerophyta > Xerophyta viscosa. The sequence continues at coordinate 219,998 of MJHO01000115.1, read as the reverse complement.
TACTACGTTTAATTGAGTGCAAAGTGATATGGGCTGCTCGGTAAATAAATACAAAATGACAAAAAGAATGGTAGTAATCAACATGTACAAGCTTGTAAATTGCAACTTCGATCAATGATAATATGCCCCATTACTGCATCCATATCTTCATTAAAAAAAAACATTAGAAGTATAAAAGTTTAATTATATGAGGAAAGTCGGCTTGTGATCTACTCAGTGGACCTCATGCATGTGTCTCGGTAGCTCGGAAAAACATTAGCATATGCAAGTCTTCCAGAAAAGCTGAAAACAAAAGAGGTAGCTCAAGCAAAAGGAATTTTCCTGCTAAATAGTTGAATGTGCATATAGTTAACTAGAAAGGACTAATATTAAAACTAAGTCGTAGTATAGACCGACTGTGAAAGATATTTGAGAAAGTTCCATGATGATCCCAACAAATTGGGATGGGCTTGATGTTTACGCTAGTTGCTGTACAAGTTGATCCAGAATTTCACACTCATGGTGCTTGAAGGTATTAACCAAATTACAGATGCTTGTTCTTGTGGTTAAATATAATACCCAAACAAGCCGTTTTCTAAAGTTTCTTGGCATTTTATCACTTTGAAAATTGTGCTCTTATTTTCTGAGCATATCGTTATCAAAGTAAAAGACGAACACATACCTTCGGACGGAGATGCTCATGTACCTTGAAAATTGCAACAGGGGAGCTCTCCACTCGCAAATCCCACAACTACATAATGCAAGAGTTTCTTAAAAGAATGAACATGAATAGTTTACTTCTCATCTATAATTGACTGCCTTCTATGACTAGAACATAGAAATAATATTGTATCAGCCACTAATTCAAAAGTTGAACTAGGGATTGCTGTTAAAATTGTTACTTCTAGTCTGCTAAAAGCAGCAATCTCTCTAGAACAATTCATTGGTACAGATGAATACACATTTCATGTCCTAGCTAACAACTACCAATATACATGGATAAAACTTCTGATTCTTTAACTATTTACTACCATAAAACACCAAATCAAATACATGAAATATCTATTGGTTTTGAAAGTAGTTACCCTGAGGTTCATGTAGTCACGGGTTAATATGTGCCTTCCATCAATTGCAAACTTCATATCAGAAATAGATGCAATGATCTCTGTGAAGAAGGACCTCGGCCCAGCGGATTTGCGATTTTGAAACCTGAAAAGAATAGATTTCGTTAAACAAGGATCTTATTTCCCAAAAAAAAACAGGAAAAACAAGATGATCCCCAATAAGCATACTTGGAAGAAGCATTTAAACATGATTTAGCCATGTAAAAAGTTAGATTTACAAAAGAAAGCACGCTAAAACCTCTAGATAACAAACTACCATACATTCTTGCATTCTGATCACATAGCGCTGATTGTCGCATATCAACAAGCCTTACACAGCCTCTAGAGCTGCTATAAGCAAGAAGATTGCAGGAATTTGGGTGGAACTCTGCAGATGTTATCACCTCTGCATGAAAACTTAAATCATCAACCAAAAACTTTGTTTCAGGAGGGTGAATCATTTGTTACAAAGGTCTGCAGAGAGTGCATTCTTTGAAGAAGAATACGTACCAAATGACAAATAGATAACATCATTTGACAAACATATTAACATCAACGTGCAGAAAGTTGGAAAAATACATACAACTGCTGAATGAAATTTGCATGCAAGCCTAAGTGGAACATACTGAGACTTCAGAAAGAGAAAGGACAATGTTTTACGTTGATTTAGACTCATTCATAGTTGATAATTTGTGCGAGGCAGTTTGCAACCAATAGTATAACCAAATAAGGAAAATAATATAGGAAGTGTAATGTTACTGAATGAATCACCTACGAGACCCTCCATGTCAAATGGCTTCATGTCAATGATATTAAAACACTGATTGCTGATCTCCAAATTCCACAAGTTTACCCGTAAGTCATCAGCAGATATGAATGTCTCACCATCACTACATGGGGCATAGCACCCAAATCACATTGGACAAGACAAACAGATGAGAGAAGATCTGGTTTCATGAACACATAAAAAATCAGTGCAAAAAAGTGTACAAGGTTTTTTAATTGCTGACAGTGGGACAAAAGGAAATAATAGCATTTTACCTGTTGTTTGATAGTGAGTTGATATTATACTCATGAGCATGTGCATACACCCTCCTGCATCTTGCAGAAGCATTTTTTCCAATCTCAATTATCTGCTGATTATAGTCATAACGTTAAACTGCGAAGCCCAACATTGACATAAGAAATTGTCACTAATATGCATGCCCTGTGATTTACTTTTTGTATCTGACATACTCTATCAAGTACTTTATCTACACTACATATTGGAATCAGTTTTAAAGTTCTGATGGGGTTCTTGCAAAGGCAACTTGAGCTAGATACAAAGGTGGACCCTCCTACGCATATTACTTTCAAACATTCTCTAAGAATTACATCACGAATAGTTTGTGTTCTCCTCTTTTAATTCAAACTCGGATGGGGAATGCTCACTACTAAATGACGCTCTCACTATTCACGCCATAGCACCATTTAGTATTCATTTAGTAGTTAATTATACCACGAAGAACATAATACTCAATGAAAGCCCTCATGGCTTCCTCAGTTAACCTAACTTCGTTTAAGTGAGGGAAAGCATGAGCACATTCTTCACCAAGCTCTAAGGCTAGAACCTCTCATCAACAACTTCAATCTGTCTCTGCCAAGGGGAAGATGCTCTCTGACAACTAACATAAGATAGACATCAATCAAATCTGTGTGCTAACTTCATTATGATATTGTAATAGAACGAAGGTTCAGGGGTTAACTCATTTAGAAATAATAGTAAATGTTGTTGATTAGTTTAGTATTAAATCATGTAGTTATGGTTTTCTTTGGTGGGGGTCTCATGATAGCATCAGTAAAAAGAATTGACAGTCCTGAAGCAAGATATCATGCTTTACGAATTAGCGATGTTAGAAAGGAAAGGAACAAGCTTTAAGACATAAAAAATCTTACCTTGCTAGCATCTTCTTGAAGCGTTGAAGTGTTAATCTTCACCTTCTTACTTCTCCACTCAAGTCGGTAACCATTATGGGCTGATAGCTCACTCGGATCAGTCAAAAAGCTCTTCTCAGCCAATAGAGCGTTTTCAGAGTGCACTTGCTCGTTTTCATCTATTTCTATTGTCTTCAAAACTTTATGTTCTGAAATCTACGAACCAGACCAAAGTTGTCATCGTTTGTTCACGAGGTATCTACAGCATACACGAATTATGATGGAAACATGAATAATGAATATAAACAAACTTTTTGGCACATACTTACCTTCCATAACTTGATAGTCCTATCATTTGTGGAGAGAATAAATGAAGAGCTATTGGGTGATGCACACCATCTAAACTTGTTGATCTTTTCTTGAATATCTAAGCTCGTCATATAATCAAACTATAAGAAAGTATAGTAGTCAGAAGGACCCCTAGACAAAACATGTTTCAGTAAAATGAAGTGCATGCATGTTTTTTTCCCTGAAATGAGAGGGACTGGGTAACCCCATGGATAGGCTACTGAACCAGGTCTGCTTTATCCGACCGAAGTCGGATCTGGTCAATCATAGAGTATCCAATGTGCAACACACCACACCAGAAGCCTCTAAGCGTTCGTGGTCTAGATATGCATGCATATTACAATCAGACAAAGTCTACCTCTGGTTCATGACTTTGAAATTCTGTCTTATAAGCATATGTTGGAGGCAAAGATGCAGGGTAATCAGAGTGCTCTTGTTCCTTCCTAGGTTGTGGTTCATGGATATTATAACCAGCACCCTTGATAATAGAACAATCAAATGATTTAAACATGACATTCTCTTTAAAAAGCTTACTGCTAAGATACGGGAATACTTACTTCTGTATCATTTGTTCTATAGAAAAGAATGACACGACCACTATGATCTCCAATCGCGAGGTAGTCGCCCTTACTTTCAAACTCGATTGCAGATATAATATCACCTACAAACTAAACTGTAAGCAGCATTCCCTACTTCAAAAGATAGAATTAAAAACAGTTCAAGTAGCTATCTTACCTATTATCGCTCCAGTTAAAGTTAGCATTATGAAGTTCAACTAAATTAAGGACAAATTTAACTATGAAAATACTAAAATTTAACTAAAATATAGTTCAGCTTAAACAGTATAGAGTTTATAATCGAATTAATATCAAGTTAAACTGAAGCAAACAATATCAAAGTTGATCGGAGAGATAGTTACAATTTTGAATTTTTTAGAAACTTTCGAAGATTGAAAAGGAAAAGTCTAACCATGTTCGAGTTCCTCCCCGGGGGCTCGGTCGCCGAAAACCTGGGAGAATTTCCATTGCATCGGCCGTGCCAGCAACGAATTCATCTTCTCCTCCGATCACTATGGTTGTGTAGTGTCTTCTAGAACCTTGGCGCGGTCATAACTGAAGGTTTCTGCGAATTGGAATTTCGGGGCCTGCAGATAATCTACTATAATATTGAGTATCGCGAGTGCAGCTCCTCCAGTCGTTCCTCCTGCATCCCTACGTTACATCAATTGCGTCTATCCCGAAAGGTTACAATACATGGATCAATGTCAAATCAGCCGAATTTTTTTTTTTTTTAATTATTTTTAATTAAAATTACGAAAATAAAATAAAAAAAAAATTACAAAAATAAAACGCTAACGCCAATTAAACTGGCGGCAGCGTCCACGTCACCGCCACCTGGCGTGGCGAAGTTGCTGCCGCGTAACGTCAGTTAAACGGGCGACAGATTCTATCGCCAGTTAAACTGGCGTTTAATAGAAACGCCAGTCTAACTGGCGATCGGAACGCCACTATAAGTGGCGTTCTATTTTTCTTTAACCTAACCCGAGCCCAGCCCCTCCTCTCATTTCTCCTTCCCCATTTTCTTCCTTTACTTCGCCCCCCCTCACCCATTCTCGAAATATCTCGTCCCAAATCACAAAATCTTACTAAAATTTCATAGATCTAAGTGAGAATTACATAGATCTACTAATTTCGACCAAGATCTACAAAAAATACGGTATGTATTTCTAAGTTATACGTTTTGTATTAAATTGTAGATCTAGAGTTGTATGTACTTGTAATTGAAATTATGATTGTAGATATACATTTCCGCATAGTACTAGTATTGTTTGTGAGATTTTATGATTTTTTTTATATATTTGTATATATACGGTATTTATAAGGTATACGTGTTGAATAAATTATAGTATAAATTTATATGAAAAATATGTGTTATTGTACATTAGTGTAGCACGATAAATATAAATTAAATGTAATTTATGTATCCGGTCATATGTGTGTAATGTACGTAATACATTGTATATTTCGTAGGTATTTTTTAAAATATTATCTGTCTAATCGTAGTGTAATACGAAATATATATAATAACGCTATCATGTACGACTATTTGTTTATAACCGATTATATTGGATGTTTATAGATGTCGCAGCGCCAACTTATTTGTTACATGAACGGCAATATAGTGGAAGGTCCGAATGGTGTTTTTATGATCGTCAGCCTATCAGTGCTGTAATAATACCTTCGAAATGCACATATGCCTATCTAGTCAGAAAGTTATGTAGGAGATTTCATGTTGATACGGCACAGTATTCGCTAAAAATATTCATAGATGTCCGGTGCCGTCACGTGATGGATCTGTTACATATGTGCTAGTACCTATAGATTGCGAAGATGACATGGAAAGTCTCAACGAATTTTTTATGGACACTGTGTATATTTATTTGAATTTGGAGATGTTAGAAAATCCATCGCAGGCTGACGACGATCATGCCGGTCCAAGTGAGCCTATTGAAAATGTCATTGTCAGTCCAAGTGCGAGAACAACACAACCTAATAATTCAGCGAACGATCCCATATGTAATCCGTTTTCTCAAATCGAGGATTACATAGATAACGATGAAGATTCCTATGAAAGTACACATGTAAACATTCCCGATGAAGGTTCGTCCGATGACGCCGAGGAGGATGGCGGAGTTGATATAAGTCCTCGCCATGCTGAGGCAGGTAATCAAGATTACTGTCAAGCCGGTCCAAGTGCTCCAGAGATATTACCACCCCGTATTGTGCCTCCCTCATACACAAATCTTTGTTGGAGCGCAATTGAACAAAATGCTCCTAGAGCTGCTTGGATGCAGGATACTGAGTCTACTTGGGATCCAAAACAAGAGTTTCGCACGGGAATGTGTTTTAGAGACAAAAAAGCGTTGACTCATGCAGTGAAAGCATACTCAATTGAGGTGCAGCACCAGTATAAGGTTGAATTGTCCAATACGATCCTTTGGGTGGTTAACTGTAAGAACGGTAAAGACCATTGTAGATGGCATTTGAGGGCACGATTTGTAGCATCAGAAGGAATGTGGAAGGTGGTAAAATATCGCGGCCCCCATCAGTGTTTTAACGAAGCAGATGTGCAGAATCCTGATCACCAAAATCTTGACAGTAATTTTATTGCTGATAAGATTAAGGAGTTGATTAGAGCACAACCTAATTTGTGTGTTGCTGCTATTGCTGCTGACATTAAAAGAACGTACCAACACACAGCATCCTACAGAAAATGCTGGGAGGCTAAGCAGAAAGCTATCGCTTTAGCATATGGTGACTGGGACTTGTCTTACAGTCTCTTGCCTAGATGGTTGCAGGCCGTGGAACATTTTTGCCCTGGCTCACTGACTGATATTAGAGGATTTCCCGTATCAACACCCAACCAGGCCTTATTTGATCGGGCATTTTGGGCGTTTGCACCTTGTCTTGCAGGATTTATGTATTGTCCTCCAGTTCTGAGCATAGATGCCACTTTCCTTTATGGCAAGTATAAAGAGTATCTACTTATTGCCACCGCTGTAGATGCCAACTATCGTGTGTTTCCTGTTGCGTTTGCAGTAGTTGAGAAAGAAACCGCAGATATATGGGGTTGGTTCCTTGAGTGTATTGCTCCGTTGGTGAGGAACCATCAGGGCCGGATTACACTTATATCTGACCGTCATCCAGGTATTCTTAAGGCAGTAAAACACCAACAACGGTACATCTACGGTTGGAACCATCGATATTGTTTGCGTCACATCTGTTCCAATTTCAATAAGGAATTCAAAAATGTCAGTCTTAAGCGTATGGTGTGGAATGCCGGCACTCAGGCGCAAGTATGGAAGCATAACAAGTGGATGGAGCAAATCAAGGAAGTCAATGAACGCGCTTTTACGTGGCTGCAGAAGATTCGTCTAGATCACTGGGCTTTAGCGTTTGATGAAGGCGGGGCTAGATATGGACAAATGACCACGAACCTGTCGGAGAGTTTCAATGGTGTGCTGAAGGGAATCCGGTCTTTCCCAATATCGGGCGTGGCTGAGAGTATCTGGTACAAAATAGTTAAATATTTTGCAGATAGACGCGAAGAACCTGGAGATTGGGAGGGAAGTGAGTTCACCCCTGCAATATCTAATAGGCTAGTAAAAGTTGAAAAGCATAGCGGTGGACACGGTGTGATGTTGTTTGACCGCGAAACGGGACAATTTGAAATTACGACTGGACACCGTAATCATGCGTCCGGAGACAAGGGAGGGCACAGGCAGGTAAAATATTTTCTATTTCATTTTGACAGGTAGTCATAGACTTGTGCCGGTTTTTAACTTTAGTTTTATTTGTATGCAGACCGTTATATTATCACAGATGACTTGTACTTGCCAAAAATGGCAAATTTATCACATGCCTTGCTCACATGCGATTGCGCAATAAAGGCAAAGCATCGTGTGCAGGATTATGTACAGCCATGTTACACGGTTGCATGGTATCGAAGTACATACGCGCCGAAGTTTAATACCATTCCAGATCAGCACTACTGGCCACCATATGACGGCATACGCTTCATACCCGATCCTGCAAGGAGAAGAAAGATTGGAAGACCCATCACGAACCGACTACGTAACGAGATGGACTGGGTAGAGACCCCTGACGCTTGGTGCAGGCGTTGCCAACAACAGGGGCACAAATCGAAAGATTGCCCTACTATACAACGACAATGAAGTATTGGCGGATGTGGTGACAAGTGTAGCGTTTGTATTTGATTAAATTTGTGGATGGAATGCATATCATTTGTATTATAAGTGTGTTGTTTACAATTTTCTATTTTTCATGCTGCAGTTATTACAATTTATCCGTTGCTGTATTTTTTATAAATTCTATTCAAAAGTTGTCTCACATGTTTTGGCAATCTGTTTTTTGCGTACTGTAGTTATTATAATTTGCTGATATGTGTTCTGATTTTATTTACAGTACTAGATGGAGCCACAGCCTGGACCGGCAGATGGCAGTGTGTTGTATCTCCAGGATAGCCACAGATCCGAGATTGCCTTTGCAGGAGATACTACCACTTTTACGGGTTCGACGGTTCGAGACCCTACTACATGAGAGTGTACAGCTTGATGATCGCTTGATTCCTTATCTACATCGAGCTGGATTCTACGGATTTAGACGGTTGGGCTTTATGCAGATTGATGCAGCCTTGATTACAGCACTTGTAGAGAGATGGCGTCAGGAGACGTATACCTTTCATCTGCCTGTTGGTGAGTGTACGATTACTGTAGACACCCTATTTTGTCCGGGTTCATCCCGATTTTATTTGATAAATTCGATTAACCTAAAAATCTTTATTTACACGATTAAATTTATTTTAGCTTAATTCGAGACTATATGGACGTACATGATTGTTTAGAATTCTAACGAGACCGCGCACAAATAAGAAATTTTCGCGACAATCGAATATTTATATGAGAGGGGCCATTTTCGCCAAAATTGAAGATAGAAATTCAAGGTTTCGCAAAATCTTGTAGGCCGTTTTTGCAATTCATGAAACAAGAGGATTATTTGCGTAATACGAAAAAAGAAACAACAAACGAGCGAGGGAATCGGTCGCCGCCGCTCCCCGCGTCCACGATCGCCGCGGAAGAAGCAGTCGTGCAACCTCGCCGCGTCGTCAGCACCTCGCACGTTGCGTGGCGGCTATATCTACGGGGGAGGCGATCGGGGAAGCTGGAACCGACGGAGAGGAGAAGCTCTCGGCCGAAGGAAAAAAGAAAAAGAAAGAGAGAGAAAGAGAATCCACGAGAGAGAGAGAGAGAGCACTGCGCGGCCTGTCACCAGCACCGCCGACTACCTACGACGACGTCGCCGCCGCCGCCATCGCCGGAAAACACTTAAAAACTGAAAATCGTTTAATCGAGGTACGCGTCCAAACTTTATCAAAACTACCGCATTATAATCTCAATATAGTATAAGTGACGGGACACCGCCGTGGCTTCGCCGGCGGCGAGCCACGGCGGCGAAATAATAAAAAACTTTTTTTATCCCGAAATTACACCCTCCAATATCTCCTTGTACAAGCGTCGAAATAAAATTTTGACATCGTCATTAGATCCGGAACCATCGAAAACCCTAAAACACATATATAAGTCGAGACGGCCGGCGGCGAAACGCCGCCGGCCATTAAGCTCGCGGCCGCGCGAGCTCGCGGCTGAAGCAATTCAGAGAAGACGACCGGCTGAGCCGGTCGTCCTTTTAAGTTAAATCAAATCGGGCGCGGGTTTAGCCCGCGCCCCGTTCGACCGAGCTCGGGCTCGGTTGGTTTCGTTCCGATCGAGCCCAATTTCAAATAGACTGAGTCATTTTCAGTCCAGTCGAGCCCAAATCGAATTTGACCGAGCCATTTTTTATTCTGACCGAGCCATTTTAATTCTGACTTAGCCATTTTGGTCCTAGGAACCTATTTAGTGGTCCAAATTCATTTTTAATCAATTTTAATCACTTTTAAATGGATTTTAAAATATAATTTCATGATTTTTGTCTATAAGGATGGCTCTAAACATCAAAAATATCATAAATCTTTTAAAAATAAGGTTAGAGTGAGGCGGTTAACCGATCTCTACACCTTATTAAATTATTTAAAATATAAAAAATAATAAAATGACAAAGCTCAAAATCTTTTAAAAATAAGGTTAGAGTGAGGCGGTTAACCGATCTCTACACCTTATTAAATTATTTAAAATATAAAAATAATAAAAATGACAAATCTGAAAACATTTTAAAGATAAGGTTAGAGTGAGGCGATTAACCGATCTTTACACCTTAATAAAAAATTTCAAAATATAAAAATTAATAAATACAAAATCTCATAAATATCTTTTGGGTTAGAGTGAGGCGGTTAACCGATCTCTATACCCTATCTAATAAAATTAAAAAAAAAAGAAAAATAATTAAAAATTGAGATTAGAATGAGGTGGTTATCTGAACTCTATATCTCGGAAAAAATATATTTTCACTCGTCAAAATTAAGAAGAAGCCAAAACACGCGCAATCGATAACATATAAATCTCATAAATAAATATAAGCCGTTTAATTTAGAGTACCCTCTTCGGAGGGGCGTTGTGGGGGTGTTCTGTCTTCCCCACACGTAACCGACAACGAACCCAAGAATCTCAACGTGCCTTATCCCGGTTTTCTAATTTTCCATAAAAATTAGGTGGCGACTCCAAACTTTCTTTCCCCCCATCCGGAGGAAGGTCGTCAACAATTACTTTACAGGATGTGGAAGTACTGTTAGGCTTACCGGTAGACGAGAAGCCGGTAATCTGCGCCACTTCCGGTCATATGTGGCAGGATGTTTTTGCAAGGTTGCTAGGAAAAGTACCTTCACCTAGTAAGATTAGTGGTGGTCGTGTTAGGTTCAAATGGCTTTGGGAGGAGTTCGCGGTTATCCCTGCCGATGCAGATGATGTTATATTGGACTGATATGCCAGAGCATATCTTTTATGTTGATCTCTGGATGTTTATTCACCGATACGTCTAGCGCTTATATTTACTATTGGATTTTGTTGCTTTTGGAAGATATTGATCAGATATCCACTTATAGTTGGGGCAGCGGGGCACTTGCTTGGTTATACAGAAATTTGTGCAGTGCTAGTACCAGGCAATCCACACAAATTGGAGGATGTGCGGTCCTCCTGCAGTATTGGGCCTACCAGCGTATTACACTCACAGCCCCGCGGATTATCAGCATTCCACCGACGGCGGATTCGCACCTTCTGCCACTCGGATTCCGGTATAATTTTTATTTTACTATTTGTTTATTGTAATAATTTAGTCCATCCGACAACTACGAACTAATCAAGTAATATCTTTCACATACGATATCCAAATGAAGTAATCAGTCCTTTCCGTAAATATATTACATATGTTATTTGGATGCTCGTACTATATGTTATTTATTTTTGAACTTATAGGAAGAAAAACTGTTTGGCTGCTTGACCCTTGTGACTTATTTTGCTCATAACTTTCTGCCAGATACTCTAAATGTGATGAAATTAATTTCATCTGAAAGTAGACTTAAAAACCTTTCCAACGGTATATGGATTGTACAAAACGGATAAGAAATAAGAGAGAACGAGGTAAACGAAGTTGACCGAAGCGGAGCAGAAAATCATGCACTCGAGAGCAGTTTCGGTCGACCAATAATAATTTCGGTCGACTGAAAATCTGAACAGAAGTAGCCGTTATTATAGCCATTGGAAGTCATTTTTGAGGTGCCTATAAAGATCCAATGCCTCAAACGGTCATAGCAACTCATGCTATTTATTGAAGATATTTTTTGAGAGGGAGAAGAGTATTTTAGAAAGCCCCCACAATCTTTGTTGAGCTCAAATTGTATATCATAAAATCATTGCCCTTGATCTCTTGATTCTAAGTGAGATATTATTTGAGAGATTTGTAATTGAATTTTTGGGTTAATTTTTATTGAGAGACATTGTATAACGGGTGGCTAGGTGAGCCACCAAAACCTAGGGAGATTACGGGTTGCTTGGTTAGCCGTTAAAACCAAGGGCTTACGGGTTATCGCTTAGCCGCCAAAAGCGAGGTTGTAATCGCTTGATCAACTCCCAGAAGTTGATCGTCTAGTAGAAAGTCCTCGGAGTAGGCAAGGGAAGTGCTCGTAGACGGGATTTCGCCGAACCACTATAAACACGATGTTGTATCTTTTTTTTCTCTTGCTTTATTTATACTTATTCTCTAGCGCATGCGTAGGAATCAATTGATATACTCGTATACGCTTTTGTGGTTAGATTGCTAAGAGCTAAAACTTAATTAGATAGCTAAATCTATAAATTAGCTCTTAATTATTTTAATTTTATTTTTTAAAAAAATTTAATTAGAAAATAGAACTTTATTACAAACTATTTTTTATTCTGTCAATATATCGATTAATTATATGTCATATTTTTATAAAAAAAAAATAATAATTATAGAATCTAGAAATACAAATTTAATTCACAAATAAAAATAAATCTAATATGAAAATCATATAATGATATATAGGAGAGAAAAAAGAAGGTGGTTTTATAACTCCTACGGAATATAAGCTATACAATATTTATAATAATTACTATATTAGAATATATAAATTTTAATATGCTCTATAATTTTTATATTGAAATTTTTTTAAAAGATACATCTAAATAAATCTTTTGAGACTATATTCTTTAACTGGTCGGAAAATTTTTTTATCTATTTAAAAATATTTTAAATAAAATTTAAATATACAAATCATAAAGCATACCAAAATCTATTGTTTTGTATTAAAATTTTTTTTTTTTCATAAAGTACACGTGTGTATGTGTGTGCGCGCGTGTATATGTGTGTATATATGTATCTGTGTGTGTTTCGTAGTAATTTTGTAAGTTTTACCAATAAAATAGCAACGTTTTTTGTAAAGGTTTGTAAACCAAGGGCTTTTTCGGCAAAGCCCCAAATTACATTCATATTGAGCACATGCCTGATACCTGAGCCGGCTCCCCCGGTGCTGAAGCACCAGGGTGCAGGTTTTTGAACGGTCACGATCGCGCCACGTCAGCAATTACGGATCACGAGATATCAGATAAAATTTTCGTTCGCTTATTTGACCTAGTTTTAGATATTTTTAGGAAAAATATTAAACTATAAAGTTATAGATTTTAATGTGATCTACAACTTTGTAGTTGAAAATGTTTTCAAACAATGCCAAACGGTATGTCAAAAAGATAATCCTAATTATGATTATCTTTTTGGCATAACGTTTGGCATTTTTTGAAAAATATTTCAACTACAAAGTTATAGATCACATCAAAATCTATAACTTTGTAGTTCAGCGTTTTTCCTAAAAACACCTAAAATTAGGTCAAATAAGCGAACGAAAATTTTAACTGATGTCTCGAAATCCGTAATCGCTGACGTGGCACAATCGTGGCCGCCGGATTTCCTACACCCTGGTGCTTCAGCAACAGGGGAGCCGGCTCCAGATTGTAGGCGTGACGCTGGCTCCGCTGCTAGCGAAGAATAATGAAAGGTCTACACATTTTTTTTTTTTTTTTTGAAATTTTGTCAAGAAGCCCCTATCAAATAAATTTAAATTTTCTTAAAAAAATTATAAAAATCATTCGAAAATGATGTGTATCTATAAGTATTCTTTTGTGAAAAAAATATTTGTACGAAAAATGTATTTTGGTATGCTCTACAATTTTATATCCAAATGTTAAAAAAAATATATATATATTTCTAAATATATGTTTCGAATCTCTATAGTTTTTGTAGCTAGTAAGATTTCGGAACCCTTAAAAAATAGTTACTTAAAAATAATTTTTTTAAAATTTTCAATAAAAATGTTTGAGAGCACAATGACGTCTATTTTTTTCGTATTCAACATTATATATATATATATATATATATATATATATATATATATATATATATATCTGTGTGTGTGTATGTGTGATGTACATATTCGACATTATTTTAACTTTTTTTGAGAATATGGCACTATATGCATAACGGCTCTACATAGAAGAAAACTCACTCACAGTTATTGATGAGTCGAATCATCTGTTAGACGAAGGGAGTGGGCGTGCACATAGGGAGTCGAACTTGAATGAGAGGGTTCGTGAGCCTCCATGCATCCAGTAAGACACCTCAACCCGACGTTTTTTGCTTGAATATCAACCATCATTCATAGGCAGACACCCAAAATTTACATTATTTATCTGTCAAAGTTCTAAACCGTCCAAGCCTCGGCTCGCTAACTGAACAGCACCATATCTAGGGCGCGTAAGACAAATATTAGGCTTCAAACCTCATAATATGAAGGTCGCATATTTGGATCCTGCAAAAGCTACTTGTAGGTGTGTGAAAATTTTATCTTCTCTATATCTTGTGGAGGGTGAAACGAGCATTTAAACCCATTAGGCCAAAAGACTAAAACTTTACTGTTTGTGTAAGATAGGTTTGTGTCATCTGTATGTTTATGAATTATGATAGTCGCAAAAAAAAAAAAAAAGAATTAGCCAGTAACCGACAAAATTTTCTAACGATAATCAAAGAAAAAAAAAGAACAATTCCATGCCATCAGATCTACGCCAGTCATACATATTGGTGTGGCGTAGCGGTGTAAATGAGTCAAACTGCTCGTTCTAGCTTGAGCTTAAGGTGTATAAGGCTTGTCTCAAACATATCAAAGTCGAGCATGAAAATACCCGACTTAATAAGCTCGTTAGTTCAACTGAATATTGATAATTTAAGCAGTGGCAAACTCACCTACATGCTAGGATTTGATGTATTTCTCTCTTATATTTTCTAGGGTTTGATGTATCTAAATTTATCATCCTTGAGATATAGAGATATGTATAAATGAAATCTGATTGAGCATGATCACGATTGATAATTAGAGATCGAAGGTAGAGGTGGCTAAGAGGAACGCACAAACAATCACACATAATACAAGAATTTTATGTGGAACCCTCCATGTAGATCGAGATAAAACCCTGGACGCTCACATTTATAGTGATATAAATTTACTAAAAGTGGTAAAACATACAACTTTAGCTCACTTCGCTCTATGGACCGAGGTCGCAGAGGCTCGGCCTTGATTAAAAGAATTCTCTCTTGCTATTTTGCTCCCAGCCATCGTCAACTAGGGGAAGGACGATAATTATAAACGTCCAATGCAGTCCTAATAATGATGGAAGTAATGGGACTAATGAAAGTAACGGGAGTAGTGGGCTGAACGTTCAGTTTCACTAACGGTTCGCCATTCTCATCTTCTATACGACCTCGAGTATATTAAATCCATGCTACATTAGATACACACGGCGGGGGTGGCTATATATGTCGGCACGCTCGTCGGAACCTTCAATACTGCTTCGGTCCCATCGCGTCACATGGTGTTTCTTGATACTTGGGTTCCATCGGATAGCTCAATACCTCTGGTACCTCAGGATACCTCGTGTGAGGTCCGTGTTTGGTTTTTGTTTTGGTTTTGAGTTTATTTGCATGCTTGGTTATGTATGCGAATTTCTGCGTGCGACCTTAGATTTCGCGTGCGTAGCGTTATTGCGTGTGTGACAGCGTCTAGGACGGACTGGCCTAGTAGGGGACCCGTCGGCGCGAGGGCACGTTTCGAGTCGAGTTGACCGAATGCTGAAATCTTTTCTGTTTTTTTTGTTTTCGGGATTATTGGTCGACCGATTCCTGTTTCGGTCGACCGATCGGGTTAGGTAGTGTAGGTGAGGACTTGTTATCTGTGTTGATTTGGGATTTTTCTTTCCTTCCTACCTGCGAGCTCGTGCTGTGAGAGCCCTAGGTAAGCCCCTTAGGTCCTCATCTCTTTTTCTTTGATTTTCCTTGAATTAAAATCGATTTTCTCACTCTCCCGGTTCTCCTTTACGCGTAGATACCATTTTCTTGCGTTTCGGCGGAGCGACGCGGTGAGGGCTGCGGGAATACCTTAAATCTTGAGGTGAGCGGTTTACACCGAGTGTGTATGTGGTATGCATGGTATGCTAGCATGTTTGTGGTGTAAACTATGTGTTTAATTTAACATGTTTATGCTAATCATACTTTGCCGGGTTATAAACCCTAGTTGGATGATTTGTTGATTATGAGATCATGATTTATATGTTATATGATGCTCATATGATGATGGTATGCTAACCATGTGAATGACACTTCATGATTAAGTGCATATGATATAGCCAATGTTATGAACATTGTGTGGATGCTATTATGTGATGTTAAGTTCATGCTAAATGTAGTGTGACAATACGATTATGCGCGAATGTAGAGTAAAGGACTCTAGAGACATTCGATACGTGTGACCTAGGCTTAATCCAAAGTGGATACCTTGTATGCCTTGAGTTGGGATAAATCGAGTGGTGTAAAGTACCTTTGTGACACTCGTAAGACTTGGTGTGCTTGCCTACGGGACCATGTGATGTTCGAAATTGGGTCGTTGAACCTCGAGTTACGTAGCCTAGAATGGTTGAAAGGACACCCGGAGGGCTAGGGCTCGGGGAATAGGAAACGATTGGACCAATTAGAAAGTAAGCACAATTAATGAATGATGCCTCTAGGGAGGTCGGTGAACGCGGTTTGGAGTCGCTCATTGGCCCGGGCGGCGGCTACGAGTGCGAGGCTCGGTTGCATAACGCGTAAAGAGTCCGAGTAGCCCCCATTTTGCGCTGTGGGGTCGCCATCACCGTAGGGTTCTGTAGTCGCGTGGAATGCCCGGCGGCGCGTACCAGGACCTTGATAGCGTGGCGGATAGAGCTTGCATTGATAGGACTATCTCAGGTTGCGAGGATGGGTTATAGGTTTCACTCGGCCTCGGGAGACAGTCTCTAGTATGGGTCCGCTCTACCAGAATGAAAATATGAGAGGACTGACCTTGATGTGGGGTTAGTGAGACACACTAACTTAACTAATAAAGCTATGCATAATTGGTTAGTGGGTGGTACCTTGCCATGATTGCAAGAACTATGGATGCGTATGTGATTTGATGACTTGCATCTTATGTGTGTGCTTTGCCTTTGTTGTTTGTCTTGTGGTGTCGCATTGGTGCTCCCGAGGAGGACGCCAATGTGCCGCTCGCTGAGTCTTTTTGACTCACGGCTCTTGTTGCCTTCTTTTCAGATCCGTGCGCGAAGGAAAAAGAGCTCGCGTAGGCAGATAGCTGTGAGGATTTTTGGGTATACTTAGAAAGTATACTTTTGGGATGGGCTAAGGTGTAGCATTCACCTAGTGTATATGTTAGCCCCACATGTGCATAGTTTATGTTATGATGTAAATTGAAGCATTAACCTACACTAGTGTACTTTCGTATTTTGGAATGCTTTTAAAGGGTAAACTTGAGGAATGTTCGAGTTTAGGCTTTAAAAGTTTATATTTGTATAAACAATGGTTTTATATGAAAATGCGGATTTCATTCCAAAGTGTATTTGATTTCCATACATGTTTCCTTCGCTACTAGCATGTGTATCTATGAAGTGATAAACAATTTCAATCAAGAAATTTGATGTTTGAATGGTTTTGGTGAAAATGACCCTTTGAGTACTTGGAATTTCCGTATTTTTGGTTAGAATGAATTTAGGCCACGACTCGTTGTCTCGTAAGTATTTTGGACGAGTGAGAGCACGTGCGCATGTATCTAAAGTAGATATACGAGGGCGCACGGTGGTCTCTCACAGTCCAGTGGGAATACAGAATTCGAGACCGCGAGAAGTGAGCCAATGCAAATCTGTTTCTGCATTTTCTGATATTTTCGGTCGATCGATATGTTCTGCGGTCGACCGATAATTTAAATTTACTTTACCGCTGGTTCGTAAGAACTATCGGTCGACCGATAATGTGGACCGGTCGACCGATAATAGCCTCTGGAATATGAATTTCAAATTCGATTTAAATAAGTTTTGATTTAAGTTTTGGGTGTTTATTTGGATTTAGTGGACATATCTAAGGTATGTGGCACTTCCCAAATGTTTGTAAAAATACAGGTTGAGCCGGAATTTATAAATTTGTGTCGCAAGTTTTCTGTAAAAATATTTTGACGTTTCGGACCCTAGGTTGCTATGGATTTTCTTGTATCAATGGAGGAGATTGATACATTAGGATCTATAGCAAGCTTTGTCGGACCTCGCGGTGATGTTCACCTCCTCCGTGAACGGCACCCGGGCTCGAAAGTCCAAGACTCGGCTCAAGCTTATTTAAAAGTTCTAAAATGATTCTTAAGTATTCCCAAACTCGTTTTAAAAAGGCAAAAAATTTATGCTTCGACCCGAGCTCCGTTTGTTTCCGCTGCTCATTTTGGGCTCCCGGCGGATCATCCCCGATGCTGTCTCTTTTTCCCGTCGCGGCCACGCCCCGGGGGCGCCGGTCGCAACACCTCAAATCCACCAGATAGTTTGGTGCTCCCGATACTTTGGGTCCCACCGATCTTTGATGGTGCCTGCCGATATTCAAGTCCCAACGGTTTTTATTAGTGCCTCTGGATACCTCAGATCCCACTAGATAGCTTGGTCTACCTCGGCTCTACCTCGGCTCTACCCCTGCTGGTTCATCCCGGACTCGCGATCTTGTCCCTTCCTGATCTAACTCGGCTCTACCCCTGCTGGTTAGTCCATGACTCGCAACCTCGATTCTGCCCGATCTACCTTGACTCCGCTCTTGCTTGCACATCTCGGACTCGCGGTCTCAGCTCTACCCCTACCGACTCTTCTTAGGTTGCGATTGTAGGACTGCCCATCCTCTTCTAAGCTATGCATTCATGATGAATTCTCCCTACAATCGCGCCATTTGATCGTGCACGATCTCAACCAATGTAATTAGATATCGAATGTAGAGGTCTAGAAATATGAATGCTCTGGAAATTGACTCTAGACTAGACTTGAAGATTGGAAGATATATGAAGGTCAAGACTTGGTCCGTCGACTAATGATCCTGAATTTGTCTCAAGATCAAATTTGAATATATATAATTAGTGAATAATTTTGTTTACTCAATAGTCTTTGGTCAATAGCATATTTGAAGATATGCTTGGTCTATAATCAGTCAAAATTTTGGCTTTCGATTGCTCGTTTGCATGCGTGGGTGGTCTAGCAATTTGTTTAAGACCGAAATTGTTTTAGTGTCTGGACTAATTTAAGATTCTGATCGGTCTACGAGTTTGGCTCTAGACTTGACTTGAAGAGATGTTGGTTTTGAATTTTGCTTGAGACCGGATTAGAGATATGGTTTACCTTTATTTGGCTCATGCTTTTTGCTCCTATTGAATAAAATCCCTTTTTTCTGTTAATTTTTTTTGTAAAACTAATATGATGTCTCTTTCGAGGTTGTCGCCAATATTAGCCCCTCGTATTTTTGCCGATGGGACCTCCACAGGTTTTTCCCATAGTGGAGTTATCTATTTTTGCCAGCATCACCTTTTCAGGTTTTCATTATAGCCGGATTTTCATTTTTAACCCTAGCATTTGTGAGTTATCGTTAGGTCCGCTTGCTATCTCATATTTTACCCGCGCTATTGATGTATAGCACGTCCTACACCTCTCTTTCTTTCTTTCTTTCTTCTTCTTTTTTATTTTTTATTTTTATTTTTTTTTTGAGTTTGAAAAATTGTCTTAACTTAAGAACACTTTCGTGCTGACTCTTAAGGGACGTTCCATCCTAGTCAAGACTGATTTTGGGAGATCATTTTGCCTCAAGAACACTTTCGTGTCGACCCCGAAGGGACGCTCCATCCTAGAAAAAATGAGCGTATGTGTTTGTCTGGCCTCAAGAACTCTTGCGTGTGGCCCTAAAGGGACGCTCCATCATAGATAAGACAACATGTATATGCGATTCCTTTTTTTTTTGGCTAATATAACGCGTCTTACGAGGTTTTCCCTGATATCAGCCACCTCTTGGTTTTGCCTATGGGACCTTTACAGGTTTTTCCATAACGAGGTTATCCATGTTTGCTTGCAGCGCCCTTTCAAGTTTTCACTATAGCCGAATTTTGCACTTTTACGCCTAGCATGTTTATGATTTTTTGCTAGGTACGCTGGGTGTCTTATATTTTTCCCGTGCTATTGATGTGTAGCACGTCCTACACCCTTTTTTTAGGGATATGCATTGACATGGACTTTATTATCAGCTAGGAGATTATTGGAGTCTCCATCATTGCTTTGATTTCTATAAACGCCGTCCATCATTCGTCATCATTGGACGACACATGTTCACTTTTCATTGCTTACTAGCTGAACTAGATTTGCTTCGTTATTTGTTGGATATTTGTGCACATTTTTTGAAAAAGTTATTTTCATGTCCTAATGCAAGTTCATGAGTTGATCGAAAAATACCCAACAATCTTCGACTTTGTGGCCCAAACAACGTTAATAAACACAATAGTTGAGGTAATTGATTTTATCAACTTCATTAGGCCTCTTAGGAGTAGGAAGTTGGAATACCTCCTTCTCTAGAGCATGTTTGAACAATTTTGCAATTTTATCTTTTTGAAATGGATATTCTTTCATTCTCCTTTCTTCTAACGGTTTAAATTTTCTAGCAGGCCTTGAACTATCACAAATAATACCTTTTGATGTTGAACTGTTGATCATATAGACATTTTCAGTTGGAATTTTGGTGACTGATGAACTTTTTAGTCTAGCCAGCATGTTAAGATGAATCTCGGTGTTTGTAGCTGTCGTAGACAATGTTTCAAAAGTAGCCGGGGCCCCGCCATGTAAGCAAAGTGTAAACTATGGATGCAAGTTGTTCATGCATCAGTAGTGTGTTCATTAGTTTCTGCTTTGTCATAAGCAGTTATGAAACACTCATTATTCTTCTAGTGTTATGAAATCTTGACATGAATTGGAATTTGATAGTGGCCCAATCAGGTAATTGAATATGGTTCTAATTTGGAGTACCATTCAAACGCTGTGCATTTTAATTTTTGTACAAACTGTCTCGTTAACTTACTTCATATTGTATCTCCACATGCTGATAAGAAGTGTGCTATATGCTCATGAGGACATTTCGTACCGTCAAATTCTTTGAACTTGGACCGATGATAGCCCATGGGAAATGGAATGTCGTCATATGCCATGATGGATAAGGTTTGACATAATAGCGACTTAAAGTCGAGACATAAGCTCCCAACTCTCCAAGTTTTTTACTTATTATTGTATATATTGCCTGTAGCATTGCATTTTGTGTTATGTTGCCGTTAGTTCCTCCAGGAGTTGTCTCATTGCTTATAGATGGCACACCAGCAATAGTACTTGTAGTTTGCATGAAAATCGATCTTCACTACGAACATGACATGATTCAAAGTCTAAGCAGCATGATTTTTATTTTATCAATGACCTTTTTTGGGAAAAAAATTTTGGACAAGTTTTGGGCGCAGCATTTCGGTCAGGTTAAATAATTCTCAGCACTTCTGTGATCAAATCTTGAACACTATATTAATAGGCAGTCAGTTAATGCATTGTTTAGCATGAAGAACACCAGTGGAAGTCCTTAAGGAACCTGCTTAGCAGTGATCTAAAAATTTGGCTAGGAATCAGCTAGGAACTGAATAAATGACACTGATGAACATAAAAGATTTTGCATTAAAGCAGTGAGCTGCTGTACAAACTTAGAAACTGCCAAGCATTCTTTCTTATGCATCGCCTTATAAGGCAATGAATTGAAAGGGCAATTCGTCATAGTTCCACAACCTGTTCCTACAGCAAAGACATACTGTGTTCAGATCTAGTTCATTATCAATCTTAATCACTATCACATGCAATCAGGCAACTTCTGTAGCTAATAAAGGAAGACGAAGAAATCTCACTGTTATCAAAGAGGGGGGAGGCAGGGCGAATAGTTTAAAGAAAACTTTTGCTTTTCAAAACTTGTACAACTCAGTCCATTCCTTTCAACTTTTTCAACGAAATATCTGATCGCAAAATTAAAAATATTATAGACGAGTGTAGTGTTGTCAGCACTTATACCATAATAATGTTCGAGTTGAAGTGTTCGGGAAAACTATCTTAGTGTTCCCACGAGTTAAAAAAGTACACAGGACAAGCTAAAAAAGTATCCCGGATGAAGCTAACTTATTGTTTTCATTTACGGGTTATTTGTTCAAATTTTGCAAACCACAATTTTTTTTTTCTTTTTTTGGATCAAAACCCTATTTTTTGAGGAATAAACCGGGCTTTATCTTTGTTCTAAGGAATTCTAAAGTCAGTGCAAAGAAGATGAATGCATTATGAGGAACTTGATCTATTATCTAGGGTATTATTTCAAAACATCTACACAAAAAGGACGGAGAGGAGGGGAAAAAAAGCTGTGTGATGTTATAATAGGGTTATTGCTTTTGATACTGTATACTGAACAGGGAGGGGATGGTTGGTGTGTTGTTGTGAGCAATGATAAAAATATAAATAAAAGCTGATACTGTTCATAGGAAAGAGACTCATCCTCAGCAATCCAAATGGGAAACAGATGGACTATCATCAACGGCATTTTAAATCCGGCCGTTTCGGTCGTTTGAGGAAGTTGAGAGGAGCATCACACACAGAAACAGAACAGTGCCATTGCCACTACACTTTCACAACAGCATTGAAATATAACAATAATGATGACATATACGAGCGGACGGCGGGATGTCGCAGAGGTAGAGTGGATCTTAAGAAACCTCCTTATTCCAAATTTGGCTTAATAGCGCCGTCAATTGCTAAAAAATATATTGTGCTAGTGGTACGTGCACTTCTATACGTGTGATAAAGTACTTTCGGGATGAGTGTCCTTCTGCGAGAGCGAGATAGGGACTTTATGTAGACAGAATCTTAATTTCCGATAATAGCTAGGGCCAAACAAAAGAACAAGGAAATATATACAATGGAAATACCAAGGTTTGAAATTTCGTGCCGTGCCGAGTTTCGGTAAATTCCGAACTCGAGATATGCCGACCGTGCCGATAATTAAAAATTATTTTAAAGAATTTTAATTTTAAAAAAAAAAAGACCACTTATGTCGCGCCGGTGGCGTGATGCGGAAAAAAAAAAGGTCGCGCCCACCGGCGCTACGCAAAAAAAAAAAAGATATCGTGTCAATGGGTGCAACTGTTCATCTTCCTCGCCAAAGCGAGGAATATGAATGAAAAAAAACAAAAACAAAAAAATTGTGGCTGCCGGCCCGGCACCGTTCCGGTGCCGGCTCCGACCAGCACTGAGATGTTGCTGCGTTCCGCCCGGAACTTAAAACCCTGGGAAATACTACTCGCTTGGAAGTTGGCACTGAAACCAAAATAGTACTCGTCTCGGGAGAATATGTCGACAACACCCCTAGGATGATCTAGGAATGGGTATTTGGAACTTACATACATATGAGCTAAATTTTCTGAATTTCCGATCAACATGATAACAGCACCAGTAATTAACCAAATTTTATTCAGTTTGATTCTGTTTTGGGTTCCCTTTCAAATTCTCTTGCATGCTACTGTGATGGTTCTCCTAATTATAGAGATCCCCAAAGAGAACCAATTCTTAGAAACAAGCAAAGAAATTTAATACTAAGAAAAACAAAGCGACATAACCTAAGAAAGCAAAGACCTCACCTCAGAAAACAGCAACAGACAACATAAACAAGAACAACTAAAGGAGCTCTAAGTGCCTACCCAAAATGACCGATGACAGAGAGAGAAGAGTTGAGAACCCGCCATTTTTATCATCAAAACATCAGCACTGCACACGCGAAGAATGATAAAATCAGCTTTAGGTGTTTAGAATCCAGCAAATGAAGGTGAGATTAAGACCTTTGAATTTTACCAGTTAAGAAGGGAATTTGAAGGTGGAATACGGGGTCTCTACTTCTCTTCTATCAATGGCGAGAAGCAGATGACGGCTTGCTGGATCTGCCGCCATCGTGCTCCTCATCGTCTCCCTGAGTCCGCGCTGGGATGTGAAAACCTGGGAAGCTGGCGGCCACGCCACCGGAGGCGAAGGCCGAAGGCTGGAGCAGCGCCGCGTGCTCTGAAGCAACAAAGCCATGGTCGGCCGCTGAGGCAGCCCATGCGCGGACGAAGGGTGAGTTACTGGACTGAAGGGGTCCCCTCTGTGTGAATAGCTGGCTCTGGACGAGCAACGGACGCAGTGGCGCCGCCTGAGGTTGCGGCGGCATGTTGAACGCGTAGGCACCGTCGCTGCCGCCGCTAACGCCGGCAGCAGCATCAGCAATATTCCATGGAATAATCCGCTTTTGTGTATGCTCGGACCAGCTAGCCGAGGCGGTCTCGAACGGCAAAGCCGCCGGCGGAGCGGAGAAAAGGGATTGGTTGTCAGCTGGCGGCGGCTGCGGAGAGCTTTGTTGGTGGTAGTGGAAGAGTGACTGGAGAGAGAGTCTGAGGTCTTGAGTGTGGCTGCTTGTGCGAGACAAAAAGTCTGGCGGCGGGAAGCTCTGGTAGCTGGACGACGACGCCGGAGTGTCAACCATAGGGAAGAACGACTTGATTGTGTCCGCTATGGAGTCTGACTCCAACGAGGCCGGAAGAAAACTGGTCTCGCGGCCGTCTCCCACGCCGCCAGTGGCGAAGTCGTAATGAGTCTCTTCCGCAGTCGCTAAGCGCTTCTTTGCAGGGTCATTAGAAGGAGGCGGTGGCGAAGTGGTGGCGGTGGCGGAGGCTGTGGGATGCCAAGGCGGGATCTCTGCGAGCTCGTCAATGGCGGCCTTTGAGTTTTTTATTAACCAGTCGACGGCTTTGCTGGGACGGTCGTAGCCGAGGCGGTCTTGGACGTCGTAGAATTGTATGGCGGTGTGCGCGGAGAGCCTGACACGGCGGTCCCGTGGGCCCTTCACGGTGCAGACCTTACTGTGCCTGTCTTTCCGCCCGTCGACCGTACAATGTGCCCCCCTTGCACTTCTACAATCTCCCCTCCTCCGCCGCCGCCGCTGCCTCTGTACCGCCACTGCTGCGCTGGCGTCTGCTGTTGGAAGTGTTGCTGCTCCTGCTGCGGCGGCTGTTGCAGTTCGCCCATGCGCGCATACTCCGAAGAAGAGGGAGAGTGGCGCTTCCCAGGTTGTTGGTGGTGCAGATGAAAAGCATCGGTCGGGCGGTTGTCGTCCTTGTCGCCATCGGCGCCGCCGCCGCTTGAGTTTAGATGATGGTAGTGAGTCCTCCGAGGATCCAGACCCTCGGTCTCCCTCCTGCTCTCCTCGTCCAGCTTTGGAAGTCCCTTTACAGATCTTTACTCTTCTGCTTCTGCTTGTGTTCTTCCGTCTTCTGCCCGTCTTCTTCATCCTCCAGCTCTTTCTACCTCAAACCACATCGCAAATTAGAACACCATTAAGCTTGCACAAAACAACTCTATCTTCAATTAGTCTACACTACAATAGGAAAGAGACGTACCACTGTAGTCACATGGCTGCGAGAACGGAGACGGAGGGAAATGTAAGATTGGGGAGAAGCCGCTGCTGCTGCTCCTCCAGGGAAGCATGGACAGACAGGCGTCAGAGATTAAAGATCCTGCTGACCTAGCACGGCCCCTTCAACAATCTTCTATTAAAAAAATAGTCAAAGCTCAAAAGCTGTTCTATAAATAGTAAATAGTAATTAGTAGAAGGAAAAAAATCTTTTTTTTTTTTTTGGAATAATTAGTACAAAAAAAAATCTTTTATTTTTCCAAGTAGAAGGAAAAAATATATTCGGAAAAATCACTTAAAGACATCACGTCTTATAATTTAACTTGCATAAAATTTTGCAATCTTTGGAGAATGAAAGGCAAGTTTCTCTGGACAAACTCAAAACAGCTACTAAATATTATTCATACACTATTCATACATCTCTATAACAAAAATAAAGTAAAGAAATTTTATTTAGACTCATTTAATATCTCATATATTCTTTTATATATTACTACTACTTTATACATAAATAATACTAGAAGTAGAGAATATCTCTTGGACTATCTCTTTTTTTGAGATAAAATTTCTTGGACTATTTCACTTAAATTCATAAATATTGAGTTTAAATATTTTTATATATAATTAAATAAATGCTATAAAATTGATTAAACTTTATAATATTTAGTTATTAATTATTAGATTTAATAGTTATTTTTAGTTCTGTGAATTGATTAAGACTTTTTTAAAAAATTTCTTTTTAAATTCTTTGATAATTACAAAAATTTAAATAGTTTGGATATTTAAAAATCTATCTTTAGTACAGCTTAAACACTAGTACTTTCATTATAACGTTTTGGTGTTCGTTGCTTGCTTTATTGGCTTCCGGAAAAAAGACCGCCTCGTTTTTCACGCCATTGGATGTTACCATTATGATGATCATAATTATCACGAGTGATCCAACGGTGGATCTTTCGTTTTCAAATGAAACGCTGTGTTCTGTACTGATTGGGAATTTGAGATGTCTGTAACACGTAACGGTGTGCGATTATTTTCGTGCTGTTTTTGATTGATCGGTTAACAGACAGGGACATCCGGTAGGAATGTAAATGACATAAATGCTCCCTGTCTGTGCCTCTTATCACCCTTATTTTCAAATTAATTAATTATTTCTGTACACTTGAATATTCTCTTTATTTATTTTTATTAAAAAACAGATGTGAATACGAATACAAGATTATGAAATAAATATAAAATATAATAAATTTAAATACCTCTCAAATATAATAATAAATAATTATAAAATAATATATATTGAATTTTTAAATATTTAAAAATATACTCATATTTAATAATAAAAATAATATATAATATAATATTTATGTTATTTAGATAAATTTAAACAAGAACATCTAACTCTATCAGCAAAAATAAAAACATATATTTTGAGTATATAATTATATTGCATTATTTACTACGTGTACGGTTAGTATTATATAATATATTATTTTTAAAATAAAAATAAAAATAATATCGGACATGCGATTCGGACACTGTCTGACACGTCCAATACGAGTGTAAATTTTTTTTTAATTTTCGGACACTTTTCGGACGTGTTTGGCAGTGTCCGCGGCATGTTAGACACTCCACGGATACTGTACGGGATAAAATTTTGGTGTGGCTGTACTTTCTAGATTTTTCATAATACAAGGTTCGTCATGAGTGACCTCACTTTTTCCATCATTAAATCAGTTTAAAGACTCTCGGCAAAATAGCTTAACTTGGTGGGTGGCTCACGAGCCAATTATTTATGAGTTCGACTTTTGACTGCTGCAATGTGGTTCTTCGAAGTAGTGTGGAATAAATTTTTGTCGAATTTTCTGAAAAATATTCTGAATATTATAGCAGAAATATTCCTAAATTCAACAGTGTGTAGGTGGCAAAACATGTATGGTGTTTTTCTTCATGATCACAATTCAATGATTGTGGTTATAAATATGTGCCAACTAAAATAACTTTGTGTTTACATAAGAGGTTTTATCTTGCCATCTAAAAAAACAAGTTTAAAGATTATTTTAGATGATAGTGTTAGTTAACCTACTGACATACATGCTTTTCTTATCTTCTCCTTTTAAATGTTTGAATACTCAGAATGTTTTTTTTCCCTCATATTAAACAAACATAATTTGGGCGCTGAAGTATAAAGAGAAACATTTTAGAATGGTACTTTAATTCTTTGGAGAATTGCGTTTCAGCCCCCTAATTTTGGGGTCGCGCGTTTCAGCCCCCCGAAACGCCACGTGGCGGCACGCGCGCGCCGCCACGTCGGCGGAGAAACGCGTTTCGGGGGGCTGAAATGTCAATTTTGGGAAACGGGAGGCTGAAACGCATTCTCCTTAATTCTTTCTAGTGTAGACTCCTCACACTTGAACATTAATGATTTCACATTTGGAGCATATACCACGAAAAACTATATAATTAATTAACAATAGGCAAATACATGTAAAGCATATGCAATGCGGAGAGCACAACTTCCTTAACTCGTAAATATTTTCACAGAACGAGAAAAAAAAATCAGCACCTTCGTCTTAAATGAGATGTCAAATAACTTTAAGAGTCTAGATTTAATTTAATTTTTTTCTTTTTCTTTTTGTATCTGATTAAGAAATATAAGACGAATGCCCACTTCAAGGACTGTCACACACTTTTCTTAGTTGCCCCATCATTTTTGGAAGCTTATGGTTGCTTTTCCACCTACCTACCATATAAACTAACAAAGTTGCCATCTTTTTCTCCATTTTCCGGCACAGTTATATATATATAGCGTGCAAGTTGAAGAGTATAACCACCACGATATGAACCATAACACCTTCTCGCTCTTAAAAACAAATAAAGGACGACACATCCGTGATATATGTATAAAAAATAATTAAAAATTATTTTTAAAATTTATAATTAGTAAACTTTAGAACTTTTTTAATTTATAATTATAAAGTATATTTTCAACTCTCTTAATTTATTACCGATCTATTAAATAATTTTTTCTGAAGATAATAAAAAAAATAAGGAATTTAGAAATACAAATTCGTAAATAAAAATGAATATAATTATAAAATCACATGAAGAGAAAATAAGGATGATTTTATAACTTACTAGAATATATCCACATGATATTATGATTACTACTATATATAATTTAAATTTATTTTAATTATTAAATAATTATGTTGGAATATAAGACATCATCAAAAATTTTTTTTTTCTTCTTATGCTTTAGTATTATAGATTAAACGTAATAAGAAATTCTTCATGACGCTTCTTCATGTGGTAGTGGATATAACACTTGCATCTAAATTAGCTACATCAAGAAAGTTAATGAAAATAGCTTTTGAGAAGTTGCACCATCTTATTTGGGTTATGGTTGACTTCTTTCCACTAAAAAAATTAATTAAATAAATAAAAATCCATAATGAAAGGGACAATTTCGTTTCAGGCTTGAAGGAATTTACTATAAAGAAAATCCTTTTAAGATTTTGATTTTCAATTAAGTCAATGCAGATCAATTGTTATATGGGAAAATGATTATTCGGCCCCTCCTTTTACAAAGTTATCTCGTTCTGCCCCGTGTTTTGTGGTTTTCATGATCAGCCCCTCAAATGCTGACGTCACACGAGATATTCGAAAAGCAAGCACAAACACCCACATTTTTTAGGAAATTTACATGACTGCCTTCGCTAAAAAATGCACTTGATTTTTGAGCAAAGACGCCCATTTTCTTGCTCGGAATTTACACCGTTCCATCGTCCACCGTCCACCGTCCACCGTCGATCTCCGGCTCACGCCGTCAAATTTCTCGACTTTTGCTCTGGCAACCATTTCTCCTCTGTCGATTTCTCCACCAGCACATCCTTTTCCGTCGCCTCTTCTCTTCCACAGGATCCTACTTTTCGTCAATCTATCGTTGCTGTACGACTTTTTCATCCGAAAATTCTTGGTCGAATCACAGATTTCATCTCAGGTACGTTGTTTATCTCAACCATCCTCTTCATGCATTGTTGTTGCCCCTACTAGAAAGCAATTCTATCGAATTTCTCAAAACCTCCAAATTTTTCATTGTCACAACAATAGGGAGATTAAAAAATGCGAGTAAACACCCAACTAATGAAAATGAAGTCCCGACAGCAAAAAGGAGAAAGTCTAAGAATCAGAAGGTAGTTAGGAGTAAGTCGGCCAAACAGAAGGTTGGCATAGAGGAGAAGACAAAGCCTGTTGTAAAAGATAGAATAACTATACAAGATGTTCGCCTAGATACCTGTATGATGTTTCAATGGAACCCTTGGATTAAATCGAAAAAAAAGAAGAAATAATTGGATTGAGAATGGCAATGAGCAAAGCTATCCGTAAAGCTGTGAAGTGTGTAGTCCCTTCTATCATTTACTGCATATTCTTAGGATCACTATCCACCTTCTAATTGCCTTAATTCGGCGATGAAACGTTGAGGAGGGAGGCATTGAGCTGGGTGGTAAACTAATCAAGTTTAAAATCCAAGAGATGTCAGTTATTTTTAGGGCTTAGATGCGGTGGCAAACGTGTGGTCCTTAACGATCAAAAGGCAAAAATTAAGATTCTTGATTTGTGGGATAGTTTCAACTCCGACGCTAATCGTGCATCTATAGAGTCTAGAGTCTAAACTAATGATACTAGCAAAAAAAAGAGACGTTGAATCTGTTGAAATGTTTGGGATGTTGTTTAACATGCTAGTGTTTGCGGCTCTTTTGTTCCCCACTCAAAATTTTCGTACCTCGAGGGCGGTTTTGCTATATCTGGATAATGTGGATGAGTTTGAAATTACGATTGTGGTAAAGCAGCTTATAAGTATCTGATGAGCCATATGGCCCATGCTAAAAATGTTGTTATGAGTGAGGATAGTAAAGGCTACATAGAGGGTTGCTACGTAATTCTGTTAGTAAGCTTCAGCTCCCTTTTTTATATTTTACAATGTACATTAAAAAAACAGAAATAAGCTTTTGTTAATGATGATCGTTGGTATGGTTCTTCAAGCACGTGCCAAATTTCGTTGGAGCAAAGAACCACTCACGATATCCAAGGTTGTTTAAGTGGTTGGGGGGGGTGGAGTACCTTGGAACAATGCAATTAGCTGAGAGCAGATTAGACCAACTACAAAAAGATGAAGTGGAGGAAAAGATACATTTCAAGGAAGAAAAGAATGGAATTAGAGGTCCATACAGCAACCGTGCAGTCTAGAGGAGTAGTTAACAAAGAGGTATTTTATTTTCAAATTTTTACTTCTTTAGTGACCATATATTACTTATTTATTTACCTAGTTGAAAGTTTTTATATTGTAGAATTTGTTGGAAATGTTAAGCTGGTTTAGGTCGATGTTGGTAAATGTTATGGAAGCATTTACAGAAGAAGGGAATAGCGGGATAAGACTGGAAAGATTGCGAAGCAAAAAAAAACAAGTTCTGAAGATTGGTTCCGACGAAGAGAGCTCCGAAAAGGACAGCGATAGTGGGGACAATGTTAAAGAAGATGAGAGGAGTGATGAAGAGCAGGCTAATAGTGAGGAGGATGAGGGCGATAGTGTGGATATGCAAACAACCATTTGCGATACGCAGGTGGAGGTTAATGAAGGACATTGATATATCAACAGTACATTGGACTCAAACGGGCCGGACGATGATTGTCGATAGGACCGAGCAAGGAGAGCATGTCCTCAAAGTGTCATCTTCATTTACGCATTGACAAAGGAATACCATCATTGTCATCGATGATCAGTGACGAATGTAAGTGATCATGCAGGTAAAGAGGATAAGTTGGCCATTTGTTGGCTAATTGGTCGAAGTCTTTCTGAGTAAGCCAGCAATATTTTTTTTGGTACTGTGTGGTTACGTTAATGTCGTTGTCGTGC
Organism: Xerophyta viscosa; assembly: GCA_002076135.1. Taxonomy (NCBI): domain Eukaryota; kingdom Viridiplantae; phylum Streptophyta; class Magnoliopsida; order Pandanales; family Velloziaceae; genus Xerophyta; species Xerophyta viscosa. The sequence goes on along the minus strand of MJHO01000115.1, from coordinate 188,799 downwards.
GTATAAACTATATCTATTGTTGTAGGAAAATAGTATGGAAGGAGGATGGCTATTTTGAAATACAAAAGCTCGGTTTTCAAGGTCTAATAACATCTCGTATGATAGAGGATGATGTTATAAATGTTTATTTGCTGATCATGCAGCTGGAATCCCATCAAGAACAAGAATCCGAACACTTGCATCCGGTTTGCTTTTATTGTTCTGAGATAGCGGTATACTTCTTATTGATATTATTTAGTTATTCTCGACATTATTTTGAATTCATGTACCATGTTCGTTGGTCATGTTTACAGGTTGAAAGATGTGCTTATGATGGAGGAAATGATGAGTTCAACCTTGAAGAAGTGGAAATATAATGTAGATCTGCAAACCATCCGATCCTCTAGATATATTTTATTCTCCATTGTATATAACAATCATTGGCATTTGCTTGTAGCAAACATGGAGGCTTAGAAGTTCATGCACTGCAACTTGCAATGGTAGCAGACATCAAGGACTAAAGCATATATGTATATATATATATATATATATATATATATATATATATATATATATATATATATGCAAGCCAAGTCACAGTCTTTTACAGTAACTCTAAGTCGCGTTTGATGAAAGTCTCTTCTTGCAGGCGCCAATTGTAACCCACTGGCTCGCCGATTTGGATATCAAATTTCAAACACATGTACAACATATTCTAGATTGTCCACACAACAATTGACCTCCGTTGATTGCGACACATGGGTGTTGTTCTACGCGGAGCAGTTAGCAAGGAAAAGGGAAGATCTTTGGAGTGGAATGGTCAATATGAGCTGGATGCGTGGACACATTAGGGGAAGAATACGTAGATATAAAAATTATGAGTTTCAGCAGTTCATCGATGGTTATATTAGAGTGCACTGTTATGTGGCTGAAAATGAACTAGAAATTAAAGAATTAAGAATGTATCTAGAGTTACAATTATGTTTGGCTGTAACTAATCTGAATTGTATTTTTGGAGGTGTTGTCTTGCTAGAACACAATTCTATGTGGCTTTAACACTATTCGGATGTAACTGTTATTGTCATAGCTATTTATGTGCTAAATCTTGTATGGACAAGCTTGCACTTTAGTGTTGTAGTGCTAAATGTACTGCTGCAGATATGATGACTATACTAATAGTCTACCGTAAGAAGTGGTAATTTGTATAAGGCAACACTACATGAAAACCATTTGTCTAGTAGAATAATGCAATAGACTTTTGGCAATACTTAATATTAGTAAGACAACACTTAACTACAAAATCCAACTCTACATGAAAAATAAATTGTGTCTAGTAGAATATGCCAGCACTTAGCTGCAACGATCTAACACTATAAAAAAATATTTGAGTATACCTTTGGCATCACTTAATTTTAGTAAGGCAACACGTAGCTGCAACGACCCAATACTATAAGAAATATTTGTGTCTAGTAGAATATTCTAGTATACTGTCGGCAATACTTATATCAGTAAGGAAACACTTAGATGCAACGATCCAACACCACAGGAAAACAAATTGTGTTTAGTAGAATAAGGCAACACTTAACTGCAACGACCCAACACTATAAAGAAAATATTTGTGTCTAGTAGAATACTCTAGTATACTTTCGGTAACATTTAGCTGCAACGATCTAACACTACAGAAAAAATAAATAATAAGGCAACAGTTAGCTACAACGACCTAACACTATAAGAAAAATATTTGTCTAGTAAAATACTCTAGTGTATCTTCGGCAATACTTAATATTAGTAAGGTAACACCTAACTGCAACGACCCAACGTTATAAGAAAATAATTGTATCTAGTAGAATACTCGAGTATATTTTTGCCAACACCTAATATCAGTGGCAACAGTTAGATGCAACGATCTAACACTGGAGAAAAAATAAATTATGTCCAGTAAAATAGGACAACACTTTGCTGTAACGACCTAACACTATAAGAAAAATATTTGTCTAGTAGAATATTTCAGTATACCTTTGGCAACACTTAATATTACTTAGGCAACACTTAGCTGCATCACTAGCAGATTTCTGGAAACACTATTTCATATATCACTAGCACTTATATCAAAGGCTAACATGCACAGCAAATTGCTAGAAACACTTTTGCATCCATCAGGTTTGTACAAGATAGACGGGCACAAACAAATTTCTGGGAATATTTTTTCATACATCACTAGCACTTACGTCAAAGGCTAACATGCACAGCATATTGCTGGCAACACTTTTACATCCATCAAAAACACTTGTCTAAGGATACATCAAAAACACATAACATCCATATCCAGTCACTGGTAATAACATTAAGTAACATATAACATTACAACATTTAAGAAATAGAATGCTAAGTTCGATTCCTCCTTTCAACATCTACTAAAAATACAATATATAGGAATTCGTAAAACTAAATAATGTTGAACATATTTTCCTATTACAATAGCTAAATAGTTCGGTTCCTCTCGCGGCATCTCCTTTCACATCCTACTGCCAAAAGCCTCTCCAATCCACTGCGACAAACAAAGTTAAAAGTAGTATTACTAGTCAGGTCAACCAACAAAACCAAATACAAGTAAACGGCGTCAAATGCTAACAATAACATAAAAAAAATGCACACCCATCATCATCAGCTATAGGACGCTTGCACGCCTACTTATTATAACCTTTACCACCACATCTGTCGCAGGTGATTGAATATGAATAAGCTTTTGATCTATACCGCTTTTTCTTTCGATGTCTTGGCATTGGCCTAGTTACAGGAGGTCTGATGCTATCCTCATACGAGGGTTTAGGCCGATTAGAGGTAGGTACATGTTTAATGGACTCATTGTATGCCTCTTGGTATTCAACATTTGTAAAGTACAGATCGCAGAACTGGCAAGTACTTAATATTGCTCTATGAATGACCGCGCACGCATGGGGGCAAGGTCAACTCTCCATACTTCATATGAACATGATTGATGGCTTGTCTCAAGTTCACTGCGTATACCGCACTACCAACACAGATCTCATATCTCAAGTTGGTAGATGATCTCATCTCTAGTTCTCGACCTTCGTTTATGTTCTATATCAACATTTTTTTTTTTGGATTTTCACATACACTCATTTCTAATCTCTGTGACAACTCTTTGTGTTCATTCATTAGCGTCATTATTTTGACGCGGATTTCATCCACCATAGAAGGGACAAGAAGGTGGCTAGCAATTACTATCCAACTATTAAAGGACTCCGCTATCTTATTGCACAATTGTCCCCATGGAGGCTCGTGCTACATCCCACTATACATTGCGTTAGCCTAATGATCACACGCTGCCTTATAAAAAATGGTGGCCCTATCAAATACTAACAATTAATGACCATTTCTCTAAAAAGGTGCCCTATTAAATATTTTTGCAGCTTGGTCAAATTTCTTAATCTATGATGGTTTGTCCTCATTAGCAAAGAACTTTAACACCTGCAATTCAATTGAATGATATAGTAGTATATTAGTTGAATACATTCAAAGCAATTGCATACATTCTAAATGTGCACATGATACAATCTCGATTTTAAAATTCTCTTCAAGACGAAGGCAATATAGGTGGTAGCTATCTGGAAAGTATATTTGGTGGGCCTTCAAAATGCCTTCTTGCCTATCGCGTGAAGCACTATCACGTGAAGCACGATCTAAGCATCATAAAGAACCATCTCCAGTTATCGTTGGTCTCCCCGTCAACGACTATTGTGGCCACTACAAATATTTGATTGTTTGCATCCAAAGATGTTGCGCCACATAAAACTCCTTTGTACTTATTCTTTAATAACATTCGGTCCACAAAAATAAGTTTCATGCAACCACGACAATTTGATAAGGCATGAAAACTTTATAATCCCGTAATACATCTCTTACAATTTGGTTTGAAGCAAGGAGGGGTGAATCGCATAGTTTGTCTTTGACTATGCTAGCAACCCAAACACCATTGGCCTTGTTGTGCCGGTTGCCACACATTATAACTTCCCATTCTTTAAAGATTTAGAAGCACGTATGCGCCATTTGCAAATAACTTCCTCTTTGCACCTATTATTGCATACAATGGTGATTCGTTCTGGCTCATTCTTAGTAAAGAGATAGTCACGACCATGACTAATACCAAATCTAGTCCTTTATTTTGCATGTCCAATGAATTCGATACCTCCGTTATATTTTTGTGGCTTAGTTCATTACACGAATTGGAGTCCATTTGGTGGTTGTTGCATTTACGCATGATCTTATACTTTAATCATACATTCTAGTAATGTTACGTAATACAAGCTAGAATATTACATTATAAATGTAATTACCTTGTCGAAGGTTCGGTAGCTATGTCAATCAGTTCCCGTGGAATAGGCGATGGCTTCGATGACAAGCAACTACGTTTTCGTCTCCTTCGTGAGACAAGCAACAACAGATAGCAAGAACAAGGTCAATTGGAGGCAGGAGTTGATGATCAACTAAGGCGAGCACCAAATGGCTACAGCTCAAGGTAGAGAAAAGCGGCGGGAACCACTAGCTAGGGTTCTTAATTTTTTTTTTTTGGGTTGATTCTACTAGTGGTTGTGACTCGCTATCTTCATATCAACGATTAGATTCCACTTTGATACCATATAGAAAATATAGAGAGAATATGTAGAGTAAAATAGAGAAAAGACACAATAATTTAATCTAAAAGTCCTAATAAAAAAAATCATGAAGTGCCGGTCCTCTAAATAATAAGGATGGTCAGTGTTCACTATTTGTAGGCAAATACAAGAGTCCCGGAAAGAGTTCAATTGCACATCTCCAATTTGCGTAAGAAATATATCCTACTTAATAACACTTATCTTCAACAAAAAACTTCTACAATTTAAGCTAAATCAGAAATAACATGCGCAGTCACTAATTCATCCTAGTGACCAGCAAGTTACATACACATCCTTTTATAATTTGGAAAGATCAGATGATACTAAATATAACGACAATTATGTATTTGTATATTATTTTTAAAAAAAAGAGAGAATATGTTGTATTTACTATCGTGCTTCGACTTCTCATCTTGCACATTATATATAACAGTGCCGTAAAATGGCAAAAAAAAAGAGATGGCAACTTTGTTATTGTTAGTTTATATGGTAGGTAGGTGGAGAAGCAACCATAAGCTTCCAAAATGATGGAGCAGCTAAGAAAAGTGTGGGACAATCCTTGAATAGGGCATTTCACATGATAGATAGATATACTAACAAAAGCAAGGGGTGGTTCGTTCTATATTTCTTAATCATATGCAATAAAAAAAAGTTTAATTTGCATCTAGACTATTGAAGTTATTACATGTCTAATTACGAATATGTGCCGAGTTTTTTTGTTTTTCTTTCATTGAGATATATTGACGAGAAATGGAAGCTATGCTCTCCACTTCATATGCTTTACGTGTATTTGCATATAGTTCAAATTGATGATATATTTGTATGTGGTATATGCTCCAACTTAGGAGCTAAAAACGTTATCGTTCAAGTGTGAGTAGAAGTCTACCACATAACGGATTAAAGCACCAACCATAGCCGTAATTAAAAAAAGGAGAACAGAAAAAAAGTTTGTTTATCTGATAAGAGAACAGAAAAAAAAAACATTCAAACATTTAAGAGAAGAAATTAAAAAAAGGATAAGAGAAGCATTTATGTCACTAACATCTAATATAGTTTTTAAACTAGCTCAAAGATTGAAAAAGTGAGGCTGTTTTGCATCGGTCTTCCTATTTGACTTGAAATCCAATCTAGGACTCTTTGCCATTTTGTTGATGAGGTGGGTGGTAAGATGACCTTTGAGCTATTATGTGTTTCCCAAGCCCGCTTGGATGGACAAGTGCCATACTCGTCAGCCGATGCAACGTGGGCCTAGGCCAGCTATTAGGTGTCACCATGCTATTGGTGGTCTAGCTAACCTTTAAGGCCTGTCATATTAGGTAGGTGGAGGTGGACAAGCAACCATAAGCTTTCAAAATGGTGGGTGAGCTAAGACAAGTGTGAGATAGTCCTTGAATAGGGTATTTTGACATGATACATATACTAACAAAAGCAAGGGGATGATTTGTCCTACATTTCTTAATCATATGCAACTAAAAAAAGTTTAATTTGCATCCAGACTCTTAAATTAGTAGATATCTAATTACAAATAGGTGCCAAGTTATTTTTCTCTTTCATTGAGATATATTGGCAAGTAACGGAAGTGGTGCCCTCCGCTTTCATTGCTTTGAAAGTGTTTGCATATTGTTCAAATTGATGATATAATTTTTTTGAGCTATATGCTCCAACTTTGCTTCCATTGCTTTGCGCGTATTTGCATATTAATTGATAATATATATTTTTTTTGTGGTATATGCTCTAACTTCATAGCTAAAAATGTTGACATTCAAGCAAGTGTGAGGAGAAGTCTACCACATAACAGATTAAAACACCAACCATAGTCGTAAAGTTTTTCTATTTATGCTTCAACGCTCAAAGTGTTATCTGACAGGAGAGAAAAAATTCCAGCGTTCAAATATCTAATAGAAGCAATTAAAAAGGATAAGAGAAGCATACATGTCACTAACATCTAAAATAGTCTTTAAACTAGTTAAAAGATTAAAAAAGTGAGGTTGTTTCCGTCGATCTTCCTGTTTGACTTGAAATCCTGTCTAGGACACTTTGCCATGTGCTTGTTCCGATTGATGAGGTGGGTGGTAAGATGACCTCTGAGCTATTATGTGTTTCCCAAGCTCACTTGCATGAGCAAACACTGTTCTCGTCAGCCGATGGAACGTGGGCCTAGGCAAGCTATTAGGTGTCACCGTGCAATTGTTGGCTTGTTTGACCCTTAAAACCAGTCATATTAGGTGGCCTTACTTACTGCAGAGATGGGGCCGGGATTAGGGCAACACATTATTAGAATAAGAAGCAATACCACATGACATACCTAGAAGTTATTTGGGAATAATGTGTTGCTCACAATTATATGTATATTATCAAGTTTCTTAAAAAATACATAATGTGGTTATTTTAATATTAATATATATGGATAGAGACCATTTTTATTTAAATTAACTGTTATTTTATTGAACTATTAGATTGTGTTTAATTTTAATTTTAGTCATGTCACAATTCTACAATTAGTTACATAACATTTTAAAGTCTTATCAAATGTAAATACCATGATAAGAACTAATACAACATGGCATTCCTACAACTACTTAAGACGACACGTGCATAATAGCTGATGATCTAGTTTTATTTAAAAAGAAAAAAACAATATGTGTGTGTGTGTGTATATATATATATATTTAAAGTTATGCTAATTTGGGTGCTTTCTAGCTATTTAGGTGGAATATTCTCTATGCTCAATCAACAAAAAGATGAAAAAGAGAATCATGTATTGTGATGCATAGTTTCTGTTCGCAATTATCAGATAAACGAATAGATCATGTTTTGCCTTTATAAATCCACTAACCGCATGTTCTTTCCTTCAAACAACATTGGAGAGTTTACACAAAGGTGGATGACCAACCCAAAAAAATATATTGAGAATTCACATTGGCATTTGGGTGAAATTCCATGTTTGAGTATTGTGATAAAAATGATGTCTATAACTAGAATTATTTTGTGTGATTGCTGAAACAGATAAATTCATGAATCGTTCCGATTTATATTTCACCAATCGTAAGTACCAGCATTTCAATCTAGGTAAGCTGTTCAATTCCTTGTTAATAATGCCTAACATGGAGTTCTTACTCAAGTTGACTTTTTTTAAGCAAGTTTGTACTTACTTTGATGGGTATAATTCTTCTTTTCAAGTAACTCAAACTCTAGTATATAGATGTCAAAAAAATCCGTAGTCCGCAGCTCTGCCTGTGGCCTGCACGAACAGTGCTGGCTAAGCCCACCTGCTCGTAAACAATATGGGCCTGAGTTCATCCCACACTTTATATATAAACAGTCCATAATGAGCCGCAATTTTCCCTGCGCTTGAATTAATCTACCACCCGCTTAGGGGTTGTAAAGAAAAGATTTCATAGTTAGGCCAATGCTTTGGTACAACTAATGAGACAATGCTATAATATCTTGTAGTTAATATTTAATTATTATGGTAGGTTCCTTTGTATTTTATTTATTTATTTTTAAAATTATACCAGTCTGGAAGACTAATGCAGCTTACGTTGAGTTAAATTGTTATTATTAATGAGATTAATAAAGCCCACTTAGGGGTTATACGAAGACCAAAGATCTATCTCTCATTAAGGATAGGTCGGGAGTTCGAATTCCGGCAATACCTTATTGGAAGGGTCTACTGTTTACCGCTCAGTATCTGGTTGTGATGTATGATAGAAACTAAATTCGGCGGTCAAAACCAAAAATATTGTCTGAGTGAACAAAAAGTTATTTCTGCTTTAATAATTTCATTTTCACTCAGGTCATCTTTGATAAATCGGGGGACATATCTTTAGAAAATGGAAAAAAAACCGTGCTTATACTCCATGAAATTGTGTTGGAACTCAGAAGATACTGATCATAGCTTGCAAGGCAGCTGAAAAAACGTCGTGTGGATCCACGACCACATGCTCATGCATGCCGCATGTGAGACGTCACGTTGTACTTGAAAATTCTAATGTAGATTAATCGAGCGTGATCTCGATTTTGCTAAATGTTCAAAAATAGAGTTGGCTAGAAATGGATAAACAATCAAACGGAAGACACATATTTTTATGTGGAAACTTTTGGAGAATTCCAAGGTAAAACTACGGACTTTAATGTAGCCACCTATAGAAATACATACTAAAAGTATAGAATAGATCGATTACAATAATATCGCTGTTAACTTAAGAATTGAGTTTCGCAAAGTCTCTGTATCTCCTCTAAACTCTCTCTCTAATTCATAGGGACCCGAACTTCAAAAATTCTTCTCCCAAGCCCATTACCAGTGGTCCAAAGTTCTCCCCTCTTTGTTTCTCTTTCTATTTATCGGCAATAATCCTATTATTAAGGGAGGATCTAGATCCTAAATATGGAGCAAATCCTAAATCTAGCATAGAAAATAGATTTGTAAATCTAATTTTTTGCTTTATCATGACTAAATCTTTGCCTTTTGATAGTTTGGCAGCCACCATTGTGGAAGAGAAGGAAGAAAGCCAGAAGCCCTAAATGAACACTTGATGTTGCTTTCTCTTTCCTTTTCTAGCATGTTAGGGCCTCCATATGTGAAAACAAGTTGTGATCTTTGGGAAAGTCCGTGAAGATCCATCAATTATACAATTTTTTAACTTTCTTGAAGAAGTGATGACTGCAATTTTATTGTAATATGTACCTTTATATGCCAAAATTTTTTCAAAAAAACAAAAAAGAAAAATCTACTGAACGCCAAAGCACAGTTCATACTGCGTTTTGAATTACAACTTTAGCTGTCTATTAGAGGTACTTCTGATATTCTTTTTCAAAAATAATAGATAACAACAAAATACATAATAATGTCATCTCTTTTTTAAAAACTTAATATAATATAAAAAAATGATCATCTTTAAATCAGCTTCCTAAAAGACTAATTTCTAGATAATTATTTTCATTCCATATGTAATTGCCTCCTACAATCACTTGTTGACAATTTTGAGACAATAGTAAACTAAACAATCCCTAAATAATCTGAAATTCTAAGCTGAGCTCACTTGAAAGAGGATCACTAAAAGATCGCTAAAAAAAAACCTCACGAAATTAAACTTGTTTGAGTTGTGAACTTCAACTTGTTTGAGATTAATGAAACAAGGTTTTACCTGCCGAGCCGAATTTCGGTAAATCCGAAAATCGAGACGTGCCAATCGTCCCATACTGACCATGTCGATCCGTACAATTTTTTATGTTAAATACTAAAATTATTTGAACAATAATACAAAAATTTAATGAAACACTATATTCAAAAGTCTTAGCAAAAGTATATAATACAGAGTTTATTGCCACATAGAGTAATGATGTGACTGTTGACGACCTTAATGAAAAAAGAAAAAGTTTTGGAGTCGCCACCTAATTTTTATGGAAAATTAGGAAACCGGATAAGGCACTTTTGAGATTCATGAGCTCGTTCGTCGGTTACGTGTGGGGAAGACGGTACACCCCCATAGCGCTCCTCAAAAGAGGGTACTATATAAGTGATTATAACGATTTTGGGTTTACTTTGGTATGCATAAATACTTGAGTATGAATAATTGCGAATTGAATAATAAATGAAAAATATGAAGTCTATTTGTGTGTCTATTGATGTGCTTAATATTAAAAGTATGTTTTCGTGTGATGAAAATATTATTTTTTAATGTTGGGCTCAACGCGTTTCCGTTTCCTTTTCATCGCCCAATTTGTATTATGTTTGAAGGTAGAGATGTTCATCTCGTCCTTTGTTTGTATGAGTTTAATGCTAATTGTTTTAGAGAACCAGTATCCACCGGATCTTCCATTTTGTATGTCTAAAACTATTTTATAAAGTGTGATGTTTATTATTTAAAGAACCAGTATCCACCGGATCTTTTTATGAATTTTAAAATATTTTATTAAATGTGATTTTTCTTATTTAAATAACCAGTATCCACCGGATCTTTTTATGAATTTTAAGATATTTTATGCGATGTGATTTTTATTATTTGAAGAACCAGTATCCACCGGATCTTTTTTATGTATTTTAAATATACGATGTCTGTTAGTGGATGGGAAGAAATATCCATCTCATTCCCAATATTTTTATTTAAATTTCTAGACGTGTTTTGTTAATTATTAGGAAGAAATATCTATCTCAACCTTAATTTTATTAGTTTATAAATAAATAAATAAAAAATTATGAATAGGCATATGTCATGTAATTTCGAGAAAGTAGCAATATCCATCGCTTTTTCTTTACTCGTCCATTAAAAATTTATTTCGGAGAAATATACATCTCCTCTGAATTTATATGTACATGTCATATACCTATTTTGATGATTATTTGTTAAAACAAGAGTTAAATTTGATTAATTTAAAAAAATTATAGCTTAAATTCTAATTAAAAGTGATTAAAATTGATTAAAAATATATATGAGTCACTAAATGGGTTCCTAGGGTCAAAATGGTTAAGTCTACAACAAAATGGCTCGATCAGAATTGAAAATGGCTCGGTCAGAATTAAAATGGCTTGGTCAGATTTGATTTGGGCTCGACCGGATGCAAAATGGCTCGGATCGTTTTGAATGTGGCTCGGTCGGAACGAAACCGACTGAGCCGAGCCTACGCGGGGGCTAAACCCCGTGCGCAGGGGCTAAACCCCGTGCGCATGCATACTAACTAAGTGACGACTGGCTCAGCCGGTCGTCTTCCCCTTCAGCTTAATAATTGGCCAAGAGCTCGCGCGCGGCCTCGAGCTCGCTCGCGGCCGAACGCTTATGGCCGCCGGCCATCCCGACCCATATATATGTTCTAAGGTTTTCGATGATTCCGGATTCAATGGCGGTGTCAAAATTTGGTTTTGAGGCTTGTACGCCGAGATATCTTGGGGTGTAAGTTTTAGAATAAAATTGTTTTTTATTATTTCGTCGTCGTGGCTCGACGCCGGCGAATCCACGGCGGTATACCAACGTATATACCGTGTAGAGATTATAATGCACTAATTTTGTGGGCTTTTGGACGCGTACCTAGATTAACCGATTTTCGGTTTTAAAGCTTTTTCCGGTGACGGCGGCGTCGGCGAAGCTGTGCGGCAGCGGCGTCGGCGAAGCTGTGCGGCAGCGGCGTCGGCGAAGCTGTGCGGCAGCGGTGTCGTCTTCGCAGATGGTTGGCGAAGCTCCAGACCACTTACAGCGGGCTCTCTCGTACTCTCTTGTTCTGTCTTGTGTTTTTTTTCTTTGGCCGAAGCTTCGGCTCCTCGTCCTCTCTCCTCCGGCGTCCGGTCACCCCTCTCCTGGCCTCGCCGTCCCCCCTCTTCGTCGTCTTCGTCGGAGTTATATAGGGCTCATGAGCATTACGTGAGTGTGAGCGACGAACGCGGGCGTTACGCGAGCGGCGGTGATCGCTGGTGGTAACGGTAGCGTTTTGTTTTCAATATTACACAACAAATCCTCATCTTTGCTAAATTGCAAAAACGACCACGCTGATTTTGCAAAAGCTTGGGCTTGTAATTTTGGATTTGGCAAACATAGCCCATCACATGTAAATATTTGATTGTCGCGAAAATTTCTCGTTCATGCATTGTCCCGTTAGTATTTCTAAACAATCATATACATCCAAATTGTCTCAAATTAACCCAAAAATAAATTTAATCTTGTAAACCGAGATTCTAAGCTTAATTGAATTTATCGAGTAAAATCGGAACGATTGTCCGGACAAAATGGGGTGTCTACAATGACTTATAGAAGGGATATATAAAGTCCAAAGTAAAAATTAAAAAAAAAATTATGTGCCGACCGGCATGGCTCGGCATGGTTGGCATGGGCAACACGGCGAGTGTGCTGTCAGGCATGGAAAACCTTTGATTGAACTATATTATTTACATATTTGTTTGGAAATTTGATTGTTGTAATAAACATGGCCATCCTTGTCACCCCTAAGGAAAGCAAGTATTAGGTGGGAAACTCACTAGTGTGTATCTTTGTCTCTCTGTAATCATAATAATTGAGACTGATTTATTGATTGAAAGTGGCCCGAGTTTTAGATTGTCCACATACATATGATCAACAGTTACGGTGATGGTTTAGTGCGGTCGCGTAATCTAGAAGAGCAATGATACAAAACACTTTCTTTTCAGATTATTTAGCATCCTTTGTATCGTGTATCGTGGCGACAAATGCAGTTCAAGGTCTCAATATAGATGATATGATTTATATAGTGTTCGTTAGCATTCTTCAATTACAGTTGAATACGGTTATTTCATACAGTTATGTACTTCATTAAGGGGTCCTAAATATGCACGCCTACATTCTGCTCTTTTTTTTTTTTTTTTTTTTTTTAATAAAGATATTAGAGAAATCTCACCAACCATTCCACTTCATAACCTGCCAACCTACCAAATCAGATACCGCACTAACCGTACTCAACCATAGGGCCTAACTTCAATCTAGGTCGTATGTGGTGGCTTTTTCAAATTGCACCACAAGCCTATGCTTACCTTTTCTTTTCTTTTTTTTTTTTTTTTTTTTTTTTTTTTCAATGCTGTTAGTCTTAGTGCGTGTTTAAATAATAAGTTGCTTTAGGTGCTCAATGGAGTTCAAATTAATAGATTGAGAGGCTTGTTTAACATAGCCATCGGAAACCTATTCACTAATTAAGTCATACCTTTTACATGCTACATCCAAAGCACTATCAGCTGTATATAAAAGTAGGCTCGCATATCTTTCCATAAAGGCATCATTAATATAGTTCCGAAGATTAAAAATATAGCAGACCAACATATAAGTATGAAGAGAATGAGTCAAATGAAATTGACTAAAGTTGAGTAGAAATTTCTACTACACAATAGTATTTAAGTATACAGGTTAATGGTCGACTAACATCTTTAAGAACTACCCATTCTTGTGGAGCTATAACTTTTTGTTTTTTGATTTCCTAACGAGTATTCCCATCATACTGGATGAGACCAATCTCGTAAATAGAGCAATTACTATTTTTGCCTCTCCCAATAGGGTGTTTACACTAATTCGAACTCCCGACAATGCGGAGGTCTTAAAACTGCTTAACTCAGCCTTATTAACCAACTGAACTATACCATATTGGTGAAAAACTACTAATTAAACTAGCCGTAAGAAATAACTTTTAAAGTGGGTATATATCTAAAGTTTTAAATGGTAAAAAAAAAAGAAGCTACTAAATGTGACACTATTAGAGTCGAAAAGGCATTTTTGTAGTTTCCAAATCATTTTTAGAGTTGTATTTGCTAATGAGCAGTTCAAACGCTTATTTTCTTGAATTTAACAGAATCATAAGGGATTCTTATAAAATGGCTCTTCTTGTCTGTGAAAAGAGATGGAAGAGATTGCTCTAGTGAAAATTCAAACCCTCAAAGGGGAAACAAGACGTGAACATAGGCCTATTTGGGCCTACCACTATAAGTTCCGTGTTGTATCTTTTAATTTTATCGTTGCATTTATTCAGTTGAATATCATATATGCTTGCGATATAGATTATTAGAGCTTTATTATTATACTTATTTAATATTTTTTGAATCTCCAATTAACACTCATGTTGGGGTTCGCTATAACACTCGACAGACACCAAAATTTTCAGTGGGACTGCAATTTAACTGAGTTATTATTGATTTGCAACGTATTTAGAAATTGTCATTATTTGGATAATTGTACACTGACCTTTTATTTAGCCGACTCGCTGGAGAAGCTGAAATTTAAGATTAAACAGTCTCTTTTATTACCTTTTAGTTCCAAGGGAGATGTTCTGTTGTGGTTGGACAAACATGATGAAATAATGTTTTGGATGGATAAATAGTTTTCTTATTCTTGCATGCTTCCTGTTTATTATTATTTTTTTTAAAGCTTCAAGAACAAGCAAATTATTTTGCTATAGAACTTACTTTTTTTGATTTACCATGAGTATTACCACCCCAAAGGAGATGAAACTAATATCATTCGGATAACGGAGCAATTTTGGTAACTTTTCTCTCGCTAAATGCAGGCTGAAACTCCTAATCTTCTGTAGAGATTCCTCAATTGTGAGCCAACACTTTTTTGGCATTTTACCATAGAATTTGATAACTCTAGAATCTCCCATCCAATCTAACACAAAATCCAAACTTTTCGATCTTTGAACAAGTCCGGCCCATAGTAGTATCCAAACTAAGACACTAAAAAATCCAAGCCACAAGCACAAACGGTTGATTTGGCCAATAATTATATATATATATATATATATATATATATATATATATATATTTAGAACAAATTTAAATACGAAAATATAGATTTTGATGAACCCTATAACTAAGTGTTTTGAGGCTCCGAAGTCTTTATCGATTCCAAAGATTTTAGAATTTCAAAATATCTATTTAGAAAAAAAAAAATTGAATACAAAATTTGTAAGGCATACAAAAATATTTCTTCGTATCCATTGTAGAAGTATTTTTTTCAATTTTTAATTTTTAATTTTTATTTTTGGGGAGTGGGGAGGTGGGAGAGAGGATCTCTCCACGCAATTGGCTCTGCTCCCTCTACTCCCTCGTGAGGAATGTTTGTTTGTTCACACAAGTAGGGGTGTTCAACAGGACCGAGCAGGACCAAAGACCGAACCCAAACGAAAAGGAGGACAGCAGACCGGACCGGAATTGGACCGGTCCAGTCTGAACTGGACCGTAAAAGAGCGGGACTGAACCAGACCGGACCGATTTGGACCGGTTTAAGTCATACGAGTCGTCGTAATGTGTATGTCGGTATGGTTTCTGACAAAAATTGGCCCAGTTCTAAAGTGAATCTTATTTAAATTGGTCAAACACACAAATATTAGAACCAAATCTTTTTTAAATTGTTTAAATACGCAAATACTAAGCCTATACCTTATTTAAATCGGTCCTTGGTTCGGTTCTCGATTTTTTCGGTCTTGGACCGGATTGGACCGAGGACCGATTAATAGTCAATCCTTAGACCGTGTACTGGACTGAACCAACCGGTTCGGTCCGATTTTTCGGTCCGGATCGGTATATGAACACCCCTACACTCAACATGTATACGAAACTAATTTCTTCTATTTTTGAAAAGTAAAGATAGCTAGAAAAACATAATAAATTAATAATGGCTCTGAAGGGCCAGAGTTCTTATTCTCGCTCCAATTAAATTCAAGCCGTTTTTCCAGTGGATGGAGTCGGCAACAAGCAAGGATCCTCAGGTGCCATGGTGCTTCATTCAAATTCATACATGCCTACAAATTTATTTATTATTCAGCCTACAGTCATTTCAGCTATTGACTAAATTAAGAGTTTAGGTGCCTAGCCGAGCCGAGTTTTATTAAATTCAGATTTCGGCACGTGCCAAGGGTGCTGTGCCGACCGTACTGATATACATTTTTTTTCTAATTTTTAAAAAATAATTCAAAATTCAAAATTTACTAAAAATTTTCAAATATAAGATATTTCGGCACGTGCAGGTTCGTACCATGCCGATAATTGTCAGAACATGTACGTGCCGCTCGGTATGAACTGTTTCGACCGGCACCTCAAACCATGTTTTATCAGTGGAAAGTCACATGCCCCAATTACTGTTATTGATAAAAAATCTGAAGCTGTTGCTACAAGCACAGTTGCATTATCTAGCTTTTTGCTACTGCCCATGGAGTTACAATATGAATCCATCACTTGAAATGCTTATGGGAGATATACAGCTACAATATACCAACCATCCAACCATTATAGCAAGTAGTGTAAGTGAAATCTAGTGAGAATGTTACATGCACCACATCATGAGCTTGTTGAATTTGTCTTTATTGTTGGAATTAATAAGTATAGCAATTGAGTTATTTCCAAGATGCCTAAGTTTGCTAAATCCATAAATTTTTCTGAACTTGCAAAATGTCATAATGTTTGCCAGTTTGGTTGTTTCTCCTTTCTTATTCAAACTTTAATGTTGGCTGTTGCAGTATGGATATAAGAGTGTCACACTATGTGACTTTTAGTACAGCCAAGAGCTTCATTTCTACTCATTTTCACGCTTGATCTGTAATCTTTCTGATTTTCTCTGATTTCTGGAAGGCAAATTCTTTTTTCTTCTCCTTTAACACAAAATATGCCAATAAGATGCGATCCTCCTCTTCAGGCTCCAAGGTTGCTTTCTTACCAAGCACTATATCACCTTTTGAAAAACTTTTGAGCTCCTACATCTGGTTCCATGGTAGACGTATCACCAACTGATTTTTGCCTCGATAATTCTGAGTGTTCTTCATCGTATTTCTAGGTCATCTAGTGATCTAAGTTATGTCGATTTACGTCCGCCAGAGGGAACCTTCAAGCTTAACATTGACGCTAGTTGTTCATCGCAAAAGGCAGGCAGGAGGTGTAGTAAGAAATCATGAAGGTAACTTGGTCTTTGGGTTTGCAGAAAATACTCAGTTGCTGTCGTCCGCGCAGATCTCACTGCTCTATTGACTGCATGGCTCATTATTTACGCAATGGTTTTGCTCCGCTTATAGTAGAGACTGACTCAATCACACTGGCCTTATAGTGCACTAAAAGGTCTGTTGCATGGGATATTTTCTATGAAATTAGTGCTATTAAGCAGCTACTAGCCTCTTGTTCGGCTTCCATTACTCATGTTTTTCGAGAGGGCAACCGTGTGGCATACTTCCTAGCTCACTTGGGATGCTGCTTCCAACAACCTCTCCTCTTTTGGTCAGCAGAGGCTCTATCGTCAGAATGCAAGGGGCTGTTGAGATTTGATTCTCTATATTATCCCTCCATCAGACTTTAGCTTTCCTTTTGTATACATTTTATAATCCTTCATATTTGTTTAGTTGAAGATCGAACTAGACTTTCCTTATCTTCTGCGCAAGATGGTGTCCTGTTCGATATCACCTAAACAAGTACAAGTTGTATACCATCATTTTTACAATAGTATCTGGAGGGGTTACTCTCCATCCACTTCCGGGTTGCCTTTAAAGGTTAAAAAAGAAAAAAAAAAAGTTATGTCGATTTATTTCCTCTTTTTGACAATTCACCCGCTTTAGAAATGCAGTGGCAGCAGTACAACGGATTGCTCGGTCTCAATTCCTTCTTCATCCTCGTTTACCCACTGGTGCAATAGGTATGTCGATGGTCTGGTATGTTGAGCCCTCTGTCATGCCAGCTTGCTCAACAGCCCCCTCAGCTCTACTACCGTTCTACGCCATCCCTAGCTCCAAACTAACGGTAACAGTCATTTCCTGCGGCACAGACAGCGTTTCTTCACTACCTCTGCATTAATAGTTCTACCATTACTCTGTCCAGCCTAAATCACCATGAACCATTCCTTCTGCAGCCTTTGGAGTTTGCATAATAGATGAACTCTAATGCCGGATTTGTTGAACCTCCTTAAATAATAGTAGTTGACGACTCCTTCCTATGCACTTCAAATGCTTCATCTAACTTCAATGGCTTTCCAAAGCCCAAAGCGATAGCATAAATCATAGTTTTCTCAAAATAATGAATTGAAAAACTCGACAGTGCAAGCCACACAGGAGCGATTGGGAACTCTACCTTGGATTGGAAATCCTGGGTCCACTTCAACACCCTTATCATTCCACTGTTGAACATTCACATCCTTCGTTTCCAAATCTGAGTGTAATCCTCATCCAACGTCGGTCGAATCAGGATATGCTTTCTATTAACTAATCCAATCGATAATGCTCCTTTAAAGCCTACTGCAACAAAGAAGTTCGATAGATGCACCAACTGCGGCAGATAAGTAGAGAAGCTATAGATTAGGGCCAATTTTCAAAAGCTCGCCAAAGAGCTTTTTCTTTTTTTTCTTTTTTTTGGGTCAGAAAGCCAAAGAGTTTTTTTATCATCATCTGTCAAGAAAATTGCAGGTTCACCCCAATAAAGGGATAACTGTTTATATTCTAGCAAAATAGTCGTAGAAGCTGATGAAGGTGATATTGATTTAGAGAATAAACGAGTATGTCTCGACTTATGATAAAATAAAATTGGGAAATAATAAAAACACGGCTAATTTATGAGCAGAAAAAAAGAGATTCACTAAAAAAAAAAAAAAAAAAAAAAAACAACAAACAAAACTTCAAAGACCATTAGAGTCAAAGTACTCTCTCTAATATATCCAATACCTAAAATTCACAAAGGAAAAAAATGGAAGTACTTAATTTCGGCACACACAAATAAAAGATTCTAGGTATATTTATTGATGATATTTTGCCATTATCAGAATTCAAAATCATGCGAAAATCTTTCATGATTTGCGTCTAAACTCCTAAAAAATAGGAACTCTGAATTTTCTAATTTGAGTTGAATTTTTAAGCATAAATTCCTACAAAATCTCTACTTTAACAAAAAATCTGATAAACTGCAAAATTTCCTGCCAAATCAATTAGTTGATCTCTCTGAAATTCTTCTACCCAAATTCCAAGGGACCAGACATTAATATGTCAACCAAGTTTAAAGTTCTGCTAGACTCGTATGATGAAAGACGCTCGCCATACTGAATGCTTCTTGATAAACTGAGAGAGAAGCATACTTTTCAAAATTCTCTTATTATGAGGTCGATATTATGGTACGCACTTGAAAAGATTTACGTTGGATGCCAAAAATCATCTCGAAAGAAACTATAGATTTAATTATACAAATCCTAGCATGCATGCTACTGTATAGAAAACACATAGTTTTCGGATTCCCTCGTAATAATGCGGAATAGGATCTACGCTCTCGCTATCTCCGGTGTTCTTCAGTCCGTCAGTTCTTCCGGCGATCTCGTATCTCGGAGGTCGGCTACTAGAGTCGTCCTCACAGTACTCTCTAGATCCTCGGGTTCGTGAGAATCGCACTGATTCGTCAAAACTTGGCTGACCCAAGGGGTCAACGTATATATATAAACTGAATCCCGTAAGGACATATATGAGAGCTTGTCACATTTAGAAAATAACCTAATAAGTTAACATAACAAATATGATAACTACAAATATGTTAGCTTACATATTAGGCATAACCTAATATGTAAATAATCAAATATACTAACATCTCCCACTCAAGCATCCATATATGCTTGGGTTCATACGTCAACAAATCCCTATCATACAGGAAATAGAGAGTACGACCATACGAGATAATAAAAGAAAGATAGCATTGGTGAATTATATCAAGCTGCACAAACTGACATAACCATACCATGTATCTCGTCATGTACCCCGAGACTTAAATGAATTCACACAAAATCCAATATTCTTGACCCCTCAAAAACATTAAGCAATATTGATCTTCATGCACATGTTATCGTTCATAGTTACTTCAAACACAAAGTTTGTAATAACTGTCTAGACAATGAGACGTAACAATTAGAGTGTGATTACATTGTCTCTTCCTTAGCCACATATAACGATCCATCTTAACTTGACTGCTTTCTTAGACATGTTTCTACAGACCGAATCACTCATGATCCTTGAACACATGCTAAAGTAGCATCATCTAGTCTTGACTTCAACATCATAGTGCTAAGTCCCGAAGGGCTACATTATAGATGTTACATCTAACGGGCTCACACATCGATGAAGCAGGGATCCATTCAATCGCTCCCACTATTGGTCGATATTAGCACATACAGTATGACATGTATGGTATAGTGAGTTTCCTCTATCAAGAGGTTGTGTCCTATACTTTCGTATACTCCCACTATACGAGCTTTGGCGTTGATACTGAGTCTCTTCAGCCAGTCACTCATCAGGTAACTAACAAGAATCTCAAGCTCGGCTTTAATAAGCTCTACAAGGGAAAAAAAATCTTCCGACTGTTCCCATTATGCGACTATCTCTACATGTAGTCTCATCTTGGTCGTATACCAAGGCGACAATTGTGTATGACTATCTTTCTCAAATATCGCTTGCAGCTATCCTTAGTGCTAGCATACATACACTGTCTCATCCTGTATGTTCTCAGAACACCAGGGCGATTGCCTATGTGAGCAGGCCAATCTTATTTGCTTATTGACACTTTCCAAACACAAGTATACAAATTGACATCACAAAGTTGTCTAACCAAAACAAAGAGTATAAATGGAACAAAAAAAAACTCAAACTTTAATTAATTCTGATAGAGATAAAAAATGTTCATACATCTTAAGAGAACATTAAATTTTACGTAAACCCATACTTCTCACATGTTTGTTGAAAACGTCAGTTGTGAGTGGTTTAGTAAATGGATCAGCGACCATGTCTCCCGTGGGAATGTACTTCAATACAATTCCACCGTGTGCAACGACATCTCGTATAAAATGATATTTCTTCTCGATGTGCTTCGACTTTCCGTGATACTTAGGATTCTTGACGTATGCTATTGCAGCAGTGTTGTCACTGTGAACGACAACTGGTTCATTGCAAAGAGGTGTTATGTTTAAATTCTGCAGAAAGGCCCTGAGCCAGACAGCCTCTTGCACTGCTGTAGTGCATGCAACATACTCAGATTCCATCATGGATAAAACAACACAAGTTTGCTTCTTACTACACTATGATATCAAGCCTCCTCCCAATAAGAAAGCATACCCAGACGTCGACTTTCGCTCATCTTTGTCAGCACCTCCATCCGCATCGGTGTATCCAATCAACTTGAGATTTCCACCATGATAACATAAGGCAAGGTTCATAGTACCCTTGAGGTATCGGAAAATCCTCTTGACAGCAGTCCAATTAGCGTCACCAGGATTGCTTTGGTATCTGCTTACCATGCCAACCGCATAACATATGTCAGGTCTTGTACACATCATTGCATACATCAATGATCCGACTGCGTTGGCGTATGGAGTTTTTGCCATTCGCTTCTTTTCTTCTTCAGATGTTGGACATTGCTCACGACTTAAGGTCTGGCCTTTTGCCATTGGAGTTTCTACAGGTTTGGCATTTTGGAGTCTAAAGCGTTCTAGAATTCTCTTAACGTACGCTTCCTGAGACATACTCAGTAATCTCTTGGAGCGATCCTTTTGGATCTTTACACCCAAAATATAATCTGCCTCACCCATGTCCTTCATGTCAAACATGGAAGACAACCATTCCTTAGTGGCATTTAAGAAATTTATATCGTTTCCGGCTAAGAGAATATCGTCCACATACAATGACAGTATTAGAAAAGCCTTATTACTCTTCTTGACGTAAACGCAATGGTCTTCCTCCATCATCACAAAGTCGTTGGAGGTCACAGCTTGGTGGAACCTAAAATACCATTGCCTAGACGATTGTTTCAAGCCGTAAATTGAGCGTTGCAAGCGACACACTTTGCGCTCTTGCCCAACCACTTGAAAACCTTTAGGCTGATCCATATAGATCTCCTCGTCTAGTTCTCCATTGAGAAATGCAGTTTTTACGTCCATTTGGTGTAGTTCCAAATCTAAATGTGCGACGATAGCCAGTAGAATACGAATAGACACAAATCTCACCACAGGAGAAAATGTCTCTTCGTAATCTATACCCTCTTGTTGGGTAAAACCTTTAGCCACTAAGCGAGCCTTATATTTGTCTATTGATCCATCCGCTTTTCGTTTAATTTTGAAAACCATTTGTTTCCAATAGACTTGCGTCCAGGCGGAATATCAACTAATTCCCAAACCTTATTCTGGGACATGGAGGCCATCTCATCTTTCATAGCATCCAACCATTTGTCGGAGTTTGGTGAAGTTATGGCTTTTTCATAAGAAGCCGGTTCTTCTGCATCTACAGAAGTACACATAAAAGATTCTCCTTCAATCTCAAAACGACGACGGGGAATTTTTATGCGTCTGCCTCGACCATGAGGACTTTGAGGTTCCTCTTCATTTTGAATCCTCCCACTATCCAATGGGTCGCTCCCACTATCCAAGACATCTAAATTAAGTTGTAAAGCTTCATTTTCGACATCTTGTTCTAGCATAGCGCCACCTTCGGAAGGGTTTAAATCTTGCTGCTCGTATAGCTCAAGACTGTTCTTTATTTCACCAATGCTAGGAAAATCATCTTCCAGAAAATTTACGTCACGTGAATCTAACTCGACCATTCCTCCATCTGGATGTTCACCATACATCACATATCCCTTTGAGCCTTCAGGGTATCTGATAAAGACACATTTATTGGCTCTAGGACCTAATTTCCCATACTTGTGAGAATTATTGTGAACATAACCAGCACAACCCCAAGGCCGTAAACCTTCAAGGTTGGGTTTCTCTCCTTTCCATAACTCATATGGAGTTGAGCAAACTGACTTGGAAGGAACGCGGTTCAATACATAAGCTGCAGTCAACAGTGCATCACCCCAAAACTTAATTGGGAGATTGGCCTGTGCCATCATGGATCTAACCATGTCTAACAGTGTCCGATTCCTACGTTCTGCAACACCATTTTGCTGCGGAGTATAAGGAATGGTCAACTGCCTCACTATACCCTTTTCTTCACAGATTTCTCTAAACTGTTCAGAAAGGTACTCTCGACCCCTATCAGTCCGAAGAACCTTTATTGCTCTTCCTTTTTGGTTCTCTACCTCGGCTAAGAATCGTTTAAAACAATCTAAAGCCTCGGAACGATGAGCCAATAAGTATACTGATCCATATCGAGAATAATCATCTATTAAAGTGAGGAAATAATGTGCACCATGACGCGCTCTTACATTCATTGGACCACATATGTCTGAGTGAATAACGTCTAAGATTTGAGATGCTCTTTTAGCCTTTCCAAAATGCTTCCTACAGGCTTTTCCTGCAAGGCAAGGCTCACAGGTTGGCAGGTTAACTTTTGAGATAGACCCTAAAAGTCCTTCCCGCGCTAACCTTGCCATCATGTCAATTCCAATATGACCTAGTCTAGCATGCCATTTTATAGAATCACAGGTAATATCAGAAGAAGAAGCAACATAAGAAGCAAATTTAGCATCACTATAATTATTAAACTCCAAATCCAATACAAAGAAGTCATCAACCAAACGGCCATAACCGTAGCATTTATTCTCTAAATAAATGTTCAACATAGAACCTTCAAAATGGAAAGCAAAGTCTAACTTTAACATAGCTAACACTGAAAGTAGATTACATCGAACACCAGGTGCATACAACACATCATGTAACAATAGGGTGCGCCCATTGCGCAGCTTGAGTTGGTACGTGCCCATCCCAATGACTTCTTCATCTTCGCCATTTCCCATTGTAACATAAGAGTTGCCTTTTGGTAGTCGATGGTAATCCACGAACCCCGCACGATCCTTGGTCACATGCTTTGTTGCTCCCGAGTCTACAATCCAATGATGAAATTCATAAACAACAAACGTATGCGCACACACATAAGCGCAAAATAATTGAGGTTCAAGAGTTACCTTTTTCGGCTCAGTGCAATCACGAGCAAAGTGACCCTTCTGATTACAGTTATAGCACTTAACCTTGTTCACTGCTTTCTTTCCACGTTTGCCGCGTGGTTGTTTGGAGATTCCTTTCAGGACTGCTGGTTTTTTTCCTTTCTGGGACTTATTCCCTTTGGATTTCCCAGCTTTTGCAACCATCACAGTTGCCCGGTTCGCCTTAATGCGTTCCGCTTCAAGTTCAAGATGGCGTGACACACCGTCAAAAGTCGTAATACCTTCGTTGTGGGTCAGGACTAACTTCACTTGACTCCAAACAGCATTATCAGGGAGAGATCGTATAACACCTTGAACCTATTGTTCATCGGTGAGATTGACTCCTGCCGCTTTCAATTGTCTAATCATGGCAGACATAGTCCTCAGGTGCGCTGCCATGGTGTGCTTAGGGTCCAACTTGTACTGATCAAACTTGAGATTCAGTGCACGAAGTCTGGTGACCGTAGTGCCACCAAACCTCAACCTAAGCTGTTCCCACATTGCACTAGCGGTCAGAAAAGTCTCAAATTCTCCAATAAGATCATCATGCATGCAGCTCAGCATTGTAAAGCGCGCGCTACGATCCTTTTTGAACCAGGTTTGATAAGCTTCCATGTCCCTGCGGTGCTGGGCCGTATTCCCTGAGGACTATGTCTTCTTTGTGCAAGTTGTTCTACTGTATTGGTCAATGTTTCAAGAACTTCTTTTTCATTAAGCAAGTATTGAATTTTCCTATGCCAAATGTCATAATTGTTCCCATCTAACTTCTCGTCACGAGTCAGATCAGCGATGGAGGTCTTGGTCGCCATATCACTCTACATGTCATATTATCCACTAGTCAGAATTAATTTTGTATACTTGGTTTTCGTTGATCTATCGTCGAATTTTATTTATTATCCTTAATTACACACGCAGTTCGAGGGTGTCACATGCAAGATCCACGATCATCACATTGTACATAACAAGAAGTAATAAATAAAATTCTACAGATCGCTTATCGGATACAAGAACATATCTTTTTAAATGCGACATACAAATGACATTGTGTGAAACATATTCTCACAAAATTCATACATAAAGAAGTAGCATATAATTCAAGAACTAAAATTTTATTTCATAAATAAAACTATAACTTGCCGAGTACAAAGTTCATATGCTATAATATTTCTTAAATCTAATACATAAATTGGATATTAAGAAAATATTCTATTGGCTCAAATAAGTATGAATAGGTGAAGTAGAGTCACGTAACATCCCTTTCTTCCACCCAGACTTAGTATTTTTCAGCACATATATTCTCTCACTAAGAGAGACAGAGCCTCCAAGATCTAGGATCTTAATAAGCAAATGCAGTATGTGCTTTATATTTTCTCTTCTAGTGTGCAGTGGATCTCTTCTATAGCTTAGAAACTCTTGCTTTAAACTTTCAGCCCTCTGCCGAAAAATACTAAGCAACTGTTGAGGACGCTTGTTAGATGAAAGAAATAAAGTTGGAGATGTAAGGCCTTATTCCTACGTATCTCCTCATTTCTTTTGATCTTGCCCTGCAACTCGACAATGTCCCGTCTGGTCAAAGTGTATAGAGTCCTAGCCATCTAGCATAAGAAGAGAATACTGTCAAATTTGAGCCATCATGCATGCTAATTCAATTATGCAAATTAAGAAAATTTAATTAAGCATATTAAGCATGTCACATTATTTAATTCATATTATATGTCATAACATGTTAAAAAAAATTAGCATATTAACATGTTCTGAGCATAAACCATATAATAATATGAATAAATAAATAAATAAATAAAATGAAATCAGTGTACGAAACACGTGAACCGAGCTTTAAACAGTCACAAAACCATAAAAAAAAAAAATCAGTTTCGGGTTCGCATAAAAACAAATTTAATCCGCAGCCCGTCAAGCCTTTTAAAGCCCATGAAGCTTTAATCAGTTAACATCCACTTAACTGATTTGACCCGCTCCGCAACCCATTAACCCGCAACCCGCCACATCTTCTTCTTCTTCACCCGCTTTCCAATTCCTGCTGCTGCTGCGCGTTAAGGAAAAAACAAAATTTCCTACCAAAATTTTCTTCCAATTATTTCTTTTTAAAACATTCCATTCAAGGAACAATTTCCTTCTTCCCTTGCAGTGAACACATGCTGGTGAAGACGATCGTGGCGGCGGAGTGCAGACATCGTAGAGGCCGTGAGCGTCGCGGTCATCTCGTCGTTCATCTCTCTCTTGTTCCTCCAGCGGTGGTTGGCAGCGACTCAATCGCGCTGTGCGGGTGACATTGAAGATGACGGTGGTGCGGCGGTGTGATTGGACGAGATCGATCTACATCACTGATCGAATGGTCCTCGACCGATCAATGAATTGTTCAAAAACGGTAACGACTAGGATAAGAAACAGATGATAATCAACAGAGACAGTTCAAATCACACAAGACACAGGCGATTTTAACGTGGAAACCCTCGAGGAACAAGGTAAAACCACGGGCTGTCACGTAATGCCAACGATAGAACGATTCTCACTAAGAACAAGATGAATACAGATCTCTCAATTCTCTTCTCACTTTTACAGTATATCTCGGTATCTCTATCAACCAACCCCTTTTTTGGAGTTGTTCACCGCCTTATATAGCCATTATGGAGGACATTCCCTAGGCCCGGACGGCCCTTGAGCTTCCTCATTTAACAACCTAATAACTACGACTCATTAACTGCCTACCTTAATGAGCCTTTATTAGGAATCATAAAGAGTGCGTCGGTTACATTCCCCTGCGCGTGCATGTAACGGTCCAACTTCCTATAATCTGCTGGTGTTGACCTCGGATAAGATTGCTACCGAGGTGTATGTCGGGAGTTGACTGTTGGTGGTACATGTTCCAGCAAAAGGTCTCGATGACTATATCGGGTAAACACTTGTTATGCCGTGGGTCTTTACTTCGGGATCTGACTCATCCTCCTGATCAAGGCGCATTAGAGTCGTGACACGTGGCGACCCAGAATGGGGTTATATCAAATGCCCCCCGACGGTCTTAGCGGAATACCGGTAAGTCCGTCGGAAACTCCCGATGTCACCATCTTGAATCTGCAGACATTGACGTCTCCGCGAGCTCTTAAATAATCACAGGAATATCTAGGGATCGTCTCCCGATGTTCATTCTAACGGCAGAATATTACGTCATATCTAACCTAGGTTGTCGGATTTCAAATTCCCGCGCGAATTCCCTGATAACCAAAACTCGCGTCGCCTCGTAAGTTGTGATTCGCTTGATTGTGACACGCGGCCACCTCTGGCGCGGATACTCGCCGCGTGTCCTACTTTTTCTCTTTCCTGTCCCATCCTTTTAATTAGCCGCAGAGTCGCCGTTTCTATCACCATACCCCCAAATACCTTTTACGACCCGTCTTCTCCGGCGATTGGCGTCTCCACATTCCGAGTGTCCGGCGATCTTCATTTTTCGATTTCTTCATTCTCTGCATCCGTTTCTTCCATTCGAGGTTAGTAATCTCATGTCTTCCAAACGCGTTAGGTATAACTCCTCTAGAATCTCTGAATCCTCCGAATCCTCTGAATCCTCGGAAACCTTTTCTCAATCTCGTTCCCGCTCTGGTTCATCTTCTTCGGCTGGTGCTGCATTAGATTATTTGTTTGCTCCTTCTTCGACTTCTTCTTCGTCGGTAATTCTCCTACTGTCGTCCGTCCTTTGTCTCCTTCTGGTTTTCCTGCCGAGTTTGCCGATATCCTTCCTGAGGATATGGCTGAGTCTTCTTCTGTCTCTAGGTTACGGCCTGACGAAATCATTTCTACCGTAACTAGTAGAGATATCTCTAGGTGGAGAACAAAATTTTCGTGGACTCCCGACTTTGTAGCTAGGATCCCGACGTCCACTGAAAGGATGTCCACATTCCACGAGAATGAGATAGCCGTTTTTTACGAACATATCCGTGTCGGTATGCGTCTCCCCTTGAATATCTTCTTTATTAACTTCTTCGACGCATACCAAATCATGCCTTGTCAACTTGCTCCTAATGCCATTCATAGTATAATCGGCTTTTTGTATATTTGTGGTCACCAGACGATTCCTCCTACCCTCAATCTTTTTCGTTGTGTTTTTGAGTTCATCGAATCTTCCCACTCTCCGGGATGGTATTTTTTGCGATGTCGGAAAGACTTCGCCAAATTTTTTGTAGGTCGTCCTTCTCCAATAAAGGATGGAAGGAGAAATTTTTCTTTATTGCCCGAGATAGCGAATATACCTTCAACCGACCTTGGGGCCACCCTAATCGCGACATGCTATCTTCCTGTATATGTCGCTGGTGATGACCTCGCAGTCGAGATCGAGCGATTCACACGGTACCCGGGGTCAGTTGACGTAGCCAACCCCGACGAAGACACGCTGAATCAAGTAGCGGCATTTATTCTGGGCTACAAGGGTATGTCGCCCTCTCAGTTTCTTTATTATCATATGTCGGTAGCAGAATGTTATGTCGGTAGTGAATTTGATTTGAATTTTCTTACTCGTGATGTTGTAGACGATTTGGAGGCATCGCGCAGGCAACCTCTGCCCGGCCCTTCCACCTCCAGGCAACCGAGAAGACAGGCAGCGTCAAAGAAAAAGAACCCTCTTCGGAAGCGGCCTTCCGCTCCAAGACAAAGGGCACCCCGAGGTCAAGGTCGGGGATCGAGAGCAAGCGGATTTGCGAGGTGGTTCGAATCGGAGCCATCTACCGAAGTTGATCCTCCTAGCCCTCCACGTCGCCGCTCGCCTCCTCCCGAAGTGCAAGAAGTTCCTTCCTCAACAGTTGCGGATATGGAAGCAGCTTTGAGAAGGAAAAATCTTCAAAGGGGCCTGAGTCATCAAGCAAAGATGCGGTTGCTGCGGTCTCAGCTCCAGTTCCTCCAAAACCAACTCCTCCTCCTGCACAGACTTCGAAGCCTCCGGTTCAAGGGAAAAAACGAGCCGGTGAGCCTATTTCGGAGGACCCCATTCGGAAGAAAGGGACTAAAGTATGTGTTGACAAGGGTAAGGGCAAAGCATCTCAACCTATCACCCATGAGGTAAGGAGAACTGCCGAGTCCCTAGTCCCCCAACCTTCCGAGGTCCACCTTCCAAATTGGGAGTTGAGGAGGGGTGAGAGCTGCATCGGAAATGCTGCTGGCTCTACAATTTTTTGTGAGATGGGTCCACCGCCTGTGGACGGAAATTGATGGACGAGATGTCAGATCAAGAGCTCTTCGAGAAGCTCATGACCTCGTCTTATGAGGTAAGCAGAAACTTTAGCTTCTGTTTTCTTGCTGTTTTGATGTCTCGCTCTAATGAGAATTTTGCCATGTTCCAGCACATACTTGCTTCAGCAGCAGCCAGGAGGCGCTATGCTCAGCAATCTCGTGGCGTACAGTCGCAATTGGACTCCCTCCGCCGTCAGCATGAAGACCTGAAGAAGAAACACAACGACTATGTTGCTGAAGCGGAGAGGCAGCTCCAGGCTGAGATAAAGAAGAAGACTGACGTAGCTGCCGAGCTTGCTGCTGAGAAAGAACGAGTGGAGGTTGAGAAGACTCGGGCGGATACCGAGAAGGCTAAAGTATCCGGACTGGAAAACGCTTTGGCCGAAACAAAAAAGACCTTGGCGGATAAAAAGGCCGAGCTAAACCGCGCTGAAGAAATAATTGCTGCCGAGGTCCAGAGAGCTGAGAAGAAGGCGGTCGAGGCTTATGTTCAATCGGAAGAATATAAGGCCGCCATCAATGATTACGCCGCTGACTGGTTGTTAGGTACAGTTGTTGAGTGTCGACGCTTATGTCGTGCACATATAGGAGAGGGTGATTTCAGATTCCTTGATGAGATCGAGATCGCCTAACTCATTGACAAGCGTATGACTGCTGGGGGGAAGGTTTATGAGCCTGAGGCAGAGGCGGATGCAGGGACAGCTACTGACGTCGGGGATGTCCCTCCTACTCCGATTTTAGTAACACCGACTTCCCCTGACGTGGAGATAGTGAAGTCTGGCCATGCTCCTGTTCTTGAAGTTCCTCCCCCGGATCAAGCCTCCACTCCTACACCAGCTCCGACCGAGGACGTCCCTGCACCGGTTTCTGCTGACACTCCTGCACCGGTTTCTGCAGATGACGCTCCTCTCGCCTAGTTTCTCTTCTTCATTTTGATGTACCCCCGATATATACATCGGGTATTTTGGAGGACATTCCGGGAAATGTCCGGACAGCCACCTTAGCTATGTAACTTTTCCTTATTTTGAATGAAATCTTTCTTGTAGTAGCTTGCTTCTCTTTTGCAACTAAAAAATTCAAGTGTACAAGGAAAAGTAGCTTGCTGCTTTGTCACTACTTTGCCACTACTCCTATCCCCCCACTTCGATGTATTGCGAAAGAAAAACATCGAATTGCACATGAAATTTTTCTGTCCACACCCCCTACTTCAAGTCGTCCAGTACTGGACCGACATGGGAGTACTTAGAAACTGAATAAAATTTTCTGGCCCCTTCCCCCCTACTTCTATGTCATCCAGTATTGAACCGACTTGAATGTACCGAAGGGTAGGATAAATTTTTCTGGCCCTTCCCCCTACTTTTATGTCATCCAGTACTGGACCGACATAGAAGTACCGAGGGATGGGATAAACTTTTTCTGGCCCTTCCCCCCTACTTCTATGTCGTCCAGTACTAGACCGACATAGAAGTACCGAGGGATGGGATAAACTTTTCTGGCCCACATTCCCCACTTCGTGACGTCCAGAACTGGACCGAACACGTTGTTGCGAGAACGTCCCCCAGAGATTTTGAAAATTTTTCTGGCCCACACCCCCCACTTCGGGACGTCTTGGCGGACCGAAACCGTTGTCGCGAGGGTGTCTCCCAGATGCTAAAACAAAATTTTCTGGCCCATACCCCCCACTTCGGGACGTCCTGGTGGACCGACACCGTTGTTGCGAGGGTATCACCCAGAGGCTAAAACAAAATTTTCTGGCCCATACCCTCCACTTCGGGACGTCCTGGTGGACCGACACCGTTGTTGCGAGGGTATCACCCAGAGGTCGAAAGCGTGTGCGTTGGACATGAGACAAGAGATTTTTTCTGAAACTTGAACTCTTTACTGAATGGGAAAAAGTAACTTGAAGAGTACAATTTTTGAAAAGGGAAGAACAATTTCTACTGGTAAAATTTTCTGAGGTTGACCACACTCCATGTTCTGGGTATCTCCTTGCCTCCCAGATCTTCTAGCTTGTATGCTCCCTTGCCTAGCACTTCGCGTACTCGATATGGTCCTTCCCAGTTTGGCCCGAGCTTGTTAGCAGGTATTTGTAATTTCCTCAAGACGAGGTCGCCAGACGTGAAACTGTTGACACCCCATTTTGTCCGGGCCATTAGTATGCACTAGCGAAATGCACTAATTAGAGCTCACGAAGAGCAATTAGATTTGACCATCCTCGGTTAAGCCCAATCGACCCAATTAGGTCCGATTTATCTCGACTAGGCTGAGTAAGTCCAATCAACACCGATTAAACCCAATTGGATCCATCTCGTAATATACGTACATGCGATAGCATATATACGTATGATCGCACATTTATATGCAGATCACTTTATATGCGCATAATAACATATGACACATGATAACATAAACATATACATATACACAAATGCACATATACGCACATAAATACAACGCATATATAAAATAATAATAATAATAATAATAATAGCAATAATAATAATTAAAAAAAAAAAGAAGAGAGAATGGGGAGGGGGTCTCTCCAGTCACCGGCCTCCACACCCCCTCCCTCATTTTTTCTTCACCTCCCTCACCATCCCCCTCTACCTCATAAATGCTCCCCACCAACTACAACTCATCTCCATCCTTTATTTATACATCCCCATCCATCTCAAAAAAAAAGGGGGGGAGGAGGAAGAGAAGAAGGAGGACAGTATCATAGGTGAGAGGAGAGAAGCTCACGCCGCCGGTGAGCTCGCCGCGGCCGGAGAGAGAGAGAGAAAGAGAGAGAGAGAGAGATAGCCGTGAGAGAGAGAGAGAGAGAGCCGGGAGAGAGATACCACCACAAAACACCATCCTCACAACCCCTGAGCTCAAGAGCATACCCTCGCTGCCTACGCCATCGCAGTCGCCGGAGAGCATTACCGGAGCTTCTCGGCCAAGGTTGCACCCGTACGTCCATTACCCTCAACTCGAACCCTACCTCAGGTAACCCTCTCAAAACTATATATTCATTATCTGCTCACAACCCAGATTACGTTGCGCCGCCGTGGCTTGGTCGCCGGCGAGCCGAGGCGGCCGGAAAACGAGAAAACAAAAATAACCGAAACTTGCACCCACGTGTATCTCCACATAGAAGCGTCAAAACGAAATTTAGACATCACCATTGGATTCGGAACGGTCGAAAACCTTAGAATAGACCTAAAAAGCTCACCGCCGGCGACGGGACGGCGGCGGCCATGCCGCCGGCGTCGACCGCGAGCTCGCGAGCGCGAGCTCGCGGTCGTCTGGGATGAAGACGACCGGCTGGGCCGGTCGTTACCGGCCCAGCCGGTCGCGCGCAAGGTTATTCCCTGCGCGCGGACCCGAGCCCAGCTCGGGTCCAGCCCAGGCGCTACGCGCGCCTGGGCGCGAGCTTGGTAGCTCGCGGACCGGACCAAGTGGTCCGGTCCGGCCCAATAAGGGCCTAATTTGTTTTTTTTTTATTTTGATTTTTATTATTTTATTTAATATAAATTTAATTAATGAATTATTAATAAATATTAATTCTAATTATCATCAAATATCCAATTTAAATTTCATCTCGACCAATAAATACATATGCATGTGCATAAAATAAAGCTCGGTGGAGATGGATATTTCCCCGAAATTCAATTTTAATAAAGATAGGGAGAAGCAATGGATATTGCTTTCTCTCTATTCCGTACATTTTTATTGACTAACAATAATAAAAAAATATTAACCGTAATAATAATAACAACAATAACTGCAATAACAACAATAACAATAACAATGATCAACGATATATAATAATAACAAAAATAATGATAATAAATATAATACAATGTTTAGCAAAATCTCGGATAAGATGGATATTTCTCCGAATAAATTTAACAATAAAATGAGTTAAAGGGGTAAGCGATGGATATCGCTTATTCCTCACTCCATTGTAAACATTTATTATAAATAAATAAAATAGATAATTCGATACAAACATTATTGTAAATAATTAAAGTATGTAAGTAAAGTATTCTATAACCCGGGAAGGGATAATATACACATATAAACATAGTATCTGGGGAAGACATAGATATTTCTTCCTAATCAATAATAAACACATATAAAAACATATTATTCGGGGTGGAGATGGATATTTCTTCCCCATCAATAAAATACACAAAAATACTAGATAAATATAATATTAAGAATGAGATGGATATCTCGAATAACTTGGGGCGATGAAGAGGAAACGACACGGCGCTGAGCCCCGAGAAATAAAATAATATTAATTCGATTTCATTTTATAGCAGTGTATATTTTTGTATGCATATAATATAGATGAAAATATCGTGATGCCGTAAATACATGTTAAATATATGAATATCAGTTGTAGAGATTTGATTTTCTCTAGATACGAAGGTTAGGAACCGGATGGATCCTAATCTAAGTAACTGGGGTAAATAAATATGAATAATCGTAATAGGAAGTGATGGATATTATTCTCCTAATACGATTAGGCAGATTTATAAAAATCAAATCCCATTCAAATAAAGGATATATAGAAACGAGATGACGGATATTATCCCGACAGATATATATTCGATATTTGGATGTGTCTACCTAATATCATTTAGAGAGTGAGGTGGATATCGATCTCTCTCCTTTATATTAGGTAAATAATTAAATATGCATATATAATAATAATAAATATGTGATAAATGTAAATCCAAAATTATTCTAATCACCTATAGAGTACCCTCTTTGAGGGGCGCTGTGGGGGTGTTCCGTCTTCCCCACACGTAAACGACGAACGAACCTGACGAATCTCTATATGCCTTATCCTGGTTTCCTAGATTTCCGCAAAATATCAAGGTGGCGACTCCAACCCTTTCCCTCCCCGGAGGAAGGTCGTCAACAGATGGCGACTCCGCTGGGGACTCGTCAGGCTCATTTTAGGTGATTAAAATAGTATTGGATTTATATTTTCACATATTATAGACATATATTAATTAATTATTGGGTTTTTTTATTTCCTTCTGTATATGCCTGATTAATTTTGTAAATACTGTATATCATGCATCACATGATATTACCCAGGGCATATACCCATCCAATTTACCAGGACAATCGGAGCCTGCGTGCAATGCGCGTAGGTAGTCCGTAATGCCTGGCCCTTATACCATAGCCAATACGTTATCTCGATAGTACACCGAGCTAACGTACTATGTATGTTGGTTGTCGGTAGAAACTCCAGCAATGACAGGTTGCTAGATAAGCTACTGGGATAATCGGAACTTACGTACAATGCGCGTAAGTAATCTGTAAGCCCAACCAATAATAGACACCCATTTTTACCCCACCGCATATTGTTCATTTGATATACTTTTGCCTTGTGAAATCTATGTAGAGAATCAGTATATCGGGCTAACAAATGACATATATGTACATATGGACATGTAACTTACATATATACATATGATAATGTATACATATACATACATTTATATACGTATATAAATAAGCCGCCATTCTATACGATCTAAGTCTTGTCTCTTAGAGTTAGCTATATATATTCATGCAACTGCACATATAATCGCATAAATATAGAATATTGATCTTACAATTTAAGCATTGACATATTCTCTTTTGACTTCATATTGTATCTACTCTTTTCCAAACAATTCACATATGTTTTGCATTAACTCTCAGCAATATCTTTCATTTATTACATGTATTTTTCATGATATATATAAATACCGCACATATTCTTTGTAAATAATTTTGACAAAGCATGATTACTTCGGAATTTTATGTATATACTTTCACAAAATTATTTTCTTTTGTGCATCGGTCCTCACATTGTGATTTGTATCGTAAATTTCCTCGGTCATGAGTGTATATTTTAAAACGTATATTTCACCTACACATATGTAACAAAAAAATGCACCACAAAGTACATATAAAATTTTCTTAACATCCATTGTATGAGGTATACACTTCGCGTTCGCATCCACTTCATCATGCATATGCTTGCTTGCATGCATGAGATCACCTCCACAAACACCTTCATCTGCATCCATCGGCATGAGTGGTTGCATTCTGCTTTCGTGATACTACTCTCGATGAGTTTGTTATCAAATTGGCTCTATCATGCGAATCACCATAAAAGGACTGAGATAAAGCTTTTTTAGCCTGAGAGTATAATGGACACTCTTAGCAGATAATGAGAGAGGAAAGAAGTGTGAACACAACCAAACAAAATAAAAGAAGAAGAGGAAAGAAAGAAGAAGACGACGAAGAAATACATCATTTTGTAAACGAGCCAATGAATTTGTGTATTGCTTAACTTATTATTTGATTATGATGATTAATGATGCAAGAGCAAACATTGTTATGTCTTATGTCATGTTATGATTATATTTTCAATTATGAAATGCCCTGGTCTCCAGCCAAATAACCTAAATTCAATATATTCTCATCTACGAAATTGTATAATATTTCCAGATAGTGCGCGCTTTATTTTTACGGGATATCTATTAGTCTCATAAGCTTAAGTTAAGAAATGGATTTACATGCGAAAGAGATTCTGCATAACATTTGCCATGACTCTATCATGAATTGATGAATGGCTATGATTTGCATCTTCTTCCACTTCATATATTTTTATACTATTCATTAGTCCACAGTCATGACTATGTCTACGCAAATTCTAACCTATTCAGCAGCATAATATAATTAAACATAACTCTTATTATTTGAACATAACATTATATACGATGTGAAATTGTTCGATTCTGTAGAAGATTGTCAAGATCAGATGACACATAAGGCATCAACTTAGTCAATATTTCATGAACTCATGATATTATCAGGACAAAGAATTATCGGATAACTATGAAAGCAAAAAGTGAGAGAATGCCTGAATGGAAGGTAAAAGCTCAATTTTATAGTCGATTATAGTAAATCCATCCTTCGGCAGTACAACAAAAAAAAAGCATAAAAAAAAAGAAAAAAAAAAGAGAAAGAAAAAAAAAGGAAAAAGGAAAAAGAAAAAGAGAGAAAAAGGAAAAGATAGAAGAAAAAATAAAGGTTACCGAAGGATGAAAACCATATAATGCTAAGTCTTCCTTTCAACTCCATCATTGTACATATCCTAGCTCAATTTGCTTTTGCAGACCAATGAGTGATGACCTTGCAAAATTCAAAATATTAGAGGAGGACAAGCTTGCCAAGGAGATGAACGAATTATTCTTGAAGGATGTCTACTAACAAGCTCAATTTGTCAACCAAATAAGTGATGTTTTGACAAAAATTCAAAGGATTCGAGGAAGTCAAGCATGTCGAGTCAAATGCAAGAAAAAACTCTTGAAGGATGACAACAAACGAGCTCATGACAGATTCACTCATATCATAATGCGATGTTCAAATATCAAAGTTTGTTTAACTGTAATAATGCTGCTGATAGCTAAAATATCATTCTTTCCAACTTCACGTAGAATCACCATATCAAATGCAACTCTTGATTTATTTTTACCCAATAATTATGAATATGTTCACATAGCCAACAATTCGATGATTCATGCTAGAGTTAATTACAAATAACATGCATTATATTTGCCATATGTAAATTTGGTTTCTTAGATTTGAAGTGATTGAGGCAAATAGGATCCATAAACCTCCACTTGACCAAAAATAACTACAACGACCGAATATCCCATATAAATAAATAAACTAAAATGGCCATTGTCCCTCATATCTTAGAATAGGCCTACAAATCAAAAGCTACAATGCTCTACGCCTATGAAATAAAGCGTTAAGTCTCCGAGCTCCACACCCAAAAAGCCAATGACCAAGAGCTCCACAAAACTATACAAACTCATCTATCCAAGATTGAGACTGGGGCAATTTTATTGAAATATACTTATAATTTGATATAAGCATACATATTTGGTTCAACCATCATTAACACGAAATCAAATAAGCGGTTAAGCAAACAAATGTTGTTGACTTGACTTTGATAAGATACTGTGCAATGTCGCCTATGAAGATATCGGCCTCGATCATTTATGGAAGCAATGATATTAACGAAGCTAGAGAGCTCAAACTGGGGCAAAATTTTTCCAACGAAAAATTTTGCAAATTCGCATACTGGGGCAATATTTATAGAGGAGATTCAAAAGATAAGATAAATTCACCATGAGATGACTCTTCGCAATAAGAACAAATACTATAAGCTAAGAGCAATAGAAAAGCTCAATAGATTTTCAAACTCATTGAAAGTAGATCATATGCATAATATGCCTTCATGAAGCATTGCACATACGCATACACATAAAACACATCATGAACGCATTGCAACATATACTCATACAACACATATACATTATAACACATGCGTATACAACACATACATTGCATCACATACACATACAACATATGCATTGTATCCCATGTGCATAAAACACATAACACGAAGCATTGCACATATGCGTATACATAAAACACTTCACATACGCATAAACACATATATATTGCAACGAACACTCGTACAACACACACTCATTGCAACAAATACTCGTATAACACATGACCGTTACAAGACATACTCACAGAACGTATTACGCATTGCAACACATACTCATAGAACACACGCATATTGCAACATATAAAAACATATTGCACAAATTGCATTAGTTTATTCGAGAAAAATATTTTGATTCATGATTTAAACTTTTATATCCAATGATAATTATTCGGCAATCATAATATTTCAGTGTTTGATGATTCTTTTTGCCAAACGATGACTCCTTCATTTTTCATTAACAAAATGCATGACAACCTATTTAATCTCGTTCTTGATGATATTTTGGACACATGATATTATACATACTATGCTCTCTTCTAATTATGTTTCCAAACATTGGATAATATCTTTCATAGAAATTTTATACTTTCTCATACTAATATTACAACGTATATATCTTCATAATGTCAGTGGATTTTATCCGTGCACCATTTTATATGTCCAAGAATTTCCAGATCCGTACATGTTATTCTACCACAATGATAAGATTCGTATATTTTCATTCAGTTTACGGATGATGAGATCCGTACACTTCAATTCTGTCCACAGATACTAAGATCTTTACATCTCTGTTATGCCAAAGGATACTAATGTCTATATACGTTTCTATATGCAATCGAACAAAACACTTATTTTTCAAATACATAGTGAACACATTACACTTATAAAATGACATTCTCTCAATGCCGAGCATATAAAGATTTTTTGACTAAAAATACTCATATCATATCCTATGTGCGATCCATGAGGTCGGTACCTTATATGGTGCATGCATGCTTCATGAGGATATGACCTTATAATTCACAAGGTACGACACATAGGGTTGCTACCTTTTCACGATATATCAGGCATGGTCCATGGGGCCAATACCACTTCATGATACGACGAAGCATGGTCTGTGGGGCCATCGCTTTACATTCATAAGGTACGGTCCATGCGGCCGCTAACTTTTCATAACATAACCGAGCACGGTCCATTGGGCCGTTGCCTTAAGGCGTGGTCCATGGGATCACTGCTTCATAACCTTCGAGATACGGTCCATAGGGCCGCCACCTTTTCATGATATAGCGGAGCACGGTCCATAGGACCACTGCTCCATAACCTTCGAGGTATGGTCCATGGGACCGCCACCTTTTCATAATATAGCCAAGCATGGTCCATAGGACCACTGCTTTACAACCTTTAAGGTACGGCCCATGCAGCCACTACCTTTTCATAATATAACCAAGCTCGGTCCATGGGACCACCACCTTTTCATAATATAACCAAGCTCGGTCCATGGGACCACCACCTTTTCATAATATAACCAAGCTTGGTCAATGAGACCACCAGCTTTTCATAATATAAACAAGCATGTCCATGGGACCACTGCTTTATAACCTTTAAGGTACGGTCCATGGGGCCGCTATCTATACATGATATAACCAATCTTGGTCCACGGCGACCATCGCTTCATAACCTTAAGGCGTGATCCACGATGTTCATGACCTTAATTCATATATTGGTCCACGGCGACCATCGCTTCATAAGCTTAAGGCGTGATCCAAAGTGCTCATGACCTTAACTTATATATCAAATCTTGGTCCACGGTGGCTATTCCTTTATAACACAAGGCTTGATCCACGGTGTTCATGACCTTAACTCATATATCAAATCTTGGTCCACTGTGGCCATTCCTTCATAACCCTAAGGCATGATCCACGGCGTTCATGACCTTATCTCATATAACCAGGCATGGTCCACGGCGGCCATTGCTTTATAACCCAAAGGCATGATCCACGGCGTTCATGACCTTATCTCACATAACTTGGTCCACGGCGGCCATTGCTTTATAACCCAAAGGCATGATCAACGGCGTTCATGACCGTATCTCATTCATTGCTTTATAACCTCAAGTCATGATCCACGGCGTTCATGACCTCGTCTTGTATCTCAAGGCATGGTCCATGGTGGCCATTGCTTTATAACCCCTAAGGCAAGATCCACGATGTTCATTACCTTATCTCATGTATCAAATTACTTCATAATCCAATAACCAGTTATTCATAACTATTATGTCACACGTCAAGGCAGGGTCTACGGCGACCCTCACTTTTTGACACAAATCCACGATATTTATGATCTTTTCTCGTACATCATAACCTGGTCCACGGGGACCATTGCTTTATAATCCCAATGACATGATCCATTACATTCTTAACCATAATCACCTATCAGCATGGTCCATGGGACCATCACTTTATAACTTTCAGGGAACGGTCAACGTGGTCGCTACCTTCCAGCTATATTTCCAGCATGGTCCATGGGACCATCACTTTATAACTTTTAGGGAACGGTCAATGTGACCGCCACCTTCCAAATATCTCTTTCGGCGTGGTCCATGGGACCATTGCTTTATAACTTTCAGGGAACGGTCAACGTGACCGCTACCTCCAACTATCTATTTCAGTGTGGTTCATGGGACCATCACTTTATAACTTTCAGGGAACGGTCGATGCGATCGCTACCTTACAGTAGCTGCCTTCTAGCATGTTCCATGGGACCATCGCTTTATAACTTTCAGGGAACGGTCAACGTGACCGCTACCTTTCAACTATCTCTTTCAGCGTGGTCCATGGGACCATCAGTTTACTTTCAGGGAACGGTCGATGTGATCGCTACCTTACAGCTGCCTTCCAGCGTGGTCCATGGGGGCCATCGTTTTATAATACCTTAATGCTACCTTCCATAGCATATTGGGGCATGGTCCATGGGATCATTGCTTTATAATTCCAATTGTATGGTCTCTAGGGCCATTACCTTATAAGAGGTATGATTCATGGGATCATTACCTGGTAGATATTAGTTTATTATTTAATGAGATGCTCACATTGTAGATAACTTTACTGCATTTGCCGGACAAAATGTGGTATCTCTTTATCTTTGTCTAACCCTTTTTCCAAAGGATTGGACAAAGAGGGGCAACTGTTGACACCCCATTTTGTCCGGGCCATTAGTATGCACTAGCGAAATGCACTAATTAGGGCTCACGAAGAGCAATTAGATTTGACCATCCTCGGTTAAGCCCAATCGACCCAATTAGGTCCGATTTATCTCGACTAGGCTGAGTAAGTCCAATCAACACCGATTAAACCCAATTGGATCCATCTCGTAATATACGTACATGCGATAGCATATATACGTATGATGGCACATTTATATGCAGATCACTTTATATGCGCATAATAACATATGACACATGATAACATAAACATATACATATACACAAATGCACATATACGCACATAAATACAACGCATATATAAAATAATAATAATAATAATAATAATAGCAATAATAATAATTAAAAAAAAAAAAAGAAGAGAGAATGGGGAGGGGGTCTCTCCAGTCACCGGCCTCCACACCCCCTCCCTTATTTTTTCTTCACCTCCCTCACCATCCCCCTCTACCTCATAAATGCTCCCCACCAACTACAACTCATCTCCATCCTTTATTTATACATCCCCATCCATCTCAAAAAAAAAGGGGGGGAGGAGGAAGAGAAGAAGGAGGACAGTATCATAGGTGAGAGGAGAGAAGCTCACGCCGCCGGTGAGCTCGCCGCGACCGGAGAGAGAGAGAGAAAGAGAGAGAGAGAGAGAGCCGGGAGAGAGATACCACCACAAAACACCATCCTCACAACCCCTGACCTCAAGAGCATACCCTCGCTGCCTACGCCATCGCAGTCGCCGAGAGCATTACCGGAGCTTCTCGGCCAAGGTTGCACCCGTACGTCCATTACCCTCAACTCGAACCCTACCTCAGGTAACCCTCTCAAAACTATATATTCATTATCTGCTCACAACCCAGATTACGTTGCGCCGCCGTGCTTGGTCGCCGGCGAGCCGAGGCGGCCGGAAAACGAGAAAACAAAAATAACCGAAACTTGCACCCACGTGTATCTCCACATAGAAGCGTCAAAACGAAATTTAGACATCACCATTGGATTCGGAACGGTCGAAAACCTTAGAATAGACCTAAAAAGCTCACCGCCGGCGACGGGACGGCGGCGGCCATGCCGCCGGCGTCGACCGCGAGCTCGCGAGCGCGAGCTGCGAGCGCGAGCTCGCGTCGTCTGGGATGAAACGACCGGCTGGGCCGGTCGTTACCGGCCCAGCCGGTCGCGCGCAAGGTTATTCCCTGCGCGCGGACCCGAGCCCAGCTCGGGTCCAGCCCAGGCGCTACGCGCGCCTGGGCGCGAGCTTGGTAGCTCGCGGACCGGACCAAGTGGTCCGGTCCGGCCCAATAAGGGCCTAATTTGTTTTTTTTTTTATTGTTTTTTATTATTTTATTTAATATAAATTTAATTAATGAATTATTAATAAATATTAATTCTAATTATCATCAAATATCCAATTTAAATTCATCTCATCTCGACCAATAAATACATATGCATGTGCATAAAATAAAGCTCGGTGGAGATGGATATTTCCCCGAAATTCAATTTTAATAAAGATAGGGAGAAGCGATGGATATTGCTTTCTCTCTATTCCGTACATTTTTATTGACTAACAATAATAAAAAAATATTAACCGTAATAATAATAACAACAATAACTGCAATAACAACAATAACAATAACAATGATCAACGATATATAATAATAACAATAATAATGATAATAAATATAATACAATGTTTAGCAAAATCTCGGATAAGATGGATATTTCTCCGAATAAATTTAACAATAAAATGAGTTAAAGGGGTAAGCGATGGATATCGCTTATTCCTCACTCCATTGTAAACATTTATTATAAATAAATAAAATAGATAATTCGATACAAACATTATTGTAAATAATTAAAGTATGTAAGTAAAGTATTCTATAACCCGGGAAGGGATGGATATTTCTTCCCTACTAATAATATACACATATAAACATAGTATCTGGGGAAGACATAGATATTTCTTCCTAATCAATAATAAACACATATAAAACATATTATTCGGGGTGGAGATGGATATTTCTTCCCCATCAATAAAATACACAAAAATACTAGATAAATATAATATTAAGAATGAGATGGATATCTCGAATAACTTGGGGCGATGAAGAGGAAACGACACGGCGCTGAGCCCCGAGAAATAAAATAATATTAATTCGATTTCATTTATAGCAGTGTATATTTTTGTATGCATATAATATAGATGAAAATATCGTGATGCCGTAAATACATGTTAAATATATGAATATCAGTTGTAGAGATTTGATTTTCTCTAGATACGAAGGTTAGGAACCGGATGGATCCTAATCTAAGTAACTGGGGTAAATAAATATGAATAATCGTAATAGGAAGTGATGGATATTATTCTCCTAATACGATTAGGCAGATTTATAAAAATCAAATCCCATTCAAATAAAGGATATATAGAAACGAGATGACGGATATTATCCAGACAGATATATATTCGATATTTGGATGTGTCTACCTAATATGATTTAGAGAGTGAGGTGGATATCGATCTCTCTCCTTTATATTAGGTAAACAATTAAATATACATATATAATAATAATAAATATGTGATAAATGTAAATCCAAAATTATTCTAATCAGCTATAGAGTACCCTCTCTGAGGGGCGCTGTGGGGGTGTTCCGTCTTCCCCACACGTAAACGACGAACGAACCTGACGAATCTCTATGTGCCTTATCCTGGTTTCCTAGATTTCCGCAAAATATCAAGGTGGCGACTCCAACCCTTTCCCTCCCCGGAGGAAGGTCGTCAACAGAAACCTCGGTGTCTAACTCTGCTGTTGTAATACTGGCTGGCTCGGCGTTTATAGGCTTCCGACCGAATTAATGCAGTCTCCCTCTTTTCGTCCAGCAAATCAAGATTATACTTCAACTTTTCTTCGTTGGACGTTTCGTCAAAATATAGTACCCGCAAAAAGGGTTCACCAATCTCTACCGGGATAACCGCTTCGGTTCTATAAGTCAGGCTGAAAGGAGTTTCGGAAGTAGTTACCCGATGTGTTGTTCGATATGCCCACAAGACATGAGGTAGCACATCGACCCAGTTTCCAGCGGCGCCTTCCAGTCTTTTCCGCAAGCCCTCCAGAATTGTGCGATTAGCGTTCTCCACTTGTCCATTTGCTTGCGGATGGTATACTGAGGTAAACTTGTGTCTTATCCCGAGATACTCACAAAATTCCCGCACTTCGGGACTGTCGAACTGCTTCCCATTGTCACTGATCAGAGTCCTCGGTATGCCAAATCGGCTGACTATTGATCGTTCCAGGAACTTCTGTACCGCGCGTCCGGTAATGGTGGCAGTAGGCTCAGCTTCGATCCATTTGGTGAAATAGTCAAT
Organism: Xerophyta viscosa; assembly: GCA_002076135.1. Lineage (NCBI taxonomy): Eukaryota > Viridiplantae > Streptophyta > Magnoliopsida > Pandanales > Velloziaceae > Xerophyta > Xerophyta viscosa. The sequence continues at coordinate 144,615 of MJHO01000115.1, read as the reverse complement.
CGCCACGATCAAAAATTTCTTCTGGTGAACAGCGGTCGGTAGAGGTCCCACGATATCAATCCCCCATTGTGCGAAAGGCCAGGGCGCAACGATGCTGCTGAGGGGCTCTGCTGGAACGTGGTGCATTCTTGCATGGAGTTGGCATTGCTTACATCGGGAGACATAAGCCTCAGCATCGGCCAGTATGGTAGGCCAGAAGTATCCCTGCCGAAATACTTTTTGGGCCAGTGTGTTGGCTCCGATATGGCTAGAACACATGCCCTCATGAATTTCCTCCAGGATGCCTTGTGCAATATCTGGTCCTACGCACTTCAGGTAGGGAGCGGAATGCGCTTTGCGGTATAGATGATCACCGATGATCACAAACCTTGCGGCTCTTCGAACTAACTTTTCTGCCTCTCTCTTATCTTCTGGGGCTGCCCCAGTAGTAAGATATCAGATGATAGGTGACATCCATCTATCACCCACTTCTATGTCAAGTATCTCGCTTCCTTCAGTGGCAGGGTGTTGAAGCTCTTCGAGGAATATGGTGGTTGGAGCACCTCGGGTGGCTCCTGATGCCAACTTGGAAAGGGCATCGGCCTCCAAATTTTCGTCCCGAGGTATGTGCTGGACTTGGAAGAATTTGAACTTTACTTGGAGTTGTCGTACCTTCCCCATATATGCTGCCATAGTTGGGTCCTTTGCTCCAAACTACCCATTGATTTGATCTGCTACTAGCTTGGAATCGGTGAAGAGTTTCAACCGAGTTGCTCCAAGTTGCCAAGCAATCCTTGTTCCAGCGAGGAGGGCTTCATATTCCGACACATTATTTGTAGCAGGAAAACAAAATTTTAGGGCGTACTCGAGCCGAGCCCCTCCAGGACTCGTGAGTATTAACCCAGCTCCACTTCCTTCAGCGGTGGAAGATCCGTCTGAGTAGAGGATCCAAGAACTTTCGTTTGATGTGCCAGGTGCTGCCGTATCTTCTTGCGATTCCACCGGGGTCGTCATCTCCACAATAAAATCAGCCAGCACTTGAGCTTTGATCGCCGGCCTTGGCAAATACTGGATATCGTACTCCAGCAACTCGACAGCCCACTTCGTTAGCCTTCCCGAAACTTCCGGTTTGGCTAAAATCTGGCGAAGCGGCTGGTTAGTAAGGACACATATGGTATGTGCTTGAAAATAGGGTCGGAGTCGTCGCGATGTAATCACCAAAGACAAAGCTAACTTCTCCGCAGCCGTATATCTGGTCTCGGCGTCTTTAAGGATTTTACTGATGTAATACACCGGTCTCTGGACTCCGTTGTCCTCACGAATTAGGACAGAACTCAACGCACGGAGAGACGGCGAGGTACAAGAAGAGAGTCTCACCCAGTTGGGGACTCACCAATAGTGGAGGTTTGTAAGGAAAGCTTCAATTCTTTAAACGCCTGGCACACTCTTCACTCCAGCAATCTTTCCTTTGGCTCCCCTAAGAACTTTGAAAAATGGCGCACATCGGTCTCCCGAGCGCGACATGAATCTCCCTAGAGCAGTGATCTCCCGGCTAGCCTCTGTACTTCGGTCACATTCTTCGGCTCTGGCATCTCCAAAACCGCTTTCACTTGTCGGGTTGACCTCAATGCCACGAGGTGTAACCATGTATCCCAAAAATTTTCCTGCCGACACTCCGAATGCGCACTTCTCAGGGTTGAGTCGCATGTTGTACTTCCTCATCAATTCGAAAGCAGCTCGGAGGTCTCTGCATGATCTTCCTTGTGTTTGCTTTTACAGGATGTCGTCCACATAGGCTTCTACAGTTTCCGAGCAATGGTTCAAACACTATGTCCATCCCTCGTTGAAACGTTGCCCCAGCATTTTCAGACCGAAAGGCATCACTATATAGCAATATGTGCCATAGTCGGTGATGAAGCTGGTCTTCTCCTCATCATCTGGGTGCATCTTCACTTGATTGTACCCGGAGAAAGCGTCCATGAAGCTAAGAAGCTCATGCCCCGCGTTGCTCCACCAGGTGATCAATTCGGGGTAGCGGATAACTGTCCTTCGGACACGCCTTGTTCAGGTCGGTGTAGTCGATGCACATCCTCCACTTTCCAGATGATTTTTTGACCAGGACGACATTGGCCAACCATTCCGGGTATTTGACTTCACGAATGAACCCGGCATCCAGCAAGCTTCTCTAGCTCCACCTTGATCGCCCGACTTCTTCAGGAGCGAAGCTCCTCTTCTTCTGCTTCACAGGCTTAAAAGATGGATCAATATTCAGTTCATGGGTAATTACCTCGGGACTTAGTCCAGGCATGTCGGAGGGCTTCCACGCGTATAGGTCGGCATTGTCTCGCAGACACGCCACTATGTCTTCAATTCTTGCCCCTGCAATTTTACTCCGACTTGCAGGCATTTTCCTGAATCCGGGTTAAGCGGGACCTTGCATGTCGTATCGCCAGGTTCGCCGATCTTGTTTTCATTCTCCCTGACATCGAGCACGTCGATCGGGAGTGTCTCCTCTTTCCTCAGCTATTTTTGTAGCATCGCCGTGCTTCCTCGACATTGCCTCGTACCTCACCGACCTCGGGCGTTTTGAACTTAGCCCTCTGGTGCGGGAGAGAGACTACCAGTTGAAATTTCTTGATTCCGGGGCGACCAAAAATCACGTTATACGCCGAGGGAATGTCTAGAACTAGGAATGTTACTGACACCGTCTTCAACCTCGGCTCATCGCCCATGGTGACCAGCATGTCTATCTTTCCTCGGGGAACGATGTTGGGTCCCCCAGCCCATACACAGTAGTATCGATGGGTAGAGCGTCTTCCCCGAGGTCCATCGCAGAAATGCGTCGTAAAATAAACGTTGGAGGATGCCCCAGTGTCAATAAAGACCCGCTTGACTTCTCGATTTGCCATTATCATGGAGACTAGTAGAGCATCGTCATGTGGTGCTTCTACCGGGACGAGCTCCTCATCAGTGAATATTATGTCTTGTCTCCTTCTTCTTGGTAGCACCTCGGTTGATTTGCATCACCTCCTGTGATGATGTCCGATTCTTTTCTGCTCGGCTGCCCCGAACCAGGACCCCCAGCAATAAAATATATTACGTCAGCTCTAGCTTGCTGATGCTGGGGTTCCGCCTCCTGTGGGGCTCCTGCTTGCGGCCTCTGTGCCTAGGGCTGAGCATTACCCGAACCTACCCGAAAAACCGAACCGAACCGATCCGAACAAAGTCAAAATTTCGGGTTCGGTTCGGGTCGGGTTCGGTTCGGGTCGGCATTTTAATAGTTCGGGTCTATATAATTCGGTTCGGGTTCGGTAATCGAATTTCGGGTCGGTTCGGGTTGGACCCGAATTATCCTAGCGAGTCATATTTTAATTAGTTTCGTTAGTTTTATGTGCTAATTTTTCCTTTTTAAACAAAACGTTCATATTATAACTATTCGGGTCGACCCGAACCGACCCGAATCCAAATTGGTAGTGAATAAAATTAACTTTTACTATTATTCGGATCAACCCGAATCAACCCGAACTAACCCGAATTTTAGTCGGTTCGGGTCGGTTCGGGTTGAAACGAAATTCGGGTCGGTTCGGGTCCGAATGTATTCGGTTCGGGTCAGCCTTAAAATTTCGGTTCGGGTTGGTTCGGTTCGGGTTGACCCGAATGCTCAGCCCTATCTGTGCCGGCATGTTTCTCTGGTTCCTCCCTTGTTCAAGGAATTCTTGCAATTCTCCATTCCGAACAAACCCTTCAATGATGTCGCGAAGTTGCAGACATCGGTTTGTGAGGTGCCCGTGCGTCCGATGGAAGTCGCAGTATTTCGATCTGTCTCGTTTGTTAGTTGGTGTCGATATCGGGTACGGCTGTGGTAACCGACGTTTAGTTTCTACTACAGCCAAAATTTCTCGTGGTGACGCGTTTAGCCGAGTGTAATACCGATATTTGGGTTCATATCCACCTCGGTTTTCATCCCGACTTTTAGTTGAGCGATCTTCACCTCGGTCGCTTTCTTTCTTGTCCTCCCTTTGTCTTTTGCCCCCTTTGTTGAGCTCTTGCTCTCTCTCCTCGGCCTCTATACTAAGCCTGACCTTCTCGTACGCCTGAGTCAAAGTGTCTGGTGGATTGGTATGAAAATCGTACATCAGCTGACGATGTCTTACCCCTCTCTTCAACGCCATCAATGCGAATTTAGGGTCTATGTCCTTCATGTTCTGGTGTTCTTCACAAAACCTTTTGAAGTATTTTTTCAACGTCTCTCCTTCCTTCTGAGTGACGTTCAGCAGGCTTTCCGAGTCCTTAAGAAATTCTGAACTCGCGAAAAATCTCGTCTGAAACATGTCGACGAGCTCCTCCCAACTGTTGATGGATCCTGACCTCAACTCGGTAAATCAGGTCTGAGCGGGTCCCTCCAACGTCATGGGGAATGCTTGACAGTATACGGCTTCACTGTATCCCGTGAATTTCATGGCGGCCATGAAGCATGATACATGGGCTTTTGGCGATGACTTGCCGCTGTACTTTGAGATTTTTGGCGGCTTGAAATTCTGAGGTAATGGAGCATCTTGGATCGCCACCGAGAACGGTGAATTTGGGTCTCGGGCGAAATTATTTGGTGGAGTCAATACCGATTTTACTCCGTTAGGTCTCGGGGGAAGTCCCGGTGTAGCGGCCGCATCCCTTTCTCGGGGACGCGAGATTGCTTCAGCTCCGGCTTCCGCCGTTTCTCCTGTAGATTCGTCCAAAGGAAGTACTTCCTCCGGACGTGCTCCTTTTGACGGTGCTGCACGTGCTCCACCTTCAGATCGTGGCTGCTGCCCTTGTCTTCTCTCCCTCGCCAATCGTGCACCGTGACTGCCCAGGCGTTTCTGGATAGGGGGAGGTCCTAGTCTGCTGAACGCCGAGACACGGTCCTGATTGGGGGAGTTATGATTAGGTCCTTGCTGGGATTCTCCAGCATGATGGGACAACCTTTCCCTTGCCGGTATCCTCGCCGGCGCGGTTGTCTGTTGTGATTGGAGGAGATTACGCAACTCCTCCCTTAGTAGTTCACGGACTTCATCCATGGTTACTGGAACTTCTTGTGGTTGTAATTCAGCAGCCGGTTCTGGTGACTCATTTCCGTCTAAAGATTGATCGACTTGATATTGTTGTGTGCCCGCTCCACTGGGCTCTTCCAATGATCTGCGATCGTCTCTGCTAACATTACGGTTGGCTCCTCTTCTCCTAGCCATTGTTTTTGTGATGATTTCCCCACAGACGGCGCCAATTGATCGACTGGTCCTCGACCGATCAATGAAGTGTTCAAAAACAGTAACGACTAGGATAAGAAACAGATGATAATCAACAGAGACAGTTCAAATCACACAAGACACAGGCGATTTTAACGTGGAAACCCTCGAGGAACAAGGTAAAACCACGGGCTGTCACGTAATGCCAACGATAGAACGATTCTCACGAAGAACAAGATGAATACAGATCTCTCAATTCTCTTCTCACTTTTACAGTATATCTCGGTATCTCTATCAACCAACCCCTTTTTTGGAGTTGTTCACCGCCTTATATAGCCATTATGGAAGACATTCCCTAGGCCCGGGCGGCCCTTGAGCTTCCTCATTTAACAACCTAATAACTACGACTCATTAACTGCCTACCTTAATGAGCCTTTATTAGGAATCATAAAGAGTGCGTCGGTTACATTCCCCTGCGCGTGCATGCAACGGTCCAACTTCCTATAATCTGCTGGTGTTGACCTCGGGTAAGATTGCTACCGAGGTGTATGTCGGGAGTTGACTGTTGGTGGTACATGTTCCAGCAAAAGGTCTCGATGTCTATATCGGGTAAACACTTGTTATGCCGTGGGTCTTTACTTCGGGATCTGACTCATCCTCCTGATCAAGGCGCATTAGAGTCGTGACACGTGGCGACCCAGAATGGGGTTATATCAATCACCGAACATGATCGGTGGTTCGATCATCCACTGCCGAGCTCACCACCGAGCTCGACGTCTCCGCGCGGCTGCGGGACCTACACTACAGGAAAAAGATCAAATAACGACTAAATGGTCACTGTAGTTTAGTCTCTAATAGTTCAAATTTTAGTCGCAATAGCTTTCAGCGACTAAATTAAGTAGTGTTTAGTCGACGGATCCTTGTCTCTAAAGGTGATATTTGTTGTAGTGCTAGGTGCGGTCTGCGCCCCCCTTTTTTTTTTTTATAAAATATAATCTGTTTTTTCTATTATAATATAATAATAAAAAAATTTGAATTTTTTTTTTAAAAATTTCTGAAAACAAGTGGTTCTGAAAACAAGTGGTTCGTACATGTGACTTGGCTCGGTGCGCATTGTATCCGTACAACACGACTTCCGGCGGCGGCGGTGACCGCGCCGGCTCGGGAAGCGAGAGCTTTAATAAATGCTCTGATACCAATGTAGATTTAATTATACAAATCCTAGCATGCATGCTACTGTATAGAAAACACATAGTTTTCGGATTACCTCGTAATAATGCGGAATAGGATCTACGCTCTCGCTATCTCCGGTGTTCTTCAGTCCGTCAGTTCTTCCGGCGATCTCGTATCTCGGAGGTCGGCTACTAGAGTCGTCCTCACAGTACTCTCTAGATCCTCGGGTTCGTGAGAATCGCACTGATTCGTCAAAACTTGGCTGACCCAAGGGGTCAACGTATATATATAAACTGAATCCCATAATGACATATATGGGAGCTTGTCACATTTAGGAAATAACCTAATAAGTTAACATAACAAATATGATAACTACAAATATGTTAGCTTACATATTAGGCATAACCTAATATGTAAATAATCAAATATGCTAACAGAAACCAACCGTTCAAAGTCCCATGACTACCGCCGTAGCCAAAAGTATTTACAAAACATTGATGCTTGACCTCCTTAATACCTTAGCCATTATTATTCGAACACTAATGCTGATTTCAAGAACTCCGCCTGTAGTCTATGTGTATCCCTTCTGATAACAAACTTCTCGATGGACTTCATCGCCATGATGCACCTACCAACAACCTAGCTCTAATACTAGTTGTTATGACCTATATCGCAAAACAAATCTCCTAAATAAAAATTTACCCATAGCTCTAAAGGTTCAAGGTACATTTATTAGATGGGATTCCGCACGGAGTTCAAAATCATGTGAAAATTTGCCTTCCAAATCCCTAGAAAATAGGAATTCTAAATTTCCTAATTTAAGTTGGATTTGTAGGCATAAAATCCAAATATTGATGATTTTAGGATTGCAGCAAAATATTTAGTCCAAGTCCTGGAGGATCCAAGCCACCGATAATGGCAGTACGAGCCCCGCAGCCTCAGTGGCCGGTAACGGTTGCATGGGGGGCGGCCTGCTGATGGCGGTAGACCTACGTGCATTGGGACCTTAGGCGGCAGCGACATGCCACTGAGAAATACTTCCTTGTTTATATGTCTATAATAACCTATGAGAGGTAGAGTACTACTAGAGATTTTGTAGAATAGCTTCTCCAACAAAGCTCGTGTAATCATCAATAGTTTCTTCAATGTGCAAATTATAGGATCCAGAAGTTCCCACCCACACCAATCCAAATAATCTTAGTATGTTTGAAACAACTTCTAAAGAAAATGAGGTGAGCTTCATAAGAAGGCCAATGTTTCTGCTTTCGCCTCTATTAATGCTCAAGGTTTTCAATACTGATGAGCAAGCCAAGTTTCGGTAAACTTACATTTTGAACGCGGTTATCAAGCTGTACCGACCATATTGATACGTATTTATTGCTATTTTTTAAAACTAAAAAGAAAAATTCAAAATATATGTTTTTTTTTGGCAGTGGGTGCCGTGTCTATAACAGTTAAAATGGGCACATATTGCTGCTAAAATCATGTCTATGTCTATGATTAGGCCGGCATCCTTCGGTTTAGAGTTGAGAATGGATATTTTTACTATTGGATCTGCAGAAGCAGAGATATAATTCCTAAACATTCTTCGTTTTAGAGTTGGGAATGGGAATCAGGTACACTTGCAGCCCACGGAGGTTTATGCAGCACCATCTAGTTCATATTGTATTTGCAGTCGATCCGAACTCTATTTGACGTGTCTTGTTTCTCTTAGTTGAAAACCTAATGGTGTGTTAATATTATATATATCCTATCTAAAATTATATCTACCCTTTCTTTTAGGTCTTGACTGGTCTACACTATATATATCCTTTTATTATTTGGAAATTATGAAATCCATGCTCATCAAAACTTGATTAGCTGAATTGAGTCTGCTAATTTTATCTACATACAAGAGAATCATTTCTTTGGAGTAATTTATTGTACTTTCGTTGTCTTGAACTATATCTTATTACATGTCTCGTGAATGGGAATGAAAAAAGTTCCAGTAATTTTGGAATGTGATGAAACGTTATGATGGTAAAGAAAGCAACATTCAAAATCTGATAATCCCCATTCTCATTGAGGGATGAGTGGCATGGTAATTCTTGCACTTATCTTATCCTGATAGATGAGGTTAGAAACCACTGGTAAGTGGTGATCTCTTTGGTATTATTATACTTGCTTTTCTTTTCTTTCTTTTTCCTTTTGAGATTTTCATGGAAAAACATTATCCATAGCCAGCCCATTGAGTGCGAAAGTGAATAGACCGATGCATGGTCTCGATCCATATTCCACCATCCGAAAAAACCAATCCTTTCGGGTAAGGTAAGTGCGAAGCTCCATTTTACCTTCCACGGGATACACGGGAATAAATGCCCCACACGTTTTGGGTGGCACCTCCAGAATTTGACCCGAGACATCCGCTTCCTGATGCAGGCTATCTCACAATTCGCTCTAAGTGCCTTGGGCTTAAAATATAAATTGTAACAAGATATGGCTTATCTGATACATGGATATTTCCTACGTCTCCTTCATGGAAAGATGATGAACTGTATCACAAATAAGCTCTCCAATCATGCCATTCTGGCGGCATAGTTGGTTGGTAATGAAGAATTCAATTGAGAGATAAGATTTGCAATAGACTACATGATAAATATACTTCTTTTTTTCTTGCGAGAAATGGGAAAAGGGTGTTGGGGCTTGACACCAGCTATTTTTGTACTCATATTTGATGCTTTAATTGTTTGCACTGCAAGTTTTTATCCAATTTGTATATACTCATCGGATGAATATATCAATGTGGATCTGATTAAAAAAACAACTGTTGATAAAGCACTTCATTCTTCTACCATTTGTTAACACATAATGTCATTAAGATTAATACAAGATTTAACTTAAAACATCTTTTCCTAGCTAGGCAAATGTATGGCTACGTGCATCAAAGAAAACCAATAATATACATCAGGCCAGCGAAGCATACTGCACTCTAGCCAAAGTTGCTACCTTCTCTGAATTTTTCCATGTCAGACGGCCATTAGGACCATCGAGGGGACGTCATGTCCGCCGCATCTCATATCTAAAGTTTCGAAAGCTCCTATACTTTAGATTAAATTACACATTGTCCTAAAAAAGAACCCTAATCTGCGAGAAAAACAAATAGAACTCCAATCAGATGTAAAAGTTTATGAAAGTTTAGATGGCAATAATCCTCAATTGAAATCGATGAAGATGCAGCAAAGAAGAAGCCCATTGAGTAAGAATCCATAAAAGACTTAGGATATATAGATATACCACTTGCGTATGATTTTGAGTAATCTCCAGGTGAGCTAACAAGTATTAACAAGATATTCCAGCCATTGATCTTTGGTGTTCGTGGCGCCATGACCATAGATGACTAGACCTGCACTTTGGAATATTTCTGCAAGAGGTATCGTTTTGTTTATGGCCGAGGTTCTTTATTTCCGCAAATGTGAATAATTATCATGGTTTGTTGGCAATGCTTCTCCAATTCTTATCTTCAAATTCACATCACCTTTCCCTTCTTTTAATAATTTCAGATTCGATAATATATATAGAATTTCTACTTATAACAAATTAATCTGTTATCGTACTAACCCATCATATATTAATTAACTTTAATGAAAAATAAACATTGGAAAAAAAAGGAGAGTGATTGGGGGAAATTTTGGAGCACCTAAAAGATGCACTATCCAGCACTGAGAATGCAAGTAAGTTCAAGTCTATGATGAAGATGCATATCTCTGAGTCAGCAGACAGTAGATCAAAAGCTTGTCAAAAGCCTTGACTTTGTTCCAGTAGCAAATGCTGTGCAGTAACACACCTTGCTGACGTAGAAATGAGCAAGCATTGGCTTCCACTTGAACATTAAGCTAATTTCAATAAAAAAATGAGCTAGGGTAGTTCAGAAGGGTGTATTTAAGCTGCAACAAGTGGCCATATGAAATCGTAGAAGCTTGATATGAAATCTCGGGCAAACCAAGGTGTAAAAAAGAGGAGAGCCGAAAGAATGAAGAGTTTGATCTTGAAATCTTTTTTATGCATCTTTCTAATCTTTTCTTGTAGCATAGGGTGCTCAGAATCTCGTTTGCTTGATCGAAAAGAGCCGAAAGATTCTGTCAGGGAAGTGCTCGTGAAGCCTGATCAGAAAAAAGGACCGGTCTTTGAGGAGCGTCTGAGCCCTGGCGGACCGGATCCTCAACATCACTACTCCACGTGCCATTGTTAGATTCTTACCTTGATACTGTTTTGCTTGGTAAGAAAGAATAAGGATTATGATGTTCCATAGTGCTGTTAATGAGTACTACTTGTAATGATTACTGGCTTCCGATGCTCATGAAGCAAAAGTGTTCTCTATATCTTTTCCTTGGTGAAGTTCTTCTCCCTCATTTCATGGCTTGTTTAGAACTAACAAAAAGAGCTTTCATGAAGCTTAATGGCTTTTGATGCTCAAAGGCTTTCACAACCACTGTTGGTTATTGATAGATATATTCAGGAACAACGAGAAAAGGTGAGAACGTCTGCGGAGAATCATGAATATCACAAAAGACACTTCAATAAGGTCAAAATCTAATTAACCAGGAATAATATTCATTACAGCTATTACTTTTTATGCGTAAGAGAACTATCATAAGATTTTAAGCCGATTGAAAGTCTTTTGTAGAACTTCAAAATACTCTAGCATATGATTCTCTATGTGGCCTAGATGAAACTGAAATTGAAGCAGCTCATGTTTTCGCAACACAGCAGCAAATGGGGGTTTATAGGTAAGAAACCATCACAAATATCATGTACTTTGTGATCCTTGCAACTAAGATAAGGTCGCATTATCGAGGTGATTTACACAATGCCGTTTTGACAACCAGCATGGTCATCTGATATAGGATCATTAAAGCACCTACAAATGCAAAAATGATTAGTTCTCGTTATGCTTCGTTCTTGCATCGGATGGTCTACAACGTTAGTTTTCATTATTTTGAGATCACCCCTACATAAAACAAAGCATAATAAAATCTAGAGTATTGGATGTTTGTGGGATTCTCAATTGAGATGAACGATGTCGATCCGGACACGGAAATGGTATGGCCAAATCAACTCATGAATAAAGTGGACCTTATCTTTTAGGCTCCCTCTATCTATCTATTCTATCTATATAGTGTCTATATATTAAGTTATATAGGGGATATTTATGTCCACCCCTTGTTACTCAACTTGCTCGATAATATGGTGGTATTAAACAGTCTTTGATCCAATTCTGTCATTTTTCTTCGAAATCAAACTCTATCATCTGAAAAGAGATGAAAGGTTATGGCTTGATCCCAACCTCTTTGTGCTGCATTTCCAAGGATAACAACCTAGGTTACATCGTCCCCTAATAATCTATATAGAGTTTAGTTAAATGCATTCATCAAACATGTCCACTAAATAAACCAAAATACAAAATACAATTGCAAATGGTAATGTAGACTATCACCTACAAGCTCTCGTTGTCTCTCTTTCCTCTTTAAGTTATTGACACAAAAAGATCATAAACCACAATTAATGTGAAGTATTTCAGCATTCGTGGTTGAATGTTAGTCTTCATCTATGAGAACCTATTCTTCAATGATTTAGGCAAAAAATCGGTTTGGATTTGTATCAGAACTTAAGATCCAACCAAAATAGCTTCCTACATTCGAAAATATATCTTCAGCTGATTCTTCCCTGCGTTTGCATAAGTTTGCCAATGTTTTTGCTCAACACATCTCTGGTTGAGATCCGCTCCTTAAGATCCATCCCTTGACTCCCTCAAAATCGAAAGTACTAAGTTTTTACCACGTTAGGAATCCTGTGACTAAGTCTCGCATGACCATTCTCTTTCCGAAATGATTCATAAGCATGCAACGCATACTTAATACAATAATCCAAACAAAAGTTCAGAAGGCCAAATTGAGCCCGAAAATACATCCGGAGACCCTTAAGGATGTGTAGAAAGGATCAGATTCATAGATTTGACTTTATCTTGGGGACAAACCAGTTTTGCACACGTATAATGCATGGATATTAGTCATGTATACAAATGATGAGGTTAAACTTAATTGTCTTATATTTTTTGTATTCTTAATTTTATATGAATTACTAACTTTTTTTTTTGGTCAGAATTAGTAGTTATTTTTATTAAAATATCTACAAAACTAAACCACAAGAGGGAGTCTCATGATGTCTTATATCCTAATATAATTATGTAATAGTTAAAATAAGTTTACATATTGTGTGACTTATATTGCATAAGAAGTCATAAAACCACTTACTTTTTTATCTGCTCTATATCATCTATATGATTTTTAGATTAAATTCCTTTTTTTTTGTTGGTTGAATTTCTTGATTTCTTTAAGATTTTTTTTTATTCTCTTCAAAAGAATAAAATATGATATGTAGTAAATCGGTATAATTGAGAGATACTTATTAATTAAAAATTAAGAAAGTTACAAATTTTATAAATTATAAAATTTACAAGTAATTCTAATTATTTTTTACACGATTTGCGGATGCATCGTCCGCTAGTTATACTCTATTTTCTCCACATGTTATTGTAGTAAGAACAAATGCCATATGATATATTGACGAAGCCATCCAAGCTATCAATAATTTAGAGAAGTGGAAGAGTCAGACGTGCAAACATTGATAGCCAAAACTTGTTAGGAGTTCGGTGACGAAGTGGTCCGGTCAGCCGTTATAAGTCTCTTCACCTACTGAATTCAAAGAGTCAACAGTTACTTTGGCTCATCTTTTACCTCTTTTAATTACCGTCTTTTTCTATTTTGATATAGTAATGAGAAGGTTAAACCTATAAAAATGTATCCACTGCAACATTTATAAGAGGTTGAATTTGAATGTTGAAATTGAAGTATTTGCTGCTTATTATCCCGAGTTCTATAGAGTGTCTCTGACAATGTGAAGGTTATCATTGTGCTTGTGCTTCTGAGATCTCCCTCAGCGTTATGTTATCCTGAGGATTGTGTTAGTTGGTATCCGTGTGAAGGATCACGATCATTGAAGTTGTTCTACGACAACTGGTAAATGGCTGACGTCGTAATGCACCGGTTGGAGAAACACTGGTGAATGGCAACAGAGAACAAGATCTTCATGACGTAGAGATCAACGATTTGAGAAGACATGTGGTACCACTTATAGTGCAGCTGGAGTAGCAACATTTAGATGTGCGTTCGAGGGAGGAAGACGACAACGTAGGGTTCGACTCTCTTCCTTCGATAATCCATTATATCAACAAGTTGTGTCTCCTAGCGGAGCCCATTCTCAAAACCAAAACTATTTGAGATCTTCGTGACGTAGAGATCAACGATTTGAGAAGACATGTGGTAGCACTTATAGTGCAGCTGGAGCATCAACATTTAGACGTGCATTCGAGGGGGAAAGATGGCAACGTAGGGTTCGAACTCTCTTCCTTCGATAATCCATTGTATCGACAAGATGTGTCTCCTAGGCGAGCCCATTCTCAAAACCAAAACCATTAGTACGATAGAATCAACGTTGAAATACCAGAGTTTTCTAGAGGATTCGATGCGGAAGATTTTCTTGGCTGGATCGCCATGGAGCGCATCTTTGAGTACAAGGAGGTACCCGAGGAGAAGAGGGTCAACCTGGTAGTATTAAGACTCCATGGTCGTGCATCGGCATAGTGGGAACAAGTAAAGAAGGCCCAAGAACGATGAGGCAAATGGAAGATCGTCAACTGGGATCAAATGAAGAAGATGATAAGAGGTGACTTCTTACTTTTCAACTACACCCAAATACTCTACAACTTGCTAAAAAATTTGAGACATGCGTCGAAGAGTATAAGTGACTAGACATAGGAGCTCTATCAATTAGTGGTTCAAAAATGAGTTGATGGAGACATCCAAATAGTTAGTTGCAATATATCTTGGTGTTCTCCAAACGCATATTCATAATGTCTTAGCTCTTCACATTGTTTAGATAATAAAGGAGGCATATCAACTTGCAGAGGCCACTAAACGAGAGTTAAAGAAGAAATCTTCTGCTCAGGCGAATAGTATCAATGAGTTGGCTGAACAACAGAGACTCGTCCTACTGTAATCCAAACATGGAGGTGAAGACAGAGAAGGTGCAACCAAATACCAGCAAATTTAGGTGTTTCTCTTGTAGAGAGGTTGGACACACAATCACTGAATGCCAAAAAGCGAACAGTCGGTCAGAAAAATAGTTTTTGGTGGAGGAAGATTTGCACGGGAATGCTGAGCTTGAAGGATAACCAGTTTATGACGAGGATCCGAACGAGTGTTCAGACAAACTACTTTTCGGAGATCGTGGAGAAGGTTGATGGTCAAAAAGATTTTGGTAGTACTAAAGCAAGATGAGCGGGAGGATTGGTACTGCACCAACATTTTTCATACCAATTACACCATTCAGAATAAATTAAGTGTGCATTGTCCTCATTGATGGAGGACACTGTGAGAATTATGTTTCACAAGAAGTAGTAGAAAAACTCAATCTGTTGACGGAGAAGCATCCAAGATCTTATAAATTCTCTTGGTTGCGAAAGGGGACTGAAATTATGGCGGAAAAAAGGTGCTTAGTAGAATTCTCTATTGGGAAAAAGATATTTTGATCAAGTATGGTGTAATGTTGTGGTGATGGATTCTTATCACATATTGCTCGGAAGACCGTGGCAGTTCGATCGCCACATATTGAAGGGTGGAAGGAAGAACTCTAATACATTCTATAAGGATGGCCCGAAGATTGTTTTGGCACCAATGAAGGAGGATCTTCTTAAACGGAGTCCTAAGGTGAATGCTAATCTTTTAATGTTTTCTTCATTCGCTCGTGAATTAGTATCCGAATAGGTCTTGTTTATTGTTGTTGAGAAGTATGTTAGGAGAGTACCCGAACAACCAGAAGCCATCAATCCTCTATTAGGGTTTCCATGATGTTTTGCCAGACAAACTCCCATCAGATCTTCCATCTGAAAGAGACATTCAACACCATATCGACTTGATTCCTAGAGCAAGTCTGCTAAACAAACCCGCTTATCGGATAAATCCTAAGGAGTTTGACGAATTGCAGCGTCAAGTGCAAGGATTGCTTTACATGGGTTACATTCGTCCTAGCATGAGTCTATATACTATACCAGCATTATTTGATAGTCGCACGATTAATAAAATCACCATCAAGTATAGATTCTCAATTCCTCAGTTGGATGATATCCTTGATTAACTTTCAGGCGCAACTATCTTTTCGAAGATTGATTTGAAGAATGGTTATCATCAACTTCTGATAAGGCCTTGGCGATGAATGGAAGACTGCTTGCAAGATGCGGAATGGTTTATATGAGTGGTTGGTAATGCCTTTCGGTCTTTCTATTTGTGCTAGTACTTTTATGAATCTGATGAATCTTGTGTTGCAGCCTTTTATTGAGAAATTTGTCATTCTTTACTTCAACGACATTCTCATTTATATCACTTTTGTTGAATTACATTTGCAATACTTGAGAGAGGTGTTAAATACTTTGCAGAAAGAGAAGTTGTTCGCCAATTCCAAGAAGTGCAGCTTCATGGAAGATAGTCTTTTTTTTTTCTTAGTCTTATTATTATTTGGCAGGATTGAAGATGGATCTAGCGAAAGTACAACTTTACTTTAATTAGCTTGTTCCAAACAGTATTTTGGAAATAGGAAGTTTTCATGGTTTAGCTTCTTCTATAGACAATTTATTGGGAGTTTCAATTTGCTGGTTACACCCCTGACTGATTATATAAAGGGCAAGATCTTTTAGTGGACAGAATCAACCCTAAAGAGTTTTGACAAACTGAAGACAACTCATGTGTTAGCAATGTCTAATTTTTCCAAATTCTTCGAAGTGGAATGTGATGCTTCTATTAGAGGAGTGGGAGCTGATCTTAGTCAAGAAGGTTGTCCCCATCACCTTCTTCAGTGAAAATCTAAGAAAAGTACTCTATATATGATATCGAACTCTATACCATTGTTCGGGCATGAGGTATTGGTGTCATTATCTTCTACATTTAGAGTTCGTACTCTTCATTGATCATAAAGCATTGAACTTTTTGAATGGGCAAAAGAAGATGAACAATAGGCACTTGAAGTGATTAAATTTCTCATAGGAATACCATTCGTGCAGCTTATGCTTTGAGCCAACGTTCCAATCTATTAACAACCATCATGATAAAGGTTATAGGTTTAAAGTTTTAGCAAATTTCTGTACTAGTGACTAGTATTTTTCACCTATGCTGAGTTCGCTTGCAATCGATCCCGAAATAGAAGCACTAGAAAGACTCGATTGTATATGGCTTCAATATCACCAGTGTCCTTGAACTATCACCAATTGTTCAAAAAGGATGAAAGCATGCTAAGGCTGAAGATATTGTTTGTCACCTTTGAATAGTCCATAATTCGGATCGTGTGAAGATGACCAAACATAATATGAAGTGCAAGGCATCTGTTGACCAGCATAGACGGAAGGTTATGCGTGAAGTAGGAAATTATGGCAGTGCTTACCAAAAACCATTTTCCAGTGGGTTTCTTCAACAAACATAGTGATCCGAAAATTGGTCCTAATGAAATTATTAAGAAGATCAACGGCAATACTTATCAATTATAGTTGCCAAGTTCATTAAAGATTTCTAATGTCTTTAATGTAAAACATCTCGCTCTATATATTGGTGACTCATCATCTGATGAAATATCAAACTCGAGCTCGAGTTCTTGTCAACCAAGGGAGGATGACGCATTGATAGCCAAAACTTGTTTGGAGTTCAGTTACGAAGTAGTTTTGTCAGCTATTATGAGTCTCTTCGCTTACCAAATTCAAAGAGTCAACAGTTACTTTGGCTCTTTATTTACCTCTTTTAATTATCGTCTTTATTTCTATTTTGATATAGTAATGAGATGGTCCTATAAAAAATATATCCACTGCAACATTTGTAAGAGGTTGATTTTGAATATTAAAATTGAAGCATTTGTTGCTTGTTATCTCGAGTTTTGTAGAGTGTCTCTGAGAATTTGAAGCCTATCTTTGCGCATGTGCATCCGAAATCTCCCGCTCAATTACTCGATCTTGAGGATATATATATATATATATATATATTCAAATTTTATCTATATATATATATATATATTCAAATATGGATAAAATTTTATTTTCAAAATTGCTTATTACACAACATACAATGCAATTATTTTTATATTAATGTTTATATGGTACAAAGACATTTTTTCCATAAATTGATTGTTATTTTAATTAAGTTATTAAATTTAACTTAATTTTTCTCTTAAATTTTTATATTATTCAATTTGTAATATGAATGTTTATATGTTTACTAGTTTTGCACCCGTGCGATACACGAATTTTAGCCATATATAAATATAATGATGCTAAATAAACTTAATCTTCTTAATTATATTTATATATTTTATATATATATAAATTAACACTTATTTTTATTAAAATATTTTACTAGATTCGTCATATGTTATTAGATAAAGAACAAATAGCACATGCCATCGTTCCCCCACAATTCTTTAATTTCGTTACATGACTTTTTAAATTATTATCAATTAATGTATATTCCACGTGAGTTTTCTAGAAAATGAACAATTGTAATGTGAAACACCAAAAGTTATTTAAAATGCCACGTGGCGTAACAATTTTGATCATCCAAGTTTATATATTGATAGTATATATTGATTCGAAAAAGTGCTATATGCAACCAAGTTTTCTAGTACATCTGTGTATTTCCTACATGTGTTTTGAGAAGGGGTGAACGGTTATGGCTTGCACAGAATCATGTGAAGTCACCCACAGAATGATATTAATCCAGTCATCCAAATTCTAGAACGTCCATTACATCGTCCCAGTCCTATTAGCATTCACTTTGAGTTCTACCATCTCTCTCTCTCTCTCTCTCTCTCTCTCTCTGAAAAAAAAAGGAAAAGAAAAAAAAAAAACAGAAAAAAAAAAAAAAGAAACAGAAAAAGAAAAAATCAATGTTGGAACGAAGTTATCTTTCGTGTGTCCTGAAGTTGAATAACCATGACTATTTTGCCATAAAAACTGGAAGTTGCAGGCGAGTTGCAATAGCAGTCCTGGCTAGAAATCAGATGTGCTTTGGGTGATGGCAGAGGTTGACCGAAAGAGGATTAATGGTGATAAAGTGGCTGCGGCGAGTCAACGATCTTACCCACATAAGATAGAACGAAAGTGCTTGTACTGTCTCTCTCAGCTGTGTATATTTTATGGAGAAATCTTATGATCTTCAAGTAGAATGTTAGATGCTTGCGTCACCACATGCATCATTCTGCATTGCATTATTTATTCAAATAACCTGAAAATACAAGAAATACTTGCAGATAATGGATAGCAGGTTTAACAAAGGCTGCTTGAATCGATTAGCATGACACTGCATGCACTTGCAGCATAGATGGAGCCAACAATATCATTGAAAAATAAATGGATAATGAAGCACCATACTGAGTCGGTAAAAGGTCGGATTTGTGAATCAAAAAGGTTATTAAAAAGCTGAGCCAATATAATATCGACAACTAACGGCCTCTAGATACAATAACCCACTTCAAAAGCTGTAACAAAAGCACCTATATTTGACCACATATATGCAACCTATTACCAGTGATATTATTGTTATTGCCAGTTCCATTCATGCATCAAAGTCAAACCAAATTTTAAGGTTTTTCTTGTTCTTAGCCGCTATTTGTTTATTCAAAATGAACACATATATTCATGGACTTATGAATTAGAATGGATATAAGCAGATGAATACTGTATTGATAAAGAGATAAAACAATGGTGGCGCATAAATGAAGATCCATTGGAGAGTGGTCATGGTGGAAGAATAACGACCTGTCCCATTACAATTGTCATTGCATGGATGGATTTCGTTAAGCATCTCCCATATTCAAAATCGCTTTATCAAAAGCAATTAATAAAACTCACAAGACGGGCCAGCCAACCAATTGAAAGAAATGCTATGTATAACTAGTATATATACAGCTGCAGTGTTTGATTCATTATTATAACCTCGTACACAATTGAAAATGGTTTTATCATCGATGAGATTGATCGTTCACAAGCTTCTGTTTCTACATGTCTTCTGTGAATTCTTCCACTCAAGCATGATTAGTTTGCTGGTGTTTCTGTCGGAAGAAATTTGAACTTACAGCAATAGCTCCACTTGGAACTAACTGAAACTGATATACTTATGCACGTACTCTACGATATTTTGCTGTTGAAATTCAGATACTATAACTACTTTTGGCACAATTCATTTCCTGCAACCGTATTGCTGCATGCATATAAAACATTTCTCCCTTCAGAGTATTATCATGGTTTTATTTCAGTAGACAACAGTATGTTTTGTGCTAAATATGAAACTTTGTCTAACCGACAGGTTATACAAAATGTTGAATAAGCTATAAACGTGTACAATAGACGGCCAATATGTTCATCAAACCCACCGGCGTCACACTATGCAAAACTTGGGATAAATAAGAACTATACTTAAAAAATGCATTAATTAACATCAACCGAGTTTTGCATAGTGTCGCTGCGAATTCAAAGACAACCATGTGCTTGTGCGTATGAGATCTCCTGGTCTTGAAGATTGAATTAGTTAGTATCAAAATAATGGAACACAATCGCTGAAGCTATTCTACGACATGATAAATGGTCAACAGTGAACTAGGTCGATCTTAGGTTAAAGCAAACGGAGCAAATATGACTTGGGCGCTGGTCGGGCACAGGCGGACGGAAGGCCAATTGGTGTAGACGTACGGAAGACCAGTGGGCATGGGCACGCGGAAGGTCAGCAGGTGCAGGTGCGTGGAACGTCAGCAGGTGCAAGCACGCCGATGTTAACGGGCACCAAATGCGCGGAAGACTAGCAGGCACCAGGCGCATGGAAGGCCAATGGGTGCCAGATGCACAGAAGGCCAAGGAGTATCCGAGCAGTCCAAAGTAGCCAGTCAAAGGTCCGTTTAGCTTCACTCTATATTGTAAGTATTGCCCCTTGTATTGAATGCCCTTTGACCGGGTAAGCAAATGGGTGCTTCGATATGTCCAAGCCTATATGACATGGTCGACCGAGTGTGGCAAGACCAAGTGTGGAATTGTGTTGTAACAAAGTGTATTTCAGACATTTGGAAAAAGAATACGAGCTAGGGAATGACAGTTTGGCATACTCATACCACAAAAAATGGTTCTTTGCTTACTCAGATTTCCTAGATCCAAAGTTACATTGACGGCCCGTGTCCCGGGACCGCCACGCGTATCCACGTAAAACTACACACACACATGCGAAAGCTTTTAGAATCAACCGTGAATGGTTTCCAAACTCAAAAACAAATAGTATTTTTAAACTCCTTAAAAAGGACCCCGAGCTTGAGTCTAGAACTACTGGGCACGTATCAAGCATTCGCGAGGGAGACGGTTCTCTCCACACTAACCATTCATAGCTTGCTAGTGATCCAAACGCATCAATCTCCTTCATTGATACATAAGAATCAAAAGCAATCTAAGATTCTCAACTCATCCTCGGCATAAAACCATTTTCGATATAAAACACGAAAATAATATTTTTCTAAAACTTTGGGAATTGTCACATACCTTATATATGTCCCTACAAACCTCCCAAAAGCTTAAAAACCAAAATAATTATCATTTAAATCGGTTTTGAAAAACTCATTTCAGAGCATATTTTCGGTTGACCGATCTCGGATTCCGGTCTACCGAAAAATCAGAATACAGGTTTCTCAGCCTTTACAGGCATTATCGATCGATCGATAGACATTTTGGTCGACTGAAATGTCAGTAAACAGCAAAAATATATTTCAGAATTGATTTTACTCAAACCCCTAAAATTCACATTTTCCGACCAAAAAGCAAATTAAACATGCATACACCTGCATCATACATAAATATACATGCTCAAAGCTTTCAAACCAGATTTTGAATCCCAAAATCCTAACTTAAGCAAAAGAATGTATTCATACCAAAATACGGAGAAGTATTTACATAAGGGTTCAAAATCTACATTTGCCCTTATAACCAAAAATCGAAACATGTATAACACCCTATACATGATTCTAAACGCGCTCAAACATATACATGTGTGTTAGTACTTCCTTTATACACTTTTATACAATTTTTACCTATACTACTAGGTGTACAAAATAAAGCTTTCCTTATAAGTGTTTACAACCAACACTTAAACCCCCAAAAGCTATACCTCAAAATGTAATATAACTACTATCCCTCTTTAGCTCACACTAGCCGCCTAAGCACCCTCGGCCGGTGCTTTATCGCGACTCCCTGGATCTGAAAAGAAAGAAAAAAGAGAGCGTGAGTCAAAGCGACTCAGTGAACGGCGCCGTTGCATTTTCAAACCAAACGCTCGACGGGCACAACATCTCAAGCAAGAGACCACATATATAAACACATATATGTAAACATGCATAAGAACACAAAGCCATTTAAGGCATCACACACATAATGATATAAGCTAATATACACAATTAAGCTACCATATCAATATGTCAAGGTCCGCCACCCAACCAAAAATCAATTATGCCATTGATGTTCATGGATTACATTAGGGTGAAATCACTAATCTAACCCAGTTAGTCCTCTCATGTTTAGTTTAGGTACTCGAATTGACCCCAGTACCAAGGTCTGGTATTCGCCTCTAGTGCACTTCTAAGGCACCAAACCTATATAGGAGCGATTTCACGGCGTCCCGTAAGAGATACTCAGTCGCCGCATGCCCTTCGAAAGGCACACCCCTGAGCCTCGCACACCGTAGGAACCACCCTGACCAAGAGTGATCACCCTACGCCTACCGGCATTAATAGAGACATCATTCATTAAGATTAGTCGCTCACATTGCAATCAGTTCATCCTACCGCCACCCTAGTCGGTAAATCACTCGACTACCGGGTACTAGATGAACATACAACTAACCCTCTCTAATCTTAACATCAACCTACCAAGAGTATCACAATAGCAAATCCGCTCACGCACTCAACCAGCTAGAAATAACCGTTAGGCACACAAGCGTATGTCACAACTATGTTTACTAAAGTGCCGTTGGAGCTATGGTCCGCCCTTGCACCTATCTAAGTAAACAATCCACATAGCTAACCGTCATGCTAAACATAATAAATTCGCCCTACCACATGTATTATAAACCATATATCGAAAGGTAGAACTAAATACACCAAGTATGTATACAATTCATCACATTCTACTAAAGTGTCTACCAAGTATAAACATACTCAAACACTATCCATAGTAGAACTAAAGTATATCCACATGCTAAATCACATCAATCATGCTAATCAACCATATAATGGCACAAATAATTTAACCATGATGTTAAACCCTAATATGATTTCTACTCATCCACACATACCATAAACCACATACCAAGCATGATTACACATGTAACGCACATAATAAAGGCATACACGTAGAAAGCAAGCACCGCTCACGTCGAGTACGAAACCCTAGAATCTCCTACGCTCTAAACTTCAGTCAAATCCGACGAATTTGGTATCCACGCGTAGCTCTTGACTCTGGGAACACGAATCCGCGATCAATCCAACTCCAAGCACTCCAATCGGCCAAGAATCAACCAAGGAACTCAAGGGGGGGGAGCTCTCCTCTCACTGGCTCGGTGGAAACGAAGTTTTGGACTTGCCCGCGTGCGCCCGACCTGAGTTATACCCGTTCCCCCGCACACTTTCGGTCGACCAGTAATAGATTTCGGTCGACCGAAACCTCTCTGCACAGCACAAATAACACTTAAACTCTACGCGAAACAAAATCTCGCGCACCGACGAATGCACGCACGTGTTTAGAAATCTCTAACTGAGAATTTCTATCGGACACGCAACCAAGCACGCATCAAACAAAATAAAAACAAAGAAACGGAAATCACGGACCTCACAGTGTACGTCCCATGTATTCTCTCGGCTAGCAAAGGACCTAGAGCACCTACGGATCAAATGGTGTAATGCACCAGTTGGAGAAGCCGCTAGTGATAGACAGCGACAAGAATGAGATTTTTCGAAGATATTAAAAGATGGTCGTAACACTGATGCGCAACTATAGTTGCAACATTTGGAAGTGCACTCGAGTATAGAGGATGATGATGCTGGTATGAGTTCACATCTTTCGAGATTCCTCGATATCATTAAGTTGTGTCTCATGGATGAGCTCATTATTAGAACCATGGTGTTGGTACAACAACATCAAGCTCGAGATGCCTGAGTTTTCTATAAGATTAAACAATGAAGGTTTTCTTGATTGCATCGATGCAGTGGAATACATCTTTGATTATAAGGATGTACCAAGATGAGGAATGTCAAGCCGGTAGCACTAAAGCTCTGCAAATGAGTTTCGCCATGAGAAACGGAGAATAGGATGCAAACCAAAGATCGTCGAATAGCATTACATGAAGAAAAAGATGAGGTGAAGTCATACCTTTAAATTACACCAAACTCTCTTCAGCCGTTTACAGGATTTGAGGCAACATCCAATGAGTGTAAGGGAGTACACGGCGGAGTTCTATCAGTTAGTTGCTCAAAATGAGTTGATAGAAACGTCCAGACACTTAGTTGGTAGATATCTTGATGGTCTCCAAACATATATTTAACATGCGTCAGCTCTTCAAATTGTTTGGACAAATAAAGGAGGTCCATTCTCTTACAAACTGGCCAAATGGGAGATAAAGAAAAAACCATCTACCTGGGGAGTTTAGTACTAATAAGCTGAGTGAATGTCTTAACCTCGTACTACTACCGTTTCTCAAGCATGAGAAACGGAGATGGAGACTCGGAATTTTTTAGGCGGTAGGGACCAAACCGGGCGGAAGACTAGTAGGGGTGGATGGTAAGTATCTAGAACTGAACCGAGTTGGGTTTGGTCCGGTGTGAAATCTAGACACAATCTAAACACCAAGCAGTAATGGTACCTTCACTTTAGGATTTTGTGATGTCTTCCCAAATAATCTTCCTTCAAGTCTTCTAACTTTGACGTATTCAGAACCATATTAACTTTGTGCCTGGTAATTGCACCGATAAGTGCAAGGATTGCCAGTTTTACTCCCTCCAAAGAAAGATGGTTAATTGTAGCTTTACTTGATAATCGAGCGACGAACAAGGTTGGCTAGTGCCAAACAGTTTTGATTAAGAAACTTTTAAGGCTTTGCTTCTTTCTACAAACGTCTCGTCAAGAACTTTAGTTTGTTGATGGCACCTTTGACTAATAATTGTTTGGAAGCAAAGTTTCTTCAGTAGCTTGAGTCAGTCCAGAAAAACTTCGAAAAGTTGGAACAGAAGCTTACAACATCTCCTGCATTAGCACTTCTTAACTTTTCAAATTTTCAAGGTAGAATATGATGCCTCTCTTAAAGAATAGAGCTGTTCTCAGCCAAGAGGGTGGTCCAATCGCCTTCTTTAGTGAAAGATTAATGATTCCTAGGTGAAGTACTCCGCATGTGACATCAAACTTTATGAAGTTGTTTGTATTAAGACATTGGTGGTATTATGTTTTATATTCAGAGTTTGTTCTCTTACTTGATCATAAAGCATTGAAGTTCTTGCAGAAATACCACTTCGTTATAAATCATAAATCTGTAGCACTCGAGCGAGCAATGACGCTTGAGTCGTCAAGCTAATCTATTGATGACTATGCAAATAGAGTTTACTGGTTTGAAGTTTTCAGAGACCTCTATGCCAGTTATTCTTACTTCTCACCGACACTACAATAAGTCCGAACGACACAAAGTTCTAATTGTACTCTCCAATATGATTTATCTTTTCGATGTGTTCATCTTTGTTTCTTTGAGGAAAAAAAGATTTTGAAGGAAAAGCATGTAGAAGGACATTTCAGCAGAGATAAGACTCTTGTGCATCTCTAGTAAATTCTATTGACCGAGCATGAAAAACGATCTGGCAAGCGTTCAAAAAAACTGCTACTAATAATGTAGGTCTTTACAGGCCCTTACAAAATGATTTTGCGTTCATAGTTTCTAATAGATTCTCTAAAATGGCACACCTTATTACTTCAAAACCTGTGGACGTATCTAGAATTGCTGATCTATACTTCAAGGAAGCTGTTCAGCTATGCAGCTTTCCGAAGATACTTCAGATCGTGATGCTAAATTTACCATTCATTCTGCAGATCTTATAGAAGATTTTGTGACATGTTACAGTCTAGTTCTGCTTATCATCCAAAAAATTGATCTTAACTAAAGCTGTCGACCGTAACCTTCACAATTTGCTGCAGTCTTTGGTTGGTCATAAGTCCAAAAGTTGGAACCTTGACAATGTGGCCCGGCCCCCCTTAGTTCTACCCATGACCCTTGTTATCCATATCTGGCCTGAACCACTTGCCCCTTGAGCTCTTGCCCTAGGTGTAAGAGAGATTCTTGGGTGTAACAGTCATTCCGTAGAACGGTAAAAAAAAATCTATTTAAAAATATTTTTTTAAAAAAAATTCATAATCAAAATTATAGATTTGACGATATCTATAATTTTCGTGTTCAAAATTTTTTCCAAAAAATACTTTTAAAAATATATTTTGGGACTCCAAAGTTTAATAGGTTTAAAATGGATTTAAAAATAGTTTTAAAATCCATTAAATTTTGGAGCTCTAAAACATCTATTTTGAAACATTTTTTGGAAAAATTTTAAACATAAATGTTATAAATCTCATCATCTAAAAGTTTTATTTATGAAATTTTTTCAAAAATTACTTATAAATTTTTTTTTTATTTAAATACGAGAATGATATATGATAACATGGCGTAAACGTTTCATTGTAAAATTTTGCCAATGTGATTAGCTTTAGCGTAATTTCTTATTTCCAACTCGATGAACAGTTCCTTGATGTATAAACATATGCCAGAACATTGAGTCTCACATGATGGCCTAGCCTAAAGTGGGAGTCAGTAGTGGGTCCTCAGTATAGGCCATCTTCATCATGGTTACTCCATGACTAGCAGGTATCCAAGATAAACATGTAGGCAGAAGGCAATTTCTACGGAAAGTGGATACATGCGGAAACAGCATAATTTCAGAAGATCAAATAGCTACAGAAGACTTATATATATCAAAATATTACATCAGTAGATAATATCTGGTTTTTCGTAGCTAGGAAATTACAAAACTAACAAAATAAACATCATAGGAACCACTGATGCTGGCTCCTGTATATTTTATCCTTCACTAAAAGCTATGCAGAAAGGCACGTTCATGATGAGGAATCACCGCGTTCAACCAGGTCGGAGAAAGTTTTGAGGGGATCTTTCATATCAATATCAGAAAAGAGAGGCACATCTGCTGGCAGGCTCTCAGGACTTAGTCCAACTTCTTTCAGCTTCTGCAGAACCTCCTCAAAAACAATTTTGTTCCCAGCAGGGGTAAGATGTAATCCATCACTGCAGTTAGCATTAGATTTAATAGAATCATAATCCAGTTTTTTTATTATGAAGAGTGAGAAAGTCATAAAAAACAGACATTTTAGTCTACTCAGAAAAGGGAGGCCATTTAGTCCTGCTCAGCTCTTTACAGATTCCAACTAGGTTCCTATAACACATCAAAAACTAATAATAAGGTGAACTTAGTGAGTGAAGCGCTCCCTTCTGCAGGATCTGGTGGGGCTCCTACAACTCACGGAAAAAAATTTTCTCCTATATTTGTCAGGATTCGAATCCGCACCAGTACTCTGAAAGGAGTGGGCTCCTACCAGTGTGCTGATGGGTTCACCCACACCAAAAACTAATATGCTATATCCAAAAGAGTAAAACATCATGTATGGATAACTTCTCCAAATATACACATGTAGTTAACACATTCACAATTTCTCTACGGTTTAAGTATCAAGTGTAAGGGCGCACGCCCATCTATTATCCGTTGTTTTCATCAGAACTGCTTGAAACTGAAAGCCAGAAAGCAGGGGCCAAGCACATACATAAATACAGTGAAAAATGCTAGCTTAATACAACAACAATAACATTCAAGTCAAAAGTCTCGCCGCGGCGAGGTCTGGAGATATTAGATGTACGCAGCCATGCTCGGAAACAGGCTGCTATTGCAGGACCCTTAGCTTGGAAGGCAAATCCAAGGCACACATGCAAACAAATACAAATCACAAAACAAGAAATCACGCCGAGCATGCCGACCACAAGCCAAAATGCCAGCTTAATAAGTGATGATTTCTGCATAGAGAGGATCATTGTACTGTGACAGAGCAGACTGATCCCTTTAACAAAAGAGAGCAAACCATATCCTTTGGTTTTTCCAAAACTACATATTGGCAGATGGAATTACCCCTGTAATTAGACAAAAGCAGAGGAAAAAATTTTGTTTTGGAGTGAGATACACTTAGTAATGCACTAGTCTTCAAAGATGCACACTCCATTGAGTGTCGCTCTCAAGTTTAAACGAAATAATTAATTAATTATTTACCAAAACCATGCTTTCAAAATAAAAATAAAAACTAAGGATTATTGTACAATAAATAACATGGCTTTGAATGAATGATTTATCAAGAATCTTCCTGCTTATATGTTTCTAAACTCTTGAGTCAACAAAACACATTATGTAAGCTACAATAGATAATGAAAGAAATTATAGTACCTCAAATAGGCCTTTTCCCAACCAGAGAACTGCTGCATCTTGGACCACATGTCTATAACTGGCAGTTTGAGTTCATTAGCAATAGAAACGCAGGCCTTAGCATATTCACCAGCAAATTCGTTGCTCCTTTCTGGCAAGCCAGATGGGTCTTCCACATAAGGATTCCTACATGAAATGGTTACTGTATAGAAGGTGTACTACCATAGGATTCCGGAGATTCTAAGAGATGAAAACAAAAGATAGTTTTTTTTAACAAATATTTTTTAATCCGGCATGTCGCGGTCCGGTTGCCGAGTGCCATCTTTTTACCATAAATATTTAAGATACGCGTATCTAAAAGAAGAGAGAGCTGAATAAATGAACCTCATTTGGTTTAAATGACTGTTATGATGCCCAAAAAGAAACAAAAGTAGATTTGCGGCCTCTAGCACAGTAACTAATTGAAAAACATAAAAGAAAGACCTTACTTTAGACGCCCATTTTCATCTACAGGTGGTGGCGTAATGAGGATCACATGAGCTTTATTCCATCTCTCCTGAGCCAAAGGGAAACACACAAAATAACAGACTAAATAATAACAGCAAAGTAAAACAATAAAAAACTTAAATTCAAACAATTTCCAGAACAATGTTTCGTATTTGCATCTTGCACCTTATGCTTTTTTAAGCTTCTCATTAGGCACATCATTCTACTTCATAGTTCAGTTTGTCAACTATTTCCATTTCTTACCAGTTGCTTGAATGTCCCGTAATTGAAGTTAAACAAGGA
Organism: Xerophyta viscosa; assembly: GCA_002076135.1. Classification (NCBI taxonomy): domain Eukaryota; kingdom Viridiplantae; phylum Streptophyta; class Magnoliopsida; order Pandanales; family Velloziaceae; genus Xerophyta; species Xerophyta viscosa. The sequence continues at coordinate 115,789 of MJHO01000115.1, read as the reverse complement.
ATAATTATGTAAATTAGGTGTGAAATGCATTATGTCTCTCCCTTATATTAAATGAATTATGCATATAAGCAATGATTAACTGCAGGTTTGATTCTTTCAGTAGGCATCAAAGTGCAATTTTCACCCATGAGATGCATAAAGAGCCATTTTAGTCCCCTAAATAAACATAAAGTTTAATTTCAGTTCCTCATTCAATGTCTTCACTCGAACTTCAAATTAAAAACATACTAGTGAGAAAGTTTTATCATTTACCTTGTATATACATATATGTATATACAAATCGATATACATGTATGTATATAGATCATAGATGTATGTACACAGACATGTATACATCTATGTGTGTGTAAAAATATATATATATATATATGTGTGTGTGTGTGTGTGTGTGTGTGTATACACCCCAGAGAGAGAGAGAGGTATATGTATATGTACAAATATACAACATATATACATACATGCGTATATATACACATATGTATGTATCTAGACATGTAAGTACACACACATATACATATCTCTGTGTTGAAATTGGTGTGTGCGTGCCTATATATATATATATATATTTCACTCAAGGACTATAATTTCTCATTTTGGCACCTTAACTGCTGAATTGTACTTTGGCGGCCAGTTGAAAACCACCGGCCATTAACCTAAACCGTAAGCAATACTATAGGGAAGAGAATTGATAATCCTATGATCACAACATATCTCTTGATAAGCTGTTTGTGATGCATCCTAATGCTTATCCCCTCTAACACCCTGGCTGCATTTATGACTGCCCTTTTGTCATCCAAAATCAAGTTTCCATTAAATATAAACCACAGCAAGTTTATTACAATTACTATATATATTACCTAATATATTCATCAAAAGACAAAGTAGCACTGTATATATTACCTATTATATTTCAGAATACAATTACTATGTTGCACAATTTGGATAGAATTTTATTTTCCTTTTCAGGCATAATAAAATATACATGTATGCAAGGTTTTCTGTGCCAAGTCGAGCCGAGTTTCGATAAACTCAGATTCCGGTACGTGACGACCGTGCCGATGGTGCCATGCCGATATATATTTATTTGTTATTTTTAAAAAATTAAAAATTCAATTAAAAATTCAAATTTAAGATTTTTGACACGTGCCGTGCCGGTTCATACTGTGTCGACAACTGCCGGAACAGGCACGTACCGCCCGGCACAGGCTGTGCCGACCGGCACCGAAAACCATGCATGTATGACTACATACATGATGTGGATGGTTTCCTTTGAAGAATTTATAATGCCAAGTAAATAAGGCATATTGTTCATGTAGAAAAACTATAAATTAATAAAATTCAATACAATAGGCACTGTAATTATGTTATACTATAACGTCTGTATACATAATTAACTTCAATGCCCCCTTTTTGCATACATAATTAACTTAAAAGTATTCTACATGCATAATTAAATTAAATGTCCCTTCCACATCCTCTTCCACACTTGTAATGTCGTTATGTCAATACACTGATCAGTCTGCTCAGATCAGTGCCTCACTACTTCCACTTATCTCTATTTATGCAGATAAACAACTAGGAAATTCCACTTGAGATAATATCCAGATGAACTACTTAGGTTATGATAGGCCTCATAGGAGCATCCGTGTCACTTTCGTAATTATTCATCCCCAAGTCCAAAAGGTATCACGATAGCCGAAGATGGAAGGGATAGGTCTGAGACCTCACCTTCGAAGGAAGCAAAATGCCCTTTTTCCGAAGCTTACCCATAAAAATCCACTACTACATGCTCATCACAGGCATAGCTAAATTGGTACTTGTTGCTATGTTATATTATGAAATATATCAAATTACAGTGGTTTAGGAAAGGGAAACATAAAAACTCTCTCTTTGTTTTGCTGAGAAATATACCAAACTGCTACAGTTCAATTACATTTAAAAAATATAAAGAAAATGCTTAATAGACTCACGGGCCCCTAGGAAGCAACCCATGCATTCCCCACCCATCCCTCCATAGGCATAATCTCTCCCATCCAACCTGTACACACTCCCTGTTGTGACACATGGGATGGTGATGAATAGGGTGCTAGCAGTTTATGTGTTCTTTTTACTTATAAGGATTACCGGCTATCTTAGATCTCTACTTACTATAGAAGATATAACTTTTTTGAGAATATAATTTTACATTTATTAAAAAAAAAAAAACGACGTGGCTCTAGCGTGTAGCAGTCATCGGAGAAAAAAAATTATGTACACTACCCAACAAAATGCAACAACCGCCATCAGCAACAGCAGCAGCGCCGCCGCACATCATTGCTGATCGGAAACCATAAACTTATCACCAAATAGAGCGCGTACCTTGAAGAAGGAGCAGATGGATCGCAGATTCTGCTGGTACTCGATAATCGGCACGTGCTGGAAAGCGCAGCTTCGGTCGGGGAGGCAAGAGTCATTAGCCCCGAAGAACACGGTCACGGCCGCCGGCGCCCCGCCGGCGTCGACGCCGTCAACGGCCTTGGCTATCACTTTGAGCGCCCATCTGGTGTTGTACCCGCTGCACCCCCGCAGCAGCACGTCAGCCTGAAATCTCCCAGAACACGTATCTAAATTACGTTAGATGAAAGACAACATAATGAGACTGGTGGATAGGATTGAAATAAATTTGCTCACCGTGCGAGCGAAATGGTTGGCGAGAGCGGCGCCCCAGCCGCCGTCGTCGAAGGATTGCTCCGTGATGGAGTCCCCGAACAGCACAACCTTCGGCCGCATTCTTCACTTCCTTGGAACTCTCTATCTCTAGCCGATAACGACAAGTATAAAATAATAATAGACCGGACAGCAAAGTTTATTATCATTATTCTTTTATATTAAATTAACGACGGAAAAGCCAATATGTGAAGCAGCTACTTTGTGAACCTCAAAAAAAAATTAGAGCAAATCACGTAGCAAACCTTAATATTAAAATTTTAAAAATTAATTACTAATTTTAAAAATTATTTTTTAAAAAAATTTAAATTTTGTGAGTTTAAAAAATAATCTATAAATCTATTTAGATTTTCCATATCTATTTAAACATATCTTTAAAAATTTTAAATTTAAAAAGATATATTTTGGCGGACTCAATAATTATTTTATAAAATTTTTCTAAAAAATATTTTAAAATATATATTAAAGTGTCGAAAATAACAGTTTATAATTAAAAAGGTTATTCATAAGAGACATCATCAATATGCAAGCCTTCGAAAAAAAAAATATAAGCTTTTTTAAATGGGACCACCATCGGAATTAGATAAAGGAAGGGTGACGTAACACTCTCGCATTGATTTATATATTATAAATAAATCTCCATTTATAATCTATTATTTTCTAAAATCTAAAATATTTATTGAGAATTATTTTTATAAAAATTTTAATATAATAATTATAAATTAAAACAAAAATCTATTTTTTATATTAATTTTTTTTTTAAAAATAGTTCTAATTGTATATTTTGGAGCTCTAATTTTTAATAGATTAGCAAATTAATTTGAAATCTACTAAAATTTTAAAATATTAAATACTTAATTAGAAATATATTTTTAAGAAATTTTAAATACAAAAGTTATATATTACATCAAAATAAATTTTTTTTAAAAAGTGCTTATATAATAGTCTCTCTAATATGAACTTCAAGATAGAGGGTAGATTTGTAAAAAATTTGAAATGAAAAAACTAATTTATATGATATTTGAGAAACAGGGACAGATGAATTTATTACAAATAAATTCTAAAATTTAAATTTATTACATATCTCTTAAAATACGTATTTAAAATTTTTGAATTTGTACTATGAAAGTTTTTGTAAAACTTTAAAATATAAAAAAAAAAAAATTTAATGTGATTTATAAATTTAATATTTAATTTTTTAAAAAGTAAATAGTTTTAGGCTTTAAGTTTGTTTTAAAAAATAATCTACTAATTTGTACAAATTTTAGAGTTTCAAAATATTTATTTTAAAATTATTTTAAATACTATTTTTATTACAAAAAAAAATATATTTATTATATGTGATCGATAATTTTTATATTCAAAAATTTGTCTAACTAAGCATTATAGAGTGTCAAAAACAAGGGATATAAACAAAAAGTTTATTGATAAAAGAAATTTTAAGTTGGGCTGACTTACAAGTTTCCCAACAAAAAAAATATAAAATTTATTCGGTTGGGACCAACATCAGAATTAGATAAAGGGAGAGTGATGTATCGATTTATATGTCATAAATAATTCGCTTATTTATAATCCATTATTTTTACTTCTAAAATATTTATTTGCAAATTGTTTTTAGAAAACTTTTAAATAAATCACATCACATGTATTTTTCTTATATTAAACTTTTTTAAGAAATTACTTCTAATTATATTTTTAAGGCTTTAAATTTCTATCTTATTAGGAAATTATTTTTTAAATTTATTAAGACTTTAAGAATTTAAAATAAATATTTAAAAATATTTTTTGAAATAATTTTGAATACAAAATTAAACATCATATTAAAAATTTTTATTTTTATATCCAAATACTCCAAAAATTATTTATATAGTAGTCAAAATATCTCTAATATAAATTAAAATAAATTCTTATTTACGAGAAATTTAGAACGAGAGGTTGATTTGAAAATCATGGGTTGATATGCAATTCCCTCTTTGGTGACTAAATATAATGCTCTCAAAATACAAAGCCTTCTCTTTCAAAGTTAGTTAGAAGATCTTAATGAATCAGTTTATGTTCAGTCAATGGACCCACCTGATGCTAACATAGATTGTTAATTCACTAGTAATAAAAATAAAATAAGCTAATAGTATTAAAAATAAATTAATCTAATATATTTAACTACTGTAAATAAATATGGATATTATTTTTTTTTTAAAATAAAAACAAAATGAAAGGTCTTTAAATTGATTTTTAATCATCATCTTAAATTAAGTAATCCTGCCATGTTGGATCGAAGACCGTTTAGAAGGTAAGGTCCAATTTTTTGTCAATCTAATTTTTATCCAAATTAACATTTAAATATCTCTCTTTGTCAATTGGAAATTTATTGCATATAATTAAATAAATACAGTAACTTTATAGCTAATGTTTTAATCACCGGTCTCCAAATGCTAGTGTTGATAGTTGAACGCTTCTCTCAACTAACTAGACATAGTTAATATTCGGACAATATAATAATTAATAGTAACACAATGTACCACCACGGAACCGCTGGCAATTTTCCACAAATTCGGTGACTAATACATATAATTTTAATAATATCGTATAGATAATATGGTGTTATTATATATCCAAAATGAATTTTGAGATTTAATTTGTTTATATTAAAAATCTAAATATATCTAAATACTTTTAAAATTTATATAAATTAAAAATATTTTAATTGAATATTTTATTTTGATTTAATTTAATTTACTTGGGCACTGTAAATTTTTACTCATTCTAAACTTTTTGATATTTAGTTTTAATTCAATATAAAGTATTTACTTACCAAAAAATATTTTAATTAATATTTTAAAAAAAATTAATAAAAAAATAAATATTCATACAATTTAATTTTTTATTTAAAATTGTTTTAAATAATACTTTTAAGAAGATATTATGAAATTGAAAATTTTTGATATTAGATAAATTAAATATTAAAAAAATATTAATATAATCTATAATTTTACGTTAATAAAAAAATTTTAAAATGTTAAATTAAATAAATAGTTTATTTATAAAATTAAAATAATGCACGACTAGGTATACAAGTCCCCCAATAAATTTTGGTCAAGTGTGAGATTTCATGTATTATTTATTATTTTTTCTTTTATTATTGAAATTTTGGTATTATTAAAAAAGGATGGTAAAGTATGAAAGGATGCTATTAGATTAAAAAAGTCTTAATCTATTTATAAAATTATTTATAATAAAATTACATAAAAATTATATTTATTTAGATCATTTTTTTTTTGTAAAAAAAGTTAATTTAAAAAAATAAAAAAATTGGCCTAAAGGTACTGTTAGTTCCCAGCTTCACCACAAGAAAGTACAAGAGTAATTATGTTTAAAGGCCAGTGGAAATATAGCAGCGAGCGGGACCTGCGCCGCTAGGTATCTATCCTACTACGTTGGATTTCCCAAAGCACAGCTATAAAGCCTGCATCTTTTTTGAGAAGGATGTATCTAAACTAGACACGTATTCTGCCGCGGGACTGATGCCTTCCGGTCAAGCGCTGGCCACTGGTTGATCGAGCGTTGTTTTCCGGAGGTTGCAGTCTGTTTGAACAGCGGGCTAATTATAGCTTGAATTTTGATGAATTTGTGGATTTCAAGCTCAAAATATTAGAGAACAATTATATATTAATCTCTATTTTTTTACTATTCCTCCAAATAATTATCAAATTAAACCATATATATATATATATATATATAGAGATGCTAATCTCCACTCGACAGAAGCACGGCTCGCTCCTGTCGACTCAGCAGCCGTCGGATCGCGACGATCCGACGGCTGAGATCACGCGCGTGTTTTATAAGAGCTCGGATCGGTTTCAGCCGTCGGATCACCTCGGCGATCCGACGGCTGATATCACGCGCGTGTTTTTGAAAAGCTCGGATCGGATTTCAGCCGTCGGATCACCGCGATCCAACGGCTACGGACTCGACAGGAGCGGGCCGAGCTCCTGTCGAGTGGAGATTAGTCTATTTCTATATATATATATATATAAATATATATATATATATATAATATATATATATAATATAATATTTCTAATAATTTTTTAAAAATATTAAATGTAAAAGAATAAATTTAAAGTGTTTTGCAACATTAATATGAAATGTTTTCTCAATAATGACATTAGTAAATAGTATAAGGTTTCAAAATTGTTAATACTAATTTTTATATTAAAATAATTATCAGTAATGACATTAAATAGAAAGTGAAAGATTCCAAATTTTTATTAGTTATGAATGTTTTAAAATATCAAAAATATTTATTTAAGAGGGACTAACATACCAGTCTCTCAACTTTTTAAACTTTGCGAATAAATCCTTCATTTTATTCGTTAATTTTGACGTCCTAAACTAATTATTTAGAAATAATTTAAAAAAATATTAAATATAAAAATTATAAATTTTTTATAAAATCTATTATATTAAAAATTTTTTCAAATAATATTTCTAATTAGATATTTTGAGACTCAAAAGTTCAGCAAAAAAGATTAATAGATTATTTTAAATTCTATTATGACTTTGAAGACTCACAATACCTATTATTTTGATAAAATATTGAACATAAAACTATAAATTTTATCTAAATTTAAAATTTTTATATTAAAAATTTTTCTAAAAAAATATTTATATAATGGTCAAAATAACTCCGGCACAAATATTGAGAGAAATGTTTTATAACTTTAAACACTAGAAAATTTAGAAATTAATTGATATGAAAAAAAAAAATGAGAGAGTTGTAGATTTCGAGCTGACGTGGTGGATGCCGACACATGGTGCATTTCTGGGTTTCCAGAGCTTAATCAGGAGCATGTGCGAAGGCTGATTTGTAATTATTTTTAAAAAAATTTAGAATTAATTTGTATCCCTTTATTTAAAGGGGTATGATTATTGCTGAGTATATTGTACCCTTTTTGTGTGCCACTTTTAGAGCGGGATGATTATTGCCAAGCCCAGTGTGTTATTGAAGTGAAGCAACAGTTTAGAGTTTGGGCTTGTGACAAGTCAAGCCCTTAAATTTTGGGTTTCTACATATCAGCTTTGTTTTTTTTTTTTTCGTCGAAATTAATTTCTGAAAATATATTTTTAGCGACTGATTTGAACAAAAATTAGCTCCTAAAAATATATTTTCAGAGACTAATTTAGGTAAAATATGAAATAAAATAACTGATATGTAGATATCTGTTAAATTTTAACATACTAGTCAATCATCCTTTGCTTTATTACAAATAAATTCCTAACGTCACTAACTCCGCATTGCGATAATATGTTTTGAGTTGGGCCGATTTTAGAGGAGGGCTAATTTGTAATTATCCAGAGATTTTTTTTGTTTGGATTTATAGTGTCGTCTAGTAATTGATTCGAAAATAAGCAAAAGGCAGACTTAGATGCTTGCGGTGTACACCAATTATTAGCACAAAATTTTACTTTAGATTTTTCTAGAGATGCTAATTTAGTCTGCGGTCTGCAGCCTGTACCGCAATCCGCTAGCCCAGTCGCAGCTGGTCCATCCAGCAAGGCCGGCAGTACGAGCTACGGGCAGGCCCGCCTTATCGGCCACGTAAGCCGGGCTGAAAAAATCAGCCCCCTCACGCGGGGGTTATACGCGGGCCGGTCGGCGGCCAGCCCATGTATAATATGCTTTTTATTTTATTTTTTTTAATTGCGGCCGGCTCGGCTCGGCGGGCTGCCAGCCGAGCCGAGCCGAGCCGGCGCACTTTTATTGGGGCGGACCGAACTGGCCCATCCCTCCGTAGCAGTCGTGCGGACCGGCTCGGATCTGTACGGTTTGCAATACTAAATTTTATGACTAATAAGTGTTAGTGTAAATAACATAACCAGAACGCTAATGATTCCGTGCTATAGAATTTGGAAAAAATAAGATGTATATACAATGTAAGATATAGCACGTAACAACCAATTCAATCTATACATTTTTTGGTCCGAACTAGAAACTACGCATGCAAATATACATTGTAAGATATAGCATTTATGATTAAAAAAAGAAAAAGCAAAGACTAGTATGAACAGCATACAGACATAAAACCAAGAGTTATTGTTTACAGAAGAGGGATAATTGAATCAGAATTTTGGAGTGATATAAATTAGGAGACTTACATATCCTTGACCTTTTAAACTTTACGAATAAATATTTTATTTTATCTATTAATTTTGACATCATAAACACTTATTTAGAAATATTCTGTAGAAAAATATTCGATATAAAAATTATAAATTTGATTAGATCTACAATTTTTATGTTAACATATTTTTCAAAACATACTTTTAAATATGTGTTTTGAGGCTCTAAAATTCAGCAGATTAATAGATTGATTTTAAAATCTACTAAGATTTTGTAGTCTCAAAATATTTATTTGAAAGTATTTTTTATGAAAAAATTATAATTTTTATATTAGATTTGTTTTTTAAAAATATTTATATAAAAGTCAAAATAGCTCCGATACAAATATTATGGAAGAAATTTTTTGTAAATTAAAAAATTAATTGGAGAATTAATAGTTAATTTATATGATTAAAAGAATTTATATATTGATTTGTAGTTATCCTATAAATTATGTGAATTGTCAAATCAAGTTAATATAGATAGGCAAACTTCCTTTTTTTTCTAAACGAACCCCGAAACTATTAGATATAAATAAAATGGTCAGAATTGGCTGGTGTATATTAGATCGGCTAGAACTGTAATAGAGTTAGATTTTGTGAATGGTAATTTGCCTTTTTTTTGTCCCGCTAATAAGTTTTTATATTTTTGTGCCCCTCTAATTGATTTTGACATTTTTTACCTACGAAAATCTGCGAAAGTTTGCAAACAACTACGAATGCGAACACCTACGAAAGTACAATTTGGTGGCCCCAACGAACCTGCAAACACCAACAATATACAAAAATATAACAGTGTTCGGTAGTGTTTGTAGGTGTTTACAAGTGCTCGCATTCACGGGTATTCGTATATATTCGCGAGTATTCGCAAGTGTTATATTGGATCAGATAGAGGGAATCCTGATCTGATCGGCCTAATTGGATCTGGATCTGAGTAGAATGGAGATGCTACGATCTAAGACTTAACTTGATCTGAATCTAAGTAGAATGGAGAGGGTACGATCTAATCGGCCTAGCTGGATTTGAATCTAAGTAGAATGAAGAGGGTACGATCTAATCGGTCAAGCAGGATTTGGACGGTGGATAGGCGATTTTTTTAACCTTGGTTAGTGTTTTACCATACTCGTGCAATTAGTCAAAGAAAAATAGTTCTCACCACGGACGCGTCTATGATTTTTTCTGCATGGACGTTCGTGCTCTCAACAGTCCCCTTTGTCAAACTTCTTGCCTTGCCTACAACATCGGAGCGACAGACTAGCAATTTACCAATAAAAAAAAGGACGTTTTTGTCTTTTCCGACCGACAAATTAACGCAGACTATTTGTAATATTTCCAAGTTGCTCTATTTAAATCAACAAGAGCTCCTCCATTATTTCCTTAGTTAAATCAACAGAACTCCTGTGAGCTTTGTGATTTTATTTATACGTATATACAATTATATAATATATAATATATATTATTATTATTAATATTAATATTATTATTCTTTTAGCATTTGATATATACTTGGTTACAAATTGGGTAGATGTCTATGTTTAGGGTTTCTGAATATATACGTATGTGGTAGTACGTGAGTAGTTAGCTAGCTAGCATTTAAATCGATTTGTAATTTTTCTTGGAGTTTCGGTCGAGCGAAATACAGGATCGGTCGACTGAAAATTCGAGTAGAGAAGTATATAAATAGGAGTTGAGATGGTATAACTTATTTTATTCCTTCTCCACCAGTGTCCTCACCTACTTGATTGTGTGTTTAGAGTTTCTAAACTGTTCTTTGAGTTTTAAGGGGCTTAAGAACCAAATTAAACGTAGATTTTAATCTTCGGATCGATATCTACTCGTGGACACCAACTTTTCTGAGTTTCGTCGAAGTTTGACACAAGGGACGATTAGGGCTACGTTTGAGGTGAGTGATTTTGCACTTGTGTGGTGTGTTTGATTTGCTCGTGTGGCAAAGATTGTTACACTTGTTATATCATCATAGCATGTTGGTTGATTTTGGGTGATAGAACATGTTGGTGTGTTTTACCATAAAATATGTCAATACTCATACTTTATGTTTTATGCTAGATGGTTAACAAATAAAGCATATTGTATAGTTAGCTTGTTATTGTTATGAAATTTTACTTAGAGAAGTATTAGAGCGGTTATACTCGGGTAATCCCTTAGTGGAATATGTTGGCTTTATAACGCGTATGTGGTTATGTTCTATCTAGCTATGTATATGAGCATGTATCTCTAGCAATATATGTGGTAGGACTAATAATGTTATAAATATGCCAATATGCTTAATAGTGTTTACAAAAATAAGCGATCGATAGACAAAATAGGTTAATTTATACTCTGTATTCGTATGAACTGTCGGTCGACTGGTAATTTTGGTCAATCGATCAAAAAGTCTTCTTCAATAAGATTTTCAAATTTGATTTAACTGGTTTTAAATTTCCAGTATGAGGTCAATATATATATATATATATATATTATATATTATATATTATATATATATATATATATATATATATATATATATATATATATGTATATACACGGCAATTTGCGGATATGTGCCCCTCTTAATAAATTTTTACGAATATATGCCCTCCTAATTTGATTTGGCAGATATGTGCCCCTTTAGCGTGTAAAATGACCAAAATATCTTCGTACTTTATTTTGATAAACTAGCTCTATTTTCTCTGTCTTCTGACTGTAATTTTCCGCCAAAAAGCATATGTTATTACTCTCTCGCTTCTATCTCCTCGCAGCTATCTAAATAAAATCATAAAAATTCATTAAAAAAAGCCAAAAATTCTGAAAAAATCACACCTCATTCAGCAGCAAAAATAGGTTATTTTAAATATTTTTTCGTAAATTTAGAGCATCTCTAGATATATTAAAAAATGTTCGAACATTTAAAGGCATTTTTTAGGCAGCAGACGACGTTTTTTCGCGATTTCGGCGGCGTCGGAGTTGCAACAAACACTTCGGTTTGAGGCAAAATGCATCTCGAAACGAAGATTACGAAAAGGTAAAGATCGTCCCAATCCGACCACCGAGCGCAAAGTTATGGTATTTTAAATATTGCTATATTTCATAATTTTTTTCTTTTACATGCGAAGTCGGATTCATGATCCGTCGAATTCCTTGAAAAGCCTGTCGAGCCCTCTTCCAACAGCATTTTTAGGTCTCAATCTGACTCATATCCGTAAAGATATCGTCTCCGAAAGTCGAAGTGTGCAGTATTCTCAGGTGTTCTGAGGTGTATTGTGGTGTTCTAGAGTGTTCTGGAGGTGTTCTCAAATTTTTGAAATTATTTTGGAATATTATTGAGGTGTTCTGGCATGTTCTGAAAATTCTAAAACACATTCAGAATGTGTAACAAGCTCTTCATTGTTACGATGCATAGTAATAAGTTCTTTATTTCGTCCCAAGAACACCACCAGAACACCTCAGAACACATCCAAATCGTATGTTTAGGGTGTTCTGGAGGTGTTCTGAGGTGTTCTAGGGGTGTTCTGGGGTGGATCTTAGCTAGTTATCTTATGAACCTCGTTTTAATAAGAAATCTTAGAACATCCCAGAACACCCCCAGACATTCTAGAACACCTCCAGAACATACTATTTTGGGGTGTTCTAGGGATATTCTGGGATATTTTGGGGGTATTCGGAAGGTGTTTTGGAGGTATTTTGGGGTGTTCTGGCATCCTTATGAATAAGGTTTACATGAGTTAAATTTGATACATCACCCTAGCACACTCCAGAACATCCCTAGAACACCTCCAGAACACTACAGAACACCTCTAGAATACCCCATAGCACCTCCAAATTGTATGTTCTAGGGAGTTCTGGGGGTGTTCTGAGGTGTTCTAGGGTCAAGCAAATATTTAGCAGAGTAAAAATATCAGGTGAAAGTAGGACGCAGATAAAATACAATAAAGTTCTTGATTTGGTTGAGAAAACTCTTCGGAATGATGATAACTATAAGAGAAAAGTTACAGAACACCCACAGAATACCTCCAGAACACCCATAAATACCATAGACACCCAGAGCACCCTATAACACACCCAGAACACCTCCAAATCATATGTTCTGGGATATTTCGAGGGTGTTCTGGATGTGTTTTGGGGGTGTTCTGGCATCCTTATAGATAAGGCTTATATTAGTACTGAAAGTTACCTATCCACCAGTTTTCTTGCAACCGCTGTAAACTCGCGACCATGGGCACATCCGCATCGCAGCCACCCACGGCGTTCGAACCCGGGCGCTCGCTTCCTGAGGCGAGCGCCCCAGCCGACTGACCCGTGGGCAGGGGCCCAACATATAAGTATATCAAATCCTGGAGATCTAACTTAAAAAATTAAATATATAGTGCTAAAGCACGAGTACACAACACAACTATATATGAGAAGCACCAACTACACAGCATAGCTACAACAACAATATATAAATTACAAAGTACCAACCACAAATTAAAAATAATAGATAGTTTCACAGTCATATATTAATTATACACTACCAACACAACTTAAAAATAACAACCAACCATGCACAAATGAAAAGCAACAAGTCCAACCATTTAAAAGCACAAATTGCAACTTTGCAACATCCATTTGCATGTCCAGCAACCAGCAGCTATATTTGTCATATGCAAACTATAAAATACAAGGCCACCAACAGCTGCAACAGCAATAGCTACATAAGCAAATTATAAATGTACAAAAGTCTGTATTCCGCTACAAGTTATATCTTTTGACTAACCTCATTTAACACTCAATCTTCTAGTTCTTCTTCCTCTTCCTCAATATATATCGGTACTTCAATAATGCTCGGTGCATTTTTAACATTATGTTGATCTGTAATACAAGAAAAAAAAAACAAATTAATGAAAATATAATATACAAGTATTACATAAGACAAGTATTGATCACTAACCATTGTCCATTATATTGTCTTCTTCTTGTTGTAATTTTGGTATATCCAGTCCATTCATCTAATCTTACATGTAGCTAGCTTTGATCTTGTGGGTTACTTGATCCTTCTCTTCGGTGAAATGCATCCAAACCTCATTATTTCTTCATCACTTTTCTCTTCTTGATCTGAGTAGAATAGGTAGTAGTACTAGTAGCAGCAGAAGGTGCAGCTTGTGAACTAGCTGTTGGAGGTTGAGATGATGGTTTAGGATTGGAACTTGGTGCTTCAGCCTCCGCTGTCAGCACCACGGTTAGCATTTGCATCGGCTGGGCTTATTCGTCAGTCATTTGATCTAGAATAAAATTACATAGGCAATTTAAGAAATATGAGCAAGTTTCGAAAATTAAAAGTGTTCACTAAAACATAGATTATTAAGCCTACAATGTTTATCTTTACTGTGCATAGTAGTTTTAGAATACCGAACAACAAATTCATGTATGTTTAAAGCATAGTATATAAGTTTTATGGTGATCGGAATACAACATGTTGATGAAAGTTCAAAATAATTGTATAAAAACAACAATCAGAACGTAGCTTTCATGTTGTTTGCTAACCGCAATGAAATTGCAGATGAAGATACGTTCTGAGATTTTGAATACACATTTTATGGTAGTCAGACGAACAATTGCAAGTTTTATGGTGATCGGAATACACGTCCCAAGAAAGAATTGGTATAAACGTTTAGCTGCAAAGATTTAAAATCAGGTTTCCTATAAAAATTGTTCAAAAAACAATTAAATTACCAATATTTTAACATAAAGTGCAAGGGGAACAAAATAGTTTAACCAAAATTTGTTCCAAAAAAAAAAAAAATCCTTTGCGATGAAAATACGAGCGGGAAGAAGACACGCTATGCCTGTAGTATTCATCGACGGTGACTAGCAGCCGGCAAGAGATCAAGATCTGGGAGGGATGGTCCGGACTCTGGAGGGAAGCAAGGCGGCGGTCGGTGATTTAGCCCTAGGGCAGTCGAAGACTCGAAGTTGAGGAGAAGACTCAAGAGGCGGCCGCAGAGAAGAAATTATGAATGAATTGCTGAACCCTAATTCCACTTCCAGAGATCTGGACCGGATTCTTGGCTTGAACCTCGGCTGTAGGTAGATTTATAGAGTAGAAGGCTATAAAGATATTCTATATGGATTTGGGAAAGACATATGATATTTGGTATTTTTCTCTATATTTTTCATCCTCTACAAATGAAAAGTATATGCATATTTATAAAAAAGCCCGTGGGCAATCCAAAGGACACAAATAGGCATTAATGTTGTCTTTAATGCATATAATAACTCTCATAATGATGCCTCGTAACTGTCATCCTTTGGCCCTATCTCACCTTGGCATCGGTATCGTAACTGATGTGCAGGTTGGTAATATTGTTGATGTTGGCGATTGTGTTGAAACTGATAATTTTGAGATACTGTTTGATAACGTGATTGATATTGAACCGGAACTCGGTATAAAAATTGTCTGAATTTATCAGTCTCACCAATGTTATCCACCTCTTTATCTTTCTTCTTGAACTTTGTATCATCTTATGTTTTAAACACACAGTTTTGCGCCATTTCGATCCTTAGCAATGCAGTCATTAATTGAGTGAAACTTGAGGCAACAGCGCATACGGTTTTGATCTTATCATCCAAGCAATTCAAGATCATAAACTCGTCAAACTCCTTTTCGGTCATAGGAGGAACGACCTGTGCAGCTAGATTTCTTCATATTTGTGCAAAAAGCCCATGATTTTTTGTTCGGAGTCAAAACTCTGAGTATGGATTTGTCAGAAGCTAAATCCTTGTTATGCTGATAGTGGTTAAGGAATTCACTTGCCAAATCTTTCCAGCTTTTTATTTTGTTCTTGTTT
Organism: Xerophyta viscosa; assembly: GCA_002076135.1. NCBI lineage: Eukaryota > Viridiplantae > Streptophyta > Magnoliopsida > Pandanales > Velloziaceae > Xerophyta > Xerophyta viscosa. Next base: position 100,100 of record MJHO01000115.1, on the reverse strand, counting down.
AAGTTTAGGTACCAACAAATCACTGGTCCCTTTAGACTCTCTTGAAAATAGTAGATAAGCATTTTCTCATTTATGAGATAGTCCCCCATTTTGCTGCAGTACTTTGATATGTGGACTTGCGGGTCATCCGTTCCATTATGCTTTTCAAAATTAGGAATCTTGAAGTCTTTTGGGATATCTAAGTCTGTTACGATGCAGAGCTGGGCGGGATCTATGATTCCTCGGCTACTTTCCAAATTATCCAAGCGATTCAGAATAGTTTCAACCTTATCTTGTACATGCTGGTTCTCAGATGGAATGAAATCATGCTGCAAATCGAGATTAACCGGAAGTTGTGTCGTCGGATGATTCGGCGGTTGCACAGTTCGGACATGCAAAGCATACTGTGGAAGAATATAATGGGTTTGCTCAGATTGTTGTGGTAATGCATAGGATCCTTTGAAATTTGTTATGCTGCATGTTGTTCTTGTACGAAAAAAGAACGATGATCTCCCATTTGTTGACTTGTTACATTGGTAGCTCTTTGTTTGACAAGTACGGCAATAGTTGAAGTCAACCGCTTCAGTTGCTTATTCATATCGTCGAGTTGCTTACGAAGTTCTTCATTCTTTTTTTTTCAGCTGTTGGTTCATTTCGTTGTTGGCCATGGATGCAGATGTGTGGCGTCTAGATCGAAGCAGATACGGATTTCTTTTCGTGATAGTCATCTTGACCGTCCTTGTGTAGAGAAATCATGTGTAAATGATATGCAAATTTTATGCAAAATTCCAAAATTTTCAAAAAATGTTTGTCGTGAAATTTTAAATTCTTGAATTTTTTTTTTAAGAGAAGGAATTAAAAAATTTTGTTTTGAAACTTTCGCAAAAAGAATCGAATTTTTTTTTTATTTTTAGAGAAGAAATTTTATTTTGTAACATTCGCAAAAAGAATCGAAGAACTTTTTTTTTTATTTTTGTGTATAAGAAAAGGAATTTGAAAATATTTTTTAAAAAAGAAAATTTTGTTTGTGTTTTTTTTTTTTTTTTTAAGGAAAAGAAATTTAAAATGATTTCTTGAAGAGAATCTGATTTTCTTAGCTGTGGTGAAGGGCCAGGCATTACGGACTACCTACGCACATTGTACGCATGCTCCGAGTGTCCTGATAAGTAGGATGGGCATACCGCCTGAATAACCATATGCAATACAAATTTATACCACAATTTTTTAGTACAGACAAATGCTGGTAGGAGTTTTAGAGGTATCTATTTTGGCTGGGCTTACGGACTACCCGTGCACATTGTACACGTGCTCCGATTATCCCAGTGGTTTCTAACAGCCTGTCATTGCTGTGGTTCCTCCCGACGACCGATGGATATAATACACCAGCTCGGGGTACTACCCAGGTAACATCTTGGCCGGGTAAAGGGGCCAGACATTACGGACTACCCACGCACATTGTACGAAAGCTCCGATTGTCCCGGTAAATAGGTTAGGCATAGCCTTGGGTTGTGATATGCAATGCAGAATATAAACAAAATATATACACAGAGAAACATCAATATACACAAAAACATTATCAACAAAATAAACATCAATATACACAAACATCTGTTGACAACCTTCCTCCGTAGGGGGAATGGATTGGAGTCGTCACCTAATTTTTATGGAAAATTAGGAAACCGGATAAGGCACTTTTGAGATTCTATGGCTCGTTTGTCGGTTACGTGTGGGGAAGACAGAACACCCCCACAGCGCCCCTCAAAGAGGGTACTATATAAGTGATTAGGATAAATTTGGGATTAAATTTAACGTATATTTTATTCTTAAATACTTGCATATTGGTTATCTGCCTAACGGGAGTGAGAGAGGTTGGTATCCGCCTTACTCTCTAAATCCCGTGCGACATATACATCCAAATAGAGAATATATTTTTACCGGAACAATATCCATCGTCTCGATTCGATATATTCTCTATTTGTATGGGATTTAATTTTTAATAAGTATGTCTAATCGTACAAAGAAAGCAACATCCATCGCTCTCTATTACGACTATTCATACTTATCTAATCCGATCATTCGGATTCGGGTCCATCCAGTTCCGAATCTTTATGATTGAACAAATCAAATCTCTACTAATATACGTGTATTTAACCGTTGTGCGTGCGGCCGATAATATCATCGTATATGACTTTTTTTTAAGAAAAGAAGAGAAAAGAAAAAAAGAAAAGAATATTATTGCAAAAAGCTTAATTTTGTTCTTAAATACTTACATGTTTGACAGTCCACCTAACATGGGTGAGAGAGATTGGCATCCACTTATCTCCCTCTACCATGTTAGACAGATATATCCAAATAGAGAAAATACTTCGTTAAGATAGCATCCACCGTCTTATTTCCATATTTTCTCTATTTGAATGGGATTTGATTTTTAATAAATATGCCTGACCAAACTAGGGGAGCAACATCCATCGCATCCTATTTTAGTCATTCATATTTATCATACCCCGATCATTTAGACGCAGGTCAATCCGGTTCCTGGTCTTCATGATCGGAGAAATCAAATCTCTAACATACCACGTAAGTATTTAACCGCGAAAGAAAATTACAAGAAAAAGGTTATTAATTTTGAATTAGTGGGCTCAGCGCCGTATCGTTTTCTCTTCATCGCCCGGTATTAGGGTAGAAATATCCATCTCATTCCCTAACACCATTTTGTGATTTTTGAAACTTTTATTAATAGGAAAGAAATATCCATCTCTTTCCCATATTTATTCTAATTTGAAATTTCGCGCTTTATTATTTTTTCGTAAAAAAAGAGATGCTGATCGTGAGTCTTTATTATTATATTTTTGTGGAGCCGGACAAAAGCAACATCCATCGCCTTTTTCCAACTCCTTTTATTTTATTATTTTTCTTCGGGGAAATATCCATCTCCACAGAAACATCATTTTTATAAACATTCAACATTCCTAACTTCAATCACAAATGTAAAACCAAACTATAATTAAACTTACATAAGAAATAACATTCATTGGTGCAAAAACAAAAAAATAAACACCACATCACAATAAAGATAAAAACAACCATACCAAAAAAAAAAAATAGAGTTAGGCTTTACACAAATAAACTGAAGTAATAGGGACTGGATCGGCCTACGGATTAAATTTTAAACATACAAACACGAGTCCGTGGAGTACGTCGAGCCGAAACGATTCCCTATGTTTTTTCGGTTTCTGAATTCGTCGGAAACGTCGGCAAACAAACATAAATATTAGTTTAACATATTTTACGTACAACACGGATTCAAATTATTTTATCAACGACGGCATTCACAACCACACCCGAGTATAGAGTATACCTTTGCTTAGCATCGGGTTCGCGACGAAGATCGCGGGCACCGGGATCGGTAGCTAGAGTAGAGAGGTCGTGGCGGCGGAGTCGCGGCAGCTGGAGGCGGCGCAGGCGGCGGAGGTGCGGTCGGAGACGGAGAAGGAGGCGGCGTGGCAGCTGGAGGCGGAGGACGCGGCGGTTGGAGGCGGCGCGGTGCGAGAGGCGGCTGATCGGCAAATGGAGGCGGCGTGGCAGCTGGACGCGGCGGGAGTGGCAGCTGGAGAAGGAGAAGGGAGCTCGCGGCGGCTGGCGCAGCGAGAAGCGGCGGAGATGCGGCGGGAGGGGTGGTCGGAGGCGCGCGCGGGACGAAGGCTGGGCGGACGTGGCGAGGTCGCGGCGGCTGGAGGACGCGGCGAAGTCGCGGACGCGGGGGGAAAATGGCAGCTCGGCGATGGAGGCGGAGATGGTAGCCGGAGGCAGAGGCGGAGGCGCGCGCGTGGAGGTGGCGGCGGGAGACGCGGAGGCGGGGCAGCGAGGAGGCGGAGGCGGCGGAAGCAGCAGCTGGAGGCGGCGGAAGCAGCAGCTGGAGGCGGCGGAGATGGCGCGGCGAGATGGAGGTGACGCGGACGCTATTTTGCGATTTGGCATTATTAGTCCCAACGTGCACAAATTATCATTTGTATTAATGCACCTCATTTACACGTGTCTCGACACGTTTTAAGCTGTCCGTTTTTGTCCCATTACCAGAAGATAGTCTAATTAAATTTGGTTACGCGAATCAAATTTAACTTAAACTCTAACCGGATTAAATAAACCTGACGAACTTAATCGAGACGAACCGTGACTCGCGGACTGTTGTTGTAATGCGGTAGGCCGGACAAAATGGGGTGTCGACAGCCGCCGGTGCTCGACCGGTGGCCAATCGTGGTCGACCATCCTCCTAGGGGTTTTCGGCCACCCCCGATTTATTGGCGATGTCAAAAATTGATTTTGAAGCCTCGTTTTGTGTGTTTTCGGGGTCACAAGTTTTCGGCGAGTTCCGACGACCGTCGCCATTCGAAACCGGAATAGGTGATCCTACGGTTCTTGACCCTCCTGAATTCAATGGTGTTGTCGAAATTTCATTTTGCTGCTTGTACAAAAAGTTATGTGCTAGTGCAAGTTTATGTGTTCTTTTTTGTCTTCTGTTCCTGCTGCGGTGGCTTGCCGGTGGCAAAGCCATCGTGGTCTCTAGTGTGTAGAGGCGACGATGAGATTGTTTTGGAGGAGTTACCTTGAGTTTTGAGGCGCGTTCCAGTGGTGGCCACTTTCGGGTCTGAGATCGGACCCAGTCGTCGGCGACGGCTTTGCGGCAGTGACGAGCGTTGGCGGCGACTACGGTGCGTAGGTGATGCTGTGAGGAGGGGGGGGTCGGTGTTACTCTCTCCCTCTCTTTTAGTAGCTCTCTCTCTCTCTCTTAGGGAGTGGACTGTTGATGAGGGGTGATCCGCTGGGGCGCAGCTCGCCTGCTTTTTGCGAAAGCAAGAAGCAGAAAAAGTACAGCCCAGATCATCCGATTTAAATCGTGCGATTTTTAAGATGTTATATAAAATTTTCATCAATTTATTTGATTAATTTTGAAATATTTTTTCAAAAAAAAAAGTTTGAAAAACGAAGTTTTAGATTTTAACATGATCTACAAATTTGTAATTGAAAGTTTTTCAAAAAAATACCAAATACTATATCAAAATGATGATAAAAATATTTGATCATCATTTATCATTTTTTTATCATTATTTTGAAATAGTGTTTGATATTTTTTCGAAAAATTTTCAATTACAAATTTGTAGATCACATCAAAACTATAACTTTGTAATTTAAACTTTTTTCTTAAAAATACTTCAAAATTAATCTAAAAAACTTTTATAATATCTCGTAATCCGTACAACCGTTGACGATCTGGACCTTCGGATTTTCTGCTTCCTACGAAAGCAGGCGAGCCGCGCACAATCCGTTGGGTTGAGGCTGTGATTTTCGATTCAGCTGCATTATAAATATCTATTTACAGTATTTTAATAAAATAATTATTGTATTTCTTTTTTTTTAATTTAATTTTGGATCAATAGAGAGATATTTGCTCTACAAAAGAGACAACTAATTAACATTATTTTGACATAGTATATGATATTTTTTAAAAAAATTTCAACTACAAATTTGTAGATTATATCAAAATCTACAACTTCGTCTTTTAAGCCTTTTCTTAAAAAATGTTTCAAAATAAGTCTAAAAAACTTTCATATAATATCCGTAATCCGTACAACCGTTGACGATCTGGACCGTTGAATTTTCTGCTTCCTATGAAAGCAGGCAAGCCACACACAATCCGTAGGTTGTGGCTGTGATTTTCGATTCAGCTGCATTATAAATATCTTTTTACAATATTTTAATAAAAAATTATTATATTTCTATTTTCTTACTTAATTTTGGATCAATAGAGAGATGTTTGCTCTACAAAAGAGACAGCTAATTATCATCATTTTGACATAGTCTTTGGTATTTTTCAAAAAAAATTTAACTACAAACTTGTAAATCACATCAAAATCTACAATTTCGTCTTTTAGACATTTTCTTAAAAAAAATTTCAAAGTAAGTATAAAAAAATTTCATATAATATCTCGGTATCCGTATAACCGTTGACGATCTAGGCCCATTGAATTTTCTGCTTCCCGCAAAAGCAGGCGAGCCACGCACGATCCACAGTGGCTGAGGCTGTGATCTTTTATTCAGCTGCATTATAAATATCTATTTACAATAGTTTCGTGAAAAGAAATTATTATATCTATATTTTCTTATTTAATTTTTTATTAAGATAGATAAAAAATTTCTTAAATCATTGTTGATCTATTTTTAAATATTTAAAAATTAATATTATATTATAAAATATACTAAAATTTATTTTATGATATATTTAAAATTTTATGACAGATGTTGGAGAAGGACGTTTAATCTGCCCCTGTTGATACATTACCAAATTTCTTAGAGAAGACGGAGACTAATTGGAAAAGAAAATTCATTAATAAAAAGGTACAGCAACAGATGGGACTGCTATTTATTGCATTAATAAATAGGCTAAAATTTATTAAATGTCCTTATATTATGTATCGTTGGGTTATATTTTTATATATTTATTTTATATTTTTATATATTTTTGTCACTTTCAAACTATTTTATTATTGATTTAGAAACGCGATATCACTGAAAAGAATTTAGATGTTAATTACGTTAATGTGCCACAAATTAAGTATGCTTTAATTATTTTTTAATATAAATAGAATTATAAAAATGTTAAAATATATTTTAAAAAGCTTAATTAGTGTCATATCAGTATATTAATTCGTAAATCATCATTAATGGTATCGCGTTTCTAAATTAATAGTAAATAGGTATTAATGTCACAAAAATAAATAAAAAAATATGAGTACCCAAAAATATATAATAGATGAGTATTTATTGAATTTTGACCTAATAAATATTGAAAGCATATTTTGCAAAATGGTGTGTGTATAATATTAGTCGAAAGAAAATAGATCGGATCTATTTGGTAAAATCATTGACAATTTATGTGGCTTCAATTCAGGCCGCTCATCAAATACAGTACGAATTATGGAATTTTATAAAAAAAATTTATTTATTTGATTTATATACAAATATTTTTATGAAAAATTTTAACTATAAAGTTATAGATTTTAATGTGATATATATTTTTACAGATAATTTTTTTTTAAAAAAAATATTAAATAATATGTCAAAATTAGGATCAAACTATTTAATCGTAATTTGACATATTATTTGATATTTTTTTGAAATATTTATAACTATAAAATTATAAATCACATTCAAATGTATAATTTTATAATTCAAAAATTTTCGCAAAAAGATTAAAGTTACAAGAGGATTCTCTGTGGTGGTATTACATAAAGAGAATCCCATCCGGAAAGAAAAGCAATTTTAGAATCTTTTAAAATGAGGTCGACCAACGGAAATAAAAACCTTAGAAATGAGGTCAAAAAAAGTTGTCCAACCACCCGGCATAATTAATTAACATAATTATATATTAAAGAAAATAACAACTTATATTTTATAATAGAGTAATTTTAGTAATATTTAATTTTAGAGAAACTTTAACTTAGTGTATATTATTTTTTGCCGAGATTTAAGATAAAATTTGAAATGGTTAAGACAAAAAACAAATGTGCACTTTGTTAGTAAAAATCTGCCAAGCGATTCCGAATAATTAGGAAAGGGATAATGACATATCAGCCATCCATTTTGAATTTTTTGGACAGATCAGTCCCTCTGTTTAAAAAATGGACAGATCAGCCTCTCCGCTGCTGTTTCGAATTTTTTTCGGACAAAAATGTCTTTATTTCGCCGAGGCCGAGACTACCTATTTAGAAGCATTTTTGGAAAAATTTTGAACATGAAAGTTGTAGATCTCGACGAGATCTATAACTTTTATGTTCAAAATTTTTTCAAAAAATACTTCTAAATAGGTGTTTTCGGCGTCCAAACTGTTTTAGCAATTTCGGATCGAGCTGGTTACACTTTGGATCTCAAAAACACCTATTTCAAAGCATTTTTTGGAAAGATATTCAACATGAAAGTTGTAGATCTCGATAAGCTCTACAACTTTTATGTTCAAACATTTTTCTAAAAAATACTTTTAGATAGATATTTTTGGTATCCGAACTGTTAATGAGTATAGGGGTATTTTTGTCCGAAAAAAGTTCAAACAGTGTTTGAGGGGCTGATTTGGTAGGTTTTCGAAATGGGAGGTTAATCTGGTACTTTTGAAACCTTGGGGGGCTGATATGATATAAGCCCATTAGAAAACTTCTTTCATCGAAATTTTGAAATGATCGCGTACCCTGTACAATTGTATTCACCATAATAATCTCGATTTTTACCAACATGAACAAATTATTGACAAATAATAGTATTCCAATACACTCAACAAATCCAACCTAAAAGTCATATATTTTCGATTTAAAATTTTCGAAAAATATTATCAAATTACTCAAACCAACACTCAATGAATCAGTCTCCATTTTAAAAACTCTCTCCTAAATTTCATTCATCATTTTAGCCCGATATATATATATATATATATATATATATATATATATATATATATATAAACTGAAAGGGAAGAAAGACAGTCACTGATTCACTCCTTAATGCTATGTTTGGATGGGATGAAGGAAAGTGGAGATAATAAAAGTAAGTGGGATGAAAGAGAGGTAAGAAATATTTTTTCTCAAATTTATTTAGATATAGAGAAAAAAATGAGAGAAAATTAAGTAAGGACAAATAAAAAATATATAAAAATACTATTATATTCTTAATATAAGTATATTAAGATAAAAGATTTTGAGAGGTTGAGGACAATAATGTTAATTCCTAAGAATTAGAATTTTTTCCTTATGATTCTCTCAGATCAAGGAGAAAATATTTCTGATTATAGGCATACCCATCATAGGCAAACACATAAATTATAACAATTATTATGATATGGTGGGAAAAAATGGTAGAATCAATATATTTTTCAACTTTTCCCCTCAATTTCTCTCCATTTAGGCAGAATCATTTTTTGTGAGGCCCATTGATTTATTTTCTTTCTGATTTCCTTCTATTTCCTCCAAATCAAAACTTGAAAATAAAATAAAATACCGTTTAATTCTTTGGACTCCCAATCTATCATTTCCTTTTTTCCTTCTCCTAAACAGACCCTAACGCCGTATTTGGAAAGAGAAAAAAATGAGGAAAAGAATGTCAGGAAAAGAAAAAAGGATTGAAAATTATTTTTTTTCTCGTTTGGGAATTTAATGGAAATGAGGGGGAAAAAATTATTTCATGGGACCCACAATTTCTTTTCATTCTCTAAATACAGAGAAACGGTGAGAAAGAAGTGATATAAAAATATTAAATTATAATTTTATCCTCATTTGAATAAAACAAAAAACAATGATGTCGTATAGGATAGTTTTGTACTTTAGCATAATAATTTTTTTTTGTTTTTTTCATTTTTATGATTAATTCTTTTCTTTACTTTCCTTCGACCTATTATCCAAATAAATTGTAAGAAAATTATTTTCTTACTACTTTTAGTCATTTTTTATTCCTTCTATTTGTCTTCCTTCTAGCCAAAAAAATAGCGTAATAGCCTAAGAAATGTATAACAAAACAAATAGCAGAAGCTTAATACGCCAAATAACGAAGAAACATCGGGTTGTGTTATAAGAAGAAACTTCGAAGGGGTATCTGCCAAAATATGTCCCCCCAATACTTTGAATTATCAAAATATATCTATCTAATTGAAAATAACTTTTTTTATGCCCCCTAACTCTATGAAAGAACGAAATTGCTCTTATTATTTTTTTTATAAAATAAAGACAGTTAACTTAACTTAACAACGACAATTTTATTATTTCGTAAGGTCAAGGGGACATACAAAGATAATTTCGAATTAGAATGTATATTTTGATAATTTTAATTAAGAGAGGCATATTTCGGCAAATACACGAACCTTGAACTAAGAATATTAGTATTCCTCAAGAATTTTTCCATAACATTTATACAGTTTGTACAACATAAAATAGGACTGTCATGGGCTCCCTTGTATGGCATCTTCTTTTTGGGAGCTGCTAGTGGTAGCAATAGATTCAACCATAAATTTATCAACCCACATGATAAAAAAAAATTGGAGTATTTTCTTTAAAAGAATTTTCAAAATAAAATTTATAGATTTGAAGAGATACTCAACTTTCATATTGAATATTTGTTTCAAAAAAAATATTTCTAAGTAGATATTTTGGATTCCAAAGTATAAGGGGTTCAAAGTGGATTCCAAAACTACTTTTGAAATCCGATAAATTTTAGAGTCTCAAAACACACATTTAGAAGCAATTTTAGAAAAACTTTCAACACAAAAATTATAGATCTTGTCAAAATCGTCAACTTTAATATTAAAATTTCCCAACAATGCTCCCAAAGTTATTTTTTTAATCATGCCGGCTGGTAGATTTTTTGGTGAATTTGTTTTGGGCAAGTATTTTCCTTTTCTTTTACCAATTCTAGAGATAAAGAAAGTGTGAGGTCCGTGACCGAGTTAGATTTTCGTAATCTTTAGCTCGTTTATGATGTTAGACTTGTATGTGGTTGTCTGAAAATTTTTTGCTAAGTCCTAATTATGCATGTTGGGTATGTGTGTATAATGATTTCTTGGACTTGCATGCGCATGTGAGGCTTGCTATTGTGTGAGGATGCATGCGTGGTCGCGTTGGGGACGAGCTGGCCTAGTTGGAGTCTCGTTGGCGCGAGCGTGCGATCCGTAGCGAGTCGGCCGAGTGTGGTGCTGAATCTGTTTATGCAGAATTCGGGACTTTCGGTCGACCGATAGTTGTTTCGGTCGACCGATCGGAGTAGGTGAGAGTTGGTGAGGGTTGTTTTTAGTGTTGTTTGGGGTTATTTTTTATTTCTACCCGAGAAGAGCAGTTCTGGAGCCCTAGGTAAGTTCCCCCTAGGTGATCATCTCATTTTTTTTTATTTAAACTTGATTTTCACACTCTCCCGGTATTGTCCTACGCGTAGATTACTTCGATTTTCGGTTTCGCGGAGAATTTCGATTGTGAGCCCGTGGAGAGCTTGGATTTGAGGTGAGTCGTTTAACACCAAGTGTGTGTGTGTTGGTATGCATGAAAATGCATTTAATGTTTTATTCGGGGTGTGTTTACATGATTTTGATGGAAATGCGTAACCGGGTCAAGAACCCTAATTGTTGATGTTTATTGTGATGTGGCGGAATCATGTAACATGCTATATGATGCCCTTGTGATGCTAAGAATGCTAACCTTGAGTAGTACATCATGTTGTGTACAATTATGTTAGTCCAAAAAGCATGAACTTTGTATGGTTTTGCTCAATAACTATGTTATCCATGTTGATATGTAATGTTATGTGAGCATGTAAACGAAGTGTAGAGTAAAATAGCTCTAGAGACACTCGTATTAGTTGTGCCTTAATAATAAATTGTGGGTACTCTGTGTAGTCGGGATCTCTGTCGAGTTTCGAATGAGTCCACCCGATGTAATGATTCCGGGGGGGCAATATGTCGGGGGCGGAGGGTTCCGGCTAGAGTACCTAAGGCGGTGAGTTGGCCTCTACGGAGGACGGTGGGCGTAGTACCTTGCGGATCAGCCGTTGTCCAGGCGATTGCTACGTTGAGCGAGGCTCGGTTGCACAAGGCGTAAAGAGTCCGAGTAGCCCCCATTTTGCGCTGTGGGGTCGCCCTTACCGTGAGTGTTGTGTCGTGACGGAAAGCCCGACGACAGCGGGCGAAAAGCCTTGGTCTGAGTGTAGGCGTCCGGAACTACTTTAGCCTGTGTTGGGTTAGGAGCCTTAGTTAGAGAGTTCGTGTCGGACCTACCTTACCTAAATGAACAAATGTTGACTAACTACGATAGGTTAGTGAATCACGCTGACTTAACAAAGAAAATACATAATCGGTTTGTCGGATGATTATTTCTGCTATGAGCCAAAGCATGCTATTGTTTTGTTGCATGTGTGATGAATATGCTTATTGTTGTTCATGATGATGATAATTGTTATGCTTGTGTTTTGTGTGTGGTGTTGCATTGGTGCTCCAGGGGAGGACACCGATGTGCCACTCACTGAGTCATAAGACTCACCGCTTTGTTGTCCTATTTTTCAGATCCGTCCGCGAAGGGCAAGGAGTTTGCGTAGTCATCGTAGCAAGCGAGAGGGAAAAACTAGAAGGTATTTTGGGATTTTGGGGACTAGGGATGTATAGACTTCATTTTGTATACTAGCCTAGTCACACTTAGTTTATAATGTAAGATGTAGATAAGTGAAGTATTAACCTACACATAGCATGTATTTCCCTTGGAATTTAATAAATTATTTGTAAAGCTTTTGAATCTCAAGATGTATGAAATTATAAAGTTTTATATGAAAAGTGTATATTTTACTAAATATGGTGTTTTGACACCAAGTGAGCTTTGGAATGGTTGGGTATGTGTATTTGACCCAATGTGGTATTGTGTATGCGTTGGAATGGATGTTAAGCTTGAAAAATGAGTTTTGATGCATTCATCACTTGTTTTACCGTATTTCGGTCTTTAAAGAGTTTTTAAATTAGGTTCGCCGCTTTCGCGTATTTTTGGTGTTTGGGAAGTCCCACACGTGTACCCAAGGTAAATACATGGGTGTGTAGGGTTGGTTTCCAAAACCCAGGTAAAATACGGATTTTGAGGGGGCGAGTATCTCATTTCTGAAAACTATTTTTTGATTTTCTGATATTTTCGGTCGACCGAAACTGTTACAGCAGGCATTTGTGCTCACGGGTTGAGTATCGGTCGACCGGTTCTCAACTTTCGGTCGACCAATTCTCAACTTTCGGTCGACCGAAAACTCTCTGGAATTCGAAATTTGATTTCCTTTTAAATGGTTTCCGAAAACACTTTTGATGCTTTAAGGGTCTTGTATAAATATATTTAAGATGTTTAGCACCTCCAAATCTTTTAGAAAAATACAGGTTCAGCCGGTATTTCCGAAAACGTCTTTCTAGATTTTTATTACAAATGTTTTAAGTTTAGGACCTAAGACTGTCCTAGATACTTTGATGTCAATGGAGAAGATTGATATTTTAGGATCTTTGACAAGCTTAGTTGGTGTTCGAGGCGGGTTCCACCTCCTCTGTGGTTACTTGCCGGTACCGATAGTCCCGTGCTCGGCTCAATTCTTGTTTTCGTGATCTATTTAGTATGAGCTTCCGCATTGCGATACTCTAGATTTGTGTTCTTCTGGGTTTCTCTTCTTAGCCGCTGCGGCCCCGGGTCGCGGGTCGTGACAGAAAGTGCGGCCCGGACTGGCTCTGCACTTCTACAACAGGCTGCGGGCTAGCCTGCACTACCGCTTGCATGGGCCGAGCCGGCTCGCTCGTTCAGGGAGTAAGCTTGGCTCAGCTTGGTGTGGTGGCTGCTGACTTGGCTCGTGTGCAGGTGACGCAGCCTGTATGGTGCGGTCCGCACCGCTATTTAGTTTAAAAATAAGTTACTTTTAATTTCCAGCACATATATTAAATTGTGAAAAATCAAAACTTGGATTTATATATTAATTAAAAATTTTCAATACATCAAAAAATCAAATAAAATTTAAATTGATCTAAAAAGTCAAATACAATAACGGTTATAAACAATAAAAGTGACAAATAGTACTCTTATTCCTGCGCTTCCTCCGCAACTTTTCGTCCTCTAGGGTTTCCCCTTGATTTTTCGTGCAGCATCGATATAATCTTTTATGCATACATATCTCTAAAGTCATTGAACTTAGATGGTACCTTTTCTTACTAAGTACTTGTGTACTTGCGCTGAAACATGACTTAGGGGCAACTGTAGACGCAGGTGGTGTCGGTATATCATAAGCCATAGGTTGAAGTATACATTGATGGATAAACATCTTCCACTAGTCTAAAACATTCAGATTTTTTCGTTCATATGTAGATTTAAATTTAATCCGGTTAGTTTCTATGTAATTATGAAGAGATAGAGTATAGAGGGATCATATTCTGTCTCATAACTCTGTTACTTTAAGCGCACTGCTGATGAGTTCGAAATCATCATATAAAAACATATGGAGCATCATTGCTGCTTTGGTCTTCAGCGGTTCTTACATTACCATAAATGGTGCATTCAACATATATAATTTATTTAAAACTATTCTCAATATTTACACACAGTACAATATACTCATTTTGTTATAATAAAGACTAATTGAAGTACGTACACATTTAACTTAAATATAGGATCCATTGCCAAATCTAAATAATAAATATTTTTTCAAAATATTTTTTTAGATATTTCATCTATATGTAGAACAATTTCATTAAACTTGTCTCATGTTATGCTAACACATTACTTATTCGCACTAAATTAGGCAAAATTTTATTTATAATTGATAATAACTATCACATTAAATATTTGTTGCATGCAAAAAAATTTGCAAAAAAATTTCCAATATTATAGTAATTTGCTTATCATTGTAGAAATTTCTAATAACAACTTTGTAGTTTATACTTACCTTCAGCATATTATATGTAGAGTTTCACTATATGGTACAATATGCATTATCCTTCAACGCCTCTTACCAGAAGATCTGCATAATTTTTTTAATTTTTGCAAACATTAAGAAACAGAACTTATATAATATAGTATCTTTTATTTATTTATACGTGTATGATTCTGATGGAATCCATCTCGGACACACAAATTTATTATATGGCATACACATTTAAAATAAAATAAAACTTCATTAGGATATAACTTATTTATTAAAAGTTCAGCGACGCTTATATTATTACTTGTTGTTGACCTTATTGTGTTTTTAACAGTAACAAATAATTAGCAAAAATTTGGTTGTTCAAGCTTTTAATGTTTTTAGGTATCTAGCTCACTATACTTAACTAGACCTCAATGAGGTAAATTCATCTACGAGCCTCGCCACTCATTGAATAAACTTGGATGAGCTGAGCAAGACTAAATAACATGCGCAAATAAAAGGAACACATTGGAGACGCTTTAAGCTTGAAATTGAATTTTTACAAAGATGGCATTTTACCAACACTCAACGTTCAAGACTTTTTGTATTTGTGTGAGCGACATTTATATTCCATAATGTTAGAAATATAGATTTAGAATTAAACTCAAAGGTGGGGATGATTTAGAGATCAAAATCAAAAGTTATTTATTATCTAAATCAATGCTTAACAGAGAAGATTTCCGTTCCACCGCATAATGATGTTCGGTCTATCGAATCTCGATGATATTTCTGAAGTTGTTAAATTTGCAAGTCCAGTCGACTGGAGAATCATTCCGGTCGATCGAAAGTTCGTAAAAACTAGCTTGTGAAAGAAATCTTTATATCAGGGTTTCGGAGTTTTGGCTTCTCCAAGGTACTGAGACTGATCTAAACACTCCTAATCCTTGGGAGTAAGTTTCTAAACTCTCCTAAATCATTAGATTAAGCTAAACTTGTAAATCCTTATATATACCCTAAATTTCTTGTCCTTTAAGAGAGATTTCTAGAGAGATTTGTATTTGGAATTTTTATTTTTATTTGAGAGATTGCAAAAGTGGTTTATTAGCTAACCAAAAATAAGAAAAAGCTAGTGTAGCTAGCTCACCGCCAAAAGCTAGAAAATAGGATTATCACTCAACTGGTAAAAAAGGTGTAACAGCTTGGTAGACACCCGTAAGTCGACGACAACTAGTGAATAGTTCAAGTCTTAGGAGATAGATGCAAGAGAGTGGACATAGGATAATTTGACCAAATTACTATAAATTACGATGTCAATCTCTAAACTCTTGCTTTATATTTAAATTTCATTAGTGGAATGCTTAGGATCTACATTTTCTATATGTTTATGCATGTGTGATTGAATTGCTAATAGAGCTAAAACTTGCTAAGACTGCCAAATTGTTTAATCTCTATATATATATAATATATAATATATATATATATATATAGAAAACTCGGTATCAAAATAGTTGAGTGCCATGTGGCATCTCTTATAACTCACAATATACCACATGGCATCTCTATTATCTCATAATTTGACATGTGGCACATTTAAACATATTAAATATGTCATAATCACATCATTAATGAAAGTTTTGATTCAATATATATTTATATATTATTAATAATTTATTAAATATAAAAAATAAGTATAATTTATTTTTACTTATATTAAATATAAATTATAAAAATTTCAAAGAATTTGAAAAGTCATTATTAAATTCTCAATAATCTATATATAGTACATACAATATATAAAAAGGGGTGATCAAAGTTGTAACTTTCGGTATGTCACTTGGTAGTTATTTTTGCTCTAATAATATGTGATAAATATAATATTTTAATAAAGTATATTATTAAAAATTTATTAAATATAAAACAAATATAATTTATAATAATTCTTTTTACTTATATTAAACATAAATTATAATACTTTCAAAGAATTTAAAAGGTCATTATCAAATTCTCAATAATCTATATATAGTTAAATATATATAAAGGGTGATCAAAGTCATAACTTTCGGTATGTCATTTGTTATATATATATATATATATATATATATATATATATATATATATATAAAAATATATATAAATATATATAATATAAATATATATAAAATATTATATTTAAATATATAATAGAAAATATATAAATATTTATAAGTATATAAATTGGGTGGTCAAACAGTTTCACCATGTGGCATCTTAATGACTTTCGGTGTGTCATTAGTATTTCTTTTTTTAAAAAAAGCACATGGTATGTTCATTATCTGTTAATGGTTTAAAAATCACGTAATTAATTTGAAAAATATAAAAAATGCTAAAAGAAGTTAAAGAAAAAATAATAACTTTATTAAAAAATTAGTTTATAAGGAATAATCTACACACATGCGTAATTATTAATATAAAAGTGATAATAATACAAATTTTAAAATAAGATTTATTTTAACAAAAATTATTCATATTCTAAAAAAAAATTATATATATAACTGTATGTCATAATTATTTCATGTTATTATCAAATAATTTTATTATTTTATTTATAACAAGTAATATTCTCTTACTCTAATAATATGTGATAAATAAAATATTAACTTTAATAAAAGTAATTATTAAATTTAATAATAAAATATATAAAAAAAAATAATATTATTATTTTATATTGTTTACTAACATCCGTGCATCGCACGGGTGCAAAACTAGTTAGCTCTTAATTTCTAATTACCCTTACTCACACTCCTCTTAGGGCGCTTTAAATCCCAACATTTGTATTACCAAATAAAATTAATATGATATTGTTGTTAATATCACAAGCAGTAATAATATTACATATTACTGTAAAAATATTATTAGTATTATGTGGATGTTCAATTTTAATAAATGTGATTATGATTTTCTACATAACCCAATTAGTATTTATATAATGACATAATTCTTTATGCTCATTTAAAAATATATATATAATTCAGCATTAATAAAAAATCTAAAAAAATGCTAATCTAGATTGTCTTGGAGAAAACATATACTTACTAAAACTACCGCCATTTGCTATTAATTATTATTGACATTGGTTGTTGCACCTTGGGTGCTACCGAGTGTGCCTTCTTAGGTTGGACGGATCAGCATTTTTACCTGTCACCATATTGCTTTCTACACTTCTTACATATTGGTGTAAATTACCTATTTAATACTTCGACTTGTACCTATATTAACTTTTGGTACCCTATTTTGCAAACGCACATCAGCACATACCTCCAGCCAGAATTCGTGACGGCGTCGTTAATTTGGATGACGTAATAAAGCGGGTTTTTTATCCGTTAATATTTAGACCCCAAAAACACCAATTGAGAAGTATATTTTGGAGAAATTTAACATAAAAGTTGTAGATTTTGATGAGATCTACAACTTTTATGTTTAAAGTTTTTTCAAAAAATACTTCAAAATGTGTGTTTTGAGGCTCCCATTTGTTAACGGATTTCAAAATCGACCTATCAACTCGGTAGAATTTGAAGCCTAAAAATACATACTTCCAAGAATTTTTGAAAAAACTTTAAGTATAAAAGTTGTTGACCTTATCAAAATCAATAACTTTTATATTCAAAATTTCTCCAAAATATATTTCTAATTAGGTGTTTTGGTGTATGGAAATGAGTAGGTAAAAATTTAACTCAATAAAATTTAGAGCCTCATAACACCTATTTAGCAGTACTTTTTGAAAAATTTTGAATATAGAAATTGTAGAGTATGATAAGATCTATAACTTTTATGCTTAAAATTTTTTCAAAAAATGCTTGGAAATAGTTGTTTTGAGGTTGTGTACCGGTTAATAAGTCGATTTTGAAATCCGTTAAAAATTGGGAGCCTCAAAACATACATTTCGAAGCATTTTTTGAGGTAACTTATATAAAAGTTGTAGATTTCATCAAAATCTACAACTTTTATATTTGAAGTTTTTCCAAAATATGTTTCTAAATTGGTATTTTTGGGGCCTAAATATTAATGGGTAAAAAATCGCTTTCCCACGTCATCCATGTTAACGGCGCCGTCACGGATTCTGGCTGGAGGTATGCGCTGAGATGTGTTTGTAAAATTGGGTACAAAACATTAATATAGGTACAAGTCAGGGTACCAAATAGATAATTTACCCTACATAGTGCTTCTAATTTTCTGTCAGGTTGTGATTCTTTAGAATTGTCATATCTCACTTACCTTTTTAACTGTATTACGAGTTGAAGGTGTCATCTCTGGAACAAAGTCATTCCAGCACATCCAGAAGTGCTACAAGGAAGTATTTATAATACCGATAGATCTGGTTGATCTTCATAACAACTATACAACTTGATTGTGCTATTGTCAATGAATGGGTAGCTAATATCGTAATCAGTATATTCATATGTCTCATATGGGTTATTTGAATCCATTAGAATTCAAATAAAATTAAGACAAAAAAAAAAAAAAAAAACTACTAAATTTAGGAATAGTAGAGAGTTTGTGAGTACATTTAGCATAAGATGATATAGTTGGGAGTAAGAGTTTAAAATTTAAGTTGCGTAGAATTTGTGAAGTTTGAGATTGTATTGATAGACGACAAAGTTGATTAAAAAAATTAAAAATAATAAAAAATGTTACAGGCAACAGCTTCATACCGCTAAAAGCAATGCTGCAACGGCGGCCCATGGGTGATGCGCGCGACCTACGCCGTGCACGAAAAAACAAAAAAGAGATTGGCCTTGTGGGCTGCTGACCGCGGGCCAGCTTAGACTGAAATTTCGGAGCTGACACACAAGACGCATCTCTAACTAATGGACTAAACCGCGGCCCGCACTAGCTGTGCTGCGCGCAGACTAGGTTTGCATCTCTAACCAGTTCTAGCATCAGTAGTTCCAAACTCTCCAGCTTCCTTTCTTTTTTTTTTTTTTTTTGGTTTTATTTGTTTTAATTTTTTTTATATATATGTTTGGGATAATATGATTGTTGCTGTACAATTTGTGCATCTGCTTGTTTCAGTTTAAAAGAGTGATAAATTAGTTCTTCTTGCCTACAAATGCCTATATTTTCTAACTTTTGAAGCAAACAGAGAAGAATTATTGAAAGCAGGGCATATTCCAACTTTGAATTGGCCAGAACAATGTAGTCAGCAGAGAAGCGCTACACCGAGAGCCAAGTCGGAGTATAAAACCAGGCATCATATTAGCTGATGCTGATGCTGCTGCTGCTAGAATACCCATTATTATTTAGTTGTCGCATTGGGCATGTGTACGGCAGGGATGGATAAGAATCAGCCTCTAGGGAAGGTGACGACTTGATGCACGGCTGAGATTTGGGAGTGAGAGATCGAGTGCTAGACAACAGAGCTTTAAAGCTGATTCTTGCTAATATTTTATTGAATCCGTCCCACTCAGGAAAGCACTACCTACGTAAATGAATGCCAGCAGTGACCCTCATAACAGTTGTTCGCTGCTACGTGTAAGTCGCTGATCTTCTCCTGTCCACTGATTATTCTATTTAAGGGAAACTACTACAGAGCATCATCCAAAACTCGAACTCCGGCCATGGCGTGGTCAATTGAGTACTTGCTAAAATTGCCTGTTCTTGCTATCTTGTTCTTGAACTCATACTTCCTCTCTGACAATTCAATCTCGAACAAGTACATATACACATCAATTATTAGCTTCGGTGACTCACTTACCGACACCGGAAACAACGTCCTCTCCGGCGGCGCTGACAGCAACCCCGTCACTCACAGCCTTCCCTATGGAATAACTTACTTCCATCATCCAGCAGGCCGTGCCTCCGACGGCCGCTTGACCATCGATTTTCTAGGTAGTATTTGGATTTCCTTCTTTCTTTCTTTTTTCTTTCTTTTTTTTTTTTTTTTTTTTTTTTTTTTTTTTTTTTTTTTTTTTTTTTTTTGGGTCTTTGACTGAAGTGCTAACATGAGAAGTGATGGTTTGTGTTGCAGCTGAAGCGTTCGGCCTGCCTTATCTTCAACCGTCGTTAGCGAAAGGCGTGAACTTTGAGAAGGGAGTGAACTTTGCTGTGGCTGGGGCGACGGCGCTGGATACAGAATTCTTTGTAGACTCGGGGCTTGGGAAGTTTATATTGACGAATCTATCTTTGAGCGTTCAACTTCGATGGTTTGAGGAGTTTAAGACATCTCTTTGCACTACATTAGATGGTATTTATTTCAAAAAAATATACTCTTGTTTGGTTATATTCCTACCTACCGCTAGAGAAGTTTATCTTCAACGAACAATAGTGCTAATTTCCGTTAGATTGCAAAATTGTTGTTGTGTTATAATATCGCTGAATAGATTGTAATTTTTTGAAGATTGTAGAAGTTACTTTGGTAGTACTCTCTTTGTCGTCGGAGAAATTGGCGGAAACGATTACAACTTTGGCTTACTGCATGGAAAGACTTTGGAGGAGATGACGAGTTATATGCCTAAAGTCATTGAAGCCATCACGAATGCTACAGAAGTAGGGAGATTTTCCAATTTCCATCATTTTAATGTATATACTATGAAAAATATGATAATTCACTATGCATTTGTTGTTACAGAGATTGATCAACCATGGAGCGGTCGAGCTGCTCGTGCCGGGGAATCTACCAATCGGATGCCTTTCTGGATATTTGACAGCGTTCACCAGTACTAACCCTGAAGATTATGATCCTAACAACGGATGCCTTGTAAAACTTAACAATTTTGCCATGCTCCACAACTCATTGCTTAGCGATTCTCTGAATCAGCTCCAAAAGAAGCATCCGAGTGTTAGAATCATGTATGCTGACTATTACCACGCAGTACTTCAGCTCGCTAATTCTCCGGTGAAATTCGGTCGGTCCTATCTTCTTCTAGCTTGGATAATACTTCAAATTTCCATATATATATCTTCTTCTTTTTTTTTTTTTTTTTTTCTAATTAGCAAGTTTAATTTACAGGATTGCAAGGAGGGGCCTTGAGGTGTTGCTGTGGGGGTGGGGGTATGTACAACTTCAATAAGACTGCGATGTGTGGGCATCCGGGCTCGAGCGTATGCAGCGATCCATCGTTGTTTATGAATTGGGACGGGATTCATTTGACCGAGGCTGCCTATGGTGCCATTGCCCGTGCATTGCTCCAAACCAACACCTACCCACCTATTCTTCGACGTCAGCAGTAGTTATCTACCAATAATCGTGTATAGCTTACTTTTCTATATTCACAAACTTAGGTTATTGTTTTGTGCTGTATAAAATTTATGAAATGAAGGTATATATTGCATACTAAATGGGATAATGCTACGAATGTATGTATAAAAGAATTATTGACTATTTCTTCAATTTTCAAACATGAATATATATATATATATATATATATATATATATATATATATATATATGACTTTTGAAACCGTGCTAGCCAGGGAGATAATTTGTTGCAGACTTTTTGCGGTAGAAAGCCTAATAAATATAACATAAGGGAAAGAAAATTAAAACAAAAACTGAAGAATAGGATAGGCTAATGAATCTAGTCAAATTAACCATTTGCAAAAATCATTAATAAAATTAGGATCATCAAAATATAAATATTGAGATGAAGTCTGACGTAAATTTGCTAAATGATCCACCACTCGATTAGCTACTAGATAAATTTGTTGAAGTTAGTACACGATTTCTAGAAAGTAGTACAAAATCTTCTGTTATCTTCTATATAATATTTAAGGGCCAGGGGGGTTGCTACAGTGCACGCCTCCCCCCATATATATATATATATATATATATATATATATATATATATCCCTATGATCTATTATCAAATACTGTAAATATAAAACTCAAAACATTTAACATATCAATAGTGTTTTTTTTAAAAAGAAAATTAACATATCCATAGTGTGTCACAATGCATAACCCGTAATATTTAATTAACATATCAATAGTGTTTTTTAAGAAAATTAACATATCAATAGTGTGTCATATGGTGTGCGAGTTACTGGAATGTGGACCAAGACACTGAGAGACTGTGTTCATCTCAATATACAACTGTCTTATGAAAATTAGCATATCAATATTGTGTCATATACTGGAGTGTGGACCAAGACACTGAGAGAGACGAAATGGGATCCTCTGTGGTGCGTAGACGGAATGGGATCCTGTGGTCACACCACAAAGGATCCCCTCCGTGGCTTAAATCCCGGCCGCGTATCATCCATAGCACGAATCACGAAATTTTATATAAAATTTTTATTTTCTTATTTGATCTATTTTTCAGTATTTTTATGAAAAAATATTTAAATTATAAAATTATAGATTTTGATATAATTATAACTTTATAATTAAAAGCATTTCGAAAGAAATATCAAATAATATATGAAAATGATGATCGACAATATTTCTTTCAAGCTTTAAACTATAAAGTTAGTAGATCATATCAAAAGTAATTTTGTAATTTAAATTTTTTTTATTAAAAATATTTTAGAATAAGTCAAATAAAAGAACGAAAATAAAAAAATTCATTATTCGCACAATCTTGGCCGGAATTTAAACCACAGATAATTTCACATGGTTTTTACCGCATAACATCCGATCTAGAGAGAGACTGGTGTTAAACCAGATAATTCCATGTGGTTTTTACAGCATAACAGCTTGAGAGAGACTGGTGTTCATCTCAATATACTACTGTCTACAACAACGAATTAAAAAAGATAAAATTTAAGCTATCAAGACAGCCACATGTCTAATATATCTTTCGTCATGCCTTACACTTCCCTCTAGAAAGAATTTGGTGAGCCCGTCATATTCTCTATTTTAGTACAAATAACCACAATTTTTTTAAGTTTCATGATTTCTTTTTAAGTAATAATTTTGTTGTGAGATCCGTAATGTTACAATGTTGTTAATTTGGTATTTTCGTGCGATTTTGTTAAATAATATTTTTTAAGATCCTATTTCGATGAATATAAAATTCATCGTTAATTATAATATTTGTTTGATATCTCCGTTTAAATTTTTTTTTATCTCTTTTTATTTGCAACGCACAAAAGCATAGAAAATAATAAAACAAAATCAGACAAAATTAATTACGCATGCAACGGTGAATAAATCAAATAAAATAAAAAGCAAAAACAATTAAATTAAATAAAACAAACAATAAAGAAGCAGTAAACTGAGCCTAAAACAAAACAATTAAATAAAAAGCAACATCAACATATTTAATTATCTAACCTAATCAGACATGCAGAAATAAATAAATGCTCGATATATGATTTAACAAATGAGCCAGAGATAAATGATTGCATAAAAGAATGATATTGATGCAACAAAAAGTCTTATGTAGGAGCTTCTGTCATCGCTCCTTAACATGTACTACATGACTCAAACTATGTAGAGTTTCAATGCAGTAAGATCCTTACTCTTTCTTTCTTGAATTTTTCTGCGTAACTATGCTGACTTTTGAGTGGTCCCTCGTTGTGTCTTTTTTTTTTTTCTTTTTTTTTTCTTTTTTTTTTTTCTATACTCGTTTTCTATCTCCCCCTCCCAATTTCTCTGAATATGAAGTACTTTTATAGGCAGCCATTGCTATTAAATCTTCGAGGAAGTTGAGATACTTCCTCTAATTTTTTTTCTCTTTGCAACGAGCTTTGACTATTCAAAATTTTTCACTCTTTTATTCTGTGCATTAATACTCCTAGGGCACCTCAAATTTTTGAAAAACAAGGGATAATTGCATTTCAGCCCCCTCTGTTAAAATCGTAGATATTTCAGTCCCTAAAAGTAAAAAAATATGCTGACGTGATAGCACACGTATATCGGAAAAACAGAGCTGAGATGGCAAAACACTTTGAAACCAACCTCTCCTAATAATTTGAGCCGTTCAACCATGACCTTATGGGTATTTTGATGCCCTAAATTATATTTACTAGGGCTTAATTTAATGGGCCTTTATGCCACTTATTTGGAAAGATTCGTGCCCAACATATGCTGACTTAATAAATTTTATTTGTCGATGACACAATTTGTATTTCAACTATAAAAATATAAAATTGTTTATCGAGTTTATACCGAAGATGTGTTGATTTAATATCGTGTGTTTCACAATTTTTAATATGTTTGAGTGATTTGGCTACCACTTAAATGAAATGATGATTTATGATAAATTAAAAAATAAGCATAAATAATATTTTTTTTTTGTGAAACATACTATTAAATAATGTAGAATAGAGATATTCTCATATAACTCGTACAACAAAATAAAAATTCTAATAATTATCACATTTTTTTTCTATCACATAGATGGAGATATAGTAGATAGATACGAGAGAAATAGTTTTAATATACCTCAAAAAAAATATTAAATAATAAAGATTACTTGCTAGAAATTAAATTAACGTTGTTCTGGATACCAGATAAAAAAAAAATTAGATTGTCGTAGTGATTATAAATTGTGTACCTTAGCTTTTGGAGAAGTCAGGATTAAATTGAGGTTGGTATTCAATAAATTCAATTTTCGAGGGAAAGATAATCGGACTTAAATTCACTTTATTACTCGAAACGATCTAATGCACTTGCTAGAATTTAAGGTGTATATTTATTTACTTTTTCTAGTTTTTTCTTTCATTAATTTTATTTTTGGATTTTTTACATATCAGCCCCTAATTTTGAAATCTAATAAATAAGTTCTTGAAAACGCGTTTTCATTGAAAATCAGCCCCTAAAAATAAAAACACATTTTCATTGAAAATCATCCCCCTGAAAACGTATTTTCAGGAGCTGATTTGTTTGCCCCCGAAATAGGAGGGCTAATATGTAATTAGCCTTTTATTTTTTGTATTAATTTTTTATTTAAGTTTTTTGTCGTTTTCTTTCTGTTCATCTTTCTGTCTTTCTGTTTTGGTTTCTAATACTTAGTGTTTTTTAATTCTATTTTTATTTTACCTTTTTACTTTTTTTTTTAGTTTTAGTTTATTTAATTTCTATTTTGACATACATTAAAAAGTAATTTATTTTAAATATTTGCACATCTGAAGATATAATATCATGCAATAATAAAGTCCATACATAGATAATATTTTACATCTACAAAATAAATTTAATTAAAAATAAGTCTAATTATGTTAATTAAAATTAAAAAAAAAAATATTTAAGTATATTAGTACTATATAATATTTCATATAGTGCTAGTACTATATACTATTTCTTAAAAAAATAAAAAAAATAACGTAAATTTGGATACACATGTTGGATACCCCTATTTGACGTGTCCGACACGGGTCTTCAATTTTTTTTTTTTTTTTTTTTTCAAATACTTATTTGACGTGTCTAATATGTATCCGACCGTGTCCGCGGTATGTTTGTATGGGATACTATATAAGATAAAAATTTGGATATATCCTTACTTTCTAGCTAAATATCCTTTTAGCGAAGTTGCTGAAGAATGTGGGCCTTCCATTTAGAGCAAATGAGAAAGATGAGAACCTCAACAAACGAGCAAAATCAAATTGAAAAGAGAACTTGCGAAGCCAAATTCTAGGGATAATCATTTTAGCCCCCTAAGACTATCAAATTAATTTCTTTAGTATTCACTCTTTCAAATCAACCCAAAGTATTCGCAACAATACCTTTTTGCCGTCTAATTGTCCGAAAATATTCAGACACAAATGCTAACTCCATCAAGCCAACACTGTTTCCAAACTCATAACGTTGTTTGGGATATTCAAAAGAGCCCTGCTGCTGTCCCATCTTTCCGGACGAGATTATATAAAATTTTTCTAAAAATATTTCTAAATATATATTTAAAATTTTCAAATTTTTATCTTTTACAAATATTTTTAAATATATATTTTGAGATTCTAAAAGTTTTACCGATTAAAAATACTTTCCAACCACAAAACAGTTATATAAAAATATTTTAAATAGCATAGATCAGAAAACTCTTGAGCAAAAAATTATTTAAACTCTTGCAGAAAATTGAAGGAATAGTGTAATAATTTCCATTTTGAGAGAAAAGGTACATTAATTTACAGTTTTAATGAGATTCTGAAAAACAATGTTGCAGAATTTTATACCGCAAATTCTTATGGTTCATGAATTTACTTTTTTATAAGTATGTTGAAATTTTTCTTCAATTACAAAAATCCAGCTAGTATCCTTACGGAAAGGGTTAATTCTTTTTCAGTCCTGTTTTTCAAACTTCTCCCCATTGAGTTCCTGCACTTTGATGTTTTCATTTTTAGCCCGTCTCGATCTCTGTACATGCCACTTTCGGTTGCTGTATCAGTATTTTTTCGAAAAATTTTGAACATAAAAATTATAGATTTTGATAAGATTTATAACTTTTATGTTTAATATTATTTCAAAAAATACTTCTAACTAGATATTTTGATGCACCAAAGTGTTAACAGATTTTCGATCCGACCCATGAACCCGCTAAAATTTCAAAGTCCCAAAATAGCTATTAAAAAATATTTTTAAAAAAAATATTGAACATAAAAGTTGTAGATCTCATCAAAATTACAACTTATATGTTAAATATTTTTCAAAAAATACTGATACAATAGTCAAAATGATATGACACGACTTTTGAGAAGGGACTAAAAGAGAAGTGAGTAAACCATAGAAGTTGAACAGGAATAGGTTTCCATTTTAGGGACTGTCCGAAAAGTTCCCCTAACAGAAATGTCTTGTAACTGCTATCCCTTAGATGCCAATGTCACTCTACTTTTTAAAACAAAGTTGAAAATAGACCTTGTAAGTGTTTCATTCCTTCAATTTACTGGCCTTGAAAAATCGACGTTCGGTTACATGGCTCATGCACACTGGAATCATGAATTTTTCTTTTAATCGTTAGCCGAAGTACTTACTGCGAGCTCAAATATCCAATCCTTTATAGAAGCACCACAACTGCAGAATTTAATTTTACTAATTAACTAAATCAACACTTATTGGTAGAATTATAAATTTTTGAATATACCAACACTCTCGTCTTAGAACCTAAAAGAAAAACGACTTGAGAACCCGAACTTAGGTTGAAAGGGATAATCGTGATTGATCACATTCAGATCAACCCTTCTTGATCTGAAATTTTTTGGCGATCCACATCACCAGATAAAACATTTTAAACATTAGAAAAGCTAATAAATATGAATGTACCTGATAATAAACATTGCTATTGTAAAAATGATAAATTACAATGTCTTTCTAATTATTTTAAGCTATTCTGGGTAAATAATTTGGTCATTCTGTCTTTTTCCTATTGTTAATGCAGTTGGATTCAGGCTGGAGTACATAATCCAAAATTAGGTCGGGTTTAGTTTGGATTTACTCATTTAACAGATATTTTACGTAAGATTTTTGACATGGATCGACCTAAAATCCGAATTTGCGATTCCTAAATAAAATGTATGACTTTATTTTTCAGAAGAACAATATGATCTGACATCTAACCCCTAGTTTTATACGGTCTTCCCATTTAAATTTTTTGCTTTTGTCGATAATTATGAAATTAAGCCAAACTTGTATATTAAAAAGTTTTTAATTAAAAAATGTATTTTATAATATTTTGTTAATAAATTTAAACAATATATATTTAGATAGCTTATTTTAAGCCTCCAAAATCTATTTTGGAACAACTAGGCATTTGCCATTGAAATGAAATTAGGTAGGACAAGACTAATCTTGAGAGGGTTAGAATAAACGGAAAATGCCATATCATCCCCCTATTTTAAAACTTCGCGCATTTCAGCCCTTAAAAAAAGTGAAAATACATGCGCCGCCATGTCGGAGCAAAAACGTATTTTCAAGAGCTGAAACAATAACAGTTTAAATAGGGAGCTGATATATCAAAACTACTAGAATAAATAACCCAAACACGAAATACAGCATGTACGCTGTAGATACACAGGGCTCACAGACTAAGGTTCGAAACATACCAGGAGCCTTCATGCTTCTATATATATATATATATATATATTATATAATATATATATATATATATATATATATATATATATATATATATATATATGTCAAGGATAGTACAGGAATTAGAACAAACAGTCAACATGTAAACCATGGCGTGTTGAGGTCCACCTGTGAGAATCAGAAGCCGTGTCGTGTCGATACAAAGATTATTCAAGTTCTAGCAATGTCCAGTGACTTGAACTTCCGTTTCCAAACAACAAGATCATGCATGAACCGCCATGGTTGTCCATCATCATTTTTTTTTTCTTCAAATTGTAGCCATTGATGGGTGGCTCATTACATCTCTCGTTATCAATATAACCAGGGCGCTCGCACTTTCAAGGTGATCACAGGGCATGCATGGAGGGTCAAGCTCCAATGATAAATCAAGAAGAAAACCGAGTGATGTAACTTCGCGGCACCTCCCATGGTAACTATCTTCAAAAGAACACTTTCCATCCCATGGTAACTATCTTCAAAAGAACACTTTCCGCACAAGTGAAGTTAATCCGCCGAAGAATTGTATGGCTCACAAGCATATCGAGCATTATTTGTGTCACAATGGGAAGCCTATCATCCTTTATATGCTATGATGAAATTGCACCAGCTTCGCGGAGCGCGGCTAGCTCGACCGGTTGGAAGGCGCCTCAAAAAGCGTCATCATCCGGATTCGAGGCCGCATGAGGTGAAATCCCCCGCAGGATTTTTCGAAGAAAAATTCTTTGTATCCCATGGCAGGAACTCCCACTCATGGAAGACCTGTACTCGAATCTTAGAGCGTCGGTCGGGTCTGGACGTGAGGGCTTTCTGGGAGTTTAAGGTCCCTACGGAGCGTGCGCTCGCATTGCGGGTTCTACCACGATAATCTCAAAAAAAAAAAAAAAAAAAATTGCGCCAGCTTCTCTCTTATTCAGCCATCGAGGCAAGGGACTGGCAGGTGAAAAAGTCGCAGCAGAAATTTGATAGAAAAACGGTGCTTTTTAAAAGAAAAAGGGAAAAAAATAAGAAGCTGGTGCAATTTGTCTCTTTCTTCACTAAACGGCAAAAAAAAGGAAAAATAAGAAGATATCTCCTTGTTTTAAAAGAAAAAATAAGAGGGGTTCAAAGGGGTCCACCAATAAAAAAAATACAAGATCTCATATAAGTTGAACCTCAGCATATGTACTTGTCGTACTAGTTCGAGATTAACTTCGAGCACTCGATACATAAAGAAAATGAATCTAAGCTTCTTATATAAATGTGCAAATGCATGTGTAGAATCAATGCCCGCTTCTAATTTTGGTCTTCTACTCCCAATGATTAATGAAAAAAAGGTCACTAAATATGGTTCATCCAAAGTAACCACATTCAGTATTACGAAAGTATTCAAGCCCGTAATAAATATTTATTGGGAGAAAAATTATCGAAATTATTTTATTTCTTGAGCGAGATTAGTTTTATACCTGCGGAGGTGGGGATACTCGTAGGGAAAAAAAAAAAATTACTTGATCATATGAATTTACTTCAGCTTTGCACACTCATACTTGTTTCGAAGATGTCTCGAGGTGCATGTGATTAATGTCATTCTGTGCAGTGCTAAGCCTAGATCTAAAATCTCATGAGTTAGTCGGTCTAGTGTCATCTTCTACAAAGGTTTGTGATGTTGACCCATAAATATTACCTCCTTGGTTTTTTCATTCTGTAGCCTAAGAAAGTGCTTTTTATTTTCCCAAGCTCCTTCATGTGAAATCTTATAGAGAGATTTTCTTTTGTTCGAAAGATCTCATTTTTGTTATCTCCAATGATGATTAGATCATCCACATAAACCAATATTATAGGAAGTCTTCCATTTTGATTTTTTTACGAACAAGCTTGAATTTGTTGGGGTTACCGTGTACCCGCTTTGTATAAAAAAAATTTTGCAACCTTACCATGCCAAGCTTTTGGTGCTTGTTTTAACCCATAAAGTGCTTTCTTCAATTTGCAGACATAGTCTGGATGATGTTTGCTGTGAAATCCTTGAGGTTGCTCCATATATATCTCATGATCTAATTCTCCGTGAAAGAAGGCATTCTTAACATCTATCTGCCAAAACTTCCATGATTTACTTATTGCAAATGCTAGTAAAACTCGTACTGTCGTAATTTTTGCTACTAGACTGAAAGTCTCATCATAGTTTATGCCATACTTTTGAGAAAATGTTCGAGCCACCGATCGAGCTTTATATCTTTCTATCTCTCCGTTAGGCCGAGTTTTTACTTTATATACCCATTTACATGATATAGGGCATACCTGCTTTAGTAACGGTACTAGCTGCCATGTTTCTTTTTGTTGAAGTACTTGCATTTCATTTTCCATAGCATTCCTCCATTATGGGCTCTGTGACGTCTCCTCCTATGTTATTGGCTCCTTAAATACTTGGTCCTCAATCAAGGCTACATTTGCATATTTTAGATTCGGTCTTCTCTCTCTTGTAGATCTGCGTAACGAAGGTTCCGTATCATTTTGTTCTTCAAGCTCACGTTCGCTCGCCTTATATCTTCATAAGACATTTCTTGGACCCCTTCTTTTGGCTCAGTCTCTTTATTTTCTTCTAAAGTTTGGTTTTCCGAAATCTTTTCTAGCTCTTGCTGCTTCTTCTGAATGTCTTCTTCGAATTCCTTTGAGTCTTGTTTTAGCATCACTTCTGATGACCACCATGAAGATGCTTCATCGATGACCACATTTCTTGATGTGTAGCACTTTCTAGTAATGGGATTGCAACACTTCCATCCTTTCCGTTGACTATTATAACCAAGGAATATGCACCGAATTGCCTTCTTATCAAAGTTGTCCTGCAAGTGACCAAGCACAAAGACGTAGCATACGCAACCAAATACTTGAAAATGACTTACTGTGGGCTTTGTATTCCACAGCTTCTCAAAGGGTGAGGTAGTTGGTTGATCATGTGAGCTGCAATCTTCATACACTCTGACCAAAAACTTGGTGGCACATTCTTATCATATAGTATACTCCAACATGTCTCTGCTAAGTGCCGATTTTTCCTCTCAACAATTCCACTTTTTTGTTGTGTGCTCGGACAAGTGAACCGACGACGTATCTTACATTCTTGCAAGTATTTCAAAAATTCATTTGAAGTATACTCTCCCCCATTATCAGTACGTAAGCATCTTATCTTGTAATTTAATTCATTTTCAACTTTTCCTTTGAACTCTTTAAATTTAGTAAATGCTTCTATGT
Source organism: Xerophyta viscosa (assembly GCA_002076135.1). NCBI lineage: Eukaryota > Viridiplantae > Streptophyta > Magnoliopsida > Pandanales > Velloziaceae > Xerophyta > Xerophyta viscosa. Next base: position 68,494 of record MJHO01000115.1, on the reverse strand, counting down.
GTTTCATGAAATCAACCCAGACGTGTCTTAAATAATCATTAATGAAAGTTATCATGTACCTGAAGCCCCTGAGAAATGGTTGCTTTACCGGCCCAAAGACATCTGAGTGGACTAGCTCGAGAGGCTACTTAGCTTTGTAACTTGACTTCTTGTCGGTAGTTGGTGTGCTTTTCCATATTGGCATTCAGCACATACTTTATCTACTTGAATGTCTAATTGAGGGAGGCCTTTAAGCATTGATTTCTTTATCATCACCTTCAGCTTGTGATAGCTTACGTGTCCAAGCCGTGCATGCCATAAGTCTGCTCTTTCACCCTTCCTTGTTCTGTCCATGTATGATGTCTTTGCTGACATCATGTAGACAGACTCTAAATGTCTTCCTTCCATGATCGGTGTTCCTGCAATCTTCAGTTCATGTTATACTTTGACATTGTCAGGACCGAACAGCGCATAGTTCCAGCCGTCTGTAAGTTGCGATACCGGCAACAAGTTATTCTTCATTCCTAGCACATGAAAAACGTTATCCAACTGCACTTTGTTTGAGCTGAATCTAGGTATGATTGTCGCCTCGCCAACATGAGTGATCGGTAATTTGGAGTCATTTGCAGTGATGACTACTCGGCCTATTTCATACTCGTACATATTTGTTAACATTATTTTGACTCCAGTTATATGATTGGAGCATTCAGAATCTACTATCCAATCATCATCATAGTTGATAGATTTATCGCTTACTGTAGTGGGGGCTAGCTCTTCTTCCAACTCTACAAGACATAAGGTTGCTAACTCTTATGCATCCTCCATCACGAGATATCCCTGAAAATCATATTCATCTTCGCTATTGATGTAAATCACGGTCACAGTATTGCCTTTTACTCGTCTGCGCCTGCAATATCTTATAAGGTGACCTAATTTTCCGTAGATGTTGTTGACGACCTTCCCCCGGATGGGGAAAGAAAATTTGGAGTCGCCACCTAATTTTTATGGAAAATTAGGAAACCGGGATAAGGCACGTTGAGATTCTTGGGTTCGTTGTCGGTTACGTGTGGGGAAGACAGAACACCCCCACAGCGCCCCTCCGAAGAGGGTACTCTCAATTAAACGGCTTATATTTTTTAAAATTGGGATTTATCATTTTTATTTATGAGATTTATATGTTATCGACTGCGCGTGTTTTGGCTTCTTCTTAATTTTGACGTGTGAATATATATTTTTTCCGAGATATAGAGTTCAGATAACCACCTCATTCTAATCTCAATTTTTATTTATTATTTTCTTTTGTTTTGGATAAGGGTATAGAGATCGGTTAACCGCCTCACTCTAGCCCAAAAGATATTTATAAGATTTTAAATTATCAATTTTTATGTTTTGAAAATTTTTATTAAGGTGTAGAGATCGGTTAACCGCCTCACTCTAACCTTATCTTTAAAATGGTTTTAGATTTGTCATTTTTATTATTTTTATATTTTAAATAATTTAATAAGGTGTAGAGATCGGTTAACCGCCTCACTCTAACCTTATCTTTAAAATGGTTTTAGATTTGTCATTTTTATTATTTTTATATTTTAAATAATTTAATAAGGTGTAGAGATCGGTTAACCGCCTCACTCTAACCTTATTTTTAAAAGATTTTGAGCTTTGTCATTTTTTATTATTTTTTATATTTTAAATAATTTAATAAGGTGTAGAGATCGGTTAACCGCCTCACTCTAACCTTATTTTAAAAGATTTTAGATTTTATCATTTTTTATTATTTTTTATATTTTAAATAATTTAATAAGGTGTAGAGATCGGTTAACCGCCTCACTCTAACCTTATTTTTAGAAGATTTATTATATTTTTTATGTTTAGAGCCATCTTTATAGACAAAAATCATAAAATTATAGCTTAAAATCCAATTAAAAATGATCAAAATTAATTAAAAATAGGTTTGGACCACTAAATAGGTTCCTAGGACCAAAATGGCTAAGTCAGAATTAAAATAGCTCGGCCAAATTCGATTTGGGCTCGACCGAATTAAAAATGGCTCAGTCTAATTGAAAGTGGGCTCGGTCGGAACGAAACCGACTCGGTCGGATTTGCAAATGGCTCGATCGGAGGGTTAATGGGTTCGGTGCAGTCGATTTACATGGGTGCTGAGAGTGTGGTTGGCATCACTAATGGCAAAGCAGTAATTAAGTGAAAGTATGGGGTGTATTTCATCAATCCCATCATCTTCTCCTGCGTACTCGTTTTTTTTCTAAAACAGTAACCGGAGCTCTCGTTAGAGCTTGCGGCCGAGCATGGCCGCCGCCGTTCCGGCGGCGGCGGCTCCAAAATGAACCTCTACCCTAGCTAAATCGGACGTTCCGGATTAAATGAAGGTGTCAAATTTTGGTTTCGATTACTGTACGCGAAGATATTAAGGGTGCAAGTTTTGTTATCGAAATTTAATTTCGATTTCCACCGCCGTGGCTCGCCGCCGACGAAGCCACGGCGGTGTCCCGTCATCTATATGGTGTTGAGATCTTAATGCGATGGTTTTGATAGAGTTTGGACGCGTACCTTGATTAACCGAAGTTTTCGATTTTTAAGCTCCTCCGGCGGCGACGGCAGCGGCGAAGCCGTGCGGCAGCGGAGACGTCGTCGTAGATAGTAGGTGGTGCTGGTGGCAGGCCGTGGCAGCGGTCTATCTCTCTCTCGGATTCTCTTTCTCTTTTTTTTTTTTCTTTCCCGGCCGAAGCTCTTCCCTGATCGCCCCCCCTCTCGTCGGTGCTCGATCGCCGCCTCTTATAGGTGTCGCGGGCGAGGTGTTTGGCGAAGTGGTGATCGCATGACCGCTTCTTTCGCGTTGAACGGCCGCCGAAGATCCGCTTCTTCCTCCTCGGCTTTGAATTTTTCCTTCCTTTTCTTTTTTTTCTCGTATTACATAAATAATGTACTTCTTTCCTGAATTGCAGAAATGACACCCAAGGATTTTGCAAAACATTGGGATTTCTATAATGTCTTTTGGGCAAATATGACCCCTCTCGTATAAAATTTTGGTTTTTACGAAAATTTCTCGTTCGTGTGCGACCTCGTTAGAATTCTAAACAATTATGTGCGTCCATATAGTCTTGAATTAAGCTAAAATAAATTTAATCGTGTAAATCAAGATTTTTAGGTTAATCGAATTTATCAAATAAAATCGGGACGAACCCGGACAAAATGGGGTGTCTACAGTTGCCCCTCTTTGTTCGATCCTTCGGAGAAGGATTGGACAAAGATAAGGAGATACCACATTTTGTCTAGAGAGAGCGAGAGAGTTTGAGTATAGTCACCTTATTTCCAAAGTTACAGTCAAAATGTCAATATAAGATCAGTCGTCTCACAATGCAGCACAGTCGGCTTATGTTAAAATTGAAATGAGATCAGTCGTCTCTCAGTAGAGTACAATCGGCTAAAAGAATGATTTGAGGTGAGATCAGTCGTCTCGTAATGTAGCGCAGTCGGCTTAAAATAAAATTGAAATGAGATTAGTCGTCTCGATGTAAAGCACAGTCGGTTAAAAGGTTTAAAATGAGTTCAGTCGTCTCGATGTAAAGCACAGTCGGCTAAAAGATAGATTTAAAAATGAGATCAGTCGTCTCGATGAAAAGCACAGTCGGCTAAAAGATAGATTTAAAAAAAATGAGATCAGTCGTCTCGATGAGAAGCACAGTCGGCTAAAGGATGATTTAAAAATGAGATCAGTCGTCTCGATGAAAAGCACAGTCGGCTAAAAGATTGATTTAAAAATGAGATCAGTCGTCTCGATGAAAAGCACAGTCGGCTAAAGGATAAATTTTAAAAATGAGATCAGTCGTCTCGATGAAAAGCACAGTCGGCTAAAGGATAAATTTAAAAATGAAATCAGTCGTCTCGATGAATAGAACAGTCGGTTCATGAAAAAATTTGAAAATTAGATCAGTCGTCTCTCAGTAGAGCTCGTGATTGAGCACAGTTGGCTCAATTTGAAAAATACGACAGTCGTCTCGTGATAGAGCGCAGTCGGCTCAAAGAAAATTTTGAAAAATGAGACAGTCGTCTCATGACGGAGTACAAAGGAATTTTCGATTTGCTTCTCGGAATGTAGAAAGATAAATCTGATTTGCTTCTCAGGAGTATGTGAGAACATCCCAATTTGCTTCTTGGGAGTTGAAATTATAAAGGAATTTTCAATTTGCTTCTTGGAATAGAAGGATAAACCCGATTTGCTTTTCGGGAGTGTAAATAAATTTTCGATTTGCTTTTTGAAATTTAGAAAGATAAACTCGATTTGCTTCTCGGGAGTACAAAGGAATTTCCGATTTGCTTCTCGGAATGTAGAAAGATAAATCCGATTTGCTTCTCAGAAGTGCAAAGAAAATTTTCAATTTTCTTTTCGAAATTTAGAAAGATAAACCCGATTTGCTTCTCGGGAGTGCAAAGGAATTTCCGATTTGCTTCTCGGAATGTAGAAAGATAAATCCGATTTGCTTCTCGGAAGTGCAAAGAAAATTTTCAATTTTCTTTTCGAAATTTAGAAAGATAAACCCGATTTGCTTCTCGGGAGTGCAAAGGCATTTCCGATTTGCTTCTCGGAATGTAGAAAGATAAACCCGATTTGTTTATCGGGAGTGCAAAGAAATCTTCGATTTGTTTTTTTGAAGTGCAATGATACATCCGATTTGCTTCTCGGAATGTAGAAAGATATTTTCGATTTGCTTTTCGAAATTTTGTTAGTGCAAAGGTACATCCGATTTGCTTCTCGGAATGTAGAAAGATAAACCCGATTTGTTTTTCGGGAGTGCTTGTAAATGTAAAGAAATACCCGATTTGCATCTCAGGGTTTGTAAATGCAAAAATGTACCCGATTTGCATCTCGTGGTCACAGGAGCTATGCATCATGACAAAGTGTTAAGTTTGTGCTATGTTGGATGAGATTTTGATGTTAAAAAAAAATGTGTGAGAAAAAAATTATTTTTGCTGCAAGTTGATTTTTTTTGAAAGATTTATGCAAAAAGTAATGCTGGTGTCATGCCGAAAATGGTTCTGCTAAAAACAGTGATGTGCGTGGAAATTTGGTCAATCCAACTATTTCAAAAGTCATTGTCCGGTATCAATGTTTACAAACTTGCCAGTCGTTGCCTTGCACTATTATTTCATCGGTTTATAATTTCGTCAGCTGTCGATATGCATTCTGATGTTGTATCTCAGCTTCTTCAAAAATTTGCCCTAGTTTTGGAGTACGGTATTATTCGCAAAATCTTGGATCAAAATTGGCTTTATTGAGAGAGTATATTAGTACCTACTCTTTTCTTTTACTGATCTGTGTCTTTCAAAATTTGCCCAAGTGTAAGTTGTTGACTTTTGTATGTTTATCTCGTGCATGCTTTTCTTGCATGAAATTTTGCCCAGGATCAATTTTGTAAATTTGTCCCAGTTTGAGTTTGACTGCTAGTTTGTCTCCTTTCAAACGAATCATGTCGAACTGTTACTTAGTTTGTAATTTGTCATGATATGTATCTTGTAATCTCCTTTTGGTACATGCTAATCTTTTCTAATGTCTAAATCTCTAAGTTGGAAGAATGCAACTCCAGAATGAATTTTGTTTAAAAATAAAATTGCTCGTTTCAATATTTAATATGTGCAAGAATTTATGTGAAGTTTAAATTTTGCAGAATGTAATTTTCGAATGCATGTTTTTAGCTTAACTTGAAATTTGAGAACTTGTCATATGCTTTTGTCAACTGGCCTTTTTATCTTTTGACGCGAATACCAACATTTGTGATGAAGGAATCCGGTTACTCGATAAAATAAGGCTTAAAATGCTTTTCATACTCATACCTTAAGAGTTTATCGTTTGACGTAAAAGTAAACATGGGTCACATGAATACTTCTAGTTACTAGATAACTCAAAGTGTTGGAGTGGATATTGCGCTTTTTCTTCTTTTTCTTACATTCCTTAGATGGTATTTATCTTTTGACGCAAATACCAACATTGGTGATGAAGGCATCCGGTTACTCGATAAATATAAACTTTAAGGTGCTTTGCATACTCATACTTTAAATTATCGTTTGACGTAAAAGTAAACATGGGTCACATGAATACTTCTAGTTACTAGATAATTTTAAGCAGCGGAGTAAATGTTCGCGCATTTTCTTTTCTTCTTAGACAAGTTGCTAATTGTCAAGTTAAATCAAGGGCATGCATTGTTTTTTAGATTCTGCAAAATTTGGTGCAATTGTAGAAGTTCATAGTAAATAGTGAAATAAGGCAATTTTATGCTTAAATAAAGCTCATTCAAAGTTGCATTCATTCAACAAGAGTAGTCTGTTGAAAAGATCAGATGTAATATAAGTAAGATTCAGATACATAAAATGACTTGTGACAAACCAAACATAGTTCTAAATGACTTTATAGAGAAGAAACTAAGCTAAAAACAGTCACTCGTCTTGGAACAAACTTGCGTTGATATCATTGATCCCTCCGTCAGGAGTGCTGATAGAAACAATGTTGTTTGCCCATGTCATTAAATTGTCTGCGAAGGTCTTCGTTTTCTTTCTTCAACTGCTCGTTCATTTCATTATCTGCCATTGTTGTAGAAGTGTGGCGTCGGGACCGAAATAGATAAGGGCTTCTTTTTGCGATAGTCGTCTTGACCGTTCTTTGTGTGTCAGTGATATGCAGAAATTTAATTTTCAAAAGAATGTTTATTGTGAGAAATCTTCGAAAAGTTATTTTTTTTTTTTTTTTTTGTGAAAAGAAAAGATTTTTTGTTTTGTTTTTTTTTATTAAATGATTAGTGAAGACGACAGAAAAGAAAAAAAAAAAAATTGTGTGTTTTTTTTTATGAAAAGAAAAAAAAAAATTTGTGTGTTTTTTTTTAATGAAAAGATAATCTTTGAAAGATTTTTTTGATTTAAGTAATATTTTTTGAAAAGAAAAGAAAAAGAAGAGATTTTCTTTGAAAAGATTTTTTTTAAAGGATTTTTTTGACAAGTTTTTTCTATTTTTTTTTTTTTTTTTTTTTTTTTTTGAAAAGAAAAAAAAATTTATTTAAAAAGATATATAATTTTTGAAAAATCCATTTTGGAAAGAAAATGTTTTTTTTTTTAAAAGAGATTTTTTTTTTATTTGGAAAAAAGGAATTGAAATTTTTTTGGATGTCATGAGTGTCGTTACATGAGGATATGCAACTATTGGTGTCTTATATGACTGGTTTCTAATAGCCCGTCATTGCTGGGGTTCCGCAGGTTACCAGCATACATAGTATGTCAGTTCTGGTACTACCAGATAACATATAAGCTAGGCTGAGGGCTGGGTTTTACGACTACCCGTATGCATTGCACACGAGCTTCGATATTATCCCAGATCTTAAGGCCGGGTCGAGGCCTGAGGTTATGTGTATGCAGTGATGTGTATGCAAATTGATTGCTAAAACAAATATATACACAAATATATATGCAACAATAATAAAATGATCTAAACAAAAATAAATATGCAGCAATGATATTTTATGTTAAATGATAAACACCAAATTTAAAATTTAAGCCATTTAATTTTAATGAGCCTGACGGGTCCCCAGTGGAGTCGCCATCTGTTGACGACCTTCCCCCGGATGGGGGAAAGAAAGTTTGGAGTCGCCACCTAATTTTTATGGAAAATTAGGAAACCGGGATAAGGCACGTTGAGATTCTTGGGTTCGTTGTCGGTTACGTGTGGGGAAGACAGAACACCCCCACAGCGCCCCTCCGAAGAGGGTACTCTCAATTAAACGGCTTATATTTTTTAAAATTGGGATTTATCATTTTTATTTATGAGATTTATATGTTATCGACTGCGCGTGTTTTGGCTTCTTCTTAATTTTGACGTGTGAATATATATTTTTTCCGAGATATAGAGTTCGGATAACCACCTCATTCTAATCTCAATTTTTATTTATTATTTTCTTTTGTTTTGGATAAGAGTATAGAGATCGGTTAACCGCCTCACTCTAGCCCAAAAGATATTTATAAGATTTTAAATTATCAATTTTTATGTTTTGAAAATTTTTATTAAGGTGTAGAGATCGGTTAACCGCCTCACTCTAATCTTATCTTTAAAATGGTTTTAGATTTGTCATTTTATTATTTTTATATTTTAAATAATTTAATAAGGTGTAGAGATCGGTTAACCGCCTCACTCTAACCTTCTTTAAAATGATTTTAGATTTGTCATTTTTATTATTTTATATTTTAAATAATTTAATAAGGTGTAGAGATCGGTTAACCGCCTCACTCTAACCTTATTTTTAAAAGATTTTGAGCTTTGTCATTTTTTATTATTTTTATATTTTAAATAATTTAATAAGGTGTAAGATCGGTTAACCGCCTCACTCTACTAACCTTATTTTAAAATTTTAGATTTTATCATTTTTTTTATTTTTTATATTTTAAATAATTTAATAAGGTGTAGAGATCGGTTAACCGCCTCACTCTAACCTTATTTTTAGAAGATTTATTATATTTTTTATGTTTAGAGCCATCTTTTAATGACAAAAATCATGAAATTATAGCTTAAAATCCAATTAAAAGTGATCAAAATTAATTAAAAATAGGTTTGGACCACTAAATAGGTTCCTAGGACCAAAATGGCTAAGTCAGAATTAAAATAGCTCGGCCAAATTCGATTTGGGCTCGACCGAATTAAAAATGGCTCAGTCTAATTGAAAGTGGGCTCGGTCGGAACGAAACCGACTCGGTCGGATTTGCAAATGGCTCGATCGGAGGGTTAATGGGTTCGGTGCAGTCGATTTACATGGGTGCTGAGAGTGTGGTTGGCATCACTAATGGCAAAGCAGTAATTAAGTGAAAGTATGGGGTGTATTTCATCAATCCCATCATCTTCTCCTGCGTACTCGTTTTTTTTCTAAAACAGTAACCGGAGCTCTCGTTAGAGCTTGCGGCCGAGCATGGCCGCCGCCGTTCCGGCGGCGGCGGCTCCAAAATGAACCTCTACCCTAGCTAAATCGGACGTTCCGGATTAAATGAAGGTGTCAAATTTTGGTCGATTACTGTACGCGAAGATATTAAGGGTGCAAGTTTTGTTATCGAAATTTAATTTCGATTTCCACCGCCGTGGCTCGCCGCCGACGAAGCCACGGCGGTGTCCCGTCATCTATATGGTGTTGAGATCTTAATGCGATGGTTTTGATAGAGTTTGGACGCGTACCTTGATTAACCGAAGTTTTCGATTTTTAAGCTCCTCCGGCGGCGACGGCAGCGGCGAAGCCGTGCGGCAGCGGAGACGTCGTCGTAGATAGTAGGTGGTGCTGGTGGCAGGCCGTGGCAGCGGTCTATCTCTCTCTCGGATTCTCTTTCTCTTTTTTTTTTTCTTTCCCGGCCGAAGCTCTTCCCTGATCGCCCCCCCTCTCGTCGGTGCTCGATCGCCGCCTCTTATAGGTGTCGCGGGCGAGGTGTTTGGCGAAGTGGTGATCGCATGACCGCTTCTTTCGCGTTGAACGGCCGCCGAAGATCCGCTTCTTCCTCCTCGGCTTTGAATTTTTCCTTCCTTTTCTTTTTTTTCTCGTATTACATAAATAATGCACTTCTTTCCTGAATTGCAGAAATGACACCCAAGGATTTTGCAAAACATTGGGATTTCTATAATGTCTTTTGGGCAAATATGACCCCTCTCGTATAAAATTTTGGTTTTTACGAAAATTTCTCGTTCGTGTGCGACCTCGTTAGAATTCTAAACAATTATGTGCGTCCATATAGTTTGAATTAAGCTAAAATAAATTTAATCGTGTAAATCAAGATTTTTAGATTAATCGAATTTATCAAATAAAATCGGGACGAACCCGGACAAAATGGGGTGTCTACAGATGTAAATAGATTATTTTCCGTTAGATATTTCTTCTCATCATTAGCTTGATTCTGTCGAGCTCCCCCTTGCTGAGGACTCCTTTTGTTTGGCCGCCTTTGCCATTCTTTTTGTTGTCTCTTTGATCTATCTCCTCCAAATCGTTGAGTATTTTTATCTTTGCCTTTAAACCCCTTTTGCTTGCCGAAGAGAGCCATTTATTCATCAGCCACATATACTTTAGACATTTCTTTATCTAAAGCCTCTTCTGTTGCTAGAATATTTTCCAACTCGGTTAGAGTTGGTTCAATCGCCCATCCACGAGTTGCGGTAATAATACCATTGTACTCTGGCCGTAACCCGTGAATGATATTTTTTCTCATACGGGTATCAGATATTGTATTTTTAGGATCTAGTTTTAAAATTTCTCATACGGGTCTCAGAGATTGCATTTTGTAAAGTACTGGCTCACCGTCATGTTCTGCTGTGATATGACAATAACTCATTTTCTAGTCGCTGAAGTTTAGCATCGTTCTTACATGCGAACAAAGCTGCTAGTGCATCCCATGCCTCTTTTGGAGCTTTGGCACTCTTGACGTGCTGCAGCAAATCATCTTCTACAGTTAAAGCTATGATGAACAGTGTTTTACCTGCTTTTAGCCTTTTTTTTCATCATTATTCGTCATCGGTTGGTGAAGCTGTGCTGTCACCACCAACAATATCCCACAAGTCTTGGCCTAGCAAGTAGAACTTTATACCAATACTCCAGTTATTGTAATTGTTGTTGTTCAACTTCTCAATATTACTAGTCGCACTTGAAATATCCACCATAGTGAGTTGACACTTTATTCTTGGTCCCTGACCAGTTATCTCCGTAGCCCCTGACTGTGCTCGAGTAGAGTTTCCGCTAAAAGTGTTGCCTTGATTGGTGCTTCACGAATAGAATATCCGACGGTCCCTGACCGTTGTTTGAATCAAATAAGGGCAAGGATGTTGGACTTGCAACAAAGCTCATGATGAATATTGCATCAACATGTTGCCACTAAACCGACAATAATTTGGCTTACACCTGATCAAATCACAAACCAAATTTTTTTAATGAAAGATAGCCTAAAGGCGCAACATACTATAAAGTTTCATATTAATTCGGTTATGATTACCTACCTAATTAAATTCAGAAACCAGTTTCAGAGTTTCCCCGCCCTCAACCCGACCAAGATTCAGTTCGATGAACATAACTTTGTGTACAAACTGCCAAATCAATCAAAACCAATTTTATTTGAAAACAACCTCGTGGGGCTATATCCTGGGAAAATTTGAGAGCGTTTGGATGAAATTCGAAGATGTTTCGAATTTTTGAAGTTAGCTAAAGGTGTGTAGCTCACCTACCACGTGAGTTGGTTATGATGATGCAAAATATTCGGCCAAACCCAATAAAGATGGAACAATTCAAGAATCCTGAGATATCTTGGCCAAAAATTCAAAACTTATTTGGTAATTTTAAATATCAAATTTAAATAAATAAATATCTCACCAATTGAGACATACTATATTTAAATGTTACAATTGGTGCTGTCATGACCAACATACGTGCGCTTAATTTATTATAACCTGTGTTACGCTTGTCTAAACAACAAATCATAAATTTTTCCTGAAAGCCAACTTGATCCACATCAACATACAAAATTCCGTGTTGATTGGATTATAATTCCTCATTCAATTATATTTATGAATATGATATCGTGCCGGTCTGCTTTCAGACTGATCAGGATTCGGTTCGGATGCCATATCTTTATGTACACACACCCAAATGTGTTCAAACCAATTTTGCACAAAACTAAACTCATAAAGGTACATGCCGTCCAAATTTCAGAGCATTTCAACCATGTTTGGATGGGTTTCGAAATTTTCAAAGAGACAACTGCCCAGTTAACTGCAGGGAGTGAGAGAAGTTATGTTAACCGCCCACATTTTCCCTCCAACAAGACTTTCTCTTGCCTACAAATAAGGCATGAATTTGATATTAAAAGGGATAAAATCTGAAGTACTTGGCGGCTAAGCTGCTGGAGTGAAGATTGATTTCAAGGTTCCGAAGCAATAGCGCTCTACTTCTACGACAATCCCTTTTACTCTTCTCTATTAAATCGGGTGAAAATTCCCTTACTTGGATAGACCATACGGTGGGTCATGGGGCGAGCCTTGATTGTTATATGACAATCTTGGGGGTGATCACCAAGCCACCCACTTTGGGACATTACTTTTCCTGTTCGGGAGAGGAAATGCTGCCCAAACTTTGATTCAAATTCGACGACGCTATACAAATTTTTATAAAAATGGACAAAAATTTCTTCGCTTGGATAGGCCATACAGTGGTTCCTGGGGCGAGTCTTGATCGTCACATGACGGTTTTGGGGGTGGTCACCAAGCCACCCGCTTTCGGAGATTACTTTTTCCTTTGGGGGAGATGAAATGCTGCCCAAAGTTTGATTCGAAAACTACGACGCGATATAAACTTCATAATTGGGTGAAAATCCACTCGAATATAATAGTAATGAATGCTTCATCCCGGAAATTTAATTTCCTAACTCGTGACATTCTCAAATTCTTACATATTCATGAATTCAAACCGAAGAATTAGGAATCTCAATAATGAGTTTCGATAGGAGCCAGAATCGTCAACCAAACTTTGAAGGGTTGTATCTCTCTCGATACTAGCCCAAATTTGATTAACAAAAGTTAGTTAGAAAGCTTTCTCGGAGTACTTCAGAATAGGTTGAGTCCCAGCACCAAACACTATTCTAGTTGAATCAGATTTGCGTAAGAACTAGAGCAAATTCTTGCTGAATCTGTTTCATTTCAGAATCGTTAACTAAACTTCGTACGGTCTATCTCCTTCGCTACTAGCCCAAATCTAATAAGCCAAAGTTCGTTAGAAAGCTCTATCGGATTACTTTAGAAAAGTTTTAGTCCCAACACTAAACACTACTCCAGTTGAATCATATTTGCCTGAGAACTGGAGTAAATTTCTACTGAAACAGAATCACTTCAGAATCGTCAACCAAACTTTCAAGGGTTGTATCTTTCTCGATACTAGTCCAAATTCGGTGAACAAAAATTTATTAGAAAGCTCTCTTATAGTACTTCATAATAGTTTTAGTCCCAGCACTAAACACTACTCCAGTTAAATCAGATTTGCGTGAGAACTTGATCAAATTCTTGCTGAATCTGTTTCATTTCAGAATCGTTAACTAAACTTCGAATGGTTGTATCTCCTTCGATACTAGTCCAAATTCAGTAAACCAAAGTTTGTTAGAAAGCTCTCTCGTAATACTTCAAGATAGAGTCAATCCCAGCACTACATATAGCTCTAATTGAATCAAATTTTTCTTGAGAACTGGAGCAGACTATTGCTGAATCGGTTTACTTTATAACTTGTCAACCAAATTTTGAAGGGTTGTATCTCTTGTGATACTAGTCCGATTTTTACGAACCAAAGCTAGTTAGAAAACTATCTTAGAGTACTTCAAGATAAATTTGGTCTTAGGACCAAATACTACTCCGGTTAAGTCAGATATATCTGACAACTTCCCATTCGTACACAAAATGAATCGTCACCATATTTATCCACCTCATATGAGAATGCAATATAGTCAAGTTTCAAATAAAGGTTTTAAATGCCGTTTCGTGCCGAGTTTCGGTAAATTCTGAACTCGAGACGTGCCGAAGCGTGCCGAGCCGTGCCGACCGTGCCGATCCGTACTACCTTTTTTTAAATATTTGTAAATTATCAAATATAATATTTAAAAATAATTAGTAACTTTAAAAAATATATAGTTTTATAAATTTAAGAAGATACTATTGTGTAAATAATTGATGAAATACTAAAATATCGATGTCTAAATCACGTATCAATAATATATATTATATAAAAAATACAAATATTCAAATTACAAGCTCCATCATATTATATATCATATAAAATATCTATAAATTATAGTTTAAATTTTTTCTACAAATATCTTCAAAAAATTGCAGCTACTTTTCTTGTCATCTCTCTCTTTTTTTCTACTTGCGCTGAAAAAATAAAAAATATGTTATCATTTCAATTTTAGTTAGATTAAATTAAGCAGAAAATCGCGCCAATTACAAATTGATATAATTTTTAAAAAAAATTTGAAAAAAAAATAACTAAACATAAAATTTAAAAATAAAAATAAAAGAAATTTAAAAAAAAATTAAAAAAAAAAAGAAGAAAAAGGTCGCACGCAGGCGCAACCGCGCCTGCGTGCGACCCATTTTATCTAAACGGGTCGCACTGTGCGACCCGTTTAGATAAAATAGTTACTGTTCATCTTCCCCAGCGGGGAAGATGAACAGTACCTCTCAAACATCAAAAAAAAAAAAAAAAAAAAAGGCCGGCACGGCCCTAAAAGAGGGCCGTGCCGGCCCTCTCCGCGCCGGATCCTGGCGGATCCGGCACGTGCCGGGCGGCACCGAGCGTGCCGCCCGGCATTTTAAACCTTGTTTCAAATACATATGATCTCACTTGATTAACAAAAATAACCAAGTCTTGGCATATAGTTTTGGTCAAGAACTAAATTAATAATGATATAATATTTTGACTAGAAGTCGAGATAAGTCCAATACCAAATATTTTGGCTAAATTCAATATGAAACAACTAAATTCCCATGTAGTGATATTTTAAATGTCAATAACCAAATATATGCAAAAATACAAAATAACTCATGAAGATAATTCTATTTATTCTATATCACCACATAAATGCAAGGATGCATTAGTTTAATTTCAGACCCTTTAATCAAAGGTACTCTTCTTATTTGGAAGTGGTGATTAACAATAGGGGCTTGTCCTTATTGGGATTCAGTAGTCCAGATTCTCTAAAATTTTGCTATCCAAGAGGATCTTACATATATTTGATTTTGGATCGCCTCCTAGGCAGACGCACAAGGACGAAAAAGAAATATATTGTTTCTCGAGTGGGTCGCCGCGAGGCGCCCTCCAACCATATGCCTCATATTTGTTCTCCATGAACACGTGGTGGATGCGCATTCCGATGGATTGAACATTGCTCTGATACCTTTAATTCAAGCATTAGAGCTACTTTATTGATATTGAGAAATTGTACACGATATTTTTTAAAAGACACTCTAGTACTCACTCACTTGATCACACACTAAGAACTCTCGCTTGCTAGCTCTCAATACTTTTTTATTCTTCTCACAACACACTCCAAATACTAGCATGCACCCCTATTTATAATGGCCTAAGGGTCCAATAGATGGCCTTTATTTAGCCAAACGTACAGCTTAGATTATACTTCTTGAAAACTATTTCTTGTTGACAACTATAATTCAAGGAAATTATAGAATATTACATAGCTCTTTTATTTAATTAGCTCTAGAGTATTTTAAATAATGGGCTTGATAAGTATTTGTTGGGCTTGGCCTTAATTGATCTTTAATAAGAAAGCATTGAGTAGGACTTGCATCTTGTTCAATTTAACCAAACATTGAAGTCTTTTTTGCATGTTGTACGTATTAATGGTTACGCCATCGTTGCATTTTCTTGACAAGTCAACAGGACTTGGCTGGAATGCAATTTGGGATCCTCCATTAGACTCAACTCAACTCATTTGGAGATGTAGCCTATTCATGCCTAGCTCAGATTAGGGACTAATATCATTAGTAACTTGCTTGTTAATCATCCACTAACTAGAAATAAGAGGATATACGTGCTCACCATGACGTGGACGCTAGCACTTGAGACTCCTAAAAATTGCTGAAGATTGATACATCTTCACGAAAAACGAATTAGCAGATGGACCACAGGCAAAAAATGACATATCTTCCTCAAAACTACTTTCTAAAACAACATATATAAGGGCAAGGTCCCAACCCAAACCAGCAAAAAAGTACTCATTCCTAGATATGCATCCGAAATAGTTATACGTACTTTATTGAACCAAAGACTGGAGGTAGGACTGGTCATATATCGATCCGGACCGAAAAATCGGACCGGATTGGTGAGTTAGCTCCGGTTCGGTCCAAACCGATATGAATTCGGGCCGGTCTGCAGCCTCTGTTTTTATGTCTATTCGATTTCGGTCCAGTCCGAAACTGGATAAACCGGCGGACCAGACCGAGACCGGTTTAGCATTCAGCCAATATTTAATATATTTAATGAACTACTCTAAAACTAAACTTTCTGCTGAAATAGGCCCATTCCATAGACTACGCATTAGTAAACTTTCGAAATAAAACCCTAGCTCTAGCCTCCAGAGCTAACATCTTCATCTTCAGCCGCTCCCTTTCCTCAATCCCCGTGCTTCATCTTCATCATCTTCTTCTTCTCCCATAGCTCTCTGGTCCTCTCACAGCCGCTCCGATCTCGACCTCAAAGTCATCGTCGCCTCACAGCCAATAACTTGATGATGTACTTTTTTAATTTCCAAATCTTTACGACTGCGAGCCCGGTTTTGATTCCCTCCTCTACCTAAATGTGATTTTTAATAGTTTCAGGCTAGTATTTAGTCATTTTCTAATATTACCATTCTTGCTTATGAATTTGTTTGTTGAAAAATGTATTGGTCATAGCCCGATTTGGGTTACGATTTGGTTCTTGAATAATAACAACTGCTCGTGTTGGTGAAACAATTGAGCGTTATTGTTCATTACAATTAGGATTACATGTAGCAAAACTACACCCGGCACCCATGGATTTACGGGTATCCCTCCAAACGAATGGATACGGGTCTGATTTTATAAAATTTTATCTTAAAGCAGATATAATTTGCCTGTGTTTGTAAAATACGAATAAAATGGACGGGCACCCGCGGATTTACGGATATAATTTGCCTCGTCAACCTGTATCAGTATGACCCGTAACTCGTTTACCGCCTGACCCGCCCCGTTTGTTAGGTCTAATTAGTATTTTCTAATGTTAATCGGTCCAAAATCGTGTCGGTCTGGTTCTGTCTGTATTTTTGGCGGTCCGGTCCGGACCGGAACGATTTTCTACAGTCCAGTTCTCGTTCTTGTGTTTACGTTCAAACCGGTCCTCGGTCCGCTCTGATTCTTGTTCTTGTATTAATAATTACTATATACTACTAGTATTATATATATATATATATATATATATATTATATATATATATATATATATATTATATATATATATATATATGCTTATCTCCACTCTACAGGAGCACGGCTCGCTCCTGTCGACTCCGCAGCTGTCGGATCGCGACGATCCGACGGCTGAGATCACGCGCATGTTTTGTAAGAGCTTGGATCGATTTTAGCCCACGCGCGTGTTTTTGAAAAGCTCGTTCGGATTTCAGTCGTCGGATCGCCGCGATCCAACAGCTACGGACTTGACAGGAGCGGGCCGAACTCCTGTCGAGTGGAGATTAGTCTATTTCTATATGGAGAGATGCTAATCTCCACTCGACAGGAGCACGGCTCGTTCCTGTCGACTCCGCAGCCGTCGGATCGCGACGATCCGACGGCTGAGATCACGCGCGTCTTTTGTAAGAGCTCGGATCAGTTTCAGCCCACGCGCGTGTTTTTGAAAAGCTCGGGTCGGATTTCAGCCGTCGGATCGCCGCGATCCAACGGCTACGGACTCGACAAGAGCGGGCCGAGCTCCTGTCGAGTGGAGATTAGTCTATTTATATATATATATATATATATATATATATATATATATATATATATATATATATATATATATATATATATATATAATTTTGTCTAAAAAATAACAAAAATATAATTTTCTTTGAAAGAAATTAAAATTTAAAAACTAAAAAAAAAATCCGAACACGCTTGTCTGAAATTTTATTTTTACTTTTAATTTTTGAACACTTATATAGCGTGTCCGACACGTGTCTGATCGTAATGTGTTTGTGTAGGATACTGTAAGAACACTGTACAAAATAAAATTTATGCGTGTCTGTTTGTAGGTCTGGCTTACCATTTCCTACTATCTTATCTTATCCTCTTATCTTATCCCAAATCCAAAGTTGCAAGTTTTGGGTGAGTTGTTTTTTGGTCCAAAGTTGTAAGTTCCATTGTATTTGGATCCTGGGCTAAGTTTTAATTACAGTTAAGTCCTTCCGAGGAGGGTGTCAAAAGTTATCAAGAAGATGTTAAAAGTTATCAGAAACGTATCAATGTGTTATTTTTTTTCAAGAGTGTGTTAAAAATTAACAAAATGGTTTCAAAAACTTACTAAAAGGTGAAATATAAGGTTTTAGATGCATATCGGAGGTGTCAAAAACTCATCGGAAGGTGTCAAAAACTCATCGGAAGGTGTCAAAGTGAATAAAGTGCAAAAAAAAAAATTTAGAGAGAATTTAAGTGATATTAAAATAATATAAATGGACTGCAGAGCAATTATCCCTTTTTTTTTTTAACATTTCCAAAAGTACGTACTGCTAATAATGCAGTCCGATGCCACGCAAGAACGAGTTTTCGTTTTTGGGCAACTTTTGTACCAAATACCAACAGACGAATGGCTAAGATAATCTGCTTTTTGCCCCCTTTTTTTTTTTTTTTTTTTGAACATTGTGAATAACTCTTACCTTAACAGCCCATTATGAGCAACTGTCGTTTACATGTTTCTCAGGATAGAGCTCGATTAATAAATGAAGTACACCGTGCCTACTAACAATTGTATGAGAACATCTCATTAGAATGAAACTCTGTAAGAAATAATCTGCACCATCGCTGCTAACAATTATGGACGCGGCTCCCCTGCTTCAGCCGAAGCAGGAAGTAGGAAACGGACGGCCGAGATCGGCCGATCCGAAAAATTCGAGATTTTGTATAAAATTTTCGTCAACTTATTTGACCTATATTTAAGTATTTTTTGAAAAAATTTTGAACTACAAAATTATAGATTTTGATGAGATCTACAACTTTGTAGTTGAAGATTTTTCGAAAAAATGCCCAAAAATATACCGAAATGATGATAAAAAACTTAAATAATCATTTTGATATATTTTTTGGCATTTTTTCAAAAAATCTTCAACTACAAAGTTGTAAATCTCATCAAAATTTATAACTCTGTAGTTCAAAATTTTTTCAAAAAATGCTTAAATATAGGTCAAATAAATCGCTGAAAGTTTTATACGAAATCTCGAAATCCGTATTTTTTCGGATCTGCCGATCTCGGCCGTCCGTTTTCCTACTCCCTGCTTCAGCCGAAGTAGGGGAGCCGCTTCCAACAATTATATGAGAAAGCTCATTAGAAAGAACACCTGTTTCTTTTTTTCGAGATCATAGAAAACTCTGCTTATGGACGGCTCATTTTTTACGGCTGCCGTAACAGTTAAATTCGTAGTTGGCATCGTTACATGTTTCAACAGTATAAAGCTCTATCAAAAGATGGAGCACACCGTTTCTACTAAAAATGGTACCGGGAGCAGCTCATTAGTACGACTAAACGACACTATTAAGAAATGGATGGACTAATAATCACAAAGAGCTATTTTATCATATTTTGATCTTTGATATGTTGTCTTTCGTTATTTTTCGTTTCTCTTCTACGAAGTTATCCAAGATCGAAATAACACAAAATGAAGAATTATCGTTTCACACCTTAACGGGTAATAAACGGAAAAAAAAAAATTATAACAATAACTTGATATGTGTTGACGACCTTCCTCCGGAGAGGGAAATAAAGTTTTGGAGTCGTCACCTAAGTTTTATGGAAAACTAGGAAACCGGATAAGGCACGTTGAGATTCTTGTGTTCGCTCGTCGGTTACGTGTGGGGAAGACAGTACACCCCCACAGCGACCCTCGAAAGAGGGTACTCTATAGATGATTACAATAATTTTGGATTTACATTTTAATATATATGCATGAATTATTGTTAATTATGTGCATATTGATTAATTATCCATTCAATATGAACGAAAGAGCATGGTATCCACCTCACTCTTTCTATCATATTGGACGGATACACACAAATAGAAAATATATATTCCCAAGATGATATCCATCTTCTTGTTTCTATAGCTTCTTTATTTGCATGTGATTTGACTTTTAATAAATATGTTCAAACAAATTAGAAAAATAATATCCATCACTTTCCTATTTTGTCTTAGATTAATGTTCATCCGAACTTAATCCTTATAATTGGAAGCAAGTCAAATCTCTATTATCTATATGCGCATATTTAATTATGATTTACTAATACGCATGCTTTTGACAATATTAAAAATAAAAAAAAGCTACGCGAAATTAATTTAAATTTTTGTATGCAGGGCTCAGCGCGTTTCCGTTTTCTCATCATCGCCCGATTATTATTATGAGTGACATTTTTTAATATGGCTTGAATTATTAGATTTTGGAAGTATTCACCTCCGATTGTAACTTCGGATTGTAAGTGTCCACTTACTATCTATTTATTAAAATTATGTGTTTATCATATTATTTTAATCGGGAGTGTCCACCTCTGATTGTGAATTCGGGTTGCAAGTGTCCACCTACTATCTATTTATTAAAATTATTTGTTTATCATATTATTTTAATCGGGAGTGTCCACCTCCGATTGTGAATTCGGGTTGTAAGTGTCCACCTACTATCCATTTATTAAAATTATGTGTTTATCATATTATTTTAATCGAAAATGTCCACCTCCATTGTGTATTCGGGTTGTAAGTGTCCACCTACTACCCATTTATTCATTAAGATTGTGATTTTCGAGAACCAGTATCCACCGAATCCTCCGTATCTTAAAATATCTAATGTAACGTCTTTTATTTGAGAGGGAAGAAATATCCATCTCGTTCCCAATGTAATTATTTTTAAATATCTAATTATGCTTCGTTAATTAGTTAGTAAAGAAATAAATATTTTAATTTTAATTTTATTATCTAAATAAAATCAATTAGAAATATATATATGTCACGTAATATCGAGAAAAAAAAAAAAGCAATATCCATCGCTTTCCTTGACTCGTCAATTAAAATCTATTTCGGAGAAATATCGATCTCTTCCGAATATATGTAAATACGTGTAATATAACTATTCCTATGATTTCTAATTAAATAAGATTTATATTTAATAATTTTTTTTACAGAAAATTAGATTTTAAAAGGATTAAATTAGATTTTAATAGCTTAATGGGCCGATTAGGCTTGGGCCGGACTAGAATGGTCCGGCTCGCGAGTCTAAGCGACTCGCGCCCAGGCGCGATGCGCCTCGGCTGGACCCGGGTGCAACCCGGGTCCACGCGAATTAAATTCGCGTCTGGCCGGCTTAGCCGGTCTCATCTTCTCCGCGAGCTTTGCTCGCGGAGCTAACGGCCGGCGCTTGCGCCGGCCGCTGCGGACGGCTTTTTTTTTATTATTTTTTTTTATTGTTTTATTGTTTTCTAAGGTTTTCGACTATTCCGAATTCAATGGCGGTGTCCAAATTTTATTTTGACGATTATATAGAAAGATCTAGGGGGGGTGCAATTTCAGTGATAATTTTGTTTTTTTTTTTTCCGGCACCGTGGCTCGCCGCCGGCGAAGCCACGGCGGCGTAATGGTGTCCTTAATATGCAGAGATAATGTCTAACGAGTTTTGAAAATGTGTACTTTGGAATCGGAGATCAAGTTTGTGAGAGTTTTCGTAGATTAAGCGGCGACCGACGACGGCGAATGCTCCGGCATGCAGCGGCGTCGAGACTCGAAGATGAAGTTGGGCGGAAGAACAGTGGCAGCAACCGGCAGTGAGGTCGTCGAATAGCGGCTCCGATGAGAAGCCGCTGGCTCTCTCTCTTCTTTCTTTCTTCTTCGTCTTTTATTTTTTTTGTTGTTTTCTTCTTTTTTTTTAAAACGTATATCTCCTCAGCCCCATTCCTCTTTACAGCTAGGTTTCCATATATACTACCCTCCCCCAAATCTCAATCGATCCTCCTCTTTAAATTTCCTCTTTAAAACCATTAAAACCGTTTTTAATCTTTCCAAATGTAACCGGTCATCCCTATTAAACCTCCATTTAAAACCTTTTAAAAACTTCAAAAAACTCAATTTTTATTAAAAATAATTCCACATAATGGTGAATTCCTGCAAATAATTGAAAATTCTATGTGACACGTAACTCTTAAAAGATATTATCTTGTGTACTATGCCTTAATTCGATTTACTGGAATTTTATTCTATACTAAACTGTATGATTCATTAAAATGCTAATTTTCATTTTATTTTTATTTTTATTTTTTTTTGAATTTTTAATCAGGACAAAATGGGATATCTACAATACGCAAAGCTCAAATCATTGCTTCCCCTATTAATGCACTAGAACTAGACAAAGAAATTACAGATTGCAAATTATCTTCTTTATTTAAAAAAAAAAAAGAACACATGATTTAAGATCTTACTGATAACTTATCTATTATGAGCATTGTTTGTAGCTTGCTTGGACTACATCGTTTCAATTTTGTACTTTTTGGGCTTGTTTGCTGATATATCAGCATGTTTTGTGCTTGGACGATGGTTATCCAAATAGAACACCTTATAGAAATCTTCTTTCGAATATGGCTGAATTGTTGTTAAGAATACTTATATATCACTAAAAAACTTCTTACTTTTTTTTTTTTTTTATAATAACTAAACTAAGCCAAAATGTAATATATATATATATATATTATATATATATATATATATATATATATATATATATATTATATATATATATATATAAAGTATTATTTGAAAAAAATAGATATGAAAAGATAAATTTGAATGTTTTTATGGCTTTATATTAAGAATTTTTCCAAAAAAAATCTCTGGAATATATTTTTGGACTCCAAAGTATTTTGCTAATTACAAATATTTTGAAACCTCATAACATATATTAGAAATAGTTTTGAAAAAAGTTAAATATAAACATTGTAAAGCAAAAAATTTTTTTTTTTTTTTGAAAAATATTTTTTTACAAAAATACTTCTATATAATTATTTGAAATAATTTTGTAAAAAAAATAGAGGCTTATTTAAAATAATTTCATAAACTAGGAATATTTTGGACAAAACCGTCCTTGTAAGTATTTTTGGTGATAACATCCAACTCAATGTATGTGGACACCTTCAGAGGCTGAAACAGTACTTATCAACAAACACTGTTATTCGATCTCTACGATATTAAACAATTAAATGATTTCTCAAAAGTCCAACGGAATCAATATATATAGAAAATTCGGTATCAAAATAGTTAAGTAACATGTGGCATCTCTTATAACTCACAATATGCCGTATGTCGTTTTTATTATCTCATAATTTGACATATGGCACATTTAAATATAATAAATATGTAACTTAATCGTATCATTAATGAGAGTTTTGATTCAATCCATATGCACATTTAATATATTATTAAATATAAAAATAGTATAATTTATAATAATTTATTTTTACTTATATTAAATATAAATTATAACCATTTACAAGAATTTAAAAGGTTATTATTAAATTCTCAATAATCTATATATAGTTATATATAATATATATAAATGGGTGATCAAATTCGTATATTAAATATAAATTATAATCATTTCGAAGAATTTGAAAGGTCATTATTAAATTCTCAATAATCTATGTAGTTATATATAATATATATAAAGGGGTGATCAAAATCGTAACTTTCGGTGTGTTATTTGGTATTTATTTTTTCTCTAATAACATGTTATTAATATAATATAATATTTTAATAAAATAAATATTAACTTATATAAAATTAATATATTTAATAAAACAACTTAATCTTTCGAATATTATCAATTATATATATATATATATATATATATATATATATATATATTTATATAACAAAAAATATTACAAATATTATTTTTATAAATATATAAAATTGAGTGGTCAAAAAGTTACACCATGTGGCATCAAAATAGTATAACAATAAATAAAAAATATAAAAAAATAATCTACATACATGCGTAACTATTAAAAGTGATAATAATACAAATTTTATAATAAAATTTATTTTAATAAAAAATTATCCATATTCTAAAAATTATATATATAACTGGATATCATAATCATTTCATGTTATTCTCAATAATTTTATTATTTTATATATAATAAATAATAATTGTCTTGCTCTAATAGTATGTATAAATAAAATATATATTTTAAAATTTTAATTATAAAATTTTAATAATAAAATAGAAAAATTTTAAAAATTAGTATTATTATTTTATATTGATTACTAATATTTCTATATCGTTCGGGTGCAAAACTAGTATTGTTAAAAATTCTGCACTAATGGGACATGTGCGTGTAGATGTACAGGTACATCCATCATTAACGGACCAAACGAAGACCAAGTAAAGGTGGATATAGGCTCCTCTAGAAACATATATACTAAATATATATATATATATATTTCGGTCCAACCAGAAAGGATCGGACAGGTTGCATTTAGTGCCAATGAATTCATTCCAATGTCCTGAACCAATATTTGAGCGTGAGCTGATACTATTAAGCACGAGCATATGAAAAAATAAAGAAAAATATTTGTGGTTATTTTTTAAATAATTTTTAATATAAAATTTATAAATTTTTATGATATCTATAATTTTTATTTTAAAAAAATTCTTATAATTAAATATTTTGGATCTGTTTAACGGATTTAAAATAGATTTTAAAACAGTTTTAAAATTACCTTCAAACCATTAAATTTGGAGACAACAAATATCAAATTAAAAATATTTTTTAAAATTTTTATCATTAAAATTATAAATTTTATCAGAACTTATAATTTTTATTATTAAATTTTTTTTTTTTTAAATAATTATAACTATTTTTATTTTTTCATACGACTGTGCGTATGATTTGTATGGTATTGAGCGTTGAGATCAATTTCGTATTTGAACAGCAAGACAATCCATGACTGCGGTTCAGCCGCTGGCTTGCCGCTGATCCAAATTCTGAATCGGGTCCGTCACGTGAGGCTCTTCTTGCAAATAGCGTTGAGATTCTTTGAATTACCCGACACACAAATTAACGTTGACTATATTCGCCTAATAACGTTTACATGCAATATATCGTCTTTGTTTATTCAGTATACAAAAATAATCACACGTGTTTAACTCTGGATCCGGAAAGAAAAAAAAAGGCGACCGTTGGTCGACTTGTGTAATCGACTCTCTCTCTCTCTCTCTCTCGATAGTCACTCTACTCTTCCAACGTCCACACGCCATTCATTAAACAGAGCACCTCTCGCTTTAGAAAAGCTCTTTCACTACCTCCAAACTCACTCTGTGACACTCTTCATTGACATACCTCGATCTTCCCGCAGCTGCGGCAACGATGCGCATGGAGTTCTGTCGCCCCTCTGATTCCCACTGAAAGACCACCATTAACAACGCTTGTTGCCACTGACATTCCAGCGAGAAGCTGATCAAGCTAGCTAGCTACCAATGGCAGCGGGGAAGGTGAAGGCGGCGATGGGGTTCCAGCGTAGCCCGGCGACGCCAAAGACGGAAGCACCGTCGAGGCGGCGGGGCTCATCCTCGCCGGCGCCGACATCTGGTAACTCTAAGTCTTGCGGCAACAACAACGCCAACGCCAGCACCGCACGGGTGTTCTCTCGCTCATTTGGAGTATACTTCCCTCGATCTATAACGCCGGCACAAGTGCAGCCGCGGCCGCCGGACGTGGCCGAGTTGGTCCGGCTCGTGGAGGAGCTACAGGAGTGCGAGTCACGCCTCCGCACCGAACTGCTCGAGTACAAGATCTTCAAAGAGACAGTCCAGATTGTTCCGTTTCTGGAAGCGCAGATTGTATCCAAAGACGACGAGCTCGACCGACGCAAGCAGACCATCGCCCGCTTAGAAGCCGACAACGACACGCTGAAGTCGAAAGCACAAAAAGATGAAGAAGAAAGAGTGAGAGAAGGGAAGAAGATGAAAGAGCTCGAGGCGGAGGTGGAGCAGCTGAGGAAAGCATTGGCAGAGCAGCAGAGGGAGAGCGACGAGTGCTCGTCGTCGTCGCAGAGGTTCCAAGCTCTCATTGACGTTTCTCAGAGGTCCGCGCTGCTGAAAAGCTTGAGAACAGTGCCTAAAACCACCAACTTTGTCACCTCCAGCGAATTGCACAAGTCCGGAGAGCAAAAAAGTAGTCTTAGAGAAGAGTGTGTTAGCATTTCTGCTCCTAGAATTCCAAAACCTCCTCCTGCATCTTGCTCTTCTTCTTCATCTAATATTTCGATTTGTTCTACTTCATCTGAATCAAGCACCGCTGCAAATACTAGAATCCCTGAGCTATCTGGATTGCCGCCTATTCCCCCCCCTCTTCCGCCGCCGCCGCCGGCTGGACTCCCGGCGTCGACGGTTGGAGCTCGTCCTTCTCCGCCTCCTCCACCGCCGCCTCCTCCGTCTAGGGGGACGAAGTCAGCGGCGGCCAGCGTTAGGCGGATGCCGGAAGTAGTTGAGTTATACCACTCGCTAATGCGGCGAGACGCAAGGAGGGAGACAGCCGGAGCTCCGGTGGATGTGCCAATCCCCTCAGCAGCGAACGCTCGCGACATGATCGGCGAGATCGAGAACCGATCCGCGCATCTCCTCGCTGTAAGTTCCCAATTTTTACAGTACTCCCACTGCTATGTATACCAATTAATCAACTTAGTAACTTCGCTTTGAGTAATTTCTGAATCCTGTTTCTGTTCCTGCCAACCTAAACCGGCGACACTAGTCCTGCTCCATCGTCAGATTTGGATTGCACGGAGTAGTGCCGCTGTGCTGGTCATACCTGACAAATCACATTTAAGTTCTGAAATCAGATTATCTCGCCGTAGATGAGAGCTCCATCTAAGGTGCAAGTCTTACTAATTTTCACAATCTATCTAACCTGGTCGTGCATTAGAATCTAGCCGTTGCGCATTTAAAATGTAATAATAAAATTGTACTCCAATTTTGGTCGCCACCAATTCGTGCAATGTGATTCTGATTAGAAATGACCGTTGACGTTGCCAGATTGTACTGTAGGGCCAACTAATTTGTAATAATCTGTTAATCACTTACTAATATCTTTAAATTACTTTGTTTTAATCATGTTTTAGATCAAAACCGATGTGGAGACGCAGGGAGACTTCATCAGGTTCGTGATCAAGGAGGTGCAGAACTCAGTGTTCAGTAATATAGAAGACGTTGTTGCATTCGTCAAATGGCTCGATGACGAGCTCTCCTTCCTGGTATTCATACTGCTAATTAGTTTAACAGCTAAACAACACATCTTGAAATGAATGATCTACATCGGTGGTGAATCAGGTGGACGAGAGGGAAGCACTTCGAAGGACCGGAAAGACGACAGAGCTGAGGCGGCGTTCGGCTACTGTGACCTCAAAAAGCTCGAGACTGAAGCATCTTCTTTCCGTGATGACCATCGGCAGCCTTGCTCTTCAGCTCTCAAGAAGATGCAGTCTCTCCTTGACAAGTTAGCAGCATTTTGATCATCTTATATTAGAACTATAGGTTCGGAGATTAACATGAATGAATTGGTTTGTTTTACCAGGTTGGAGCAGAAGGTGTATAATTTGTCACGAGCAAGGGAGAGTGCGGCGAAGAAATTCAAAGGGTTCCAGATCCCTTACGACTGGATGCAGGAATCTGGAATACTGCTCACACAGGTGAAATAAATCTCAGTTTACTTGAATCCAAGTTTTAATTATTGCTCTCGTGATTGCCAATTATTGGTCGTCTGGTAATGTCAAAGGGGCGTTGGATTCTGCTCTTCTGATAATCAATTGAATTGGATGAACAGTTCGATTAAGTATTATTATTAGAAAGCTATCTCATTTGTCAAAGCTTAGAATTGAAATGAGACAAAAAGCCCGGTCCCAGAAGGATCTGAGTGCAGGTGAGCACGAGATCACGTGAATAATTATTTCTCCTGTTCTTGTCTGCAAGTCTTTGTTTGCACTCGAGGCTTTTCAGGAACTTTAGTGGGCAAGAGATACCTAACTCCATGGTTAGGTCTCGAATTAGGTCAGAGTGGTTATGTTGTTGGTGCCACAAATTCAGGTCTGATCAGCTGGTGCACCCTTTTTTTTTCTTTTTTTTTAATTTTTTGTTCATGAACTATACAAATTGGTGTTGTGTTAGACTCACTTTTAGATTGTTGAGTTAGCAACTTTAGTCTACCCCATGAAGCATTGGATGAATGATTTCCTTTAACAGCACATTTCTTAGGATAAAAAATTTCCTTCACAACTAATTCTGGAACTTGGCCATATGATGTGATCCAAACCAGACCAAGGTTGACCAGGTGTAATAAACACTGGCCAACGCCTTCAATGTGAATGTTCAAGAGTTAGCTAGTACTCCTGGCACAACCCCCTAATTCTTCCCCGAATGCTTATGCAAAGTCCAAAATGCCCTTTCTTTCTTGGTAACCAACTTTGTCCTCCCCCAATAACCACTATATGTGCTGCATACGGTTGAAGTAACAGAGGCGCTGCGGTAGAAACACCACCAGCGGAGAATGGTTGCCGTTTATGGAGGACGATTCTATTTTGGACTGTACAACAATTCAGGAAGACTTGGGGTTGCTTCGGCGTTCCAACATTATTGTTCATGATAGTGTCTAATAGGTGCTGGTTAAAATAAAAGTTATAAGAGCAAAAATTTAATTTAGCTTTTAGCGTGTGTGACCGGAAATAGAAAGGCCTGACCTGTCTTCATTTGTTTTGTTTGAGCTCCGCCTACCCGTATAGACCCAAAATCAGTAAGGACTATTTACTTCCTTGTGCATGTGAATGTAGTTGGAAGTGAACTGGGAGTTGCTTTGCGTTGAGAAGTGAATGAACTGAGTTCTTCCCACTTCACCCGCAATTTACCCACCTCACTTCACAACTTTTTTTATTCGGGTCAGTTCGTTGTTAAATTCTGGTCGGGTCGGAGTTTTTTTAAATTCAAGCAGGTCGGTTTAGATTGACCCGAATGCGCAGCCCTAATTTTCACTTTAAGATAGTATTTATGATCCATTATTACAGAGATTTTAGTTCAGTTAGTTATGGCTTGCATTTTTGTAGTAAATGTTGGTAGTCATCTACCAAAAAACAAGTATATGTAGTAGTCATTAGATACGGGTCTCCAATCAGTCTACATATTCAATGTGATGCAGCAATTAATGGTAGACCAACTTTGGAAGGAAGAAAACACATCTCACGGTCGAGAAATACCAGCTCACATGCAACATGCCTGTACTCAACCTGTACCCTTTAATAAGGGCCCGACTTTATGCAAAGTAGACAAGCTCGTCTTCATTTTGTAACGCTCATCTTCATACCTTTGTCTGTAGACCCGTCTGTTTTCGATGAACATGTTGTATTCTATATCGTTCCACGCTTACTCTGAACTTGCACTGTCCATGAGCTTTGATGTAGACCGAACAAACACTATAAAGATCATATCAATTTTGTAAAGAAATCTATTGGTGAGCTTAGTAGAAAAACCTGCATACATTTCGCCACGAATTGGATTTGTAAGACAACCCAAGGACGATCGAAGTACTCTTGGTCCACCATTCGGCTAACAAGAGCTCTCGTGTATCTTTTATTTTCATTGCCAAATATCCTTCATGTGAAATGTTATCAGTAATTAAATCCTAAAAAGTGTTAACTCTTGTGCTTAGATTAAGCATTCATCAACGCAATAATGAAGTAAATTTTTTTTCTCGTTGATTTTGAATTAACTGAAAATGGATGTCTAAAGCACAGATTAAGCTGGCATCAGTGAAGCTGGCGAAGAAGTATATGAAAAGGGTGTCATCTGAGCTGGAATCCATTGCTGATGGTCCAGAAGAGGAGGAGCTCATGCTCCAGGGAGTTAGGTTCGCCTTCAGAGTGCATCAGGTAAAAATACAAAGAGATGTACATTATGATGTTCAAATAAACCCACTTGAACCTGAACTGGTATTCTACCAATAGTTTGCAGGTGGTTTTGATATGGAAACGATGAGGGCATTCCAGGAGCTGAAGGATAAAGCTCGATCCTTCCGCATCCAGAGCCAACTGCCAAACAACCGTCACCAGCAGCAGCAGAAAATATACAACAGATCTGCTACTTGTTAGCTAGATTAGATAGATACCTACATCTTTATTGTAAAGATGAATATACATTTTGCCGATTACATAAGGCAATTTTATTCGTTCACCGACAAGTTCATTGTACAGTGGGAAGTAAGCTTAGAAAGGAAACCAACGTAGAACTACGTTAAGATTTATTCATCCTTCTTCTCTGTAACTACGTTAAGATTTATTCATCCTTCTTTTCTGTAGCTCCTCCGACGACCATATCCTTAGCCTCCGTAGCGATTCCAACCATTGTCTCTCCTACAGCTTGAAGAAAACCAGCAGCAGTAGTGGTGCCCTTCTTGCCCTTCCAAGCATTCAAGCAATGGTTATCACTAGCAGATATATTTAATTCTATCATTATAGCGACGACAATCTATGAAATCGTCTTACCTTGTTACTCATAGAATAATCTGTCTTCATTCCAGCGTTCTCCATTGCTTGCTGGCTTGTTTCTTTAGTCTCACCCTTAGCTTCCCCTGCTCCCTCCATAGTAGGATAGCTTGTATCCTTGGCCTTCTCATTTGCTTCCTCTGCTCTCTGTCGAGTGTAATCCATCGCCCACTGGCCCATCTCAGCCGTTGAATCCTTCGTCTGTGCTGCCTTCTCCTGTGCTCCCTGAGTCGCTCCTCTCGCTTGCTGCGACTTATCCTTAGCATAACCAGCAGCACTCTCAACTGTGCTCATCGTCACATCTCGCGCCTTCTCTGCTCCCATTTTTGTATAGTCCACAGCACACTTACCAGCTTCCACTGTCATATCTCTCGCCTTCTCTGCTCCCATTCTGGTATAGTCTATAGCAGTCCTACCAGCCTCCATTGTCATATCCTTGGTCTTTACCGCAGCTTGCTTGGTGTAATCCACAGCCGTCTCGCCTGCGCTTAGCGTAACGTCTTTCGCCTTCACTGCTGTCTGCTTGGTGCAATCCGCAGCTGTTGCCCCAACATTGAATGTAGTATCCTTCGCCTTCACAGCCGCTTGCTTGGTGTAATCTAAGACAGTCCCACCGGCGCCGAGGGTGACGTCTTGCGCCTTCAACGCCGCCTCCGTAGTGTAACAAGCAACGTTCTGACCAGTGTTCTTTGCCATTGTCGCCGCTTGCCCCGTGTACTCCGAAGTTTTCTGCCCCGCAGAGAGCGCTGCATCTTTTGTTGCATGGTACCCTTTCGCTGCCCTATCGGAAGCATACTCTCCCACCACTTGAGCACCGCTGGTAGCAGAGCCTTTCGCAGCGGTGCCCTTTGCCGTGACATAAGTTCCAGCCGCGGAAGCGCCGTGGGCGGCAGCTTCTTTAGTTCCCTGGCAAGCGGTTGCACCGGCTTGCTTGGCCTTGGCGTAGCGCTCCTCGGCGGCCCTCATGGCGTCGATAGAGTTCTGCTGGGCAGTGGAGCGGTACTGCCCGATCTCCTCGTTGGACAGTTGGGTCCTTTGCTCGTTCGATGCGTCGTCGTCCTTGGACGAGGATTGCCTGATGCCTTGATGTGAAGCCATCGTTGTTTGCTTTGCTTTGGGTGCAGAGTGAAGATGGACATCCCAGGTGACGGTCTCGACGGTTTAAAAGGAGGGGAAGATGGGAGTAGTGGCAGCGATGATTTGTGCCAGGAGAAGACACGTGTTTGTAGGAAGGGGCTGACGTGTTACGTGGATGCTAGAGCGACTGTGCAGTCCATGGTGTCGGTACCTGGTCTTCACAGTAGTTACCCGGATAGATCAAGAGCTGCAATTGCTGTTACACCTTATATACGAAATAAAAGCAACTAGAAAATATGCAATTTTCACTGTTTGTAAAGACTATTATGTCGGTGAGGTGCTTTCTTCGATTTCACCCCTAGACCTGTGTGCGAGTACCTCTATGCGAGTATAGATGTAGAAAGTATAGACCATTTTTAATCTGTACTATTATTTATGAATTATCTACAAACTCAAATCACAGGCTGGCCACACTTTTGGTTATGTTGACCGAGCGGGCTCGGCTTGGCCAAGTGTCCTGCCGAATTAGCCCCCCTTAGGCTGGATTGACTTGCACTTGTGATTTTTTGTTAAAAGCCGAAAAAAAAGTCTATTGTGCGTATGCTAACATCAAACCTTTTGATTTTACGCCGACGCAGAGGTTTCTGGTCAGAACTTTCAAAGCTTTGAGAAAGTTTTGAATTTTCATAGCAAATTTCAAAACTTTGCATTAAATAACGCGCATGCCGCTACCTCTCCCGCCAGGGGCGGAGGCATGTAGGAGTTGGGGGGGGCGATCGCCCGCCCCCAACTTTCTAGCAAAAATTTTCTATTTATTATAGCCCAATCTAAATTCATATTTAGGTCCAACCCAATCTTCAACCCACTCACATCCTAAATCCCTAATTTTCACCTCCCCTCCCACTCTCCCACTCCCGGCTCCTGCATCCTAGTCCGCCTGCTTGCGCACCGGCTCCCAATCCCAAAGACTCACCGCCTTCGTCCTCCCATACTCGCGCTCGGGTGTGGCCTTGTTGGCCGGTTCTAGTCTTGAATCTCTTGATCTTGCTCGACTGCTCGGCAGCCTCGGCTTCGCCTCCGCAGCTCCGCCTCCACCTCCACCTCCACCTCTGATAGCAAGTAAGGATAGGTTAAGTCAACCACAAGTTCTTTATTAATTTTTTATTCCACACCACCTTCTGCATCTACTTAGCCTTTTAGTTTCTAGTAAAATCTAATAGCTGAAAAATTAGCAGGAGAAAATGACAGACGGAGGCATCGCAACGGCTGGCGTGAAGAAGGAGAGAGCGTTTAGACTTGTACCAATTAATATAATGTTGGGACGTTTTGTTATCTAATTTACTTTAATTTCTTTTATTTTTATTCTTTAATTTATCTTAGGTGATAAATATTTTTTTATGTAATATTAGATAAAAATTTTTGCTGCAGATATTTTTCGCCCCTCCCATTTGAAAATCCTGACTCCGCCACTGTGACTCCCGCACTAGTTGTCCTTGCGAGTTACTCAGGGTCCGTTCAGCCGGCGCTACGAGATGAATTACGGCCTACATAATTAGTACGAACTATGATTTAGTCCGCAGGCTATAGATTTCTTTTACACGAGGTAGTTCTGATGGTCCTCCGCACGTCAAATTTCTTTCTTATTTGAAGTATTGTGTTACTAGCTAAATTGATCAATTCTTCAAACCGCAGGAAGTAACATATTTTTCATACATAGTAGCAAGAAGGAAAGGTAACTTAAAGGGTGTCGGTGAGGCATTCTGGCCGATGTCGGTGATCTGGTGCTTAAAGCAGTAGTCTATAACGCCAAGTGTCAACAAGCGGCAGTTAATCGTACCTATGGTACTCCTTGGTTAATTCTTGAAATATGCACAGCTGTGAATGCAAACATGTTCTGTCAAACGCTCAACATCCAGCACCATCTACTAGAGATTAAAATTCTGTAGAGCTCTGCTGTAGCATGTTACATAATCATTTCACATCAGCTTTAGTTTTTGGGGAAATGGCAGATCAGCCGCACTCTTTCATAGGTTTATACAAATCATCTTTTTTATGTTATGTCAATATTTTTAGAGACTAATTTATATATTTTGTAAAGACGAAAGTTAGACTGCAAGAACCTTTTTGTTGTTTGGCATTTAATTTTTGTATAATTTCTAATAATTAAATTTATCAAAATATACTTTTTAAATTAAAATAGTTAAAATATACCTACTAACTTTGTAAAATAAAATAAAAAAAATTAGATTTATTCAAAAATTGATTTTATATATATATATATATATATATATATATATATATATATATAAAATATTTTTAAAAAAAAATTATAATATAAAAATTATAAATTTTGATGAAATAATCACAGGTGGTCGTCATCATTGTAGTTGTTGCGACTACGAGTGGCTCTGGCTAGGCTGCGGGGTATCGCCCCACCATCGATTGCTAGAATATCGTTCCTCGTCGAGCCGTTTTCTGCGCTGTGTCTCCGTCCGACCATCATCTCAACATCTTCTTCCTTACAGACGGCACCAAATGATGGATGGGGTTTGGTAATTTAGGGAATCAGACTCACAACACCGTAAAGATTAACGAAAAACAATCACAAAGCATGCACAGATTTACGTGGTTCGGCAAAAATACCTACGTCTACGGGACAGGAGAATACTATTTTTACTATGTCCGTGGTGAGATAGCCGAGTATAAAATATTCTCAGAATTTAGGACTAGATTCTTTATATACGTGCATGAGTTTGCTGCCTCTAATCCTAATTTTTTTTACTCTAATTTAGCAACTGAATACATATAATAAGAAAAGCTAAATCAATATTTACGTTGCTAACAGCTCTTGTATCCCCTAACAAGGCCCAGCAACTCGGTCCAATCGTGACTCCATCATGCGTATATGGTTTCGTGTTGATATGCGTGGCGATTCTGGGGTGCGGGCTTGGTGGGCTTAAAATTAACGTATTCAATGGAAGCCTGGATATGAAAATTGTACCAAATTATGTGGACTTAGCATATTCAATCTCCGCTACGAGCCTATAACAGGAATTTAAAAAATTTCTAGGTATTTTGACTGACTTCTCACGATATGGAGGATAAGATCTTAAAATCAAGTTCTCAAATAGAATCCACACCGTGGATGAAATATTATTATAAAATTCAATAAATCCCAAAATAAAGGAATAAAATTTCTCTAGCCGCCGCGAGCCGCAGAAGCTATAAGAACAAGCTACAACCGCGACATCCAAAAAGGAAGAAAAAACCCTAGACACCCCACTACAGTTGTGCAGCATCTAGAGGAAGCTTAAAAAAAAGAGAGAGTTGCACTGCAGTCCAAGGCAAGATTGCTTTGCATTGCAGTCGTCTCCTTAAAAAAAATTTGCACTTAGATCCTTCTGTGGAGGGTGTCAAAAGTTATCAAGAAGGTGTTAAAAGTTATCAGAAAGGTGTCTTATGTGTTATTTTTTATCAGGAGGGTATTAAAAATTAATACGAGCGTGTCAGAAATGTATTAAAAGATGTCAAAATACAGGGTATAGAATGTGTGTTGAAGGTGTCAAAAATACATTAAAAGATGTTGTAATGTATTAAAAAGTGTCAAAAGGACTAAAGTGTAAAAACTTTTTTCGAGATAACTTAAGTGGTGTTGAAATAATATGTAGGAACCTCAGTGCAATTATCCGAAAAAAAACAAAACTTAGCCAGTTAGCCCTAGAAGCTACAACAAATCCAAAGAGGGAGGAAGTTGGTAAGTTAAAGGAAAAGGAGAAGAAGATCAAGCAGAAGAAGTGGCTCCTCAATGTTAGGATCGATTTATAATTTTGGTGGACTCACTCAACTCATTATGTAGAGGAGATGATATGATAAAATAAACATAACACTTTTCTTTATTTTTTTTTCTTTTCTTTTTGCTTGCTTACAATGACCAAAGTCATGGATATTTATATCCCATGACAAGAGTTCATATATATATAACTCTACATAAGTAACTCACCCACTACATGCATTATAACTCTCCACTAACTCTATTAACTTCATTATGAACCACTACACTCTCCTAAATGCATGAGTTACAAAATACTAAATGACATCGATTTACAACCACTAACTCCATGTTTAACTTTAGTTTATTTTCTAACACCCCCTCTTAAACTAAATTTTTTTTCATCAAACGTGCCAAGCATAGATCTGAGCCTCTTATAAATTTATCAATCTTGAGGGGTTTTGTGAAAATGTCCGCAATTTGATCATGTGATTTCATGAACTTGACTTTGATCTTCTTATTTTTCATATGTTTTTGGATGTAATGAAATATCGAGTATCAACATAAACGGAATTTTTCGCCAATTCGATTGACATATTGTTGATGATGCTGCAACATACTCTGCTCGAACATATCGAATAATTCTTTTTGCGGCCTTCAAATGTGTAGAATCTGATTTCTCCATATATCAGCTAATCAATCCAACTCCATAAAAAATGTCATGTCTTGTGTGTGTAAGTAGCGTAGACTTCCAATCAAGCTCCTATAATGTGTAGGATTCACCGATATACCTTCTCCAATTTATTGAAGTTTGGTTTCACACTCCACGGGAGTTGCAACAGGGTTGCAATCATCCATCTTGAATTTTTTTAAGAATTTCTCTTGCATATCCTTCTTGTACGATGAAGATCCCTTCTTCCAATTGCTTTACTTCAATGCCGAGAAAATAAGACATAAGTCCCAAATCCGTCATCTCGAACTCCTTTGTCATAGCTTGCTTGAACTCCACGAACATCTCCGGATTGCTACCTGTAAAATATAAAGCATCCACATACAACCAAACAAATATTATGTTACCATCATTGTCTTTTTTGGAGTAGAGCGCATGCTCGTAAGGGCATTTGATGAACCCATTTTGTCGGAAATAATTGTCAATCTGACTATTCCATACATGCGGTGCTTGCTTCAAGCCATACAAGGCTCTTTTCAAGTTCAACACTTTATCTTCATGCCCATTCTTGATTGAACCAGTAGGTTGTTCAACATATACTTCTTCGAGATAGCCATTCAAGAAAGCCGATTTCACATCAATTTGAAAAATTTTCACTTATTTTGAACTACCAGTGAAATAATAAATCGAATAGTCTCCAATCAATCAACGGGGGCAAATACCTCATCTTAATCAATACTGGCTTGTTGCTTGTAGTCCTTGGCCACTAATCTTGCTTTGTATTTTTCAACTTCACATCTTGCATTTTTCTTCACCTTATAAACCCATTTTAAGCCAATAGCTTGCTTTTTTTTTAAGAAGTATAGTCAACTCCCAAGTTTGATTCTTTTCGATGGATTTATCCATAGCATTTCTCCATCTTTTGTCTTGATTTGCATCTTCAAAATCTAAAGGTTCACAATCAGCAAAAAATAAAATAATAAAATCTCATTAGTTTCATCATAAATATCTGTAATTCTTTTGATGAAGATGAGGATGATAATGGTGTATTTTGGGGAGCCGGTGATTTTTACGGCGGTGCTATATAATTTTCTCCTTTATTTTCTTCAACAATTGCATTCCAATTCCATGCACTTTTTTCATTAAGCTCCATATCTCAGCTAATTTTGATTTTCTTTGTAAGAGGGTCAAAAAGCTTATATGTTTTAGATCTACCATCATAACCAACAAACATAAATTTAGAATTTTTATCTTCCAACTTACTCCTTTTTTTTATCTGGCACATGTGCGTATGCAATGCTCCAAAAATTTTTGAAATGTGACAACGTGGATTTTTTTTTCCACTCCATGCTTCTTGTGATGTGAGATTGTTCAAAATCTTTTTCCATAAATAAACGGCACAATCAATTGCTTCAGCCCAAAACTCGTTGGGTAAATTTTTAGATTTCAGCGTACTACGGACCATGTCAAAAAATAGTTCAATTCTTCCTTTCTGCAACATCATTTTGTTTGTGGAGAATATTATACCACAATGGACGATAAATTTGATGTGCTTCACAGAACTTCTCAAAATCGTTAGATGTAAATTCTCTACCACCATCAGATCTCAAAGCCTTAATATAATAACCACTTTGTTTTTCAACATAAAATTTGAATTTCTTGAAAACATCAAAAGCTTCATATTATTCTTTAAGAAAATAAACCCACGTCTTCTTACTATAATCATCAGTAAAAGTAACAAAGTAACAATTTTTACCAAATGATGTGGGATGAATTGGTCCACATAGATATGTATGAATAAGTTGAAGTGTCTTACTCGCATGAAATGATGCCTCCTTTGAAAAGCTAGCCGATGATGCTTTCTGAGAACACATGCTTCGCAAAATTGATCCGGATGATTGATGTATGGAAACCATGCACCATCTTTTTTGATGATAATAATTTGAAAGATACGAAATTTAGATGTCCAAATCTCATATGCCAAAGCTAAGAATAATCCTCCACGCATGCTTTCAAGCATTTAGCATTATTATGCTTGATATTTCATATGAACATCCTAATCTTGCTCATCTCATTTTAGCAACCAAATTATGATTTTGATCTCTAAATATAAGACTCCGATTTTGCATAAGAATTGTTACATCTTTCTCCAACAGTTGACCCAAACTCAAAATCATTTTAGTCATTGCTGGCACGTAATTGACATTTGTAATAAATTGGTGACTACCATTCTCGAGACGGATGAATATTTTACCTCTGCCCTTCACCGAGACTTTGGAAGAATCTCCAAAAGAAACATCACCATCAACATATTCATCAAACTCCATGAGCATATTTTTTTTTCGTACATGTGGTTACTTGGGCTGGAATCTAAGTACCACATTTCTTGGTTTTCACCTGTTTCATTTTGACATGCAAAAAGAGAGAGAGTTGCTTCGGAAATATGTACTTCTTCACCATCTTTTTTCTCGTAAGTATATCTCTCCTCATTATACCAACAATCTGAAGCATAATGGCCAAATTTATTGCAAACGTAACAACTAACATTTGGTTTTTCATACCTTTGCCCTCTTCCGTAATTTCCTCTACCTCTTGCTCTTCCTCTACCTTTTCATTTTGAAGCAAAATTTGTCTCTTTATTGCTGATGTTTCCTCTTGTTCGACCTCTTCCGCGGCCTCCTCCTCGACCATGACTGCGTCCTTGATTGTGTTGTTTCTTCTCTTTTTTACCATCTTTTAAAGAGTTAATGTTTGAAGAGCTTGTTCCACCGGTTCTTACTTTCTCATATTAAGTCTATATTCATATGCCACCAATGAGCCCATTAGCTCAACAATTGTCATTGCATCTTCATTTTTAGAAAATAACTCTTCAAGTGGTACTGCTATAAGATCAAACTTTGGATCTAGGGAGCGGAGAATTTTTACAACCACTCTCTTATCTTCTGTTTCGTCTCCATATCGCCTCATCGATGGTCAAAACTCTTGTAAAATAATTTGAAATTGATTCGGACTTCTATATCTTCAATTCTTCGAATTTTCTTCGAAGTGTTTGGGGCCGAACTCTCGTCACTTTATCAACTCCTTTGCATGAGTTTTGTAAACTTTCCATGCTTGCTTGGATGTGGTGGTGCTAGCAATTTTTTAAAAATTTTCTTCATCTACTCTTTGGTAGATTATGTAGAGAGCTTTTTTGGTCTCTCTTTTGCAACTCCTAGATCGTTGTCTGGTCACTTGCCCAAAAACTTGTTGCTTCTTGTTTTGGCTCAATATAGCCATTCTCCACGATATCCCAAATATCTTGGGATCCATGTAACGCCTTCTTTTGGATGCTCCAATTGTCGTAGTTCTTTTTGGTGAGGCGGAGAATAGGATATTGCACAAATCCATTCGTCATAACTCTGGTACCAATTTGTTAGGATCTATTTATAATTTGGTGGACTCACTCAGCTCACTATATAGAGGAGATGATATGATAAAATAAACACATCAGCGAGATTAGTGACGTGTCAGCCTAATTAATCGAATAAGAGCATCGCGTTCCTAAATTTAAAGTGGAAGGGTATGAAAATTATAAAAATAAGTTGAAGGGTATGAATGCCTAAAAGTCGATAGTAAATGGGGCATTTACTAAATTTTGGCCTTATTTTTCTTTGCTTTTTACTTGCTTACAATGACCAAAGTAATAAATATTTATATCCCATTACAAAACTTCATGTACATAACTCGTACATGAGTAACTCATCCAACATGCATTATAACTCTTCACTAACTCTATTAACTTTATTATGAACCACTGCTCTCTTCTAAAAGACATGAGTTACAAAATACTAAAAGACATGAGTTGCAACCACTAACTCCATGTTTAATTTTGGTTTATTTTCTAACACTCAATCCTCTATTTGATCTCAACAAATCTCTCAAGCAAGAAAACAAATTTGTCTCAAGGCTATCTTTTTTATGAAATGTTATGTAGTTTCCTGATTTTATAATTTGAATCTATTAAGAAATTCGTTAAGCATGTTAGTATGTGATATTCATGATTCGTATTGCTCGTATGCATTACTTTTGTTATTTACTGCTCGGCTTTTCCTCTGTGATTGTTTTTTATTATAAAACATTCTTGATTTTTCGTCATATTGCGTGATTTGTTGCTGCTCTTTATATTACCCCATGATAGGTATGGATTTAATTGACTTTTGATTCGTTGCAGTGTGTATATGTGAATGACATTTAAATCTATCACAGTTTGGTTCTGATTAGATGAACATAATGTTTATTGAAGATAATTATATATGCTAGGGTCATCTGCTACATCATCTTGTCCACTCCGTTGTTATAAAGGTTTCAGTTACAGTACAAAATTACCCTTAATTGGAGGTTGTGTTTTTCGCATAATTAACATGTATTTTGATTACATGTATTTCGATTACCCCATGATAGGGCCGTCACAACCTATTTCGATTACATGTATTTGATTGAGAGAATATTAGAATTGTAACCTTATGAAATATAAGTTACATTTCTATTATTAGGAAATTCCAATTACCATGTATATCTAGGAATATGACTAGGGAATCCACATACCTCATCACTATTATATTTAAAATCAAGGGATGATATACTGTGTGAGGGCATAACTTACAGCATCTAGCTGCTTGAAATTGCTCTTTTTTAATTTAAACTAACCATTTGTATTTCTTTTTTTTTTAATTTTTTTATTTTATATTATATTTTGGAGGTAGTATTAATGATTGCAAATTTGCAATATTTGCTAAATCTATTCATTTTTTTTATAAAATAAACCAAATATATTAAATGCAATCGATTCCGATCCTTAGTTTTATATAGCAAATAGAGTAATTATCATTTGATTCCGATTTATTATATATCAAAAAAGTTTTACAATTTATGCTCATTTCAATTTTGATTCCACTGCATTATAATTTCACTATCCATTCTGATTCTGATTAACTAACCAAGCGTCTCCTTTCTTCATAGAAAAAGTTCAATATAGCTCTACTAAACATTCAATGAATCTCTTTAGCGCTCATCTTTGCCATCTTCTTATATCTCTATTCCTAAAGATGACCCATTACTTGCATATTCTATGAAGGTAGTTGGTAGTAATTCTTAACATAATTTTTACAATTGTGTTGGATTTTGGAAGATTTCTCCGGTGGGTAGATGAATCTTTAATTTTTTTTTCTTCGACCTTCACAGTTTGATATACGAGGGTCCTTCGCCAACAAGAAGATAATTCAGGTTTGCGTGATCGAGTTAGACATTCCATACCATGCATAGACTATTTTTCCTCTTTTCCATAGACTGCACTGAATGACTTGAAGTTCGTTGGTCAGTTTATCCAATTCATTATGCATATAGTCAGAAGTTTCCTCATACTCGCATGTATCATTGCCAATTCATATTGCCTTTTAATCTAATGCATTAATAACATTGTACGAGAGCATGTGAGGACATCTTTCCCTTTGTTAGAGCAAATTTCCAAATAACTTGCCGATTTAATCCCTCTTTTCAAGATATACTAGGACGGTATCTGACGAACATGAAATTAAAAAAGAATTATAAGTGAATGAGCACATATGTTTCCTTCGAATTCCCAGACCTTGCAATTGCAGGAAACTACTTGAAAAAATGGATTGTAATGTACTATAAGTCACGTCTACGATTATCAAGTATTTATGGTGGTTTGCATCAATAACTAACCACTACTCATTCCCTTCTAGTGGCTCGCCTACATACTTTGTTGTAAGTACTAACTCGAGTACATACTTCGTCGTAAGTAGTAACTGATCACTGAACTCTTGAAACATAGTTCTTGTATACACTTTACGAACATGCATTTCAATTGGGCAAGATAACAATAGCTTTGGAGGATGATGAATTGACCAATGATTTTCGTCCTCTTTTTGGTCATATCGGCTTTCAGTGACCATTTCATATTGAGTAACAAAAGGGCACATCAATATTTGTGCATCAACCATTTCCTTAAAATCTTTGTTCATCCCCTCGCGCCTCTGTCTAGAGCACATTTGGGCAAAATATATATATCTCTATATCTTGCTAGCACCCTTTGACCTCGGGCATTACATAATGTTTCAGTTGAGAACTATCATGCAAATTAAACTTCTCCAACATGCTATTCCACCTCTATTCAAACTTTGACATTGTCAACTAGTATTGATAATTGATTGAAATTCCTTATGAAACCTAATGCGCGTGCCATATAGCTCACAAAGTGCTCCCTAGCCTTTTTCATGATATATCATTGGCGAAATCTATGACAGAATTTCACAAAACAATTATTCAATGGTCTTTTCAATCCGTGGCCATGAAAATTCTTGCATGGGACCGCGACGGTGGAGAGATAGTGAAATGGAAGAGCAAAACGCAACAAAATAACGTCTCACACTGTTAGCCGTATTGTTAATATTGGCACATTTCTCAATACAGATTTAATAATAGTAGCTGACTTGGGTTATTATAAGGTTGACCTGAAATTTATATATATATATATATATATATATATATACACACACACACACACACATACAAAAAGAGAGATGATTTATTCTCAGTTCAATTTCAGGTCACCATACGTTTTATAGTAAATAAAAATTAGAAATTTATTTGACAAGGTTTTAAAAAGCAGGAGCTTCCCCAAAATAATACCCCATATTTATTGTGTGCTAAGCAATTACTATGCGTCCTGCAGGTTTTAACCTTCTTGTGCATAGTTTCTGGAGAAACACTAAAAACCATTCGTGGCCTTCAATCCGCATCCGATTCGGACTCGGATTCTAGTTTTAAATATGGATTCGGATTCGGGTTATTTTTTCTAAGACCAAATTCAGATTTTTTTAGCAGCGGGTCGGATCGGATCGGCATAGATTCGTGTTTAATTGCCATCCCTAGTGCAGATCACTTTAATAGTATGCTATTTCTTTGCAATGGCT
This sequence comes from Xerophyta viscosa, assembly GCA_002076135.1. NCBI lineage: Eukaryota > Viridiplantae > Streptophyta > Magnoliopsida > Pandanales > Velloziaceae > Xerophyta > Xerophyta viscosa. Next base: position 25,679 of record MJHO01000115.1, on the reverse strand, counting down.
AAAACCAAAAAAAAAAAAAAAAAAAAAAAAAAAGCAGCCGCGAGCCAGTCTACATAGCCTCCCATGAACCGAAAACGTCGGACTGCCCGTGTGGCTCAGCAGCTCGAACCGCCATCAGCACAGGCCATTACAGCATCTCTAAGCAAGAGTTCTAAACATCTCAACGTGAAGTAAATGATTAGGTTTGATCTTATGAATTCTCCGGTAGCACATAGTGACGAGTCTTGATTTGAGAATTTTCAGGATGTACGGGCATGACTAGCGACAATGAAGCAGACTCAACTACCTAGTGTATATAACATGGTTCACATCAAAATTGACCACACACGGTCGTAGTAGACTGACAAAAATAGAGATGACGCGCAGCCACTTGTGTTTGCTTCGTCTTTGCACCAGCCCTGCGCTTCTCTTTCCGCACATCTGCCCATAGAGTAATAAGATTTTTAACCGCTAAGTTCGTTAGGAGTCTATGATTATTATTAATGTAATAATGATTTTAATATGGTACCCTCTTTCCTAGACATTTTTTATGCAATAGAAACAGAAACACCGCTGAAACTAGCATTCTATGTTATCTTACGAATAGAAATGGAAAGCAATTGTTGCAGACAGCCTTGCTTTTTATTAGGACTAAGTTAAATGATTTAATTAAGCAAATTTTCGGACAAGTTATGTGGTCCCTTTATCGGAGTTTGTTCAAAATAACTTATGAACGAACTTTGTAAGCAGCATCGGCATATCTCAATGGACAGATATTGCTAATTTTCGATTGCGTAATATGATAAATTCATACTACGAGACAAATGTAGAATTGATCTATAGTGGAGTGCCTATTTGGCGGGCCTGGCTAAGCAAATTTCTACTTAGGTATTGCATTGTTTTAGAATAAGGCCTGCTTGGGCACAAAAGGCATATTCCTCCCAAAACACAAAAGTGGTACAAAAGTGACAACCAGAAAAAAGGAAGGAACGTGTCACATTCTAAGGTAAAAAATAATAAAACTTCACTATATTGCTTTAATGTTTTCAGCAGTTTGAAATTTTATTACAGACATGAGCCTCATAACTAGTTCTTTTAGTTTAAACGCTTTGATCCTGGCTACCCCTGTTTCTCATTAACCCAAAACAGAGTAGGGCTAGAACCTAAGAAGTCAAACATGTATGATACAATTCATGTAAAAAGAATATATATCCTATATCTTTCTTTCTATGAATATTTCATATTAGCTATGTTTTAAAGAATATTAATGGCTCACAAGAGAGAAGCAAAGAGGAGTTCGTTCCAAGTATCTGGAAGACCAGCTATGCACCAGTGACTACAATCCATCCTTTCATTGATGCCATTGTAAGAAGATGGATGGGCATCCTTTCTGAGCTGGGATAGAAGCGTGATGTCCAGCAGATGCACCGGCTTCGATATCGTGCTCAACACGCTATTCACTACTGCTTGCTGAGGAAGAGGGCCGCTCGGGTATGTCGACCCGCTCAGTGGTTGCGTCTCCCGAGCACAGCTTATTCTGTCTGATGCTCCCCAATCCTCTCCGCTGGTTAAACACAGGAAAATTCGTCGGTCAGATTTTTATTTTTATTTTATTATTATTATTTTTTATGAGTATGATATAATATATGGCATGGTTGTGAAGATTGCAGGATTTTACGCGTCAGTTTTCTGAAAACGGTCTATTTGATTCGATTGGACAACAGATACAAAAAAAGATTTGTCTGATCAGAAGACGACACCGTATTTCGTTGTCGAAGATGTTGATTTTGAGCCAAGATAAGATAAGAACAAGGGAAACTTCACGATCAGCATCTAGAGGGCCAAACGTTGGCGCAATCAGCCCCTATATTTCATTCTTTCTGTTTCAGTCCCTTCTCGAATTATGAGCCATATCGTTTTGATCATCATATTAGTATTTTTTAGAAAATTTTCACCATTAAAATTATAGATTTTAATGAGATCAACATTTTTTCAAAAAATACTTCTAGTTAGATATGTTGAGGCAACGAAATTTTAGCGGGTTAACGGATTAGATCCGAACTAGTTAATACTTCGAAATACCAAAACACCTATTTGAAAGTATTTTTTGAAAAAATGTTGAATATAAAAATTGTATCTCATCAAAATCTACAACTTTTATTTAAAAGTTTTTTAAAAAGATACTGATACGATGGTCGAAACAGAAGAGCACATCGAGAGAGGGACTGATTTGGAATGATGTAAAACACGAGGGCTGATTTGGAACAACTTTGAAAAGCAGGGGCTAAAGCAAATTATCCCTATGAACAAATTGTGAAGACTTCCATATATTCACACCTTGGTTTAGGTCAGCATTTATCTTCTTTTTTTTTGTCCTTATACTTTCACAAGTACCCCAACCCTACAGGAGGTGAATCTAATTTTGTTAAAGAACCAAAACAATTTTGATAATTTTTTCTCAACAAATACTTACTATTGGCACAAATTCTTAACCTTTTGCAGAAGTAATGACAAAAAAATTTTGGTGGTTGTGAAATTAAATGTTTTCAAGATTGGGATGGCTTACTGGTAATGAGAGGGAGATATGCCCTGGTACGCCACCGCTGTCATGGATGTATTTACGCTTGCGTTCACCCATTTCGCCCATGTACTTAGAGCCTGTCTGAAGGCCGTTGTTCTGTCCATGTCTTTCATTATTTGGCCCTGATCTTGAATATAATCAAACCTGTACAGCAGCAATATACTGACTAAGTTGGTTTCTTAGAAGTACCAATCAACGATTTAAACATAATCTTGTTAAATTTCATGGGGGAGCAGCTGTCTCACGGTGTTGTGGGACCTGTGCGAAGCCACCAATGCCATGTATTGAAGATGAGCAAGTCGATGCCGAGCCAATCCCTACTACTACTCAAGGACTGGAGCTTCAGAACCCGACCAATCTTCTCACTAACAATGTCCACGAGGTACAAAGAATGATAGTACATCACCGATACGTTGTAGTTCTAGTAAAAGGAAATGCGTTAGTCGACATAGTCAAAGTCTTGGTCTAACCATAGGCTTAAATATGAATTTGGTCCTTGAGTTTTCAGAAATATTGCTAACATGGTGCTCACTATTCTAACACGGAACCAAACCCGTTACTTAAAGTAACATGACGTATTTCCTGTGGACTTGTGGAAGATGATAAGGTGTATAAAGAGCGGATTGAACTGTTGTATTTACTTGAAAATATTATACTTTGTGATGAACAAGATAAGGTTAAATGCAAAGGAAAAACCGACTCCATCTTCTCTGTCAAAAACCTTTATCAATTCTTGAACAATACTGGTGTCAAATGTCACTATACACCTGCTATTTGGCCATACCAATGAAGATTAAGGTTTTTGCTTGGTTTACAGCGAATTATAGAATATTAACTGTAAAAAAAAAATTATCAAAGGAGGATTATATGCTCCAAGGAAGTGTGTTCTTTACGAGCAACGGGAAGCGTCTACTGAGTATTTGTTGATCACTAACCCATTCGTCCACAAGTTTTGGTTCACTGTGTACATTACAAAAGTTACATATTACATCTACTTTTGTCAATCTATACGATCCATGGACAGACTAGTGGATAAAAAATGTTCAAAGTAATCTAAAATCAGGATGGTGTATGCTAGTTGTGGCAGTTTGGTGAAAAATTTGGAAAAAGAAAGATGCTCGAATTTTCTTGAAGAAATTCAAACAGTACTTTTTTATTGCTAAGTTTTTTCATCAGATATGTATTGATTGGACATAAGCTTCTAAGTAAGACATAGAGAAAGTAATATTTGTTTACTTTCTTGCTTATTTTAATTCTTCTTTTAATTTTGATCGTAGCTTTTGTATTTTTGTTTTGTTCTTTTTTTTGTAACTTTTACTTTTTCATCTTTCTTTGAATGGAGCGATATGGTGGATCTAAACAAGACCAATATCAATTTTTCTCAAAAAAAAAAAAAAAAGAAAAAAGAAAAAAAGATGAACACAAAGTTCCGAACTCATAGGTCTAACAGTGTGGCGTGTGTCTCATAAAATACTCGTTGCAGATTTGAATCCTACGGATGATATATAGTTAGTAGGGTGTCGCGAGCGGCATTTCTGCTTGGTGATAGCCCCTTCCCTTTTCTTTCTTATTCTTCTATCGCATGCAAGATAAATATTCTAAGTGCAGATCCGAATTATTGAAGCAGTGTGGACGATTCTTCCAGTGAAAAGTCGCTGGCTGATTAGAAGATTAGAGGATTCAACACCCCATTTGAGTGCCAGAAGAGAGTGTCGGTAGGTGCCTAATTTGTTGGTTGCAAGATCATAGTCATCTTACTAGACATCACTATTTTCTGAACATCTCAACACGTAAAGAAAAGGTTTGGAGCATTTAAGTGGACAAAGTCGAGTTAAAAATTTCCCAATATTAGAGAAGGCTACAGCATATATTCATATGACAGCTAGATTTTAATGTCAATTTCTTTATGCAAAGGCGCGTAGTGAGTAGTAAGTTCCTATTTTTCTTGTAACCCCATGCGAGTTTCTTAGTCTGTCCCATATAAATACTCATATCATCTATTAATAACTGCAAATGACAAAAAAAATATATATATATATATATTAGCAACAACAAAGACATTGTAATTATTGGTTTTGCAGTAATATGTCCTAGAGATAGTAAAAAGTATGCGGCTATATTCAAATAAATATATTTTCTATGACCTTCTGGTCAGACATAACCATATTAGTGAACCTTAATTTGAAAAGCATATTTTCATAATACACTGTTATCTAAATAATTAAAGGCAACAACAAGGTTTTGATTTTGGGGATAAGTGCTATTTATTTTTAAAGAAAAAAAAAAAAAGCTATAGTACTTTATGAATATTCCAAACTAAAACCTCCAACAGTAAGGCCCCATTTTGCATTACCAGGTCGGAATAGTGTTCTGGCAACACTAACAATCATACTAGACATGACATCATACACCTACTCACCGGCCAAATTCTGTCCTCAATTTAAGAGCCTTGAATCCAATTCAAGACATGGAGAACATGCACTACGGTTGATCTAAAGCGATCGAATGTGAGTCATGACTAGTTGGACTAGAAGATCTAGTTTTCTAGGATTCCTAACTCACTGCTTTCCCATTGATCAAAGTCATAAGTAGTCAATACTGCAGGGTACAAATATGTATAGATTTTTAATTTAAGTTGCTCTGGTTTCTCTTAAAAAAATAAAAATAAAAGTTGCTCCAATAGACCATGTTCCAGACCAATCACCACCACTCATCTACATCGGGATTAAGATCTCAAAGCAAACAAGTGACAAGATCTGGAGCAATAGGTATCAGTACGCCGTTAGATCACTATTGGATGGCGCAGAGAACCACCCATGAACCCACAATTAGAAAGGAACCTATTAATAAGCCAATATATATGGTGTCCTAAAGGGAGGCTACCCTACTTCAGATCTGTTTCGCAGCAGTAGTAAAGGCAGCAAGATAGCCCCAAACCCTAAGCTGTCATAGGCGAGCCGTCCACTTGAAATGGTCCCCAGAAGCAGCCGTGCCGGCAAGAATTTGGCCCTTTTGTTAATTTCTTGTGCCTCTATATTGAATTGAAATACACCAAAAACTGCGTATGGAATATAATACTAAGGACTTACAGTAAATGTAACAGAGGTCACGGCCCCAGACGTGGTGGTTATAATCCTTGCGTCGGGCACTGCAGCGTGTAGCATGCACAGCAACGACTGCCATTGATTCAAGCTCAACGAGTCTCCGACGAACATCACCTTCTTCCCCCCATATCTTCTCAAAAACTCCTTCCCATCAAACCTACAACATATATCCGCCTATATATTCAATATATAATCTTAATATTACTACCACTGACATATTATATTTGCAAGTACATATATACCTCGGGATGTCGCAGCCGTTGGGTTGCCACCGGTACTTCAGATAGGCCTTATCGGGGCGGCCATATTTCTGGCAGTCGAATTCTTTGCGAATGCCGGGGCAAATCGCCGAGTCATAGAGCGGGTATGAGTCGTCCAATACCCACCTTCCTTCGTATAAATTACATCTGGTGCTTTTGCCATGGGAGGAAGAAGAAGAGCTCTGGGAGAATACTCCATGCAAAAGCCGGGTAACTGAAAAGCTGAAGAAAAGCCAGGCAAAGCGACAGGCATAACCCATTTTGGGTTCTGACAGTCTTTTTATACTTTCAGAGGAGAGAGGGAGAGTAGAAGAAGAATGTTAGATAAGAGAAAGGATTTGAGGGGATTGTATTTATAGTGACAATAAAGGAATTAGGAAATGATTCACTGAATTGGAAAACCTTAAACATAGTAAGATTTTCCAGTAGATTACTTCTCATCTTTTTGAGTATCTTTTTTTTTTTTTTTTTTTTTTTTTTTTTTTGAGAATAAAAAAGACAAAAAAGTGACTCAACAAGATGAGAAGTAGTCTACTGGAAAATCTTTTTGAGTGTCTTATAACCAACTTTTCCTTTAATTTGACCTGCCAGTTTCACTTTCCATGGCGGAAGAAGACTAATTGCCGTGAAAATTAACTCTTGATAGTCATTAACCGTGGAGACTTCAACAGTTGAAATTCTTCTGCGGAAATGTTTTTTTTTTAAGATTTTCGTCGAAAAATTCTGATAATAAGCGGCCCACTTTTGTGTGACCGTCATAACAAATAAACACATGAGTAGCACCGACCCATGTTCCACCAATCGAGGAGTTCCAACCTTTCGGTCTGGATACCCTCCACGGGATATAAAAAACATAAATCATCCACATCCTTACAGGTGGCGCTTGCAGGATTCGAATCTGAGACCTTCACTTCAAGAGGTGAAAGCTCCAACCATTCGCCTTAAACGCCATGGACAAATTAGAATTCATTGAAACACGTCCTCTCAGCAGACCGGGCGCGCGGCACGTCCGCAGGAACTTTTCTGCTTAAATGCTTGTTACCATCATGGAAATAATTAATCAAATATTGTTTGTCGTGAAGATCGGGTTGGTCTAGAGAAGGACACAGCGACTAGACCCAAATATGAATGAGTTTTATATTAATTTGATTTAAAATTAATTGGTGGATGCTATGATTAGTGATTTACTTATAATTTCTTTTCTTTTTGACAAAATAACCGAATATAAGCGAGGTTTAAAGATTTAGATATGGACCCCTAACCCCACTAAGGAAAAAGATGAATGGAACCAGAAAGAATAGAATTTAGTGTAAACCCTCGCACTACCGTTTAAAATTGAAAGAGTGCAGCTAAATAGGACTCCATAGTAGAATTGAACAACTTACTGAGATGGTGGGATTTATTTTAGACACACAGAGTTAAGGCAATGACCCCAACCGAGCACTCGTACTTTGGCTCGACCAGAAACAGCAGCACAGACCTGTCCCACGTGCGGGGAGGCGTGTGCAACGCAGCAGAGATGGTACATACATCTTTCTAACAACCGCCCATGATGCAATAAGGAATCGAATTTGGAAAGCATGAGTTCCTGATTCCAGTACCTTACCGGTCCTCTCAAATACGCTCTCCAACCTACTGCCTTTCTATCTTAGATTGTTGTTTATTCTGGGAAAAAAAGGATTGGATTCGAAACTTTCTCACCAATTAGGAGAGCTTCGGCTTCGGCATGCACCTTGTTAGGCGCATCCAACTCTACCGAATCTTGGTGGCGCTTAATCTTGTTCTATTATCATACCATTTACTGTAAATAAAGTGTCATGCTAGTACTCTTCAAAGGATGATTGTCAACTCTTAACTTTTTCCTTTTCCTTTTTTGGCTCTCTCATGGGACCTGATATTTTGAATGTTTGCAATGAATAACTTTGTGGTAACAACAACGGGTTTACTACAAAGAGTTTCTCGGTTCTTCTCCTTCCATATGTGCCTAATTAAGCCATTATTCTGCTTATAACTATGTGCGACATCTTTTTTGAATTCTCTTGTTAAACAATTTGAGCCACTGACTGCTAAAAGATACAAGTATAGATCTTATCTATTTGAATAATCAATATTTTGTATATCACAATAAGTCTTGATTGATTCACTTCACCAATTTCCAAATTTATGAAACCTCAACTTAATATGTGTTAGCTCCATGTGATGAAAAAGTTAAAGATATGCCATTCAAGCAATTAGCTAGCTTTGGAATTATTAGGCGTGTATGAATGTGAAACTTAAGATGTTTGCTTTCAAAAAAAGAAAAAACAAATCATAAGTTACTTCTAAAATTTTCCCTTACATAACCATTGTGCTGTACATTTGATTCATCACACGAAAAATTTCGCAGAATTGCAGCTTTAGAATCTTGATTCATAGGAAGTGAAATCAAAGAGATGTTTTGCTCAGCATCTCTTTTTTTTTTCTTGGTTTGTTCGGATTATACGAAATATTGGATGGACAATATTTTGGATATTGAGAATGTTGATGAGAACGTGGAGTGCTATCTTTTTCGCCATAATTGGAATTTCCCCTAACACAGGACAGTCAAGGGAGTGACCTCTCATAAATTCCATGGCAGATGAAAAACGGACGCTTATCCAGATTATGTGCTAGTGGAAAGAATGACAAGAACCAAATAAAGAGCTAGAAATTAATAAATGAATGAAAAGGACTCGATACCAACCAAGAGTTGATTGACTTATGCAGGGAATTCTACGTTTGTTGCACCATTATAAGACGCTAACACGTTGAAGCATATATGAATAAGAATAATTATGTTCCCTGCCTATTGATATTCGTTCGAGTTGATTTACGTATTCAACCGATCGTCCAAGTTGGATTTATCAACCAGCGTTGGTCTAATTAGTTAGTGTGACTGAAAACTAAAAGACGAACGCGTTCTGTCGCTCATTAAAATAGTAGTTGGAAGTTTAAATTTCAGCAAACGTAAGCCGGAAAAGATTACGGTACCTGTTCTATTTTAGATCGAAATGTATAATATAAATTAAACTCAACGTTCACAGACCAGAAAAAAACAAAGAACAAAAAATGATGTTGGAACAGAAAATCCATATTTGGGTGCACAAGGAAAAAGGAAAGCAAACGTTATCAAAATCACAGAAATTATGTTGGATAAGCGACTAAAATATTAGCCGTGGATATGATGTGTTTGAGCCCAGCTCTCCCACTTTCTTAAAAAATATAAAAACAAAAATAGTTGGAAAAATCATCAAATTAGTACAAGCAATATATGATTAACATATTCAGTAGTCGATTATCACTGGTTCAGATCGTCTAGAACGGAAGATGGTAACTCCATCTTGTAAAATAAATAATTCAAATTTAAATTTTATAAGATCTATCTATAATGGTATGAAAAATTTATCCATACTCCGTAAAGGTGATACGAATCTTCTAACTTGCCGAGATGGGAAGATTGAGATTTCTCGATTAGTAGAATTTAGGTAGATATAAGATCAGATATGGCAATTGGTATATAGTCCATTTGGCCCCAAATGGAGAAAATCGTGGACCATCAAACCGGATTAATATTTAGCAATTTACATCTAATTATGGCCTAAATTGATCAGATAGATTACAGCATATCAAAATCTTATCCAAAATTTACACTTGAAAACTAATAGGAGACTTGCACATCAGTCACTCTCTTAAATTACGTACTACAAATAAGACCATAATTTAAAATTTGTTATTTTTCACATCACAAAACACCTAATTTTTTCTAAAATTATTTAATACAAAATTATAAATCACATCAATATCTTTTTCTTTTCTTTTTTCTTTTTTGTTTTTTTTAAACTTCTACTTAGATATTTCTGATACTTAGAAGTCTTAGTATTTAGTAGATTAGTTTTTAAATTAGCTACGACTTTGTAGCTTTAAAATACATATTTTGAAATAATCTTTTAAAAAAATTTAAATATAAAAAGTTATATATCACAACCACAAATATTTATTTAATATCTAAATTTTCACAAAAAAATTTATATAATAGTGAAATATCCTCAGCATAAATTTTAGGGCTTTTCCCATATCAGCATAAATTGTCGGGGGGGGGGGGGGGGGGGGGGGGGGGGGGTAGGGGGCTGTGCTGATATGGATCTAACTTAAATTTTAAGGCAAGACTAAGTTAGGAATTCTTGCTGATTTGTAAATTATTTAAAAACTAGGGCTGATTTTCAAATTACACCAAAATAAGAGGCTTTGCGTATCAGCTTCCCTATTTTAGTGTTTGTGTTCGGCCCTGGAATCGCGTTTTCACGCTGATGCGTCGTCACGCGTTTTTACGTTTTCAAGGTCTAAAACGTGCGAATGTTAAAATAGGGGGCTGATTTGTAATTATCCCTACTAAATTCATTTCTATGACTGCCAAATCTTGAATTTTGATCAAGTATGCTCAATTTTCGTTGAAAAACTAAGAAGCACCAACATGCCAAAATTCGGCTCCGTACAGTGTCAGTACAGTATTCGCTACTGACATTCCGTGAATACGCCAAAACACGTATCAGTTATGCCAGAAAATGTCCGAAAATAAACATAAAAAATTTCAGACATGCCTGCCGTACATGCCCAACATAAGTATCTAAACCGCATGTCCATATTTATGTTGTGTTTTTTATACTTTTAAAAGAAAAATTTTTTAAGTGAGAAGTAAACTATTATATAATATGAGTAGTATATAGTGATAAATAATATAATATAATTATGTAGTCAAATATTTTTTTATATTTTTATTAATTAAATTAAACTATTACTATTTACCTTTATCTCGAATATATAAAATATATTTAAATAGTAATATTTTAATTTAATTAATAAAAATATAAAAAAAATATTTATCTTAAATATATTAAACATTATATTATATATTAAAGGTAGAGGTCTAAGGTTCGAATCTCACAAACGCCATCCGCAATGGTGTGGAGGATTTTATCCTCTTTGTACTTTGTAGATGGTAACATAAGCCATTGAACATACCCAAATCGAAAAATTAGAACTTCTCAGTTGGTGGAACATGGGTCTGTGCCACCCGTGGTTTTATCTTGTACGACGGTCGTACAAAAATGATGCCGATTACTAGCAAGGTTTTCCCACGATAATCTAAAAAATATGTATACTATGCATTAACTTTATTATTATATATTATTGTATTTTTTATATATCTAAATACTTAATATAAGATATTTTTTATTTGTATTTATTATTATTGTGAACCGTAACAGTATCTTACTTCTTTAAAAATTACCGTATCTCGTGTCCATCCCGTGCTATGTTTCCTCCGTATCCGTGCTCCTAGCTCAAAACACCCTAGAATAGATATTTTTGAATTTCTTTTGAAATATTTAATATTTTAAACTTTTAATTTAAAAGATTATCAAAAAAAAAGTCTTTAAATTGGATTTTGGATCTTCAAAATCCTTATGGATGTGAATTCTGAAGCTAAACTATAAGACTCAGAAAACCTATTTTTAAAAATCTTAAAAGAGAATATATTAGTTTATGATATATATATGATAAAATAACTTTTTTAGTCCCTGAACTTCGCAAAAATGTGCCTCTATAACCCTGAACTTTAAACTGTACTTGCGATAACCCTGAAATACGAAAAAGCACCCAAAATAATTTTGCCGTCAGTTTTTCCGTCTGCCACCTTTAATCCGCTGACGTGACAGTTTTTAAATTATTTTTTATTAATTTTATTTTTTAAAAAAAACTTTATAAATGATAAAAACGCTGGAGGAGGAGTTTATTACTAGAAAAGTAATTAAAAATAAATAAATATAAAGACATATTTATCCCTCCACAAAATTAAAAAAGTTAAAAATTGATTAAAAAATAATTTAGAATCTGCCACATCAGCGAGTTAACGGCGGCGGACGGAAAAACTGACGGCAAAATTATTGTGGGCATTTTTCGTAGTTCAGGATTATCGCAAATACAATTTAAATTTTAAATTATAGAGGCACATTTTTGTAAAGTTTAGGGGATAAAAAAGGTATTTTGTCTATATATATATATATATATATTCTTTAAAATACGAGGACTGTTTTGGGTGGTTGGTAACAGTAGATTCACCAATGCTCATCAAATCTCACCTCATGCGCTCTCCTTAATTAGTTAGGGTTTATGAAAGGATCGATCGATCTTATCCTATCCTATCGCGTTGATTTATGTCCAATTTATTACTATGTATTTCGCAAGCTAAAATCAAACTTTATTACGATTGCATTAGAGCAATTTAATTAATTACAATTTATAGTTTTAAAAATTTTTATTCCTCTTTTCTGGTTCTTGCGTAATATTGGATCTCCATTTTCATTTCAAGTTCAGAAGTCAATGTCGAACAGTCACGGCTAGAACAATTTAGAGTTTCAAATTTCATTAAAATATTCAGTCCAAATCATGCTGAGCAACGATAAAAAGTCCATTTCATTTCAAATTGATCAGATAGAAACCAGCTTCTTATCAAAATCTTTGGGAGACTTGCATATCACCCATTCTCGAATTCCGTATTAAATAAACTACTTTTTAAAATATGTTATTAATGTTCCAAAATATTATTTAAAAATATTTTATGAAATAATTTTAGCATAAAAATTATAGACATCAAAAAATGTCCCAAGCATTAGATTGAAATATATTTGAAAGGATTAGTTTTAAACCGGCTAAAATTTTGGAGTCTCAAAATATTTAGTTAGAAATATTTTTCAAAAAAAATTAAAAAAAACTATTGTACATTATATCAAAATCTATTTTGCTTTATTCCAATACTTTTTTTGAAAAAATTAGATAATATTAAAATTTACTAGCATAAACTTTAAACATTAATTAATTTATAAAAAAATTTAAATTTTAAAAATTAATTTATAAATAATTTTAAAATAAAGGCAGGTATGTTATAATCCCAATCTTTTCCAAACGAAGCTTACAATTAAGAACTAGTACAAGCATTCGTTGCAATCACAATCAAAACACCCGAAACACCCTAGTTCTCTCTCTCTCTCTCTCTCTCTCTCTCTCTATATATATATATATATATATATATATATATATATATATATATATATATATAATTATTCTATCAAAATAATTCCTCATGTGGTATTCCAAATAAGTTTTCTGCTTGCTGCAGTAAGCTATATGAATTCCGTATTTGCTTTTATTCATTAAATTTTTTTAAGATCATTGTGTGTGATGAATTTTGAATTATTCAAATAATATAAAAAGTTTAATATTAAAAATAAACAATTTATAAAAATAATAATTTATAAAAATTCAAATAGATATACAAATTTGAATATAAAATAATTATATTATATATTATGTAATATTTATTTTTATAAATAAAATTATTATATATATATATATATATATATATATATATATATATATATATCACCACCATTTCACGCCGCTTGCCGAATAATTTTTATATATGACACATAGTATTTTTTTTTCTTGCTCCAATAATATATAATGAATAAAGTATAATATATTAATAAAAATAACTATCAATTTATATAAAATTATAAAAACTTATAAAAACTAAATGTTTTATATTATTACTTATATATGATTATATATGACTAACATTTGTGCATCGCACGGAAGTAAAACTAGTATATGAATATAATGTGCTGTCATTTAGAATTTATTATCAATAATCGATTTTATCCTATCCTATCTCATTGATGTAGTTCCAATTTATTAATGTTCCCATCCTAATATGAATCTTACACTGATTGCATCAGAGTTAACTTAATTAATCTAAAATTTTTTATTTTTTTATTTTTAATAATCTTGGGTATTGCTGGATCTCCGTATATTATTTTTAAGAAAGACTTGCATATCAGCCTCTCCCTTAAAATTTTATTTACAAATAGAGTTTTATATAGAAATATTTATTCAAATAATTTAAAAAATTATAGATGACATCATTTTTTTTATTAAAATTGTTTTAAAAAATACTCTTAATTCATGGTTTAAGACTTCAAAGTCTTAGCAGATTTGCAGATTAAATATTAGAACTTCAAAATATATATTCAAAAAATACTCTAAAATATTTCTATTTAGAAATATTTTTTGCAACAATTTTAATAATTAAGATCACATCAATATATATATATATATATATATATATATATATATATATATATATATATATATATTTGAATTTGAAAAATAAAAAAATAAATAGTTTCTAAAATTAATATCTCTAAATAAATATTTTATAATCTTAAATTTTTTTTAAACCGTAAAAATTAACAATTTAAAATACTTATTTGGAGATTTTTTTTTTTTTTGATAACTTCCATACAAAAAATATTTTGACCACATCAAAATTAATATTTTACATTCATTTTTTTTTAAAAAAAAAGAAATTCTTACATATGTTTTGGGCTAATTTGACACTTATAAAAAGAGAAAATTTAATTGACGGTTAAAAATGAGGCATGATTTGTATATCTCCGAACATACTTCTTCTGTTTTGAGAGGAGAGCTTTACGATGTATCCTAAGTTGGAAACAACAATGTAATTGTGTAATAACGTTAGGAAAATGAAATAGAAATATTAAGATATTTAAATATTTTCCAGCGCCCCTAGCGTGAGTGGCACAGCCGCTCGCCTCACGAAGCGAGCGTCTTTGGTTCGACTCCAGGAGGCGTTCTGTAAGAGTGTGGGAGTCGAAAACCCTCCTATATCTCGTGGGGTGTGAAATAGACCCAAAGAATTTGTCCTACCCGTAAAATAGGATTCCTCGATCGGTACCATCCGTAGGTTTACCTGTTACGACGGTCGCTCGAATAAATGTCGGTGACGGACAGAATTTTTTCACGATAATCTCAAAAAAAAAAAAAGACATTTAAATATTTACTTCAATGCTAACAGTCACGGAATGCGAAATTAGATTAGAAAAATGATGTCATTGTGGCTTTTTTTAAATTAAAAAAGAGCGATCCATCCTTATTACTTTTCATAGAAAGATGTCATAGTGGCTTTCATCTTCCTTTTTTATATTTCACTAGTTTTATACCCGTGCGATGCACGGTTATAAGTCATATATATAATCATATAAATATAAATAATGATGTTGAAAAATTTAACTATTTTTTTTATTTTTAATTTTATATATATTTTATTTTATTAAAATATTATACTTTCGCAATATGTTATTAGAGTAAGAATAAATCTCAAATACCATATATAAAATTATTCGAAGATTGACGTAAAATAGTTTATGTATAGGATTAAAAAAAATTGTTACATGATAAAATTTATTTTAAAAAATTAATATTGCATAATATATAATATATAATATAATTATTTTTATACTAATTTTAGATTATTTTTATAAATTATTATTTTAATTAAATATTTATTTGTAATATTAAACCTTTCATATTCTTCAAATAAGTTAAATGACCTTATAAATTCCTATCAATTAATTATTCAAAATGCCACATGGCATAACGACTTTGATCTCCCATTTATATATATATATATATAGATAAGATATCATGGTTATGATGATGGTGTATATAATATTAGGAAATAAAAAAATAAATTTTATCCATAATTATCTATAGTTCAAATCTATGCTTAACTTTTATTCCATATAAACACGCCAGCTTAGTATTCGGTCAACTCTTTTGAATATGTGCTATGTCCTTGTCAAGTGAATGAAGTAAAAATCTTTTCCATTATCATAATTAAGTGCTTTATTTATATATCACCAATTAAAATTTTCATTCTGAGATACAGTAAAAAGTGGTTAGTTTATGAATAAAACACACTTTTTATTTTGATTTACCATTAATAGGAGACCAAAATTTATGATAAAGTTAAAATATAGGAGGTACGGCCACGCATGCATACAAATAATACGGCACAATACGGACACATAATATTCAATTAAAACACTTAAATATAATATAATATTTAATGTTATTTAAATAATTTGAATAGACAGTCTATCTATCAATAAAATAAAAATATAATATTTAAATTTATAACTATATTATATTATTTACTACTATTTACTGTTAGTGTAATATATTATTTTAATTTTTTTTATTAAAAAAAACAATAAAGAGTTTCTTAAAAAGAAAAATCCTGTCATCCGTGTCAAACACTTTTGTTGATATTTCTGACAGGCTTGTTCCAAATTTTTTTATTTTATTTTTAATTTTCAGACATTTCTCAGAATTATCCAACATATATCCAGTAGTGTTTAAGACGTGTCTATGTCAGATACTATACAAATACTCTACATAATAAAATTTCGGGAATGTCCGTACTTTCTAGACCGCAACTCGTCAACGGCTAAAAAGCAATTAAAAAGAAGCAGGGCAATACCAGGTAGTTACCATCACAATGTGGGCTGTGCTGGCCGGCCTAGAACTGGGTCATCCATTTTTCTGGCCTAAAGAAAAAGCTAGAGTTCATGTCTCACACTCTTACAAAGCCTGCTAAAACAATAATCTTAAACATCTTCGTACATCAAGATCTCATGCAACAAATTGTCGTCTTCATACATCTCATAAAGACCTAGCGAACCACAACATGGCGTTCTTACGAAGAAATTCAAACAATTAAAGAGCTCTGGAGTAATATTTGTTTGCGTTTCTAGCTAGAGGGTTGTAATCATTTGTTATAATATTGTTTTCTACCAACTTAGTAGTGATTATCGCAATAAAAGAAAAATTAAATTAAAATTAGGGAAGCAAAAAAGGAAAAAAAAAAAAAAAAACTGCTTTGACTGTCTCAATGAGAGTTTACATTATCAACTAGTAAAGTATACATTTACGTTAAGATGAAGTATTTGTCACTATCAACCAAGATTTTTCGTACCTTGCTGAGCTGAATTTCTGTAAATTCAAAATTTCAGACCTGCCGACTGTGACGATTGTGCGGAGCTAATTCATAATTTTTTTTTTTTTTTTGACTTTTAAGATATTAAAGTTATTTAAGCAATAATTTGAAAAAAAATTAGTGAAACATTAAATATAAAAGTCTCAAGTATATAGCATACGTAGTACATAATTTGTTACAATATAGAATGTCGATAATTGATAGAAACAATATGTACAACCCAAGCATTCAAACATACTCCATTCATCGTTTGGGCGTAATGCACCCATATATCCCAAACATAGATGTAGTCAGTGGCGGAGCCACGTTATGGCACGGGGGGGCCATGGCCCCCCAGCACCCAGGCGGTGATAATACCTCGCTCGGCGGCGGGATCCTCAAAGAGGTTCTGATATTGATCAGAAGGCGGAGGTAGAGCAATCAAGGGAGGAAGAAATTCAGTCCGCTGGAAGAAGATGGTTTGGAGAGGGCGGCAGAATCAGAAGTCGGAGGCTGGAGGCAGAGCAATCAAGGGAGGTCAGTCTCGTGGAAGAAATTGATCTGGAAAGTGGGTTTGAAGATGATCAGGGGATTGACTCAAATGGAGGCCTGTGAAGCTAATTGGGTTCGGACACTTATTTTTGGCCCATGACGAGATTGACTTATAATGAGGATCCAGCTAATTGAACTTGGACATTTATTTTTGACCCCACATTTGATTTTTGTTCTCTAATATCAAATACTTTATGATGCATCTTATATAATATGTAAAATAATGTTATAAGATACAATGCTCATATTTTATAAAATTTGCATTTTTTATAAGATAAATATAGATACTTCATATACTATTTTACGCGAAAAATATATTTTTCGTATTCATGTGTATATTTTATTAACGTTATTTTTAAGTCTTGTGTTTATGTAAATATTTATATTATATATTAACATATGTTACATGTATAATGATTAATTTTGAATACTTTAAATAATACCTCGGGGACAAATGTAAAAAAGGAGAAGACAAAAGTTTATATAAGTTAGTAGAACATATATGGCTCTAAATCCATTAAGGGTAAACGCCGTCAACATATATAACCTTATAGGTATTTCACTAAGCAAGTAGAGTGGCATATATGTAAATATGAGTAAGTCCAAATATAATTGTACAAGTAGTTATAAAATAATTTAAGTTTGTCTTTGTATATTGCCCCCCCTGGCTCCACCCCTGGATATAGTGGTACTCCTGAAAGCACAGCTTGACAAATCATTAGCTGTCAATGGACATAGTGTTAACATTTTTTCCCTTCAACGTCGTCCACTATTTAAAAATAAATAAATAAATAATATGGAAACGGTAAGCATGGTCAATACAGTAAGCACGGCCAAGACAACCGAGACGGATGGCACTAAGTGTCTGCCTAGCACATAATACCATAGCTTTAAGTTCCGAGCAGCACGCTCGGTGCCGTCCAAAACGTCTCGGTGCCGGGGTGGCAGGCACTTTTCTTTTTGGCGCAAGTGTCCGCGACTTTTTTTTTTACATCGCGCCACCGGCACGACATAGGTGGTCACGCGCTCTGCATGTGACCACTTACTTTTTTTTTAAATTAAAAATTTTAAAAATAACTTTTAAATATATAAAAATAATATTTTATTATTGGTACGGTTGAAACTCACGTTCGGCACGTCTCAAGTTCAGAATTTACCGAAACTCGGCATGGCACTAAATTTCAAACTTTGCATAATACCATGCTATCAACTAGTGAAAGCAAGCATGCTAATTGAATAGCTTCAAGATAGCTACATAGAGAGGTTGGCTCCAAGTATATGGGACAACAGCTTACATACGGTGGAAGCCATTACATATAGCTGGTGACTATCTTCATGAGCTGGGAAAGAAAAAGGATATTTTGCGTTTTTGTGCCCCCCTAATCAAATTGGTATTTTTGTACCCCCCATAATCATTTTTGGCTGAAATGGGCCACTTTACCATGTCAAACGACAAAAATATTCTTATTTTTTTATTCAAAATAAAGCAAAACTGTTGTTACTGTAGCTGCGAACTTTAAAAAAAAAGACTCAAACTTGTTCTCTCTCCAACCATTACTTCCGCCACCACTCCCCCAACTCTTTATCATGGCTACTCCTCGAGTTAGTCCATGAATCAGAGCTTTTTGGCGAGTTTGAGATAGCAAATGCTGCCGTATGATTACTCTAACTGAGAACTTTTTGAAAAAAAAAAAAAAATCATAAAATAACGAATTTTTTATCCACCAAGTATTTGTTATAGTGTCAAAGATAGTAACTAAGATGTTTCTTTTTTAAATAATTAAACAAAATACCGTATAACTTATCCAAACACATTGGAACTCTTACAATAGGCAAAAAAACACATAAAAACACACGAACACTTAGTAACACCTTAGAACGCATAGTAGCACCGAAAGTGCCTCTTTGGAGCTCTCGGTGCTACTATGCATCACTACAAGAAAATTGGTATATAGGGGCACCAACGAAGTGCCTCTGTAGACTAGAATTAGCACCTTTGAAACTTGGGAAGCGCTTTTAAAAACGCCCCTGCAAGTGCCCCCAGATATACTGTCCCTATAGAACTATTGGGGCACTTTAGCAAAGTTACGCCCAAGGATAAATAATAGGGGCGCTTTTCAATAGTGCCCTTAAACGAGTACAATGGCACTTAAGCTAGTGTCCCTGAAAATAATAAAGGCATTTTTACTTGCGCCATTAAAAAGTTAGTAGAGGCAATTTTGTTTTTCCCCTATAATGCTAGAAGAGGCGCTCTAAACCGCCCTTAGAAGATAAATAGAGGTATAAATAAATAGGACATTAAATTGTGCCCCTATAACACTAGGTAAGTGGCTCTTTAAGCGTCTTTGTAGCTTGCAAACTATGCAAAAATTAACGCCCTTATAGAGGGATGCAACATCGTATAGAAAATGCCACATTAGCAAAAAAAAAAGTCAGATCACAATGACAAATAATGACAACTATAATAAGATATTTAAAAATATTTTTCATTGATCTCAAAATATCTAATCAAGGTCAAATACAGTTTCGTTTTCCATATTTTTTTTTTTTGTGCATATGCATTCCACACAATGACAAACTGTTTTTCCTCTAGGAGGCACATCCCTAATTGCACATTGTAGGAAGCTTTTAATGCTTTGTATATATTCTTTTGAACACCTTCCCTTTTCTAACCAGCTTTTACCCATCGATCACAAATCTAGACAAAGTATATGCACTTTAGCACAAAAATATAACATAGCAAGGGATATAATGGATTTTTTAAAAAAAAGCAGTTGCGATTGTTATCCTCAAAAGCACTTGAAAAGTAGTTAACATATAATACACTAATCGAAGCAAAATAATTTCATCTAGAACATAACGCGCGACACACACCACACACACACACACACACACACACACAGAGATTTTACCCTAAAAATTGCAGCAAACTAAGAAGTAGACAAGGTTGGGATGATTTCAGCGATTGATTTCAGAGGGCGCGATGTTGGGATGATCCGAGGGGCGATTTCATAGGGTGATGACGATGATCTAGGGGTGATTTCAGACAGCGGCGATGTTGGGATGATCTAGAGGGGCGATTTCAGAGGTCGGGATAACGTGCGGCGACGAGGTCCGGCAGCGCGCGGGTAATCGTTGGCCAGAGCGAGCGAGACACGCCTGCAGTAAGTCTTCTGGAATTGGAAAAAAGGAAAAAGAGGCAATTATGCCATGTCTTTTACAATGTTTATTATGTTTTCCTTTAAAAAAAACAACATAATAAATTTTTGGCCGGACTGGAATAATTTTTTGGTAAAAGTGGGAAAACAAATAATTTTGGTGGGAAGTTATGGTATTTTAGAATTTGCGGGAAAAATTACAACATTTAAAACTTTTAAGAAAAATATTGGAAATATCCCAGAACACATGCGGCGTACAACCATGCTGCTGAGTAGAGCGTCGAAGTCGATAGAGAGAATTAGGCGGTGGGTGATGAAGAGAACTTTTGAGAGAGGGAGAGGGAGATGCAATGGCATACAAGAAACTGTCCTTACAATTGTTATCTTATATATATATATATATATATATATTATAAAGAAGGTGGGAGATGGATTTCAACTTTATGCCAAACGTAACTACATATCAAACAAAAAGAAAAAAAGACCAAAAAAAACAACCTTTGGTAGTAGAACAGGCAATTGGTTGGGTATCGGAGTTCGAGTGGCGGAAGCGTAAGAAATTTCTTCGGTAAAAATTAAAACTCGAAAATTCGATACTCAGTTTTATATCACTGGTTATATGCTAATAATTATTAAACAGATTCATAATCCGAGAGAAAAATTGGGGTACTGACCTTCTCACGGAAGTTTAGTTTCTCCCGTTGTTGGATAATAAATCTATCGAAACACACCAGCACCACGAACACGCAGTGCCCTTCGGCTTTGTCACTTCAAAGAATCGATAATGCGAATTCCTCTAAAGCGTTGCACACACCAATCTACGGATCGAGGAAAAATTAAAAAAGATTGCCTAGATCTCTCTAATTTCTCGATATGTAGTGAGTGAATTAATTAAGAAAAATGCATAAGAGCATAAAACACACGCGAAGGTCTTCAATCCATTTATAGAATGGGTCCTGTATGATTAGGCAAAAGCTAGCAACGTTTCCCAACAGTTGCATCTATGAATGCATGTATGGATGATCGGTTGCAAATTGCAATGTTTACGAACAATTGCAATCTTTCGTTTTTCAAAGCATACATGCATGTACCTATCATGCAGTTACAATCACGTGCTCAAATGCATGTATTTTTCATTTTCGGCCTGCACTAAAACAAGCTTACATGAATATCCTAATTTTATTTCTTTAATTTTGACTCCTCAAAATTTATCTCGAAATAAAATATTTACCCGATCAATCTTTGAAATCGATATAGCCAATTACTATAATAAAAATTTTAAATTTATTTTCCCATTAAAGAATCACTATCCTCAACTATTTTTTCCCGTCAATTGCTATTACGTACGACCCGTCTAGGTTTTCTATTGTGGCAGTAGTACTTTCGACAGTTACAAGGACTGGACTAATCGTCTAGCAACAGTCGCCAGCCCCCAAAAACCCGACATAATGAAATGGTTAGCTGAACATTAAACCATTCACGACAACGATTCTATGCAATTAAATCTCTTCATCCTAACCGATATCTCATATAATTTCACGCATAATGCGCATGTTAAAATTAAATCATTTTAACTTGGTTTACGAGCTTTTCCGACTCTTTTATGAATGATTAAAGTCATATCAAACTGTGGCCACAGATTTCTTAGTCCACTCGTAGCTCTACCAAGAGGCCGGAGATATCAACTTCCAATTCCTGGAAGCGATGAATCCTTATTGATTCATCACCACTCTCTCCACTTCATATTGTACCCAATTATCGTATTATTTACAACTTATTTAAAGCTGTGTTTACCGATATCAAAGTACAATAATTCATGCATAAAGTGAATAACGATCCTAAGTTTAGATATTACATACATTCGTTCGTGTAGAGGAGGAACTGATGACGCTTACATGCAGTTTCCTCTAGAACGGGTCAATCCAGTAAACTCAATCTACTTTGAGCACCCACATCTATGATTTGAATATCCATTCCTCGGTTAAGTGAGAATAACCTAAATCATAACATGTGCTAGTCTAACACCCATGTTCCCTCTAGGTGTGTTACCGACTAGGGATTTATTTAAGGCCATCATATATCAATGGTTTCTCACAAATAATGCATCCACATTATTTACCTAGATATAGAATTAATAGACCTTTGGAACTTTATCATAAATAATAATGAGCAGAACAAAATTAAATATAATAAATATGCCATTTATTTAAACAATATATCCGAGTCTTTATAAAATGCTAGCTTGACATATAGTGCACTCCAATAATCTCCCACTTGCACTATTGCCAAGCTCCTAGAAATCTAAGCCCCATCGCTCTGACATGAGTTTCATGTTTCTGCTGTGATAAGGCTTTGGTTAATGGATCTGCAACGTTTTCCTCCGTTGCTACTCTGTTCATTACTACGTCTCCTCTCTGAACTATCTCTCGGAGAATATGATATTTCCTAAGCACATGTTTGGATCGCTGGTGAGACCTTGGTTCCTTTGCTTGTGCTACAGCCGCATTGTTGTCACAATATAGGTTGATCGCACTTGATGCACTTGGGACCACTCCAAGCTCTGCTATGAAGTTTTTGATCCAAACAGCTTCTTTTGCTGCTTCAGAAGCTGCTATGTACTCAGATTCCGCCGTAGAATCAGCCACTGTTGCCTCCTTTGCGCTTCTCCAGCACACAGCTCCACCATTCAGGCAGAATACATATCCCATTTGCGATTTCAAATCATCCTGATCTGTTTGGAAACTCGCGTCAGTATATCCTCTGACAATCAATTCCTCATCTCCTCCATAAACCAAGAATAAATCTTTTGTTTTTCTCAAATATTTGAGAATGGTCTTAACTGCAATCCAGTGATTCTCACCTGGATCGGCTTGATATCGACTCACCATGCTAAGAGCACATGAGACGTCTGGCCGCGTACATGTCATGGCATACATGATAGATCCTATAGCTGAAGCATATGGAATCTTGCTCATCCTTTCCTTCTCAGTCTGTGTTTTCGGACACATGCTTTTGGAGAGTCGTACTCCATGTGATGCCGGCAAGAATCCTCTCTTAGATTCTTGCATGTTGAATCTTTTCAATACTTTATCAATGTACGTGCTTTGACTTAGTCCAAGCAGCCTTTTTGACCTATCTCGATATATCTTAATTCCTAAGATATAGGCTGCTTCACCTAAGTCTTTCATAGAAAAACAACTTCCCAACCAAGCCTTTGTTGACTCTAGAATAGGGATGTCATTTCCGATTAGGAGGATATCATCAACGTACAACACTAGGAACACTACTATGCTCCCACTGACCTTCTTATAGACGCAAGGCTCCTCAGGGTTCTTGAGGAAACCAAATTCCTTGACTGCCTCATCGAATCTTAAGTTCCAGCTTCGAGAAGCTTGCTTAAGTCCATAAATGGACCTTTTTAGCTTACACGCTATTTTGGCATTCCCCGATTTTTCAAAACCAGGAGGTTGTATCATATATACTTCCTCCTGTAGCATTCCATTTAGGAATGCAGTTTTGACATCCATTTGCCATATTTCATAGTCATGGTAAGCTGCTACTGCAAGCAGAATTCGAATGGATTTAAGCATTGCTACTGGCGAGAATGTTTCATCATAGTCAATACCTGAACGTTGGGTGAAACCTTTCGCTACAAGCCTCGCTTTGTAGGCACACACATTGCCGTCCATATCGGTCTTCTTTTTAAAGACCCACTTGCACCCAATGGGTTTTACTCCATCTGGTACTTGCACCAAATCCCAAACCTGATTAGTGTACATGGACTCCATTTCAGATTCCATGGCTTCAAGCCATTTCTCCTTATCTGGTGAAGCGATTGCTTCATCGTAGGTCGACGGTTCGTCATCCTCAACAAGTAGAACGTCACCACCCTTAGTCATGAGTAAACTATACCGTGATGGTTCTCTCCGTTCTCTTGTTGACCTACGCACTTGCGTTTCTTGAAGGTTTGCCGGTTGTGGTGCCACTTCCTGTGGCATTTGATCCACCACAATGTGTTCATGTTCCAACGAGTTTGTGATATCTTGAATTTCCTCAAGACTTACTTTACTCCCGCTAGCTCCATGAGAAATTAACTCTTTCTCGAGAAAAGTGCCATACCGAGCGACAAAAACTTTGTGCTCAGACGGATGGTAAAAGTAATATCCCTTGGTTTCCTTGGGATATCCCACAAACTTAACTTTAATTGAACGGACTGCAAGCTTATCTGTGAAGTTACTTTTCACAAAAACATTGCAACCCCAAATCTTAAGATAAGACAAATTGGGCTTCTTCCCAAACCATATTTCATACGGTGTTTTATCAGTTGATTTCGTTGGAACTCGGTTAATTGTGTACGCTGCTGTTTCCAAAGCGTAACCCCAAAAAGATAATGGAAGATCAACTTGACTCATCATGGATCTAACCATGTCCATGAGTGTGCGGTTCCTCCTTTCCGATACACCATTCCATTCCGGTGTTCCTGGAGGAGTAAGTTGTGAAACTATCCCGCATTCTCTCAAGTAATTTGTAAAGTCTTGACTTAGATACTCACCACCTCGATCCGATCGAAGTGTCTTAATCTTCTTGTCAAGAACATTCTCTACTTCGGCCTTAAACTCCTTGAATTTTTCAAAAGTTTCTGACTTTTGCCTCATTAAGTAGATAACTCCATATCTGCTTAAGTCGTCGGTAAAAGTTACAAAGTAAGAATACCCACCTCTAGCCTGAATTGACATGGGCCCACACACATCGCTGTGTATGAGTTCTAGCAATTTGGTAGCCCTCTCACCTTTCTTGGTAAAAGGTTTCTTGGCCATTTTGCCTTGCAAACATGCTTCGCAGGTATCTATAGGCTCGTATTCAAACGAGTCTAAATAACCATCTTTGCGCAGCTTGTCTATGCGTTTATCATTTATATGACCAAGTCGACAATGCCAAAGGTAAGTTTCGTTTGAGTCATTTGTCTTTTGTCTTTTATTTTCAACACACATGACTGGATTTTCTAAATTCAGAATATACAATCCATGATAAAGATTACCAATCCCATAGAACATATCATTCAAGTAAAATAAACATTGTCTATTCTGAAACTTAAATGCAAAACCTTCAACATCCAGACTTGACACTGAAATT